>OZ059827.1:2537866-3148620 GCA_964057195.1 Orthosia cruda
AAGTCAGTTATAGAACTGACCGATGGAAGGTTCAAAAACTACATCAAACGTACCCTTATTAAAAAAGCATATTATAAAATCAAGGACTACGTTGAAGATAAAAACATTTGGCCTTAGCTCCTTCTGCGCATGCAGCTTCCCTGGTAACTTGTAGACGGCACAAATATGTGGATGTCTCTAACTATTCTCAATCTCATTTTTCTTTCCTTCTTTTAATTAGACTTTTTACAATGGTTTTCAAACATCTTTATAGCCCTTTGCTAAGAATAGTTACAGCACTGATAACAAAATTTGTGCCTCATGTTAAATTTAGTCTTGTTATACTTATTTTTATTTACAATGTATAGATTCTTTTACCGATTGTTTTGTGAATGTGTGAACATTGTAGGCCTTCTAGTTGCTAGTTAACATTTGTTAACTTTTTTATAAAATATATAATCCTTTTATTTTATTTTTTTAGTTTCTTACGACTTATTATCGTATGTCGGGCCTACGTTGTCCCCACATGTCTAAGTACTAATGCTGTAACATGGAAATATTGTAAAACCAAACCATTTTTAAAAGAGTAACCATGGAGTTTCTTGCCGGTTCTTCTCCATAGGAAACGACCAACCCGAACCGTGCACCTTTTGTCGACGTTTTATAAGTGCCCATGTAGGCCTATGTGAAATAAAAATATTGATTTTGATTTTGATTTTGAAACTTCCTAAGTCGGTACACGTTACAGAAATCAAATCAAATAATGGAAGCAGGAAGTAAGTTTCAATTTAGAAAAATATCCCAGTCTGAAGTAGGTAAATTCAATAGCATTTTTGCTAAGTTTACAAAACCTCTACCTGCATTTTTACAAAATTTATCGTTCTCAGGTCAGGTCAGTAGTCCTTACCTACTTTGTACCGAAAATTCAAAAGGTATCAAATATTATAAGACGTTTTCACCGAGCATTTGCACTAGCTTAAAATGCTGTTCATATTGAATTTCTAAGTTGCAGCCCGGACTCTGGCTTTCTGCCTACTTGTTTTTATTAGGCTCGCCTTTATTACGTAGGCCATAGGGCCCTTATTCCGCTTTAGTTCCGTGAAACGGTTACTTTCTAAAGCATACTCTATAATAACGGCGAAATTAAAAGATATGAAAAAATAATTGTTTCATGTACATTATTTGTGAAAAATGTTTATTTGGTAAGATTAACTTTTGCTTTGATAAAATAATTTTCAACACGAAATTTTTCGCTTCTTTTGCATACTCCTCCAAAATTACTTGTTTTTTTAAAAACATATTTACATAGAAAAATTTATGTTTAGGACTCCTTCTTAACTTACATAGGATATGTAAATCAAACAATACCTATTTTTTGAAAACAAAACTGTCCAAAAAGAGGTCCAATATTGATATTTTGGCACCGAGCGGGTGTACAGCCAGTACCGCGTTAAGGCTGCGGTTCCACTGAGGCGGAGTGGAGCAGAGCGGAGAAGAGCTGTGCCGCGATTCACCAATCACATGGCTTGAAATCCACATCTCTTCTCCACTCCGCTTCAAAGGAAACAGCATTGACGGCTCCGCACAGCTCCACTCCGCCTCAGTGGAACCGCAGCCTAAGGCTGCCTGTCCACTTGGTGTGGAGCGGAGAAAAGAGGAGCGGAGCTAACCAATCGAATTACATAAAAACGCCGCTCCGCTTTAGTGGACAGGGATTTGAAAATAAGTTTTAAAATTCATATACATTTACAGAAAGCGGACTGGGGTAGTGGGGCGGAGAACTAAACCAGCCAAAAGACTCGTCGCGTGCTCGCAACCGAGCTCCTCGTATGAATAAAAACACAGTCCGCTACTCCGCTCCGCATTTCTATCTCGCTCCGCTACGCCACCTAGCTCCGCGTCTATGGATAGATGCAGTCCGCAACTCCGCTCCACTCCATTCCAGTGGACAGGCAGCCTAACATTGGGGAATATAAACTTACGCAAAAAATTGTGTGTTCTATACACATTTGCCAAACTCTTCGGGAATACATACGAAATGTTTTGTGTTATGAAACAGCGTAAAAATTAGAATTGGTCACGATTTTCAAGCGGTAGCCAAGACCGGAACCATGCTAAAAGATCTTAAAGTATCCAAGAAATCATTCTTTGATGATTAGTTCCGCTGAATTTATGACTGTCTTACAAGTAAACTAGATAAGTGCGTGGGGTTGTCGGTAGCCGATTTGTGTCAAAAGATAAAGATTTATAATTAACTACATGGCTGTTTACACATTTGCAACACCTCGACATAGGGCTTAGGTCTCCTCTTGCATGCCATGCGATCTTATCAACTGCAGCTGAACCAGTAGTAAGTATTTTACGTGAAACGTATTTTACATCACCAAATCAGTTTCTGGGTAATAATTCAGATTGCCAGATTTTCGAGCTTCTGGATTTTCGAGTCCTTCTCGTTTTAAGTGGCCACAATACATTTGATTTCTTCAATTCATCTTGACGTTCAATTCTTTTCCATTGGCCTTTGATTCTTTAACTACCAAGATTTTGCTTCCTTGCACCATCCTCCTTCTTTCAGCTTATAGAGCTCTATATATCTTCTGTCAATACAGGTCTTCGGGTCCCAAGCCAGGAGATAAACACCGGGGCCCATAGCGGTGTTGGGACTCTTGAACCCTTTCTGAACCTGTATCCCACGAAACTGCCGTAACGCAGCAGTGGAAAGCTAGGGGATTTATTCCTTATTGGGAGATACACTGGTTCCTACTACGGGTGTAAGATGTCACAAGGTTTGGCCGGTACTATTATATTCACTTACCTGGGATTCCTGCGGTTGGCTCCTGGGGGTCGATCAATACCGTGCCGTGCCGGGAGATTATGGATAGGAGAATATATATAATATTTGGACGATAAGGACGGCTAAACTGACGGCTGTCTGGGCCGAAGGCTCCGGCGTCCACCAGGCTGAGCACGTTCCCATCAAAAGCACTTTAATGTGCGTAAAATATATTCAAAATCGACTTCGCAGGCGCCCCACAAACCGATTGCGAACGGCGGGCGCAATTACAACTCCCAATAGGCGAAACACATCTCGATTAGATATGTTTTCACAAAAACCCGAATTCACCGTGTGCTCGCTACAAATTTTCTTTTTCGACTCTTGTCAAGTGTCAGCTGTCAATCCAAAGCTGTCAAATCGTTGACAGCCCACTGACATGGTGTTGCAATTATAAATATCAAATAGTGAACGAAACGTTTGGTTCCAAACATCTTCTATATATAAAAAAAAACGAGACACAAGTTTATAAATCTAGCATTCAAAAAACTACTTCATAAGTCTTTGCATTACAGACTTAATACCTCTTTTATTCTCACCGCACGCTAAACATCCCAGTGCCTGTGGTTGCAGTATTTACGTACATTTAGCAAGGTTGCAAGGTTGTCAACTAACGTTACCTTTTGAAAACGTTCAGTGTAATATGATTTAGTATTCTGTTCATCAGCACTTTCATACACGGCTTTGAAATGACTGTGGTTCTGTTACAGAATAAATTAATGACAGTATTTTCCACTTCCATTGCTTGCTACATAGTTTTATTCAACGAAAATTGTTGGTTTTTTAAAAAGAGTGATAACAAAATGTACAAGTGGTGTACAAACCAGTTCTTTGTTACATCAGTAGAGGTCTAAGCTCAAGGTTTGCCAGCGACCCATAGAGAGCAGCATATTTGGGGTCCGTCTCTCGGACGGTCCGAGAGACGGACATCCTCCTTTTCTCTTACAATATGTTTTAAAGAAGACACGATTCATAAAAAAGAGTCGCAAGATAAGCAAGTCACCATTTTTATTGCCATTATACGCTAAACAACCCACTGCATATGGTTGCAGTATTTAGTTTCCGAGCTAACGTTACCTTTTGAAAACGTTCTGTATAATATGATTAGTATCCTGCACATCTGTACTTCCATACAAGGTTTTGAAATTACTGTGTCTCTCTTATTTTATATGTCAGTGTTGCTGTTTTAATTCTAATTGTACCAACGAATATTGTTAGTTTGTTTCAAAGAGAATACAGAAAGAGCATTTAAGATGGTCGTTATTTCGATATTAATAAATTATATTGACTGAAATAGTCTCTAACGATTCTAAAACAGTCCATCCAGGAGAGATAGAGGAAGGCCAATGAATTGTTGGATGGACTGTGTCAGGCAGGAGTGATATGAAAGAAAAGGGAGTCACTGATAGCGTGACGGTCTGAGGGTTGACAGAACGATATGGAACAAGAAAACCTGTTGCCACGTCTTCAAGATACAAGAGAAATAAGAAAACAGGACTGGCAGATCGCTTCGTTGTTACTTTTCTGATTAAGACGCGGAAAGGAGTCTCTCGAATTAAATTCCCTAGATATTAAAAAAATATTCAAGTGTAGTCAGTTATATTAGAAAGTGAAGATTGTCTGTCAGTGCAATTATCTTTTACTTTTTTTTTTAAGAGGATTAAGATTTTGATACAGTTCGAGATTTGGAGTGATATAATTTATATATCATTAGTTTTTTTTAAATATATTTTTAATAGTTTTGACAAACAAGCTGTCGAAGGCACACACTTTTTTTTCTAAATAACACATGATGACATTCATATTTAGGGTTCTGTCCCCGATGGGTCAAAACGGAGCCCTATTGCTGTCACTCACGTGTCCATCTGTCTGTCTGTCCGTCATCTGTCACAAAATTTTGTTCCGAAGAATTTTTTACTTCCCTTTGACCTATGAACTTGAAATTTGATGGTAATGTTTATTATTACGTATATTTTACTAAAAAATACCAATATATTGATAAATCAGATATTTTCTTTGAAATTCCCTCATTTTCGTGTTACAACCAACTTGATTTTGCGGTTTGGTACGGAACCCTAAATGTGCGAAGTCCGATATGCAGTTAGCCATTATTTTATCTAGTTTCGTGACTGTTGTTTTAAATTATGCCACGTCATATTATTTCTAATTTTCAGAAAAATTGTCCTTATTAGCATCGAAAGTTTTAATAATTCCGTTTAACATTTTAAACTGAATTAATTACCGTACAGGAGCAAAAATTATCATTCCTAATTTATGATAAAGCTATTCTTTTCAAGTTTTTACTAGTCTACGTTCTACATTGCAATAACATATTATTCAAAATAGGATTCAAAAATTACTCATTTCAGTTCCATTATTTTTTAAACCTTATTTAATGTGGATTTGTTTTAGAGATGAGAAAATGAGAATTCAGATTTCAGAATAATCATGCTTATTAACATTAATTTTAAAATAACAGGAGGGGGGTTCTTGTTTTTATTGGGACAATCCCACCGCACTATTCCCAAACCACTGCAATTCCTGAAAGCCAGAATCAACAATGGCGACTACCAGAAAAGCGCCGAGGCATAGAAGCTCGGCTAAGTCCCGGAGAATAAATTCAACTGTCTTGGATCCCGCAACGAAATTAAACAGAAAAAAATAACGGAAGAGTAGGAAAAAAAAACAAATTTCCTCTTCCCTCCATACTAAGCAGGAGACAGAACAAACAAGACCAATAGGCACAAAGGGTAACAACTGGGATAAGCCCAGTTGCCTAGCACCACGGATAAAAATTATCATTAATATTAATGTGTCCTAACATTGTGAGCTGCTATATTTTATTTTCTACAAGATCCGTGCAGTATACAAGTAGGAGAGCCTATTGCCATCGACTGGACTTAAATCCATCATCCGGACTGCTACTGATAAATGCCAGATGGAAATCCCAATTAAACCTTCGCCCAGTCCGGGCATCGAACCCAGGACCTTTGCTTGGCTTGCGGCCAATAGATCAATGAGGCACTACCTACGATGTACATCTTACTAAAAACTACAAGTAGACTTTTATTACCAAAAATGCTTACATTAATTCTTAGTGCTTCAAACCAAGTACTGCTAAGTACCACAATTGCGAGATAAACATCCACTTTGCCAGTATTATTTCTCCAGCTACAAGAACTGCCTATCCTGTTAGTCATAGGTAATATTATTAATATCGCGATATGTTCTCTGCGACCTCATTCGAGGAATGTCGAATTGTTTCGTATGATTTATTGTGGTTGCGTACCAGTCCGTATGCTGTCATACACACGCGGCATACGGAGTTAGGAGCAGCTAGAACCGGTTGGAAGCGGTTAGAAGTGGTCTGAACTGGTTTGGAGTGGTTACGAGCAGTTTGAGCTGGATTTAGATTGGTGGAATTGGTTTGTTTTGAACTGATGATCAAAGATGGATGGAAGCTGGCATTTTAGGGGTGATAAACACACTCTCAAATAAGTCAAGTACGTAATTAGACTGAAAAGATGTAAATAATAAATAGATGTACCTTTATAGAAATAGTAATAATTTATTTTTAGTATTTTCCAATTTACAACAAGATCTTCCGAACAAATGAATCAAAACCAAAAGCTAATGAACAAATCAGGAAAAAAAAGTCCAAAACACAAACCCTTCAAAGTATACAATTTCAGTAGTTACGAAAAAAATCCCAGAGATCCCTTCCAGTCAACCCCAGCTACGCTCATATATCCGTGTTCAATATTATTTTCTGTTTTACCATAGCATCGCTTGACTTATTCTCGCAGTAGGCCAGGCCAAACACATTACACCACCAACTTGCGGAGTCGGGTAATAGTGTGTGAGTACCCTTTACTCAAGAGAGGTCGCATTTGTTGTGAAATATGACCGCTATATGAGTTAAATAACTTTTGGTATATAGATGTAATATTATTAGGTTATTTTTACATAGCTTCACGATTATTTTGCATGATGAGGTAGGCAGAATTTCTTTAGCTAACATTTATTTAGCTAATTTATGTTTATTTACGTTAAAATATGATTGCTGCGCAGTTTCCCAATGTTGCCTCACACAAGGAATTTCTCCTGTATCGTGGGTGCGTTTACAAACATATAAATTCACATGCACAAACACCCAGAGCCGGAACAACTATCTGTAGGTCATACAAATATTTGTTCCGTGCGGGAATCGAACCCGCGACACGCAGCGCAGCAGTCAATCGCTCAACCACTGCGCCAACCGTGCACCCTAATAACCCTTTGCAGGTCGTAGGGGTCGTCATTGGGGAGCCTAAACAAAATGACATCGTATCAGCCAAAATGATCGACAAAACCCCATTTAAGGGATTGATTTAATTTTGAAACTTGTCAACTTTTTGACAATAGTTAGTTATTAGTAATTTAGGGTTTTGTCGATTTAAGATAGCTGTGTGTGTGGATGTATGTTTGTTACTCAATCACGCCAGAATGGATGAAATTTGACACAGACATAGATTATAGTCTGGAATAGCACGTAGGCTACTTTTTATCCCGGTATACTTTTCCATAGGGATACGAAAACACTTTTTACGTGGCCGAGGCAGCTGACATAAGCTAGTTGTCCAAAATGCCAATAATTACACCGAAAACCCACATTATCCTTTGAACTGGAACACAGAAATGCTTGATGGCAGGAATAGACACATATTATTATTATTTTCTCAGCCACTAAAACTTACAAGCCAACGACAAGACTCATCGTCAAAATATTATTATAAGATATCTTACCCAGATCTCGATGATAATCAAATATCTTGGCAAGAGACGCAGCCCAATTTAGCTGCCTCGTAAATATATAGCACGCGATGCAAGTTTATGCATTGAATCTCGAGTGGCGATTGCATAGAATGCAGTGTCAGTTTTATACGCGGTTTTACGAGCTTTTTGGTGTGGATGTGACGAACATATTTTATAGCTAAGGCCTTATCATTACATATAATAAATCTGTAGAAAAGTCGCTTTTGTACATCAAACTATTATTAACAGGGAAAGTTTGTGAGTGTGTGTGTGTGTGCAACATATTTTTAACCGCCTTCAAAAAAAGACGCCTGGACTGATTTTGAAAATTCTTCTTTTGTTTAAAAGGTTATACTTCCTAGTTGGTCCCATAGCCATCAGGTCAGGATCTGTTGGTGGGATCTTGGAGAAATCGAGGGAACTCCTCAAATATTATAAGAATACATACAGCGATTTTGGTATTTGCATCAACAATGAAATCATTTGCACTCAAAAGGTGAATAAGACCACAGAAGGCCAATGGAACTCCTTACTGCTAAGTATGTCACGGATACTAGATATCTCGAATAGTTAAACGACTATGATGAAGCAAATACTTATAAATAAATAGTTCTGATGAAAATGGTACCATCGAACTTATCTGATGACGAAATAAAACAATGTATCCTAGTCGCGTTTGGGCTTATTGGAATCGCCATGAGATGTACTTTGGCTATATATTTTAATGAAAATTGGAGGTACCTATGAAAACTAAAAAGAGATAAATAAAAAACTTTTAACAAAAAAACAAACCGACTCTTTAAAAAAACTGTAAAGTGAAAATAACTTTCTGTTTCGAAGTAGGTGTCAAAACACGTAAAACAATAGGTACCAAAGACGGTTTGTTTATTTGTTATCATAGTGGTGTTTAGAGTATAACCTTGGTCGTATGCTACTTTGCAGAATGTATGTAGGTGGCATACGACCACGGTTATCCTCTGAATACCACTATAAATAAGTATTCAATATAATAAAATATTGATAACATGTAAGTTTTTTATCTAATACCCGATACATATCGAATAGTGTCTACATAAAAATTTCAGTTGAGAAAATTTTCTTGTTTCATACTTTTAAGAGCGTGATTTTTTTTTTCATCGGAATCAGTTCATGCTATCAAAACATATATATATACGTCTTGCGGCTGAAATGACGATGATGGAACTCGCACGCTGCTTAGCAGGGGGCAAACGATTATGTAGGACCTGCCATACCTACACTGTAGGTCATTGCCGTTTATGAAAAAAGCATTCAATCGTGCGATCATTGCTGATTGCTTTTTCTTTGCCTGCCAATTATGAGTAGTACGCATCTGGCCTTTTTCAAAAACGTCACCTACATGATCCGTGATAAATAGACTCCTAATTAAATATTAGCTTGACTTCATCCCAGTCTAAAAATACCCTGACATTTGCAGACGCCTTTTACTTACAGCAGAATTCTTCCGAATCATCCTAGAATTTGCTCAAACATTTTCAAAGGTCTAATAAGAAAATATTTTTTAAAATGGCTCCGGATTCTTTTCATCAAATATTTAGAAAAGGGAAATGGAAAACTGTTCCTTTTGCCGATTTGTAAATATTAAACTGTGTTAATTGTATGGATGAGCAGACTTTCGTAAAGGTGAGTATAGACTAGAGCATTTACTTGTAACAGAAAATCGAGCATTCGCCGTTTTTAACCGCACTTCGAATGTGATTGATGTCGATGAATACTTTCATTATGCGTACAGTCAAGGAGTGAAATGCCCTGCCGAAGTCTGTGACCCCGATAGCTCCAACCTAGGGGTCTTTAAGTCAAGAGTGAATAGATTACTTTTAGGCAAGTGTGCTTTACTATCGACCACATCATCGTCGCTTACCATCAGGTCTGATACTGGTCAAATGCGAGCCTATCAATACAAAAATATAAATTAATTACAACCTAATTTTTAAAACCAATATGCGTACTGTTGTAACATTTTATCGAACAAAGTTGAGCGCAGGTGACATTATACATTTCAACAATGAACGAAATAAATGTTATAGGTTCAAGCTCCCTCGTCTTGAGCATTGCGCCGAACGCGGCGTGGAATATTCGAAGGAACGTTACATTACATGAAAATGCTTGTGAAAACAAAGCTTTTGCCTCTATTGTACCATTCATTAGAACGTTACATTACATTGTAAACCTCTATACTCACCTAAAAGCCGCTGATAGACTTGAGCATTCACTTGTTATGATCATTCTAGCGAATATTAAAATGAACAGGTTCGTTTTATCAAGCATTCTAGCGAGCCTTTCTAGCGAGAATTCTAGCGAAACGACAGTAAATTTTTTTCGAGTTTTTTTTTCGTGTCGAGCAATTTTGTCATTGTCCCACCACCGTTCATCTCCGCCCATACCTCCCGCACCCCTGTCGCTGTCGGTACTCGGTCGGTATTGTTTTTAAAATAGCCAATAAGTATAAATGCAGCACACGCAACCGTCAAGTCTGACATCTTCGTGATGAAAAAAAAATCTGGCGACCAATTACTAGAGCGTTCGCTAGAATGATCGTGAAAATGTTTGAAGCGATGTTTGGGTCTATGCTTGGGTCTGTTCGTTTTTCAGTTCGACAAATTTTAAAACGGCGCATGCTCGATGTTCTGTTACAAGTGAATGCTCAAGTCTATCAGCACCTTTATGTTTTTCGAAGCAACCTTTGTGTTCTTAGGGATAAGCCGGTTCTGGAATTAAAAACTGTTGTAAAAGCAGTTTCGGAGGAAAATAACCGTTTCGGGTAGAGATAGCTTTTTTAAATAAAGACGGACATTGCTTTTTGAATAAGCTACACTTTTTATTTCCTTTAGTGTAAATGTAAGTCGAAGGGATTGAGAACCGAGAAAGGTGTTGGCAAAAATGTGAAACGAAAGGATTTTATGATGTTTGTAAGCTGAATTATGAGGTTTTTAGTCCATATCATTCAGCAGAAAAACTTTTGCTGATGAATATCAGGTTCTTTTAAACAGTGTCAGAAGTGACTAATATTCAGTTGCAACTGGTTAGATTAGAACCAGACGCCAATATATTGACTACTCATTGGCTATCCAATACCTAATAGACTATAGGCTGGTGCATGGTGGCCAATGCTATTACTTAAAATGAAAAATCGAGGCTGCTATAGAAATATATACAATTTAGTTTACTCTTACTTTTTAAATGGTTCCGCGAAACTCAAACTCGGCCATCATTCCATGTCGAAGTCTCTCACCATGGGATGTCCTCAGGGTTCGGTTATTGATCCACCTTTATGGAATTTAGGCTTTGATGATTTCCTCGCGATTCCGCTTCCAAGCGGCTGTTCATTAACCGGTTACGCGGACGACGGTCTTCTGCTCATTCAATCAAGTACTCGAGCTGGACTCGAGAACTTGGCTGACACTTGCCTACGATTAATATCTCAGTGGGGCGATCGTAACCGCCTGACCTTTGCTCCGCATAAAACTTATCAGCTCATTTTAAAAGGTAATCTTAAATCGTGTCCTACTATTAAATTTAATAACGTTCCGGTAAAAAGGAAGCAGTCCGTGTGCTATCTTGGTCTTGTGTTAGAAAGGAATTTTGCATTTATAGATCATATTAAAATCGTCGGTGAAAAAGCAAAAAAGAACTTCTATGCCTTAACGAGAATATCTAAATCTACGTGGGGACTGTCTTTTTTGACTTTAAAGACTATTTATGGGGCTACTTACTTGGGTTGTATCTGCTATGGGGTGCCTGTTTGGGCTGATAGGGCCACAATAGGGGCGATACGACGTAAATTACTTCAGAGTCAGCGTTTGGCTTTGATATTCTTATGCAAAGCATACAGGACGGTTAGTACTGAGGCCTTACCGGTACTTGCTGGCGTACTTCCGGTCGACCTTGAAGTGCAGCGACGTGCTGCAATATACTATTCCGCAAAAGAGACCATGGACGCGGACTTTTTAACGCGGAGTGACCGTGCCAAAATCTCTAGATTATTTAAACCACATATTGACGTCTGGGAGGAACTTTTATCCGAATGGCAATGTAGGTGGGATAATTCCATCAAGGGCCGACACCTCCATCAATTCTTTCCATCCGTTCGCGTGCGGCTGGCCAGGACGTGGCTGGAGGTGGATCACTGTGTTGCCCAATTTCTCACAGGGCATGGTAACTTTAGAAGTAAATTATTTTCCTTCAAGCTGGTTGCCTCGCCATTATGTCAGTGTTCTACATCTGACTGTGAATATGTACAATCTGCACATCATATCTTATGGGAGTGTATTCTTTGGCAGAATGAACGCAATACTATGTTGAATAATGTACAGGCTGTGTCAGGAGCCGTTTACTATACGGACCTTCTGGAAACTAGAACAAATTTCCGTGCGTTCAAGCGCTTTTGCCATACCTATTATTGGAATCAAATATAAAAGCTCACAATGTTAGGACCCATTAATATTAATGCTAATTTTTATCCGTGGTGCTAGGCAACTGGGCTTATCCCAGTTGTAAACGACCCTTTGTGCCTATTGGTCTTGTTTGTTCTGTCTCCTGCTTGATATGGAGGGAAGTGGAAATTTGTATTTTTCTTACTCCTCCATTTTCTTTTCTGATTAATTTCGTTGCGGGATCCAAGACAGTTAAATTCATTCTCCGGGACTTAGTCGAGCTTCATTGCCTCGGCGCTTTTCTGGTGGTCGCCACTGTTGATTCTGGCTTTCAGGAGTTGCAGTGGTTTGGGAATAGTGCGGTAGGATTGTCCCAATTAAAAAAAGACTATAGGCTCATTTCTCCTTATCTCGTTGTAAAACTCATGAAGAAGGTTTACAACGAGATTGGGGAGGACTAGGTTATCTAGAGGACCACAAAAGATCCCAATGGTTCGAAACGTCCGAGTAATTTTTTGGCCCCTTGACAAGATAAAATAAGGTGATACACTATGCCCCTTAATAAGACATGTTGTCATAAACTGGATGCGAGAAGCAAAGTAACGGTCGATGTGGCGAGTATTAGGTGTGAGGATGTCCAGCCGTGGTCGTCATTCGGCTTAAATGGTAATGACGATGAAGACATATTGTCAGAATTTCGGGCTTTTGACGACTCGTAACGTTTCAATGTCAAAGGTTTCCAAAGCTAAGCTATACTTAAAATTATTTAGTCAAATACGAACCAAATCTCAAATTCCTGCATCATGCAAGCAAAGTTTACGGCGCGATTTGAACATACATACAGTCCGACAACAACCGTTTGGCAGTTGCCTCGACCAGACATTACGATTATCTGGTCGGAAGATTCTCCATTTTCAATGGAGGTTTAATACCGTTCCTGTCAACACCAAGAGTGAGTGCGTTGCTCCTTTGCAGAATATGGCACACGGGCTGAAGTGACCCTAGTATAAACCTTCTCCTTCGGAAGACCTTATGCCTGCCATTTGTTTTTATTAGTTGCTGAATCATCCAATGTCTTCTCCCAATCTGAGTGAAGCGGGAGGGCGTGTCAGACTTTTACTGACTAAAACCCACCCGCGTTCCTTAAGTAGCTTGAGCCAGGGCCGCGGTAACTCTTTTTCAAATTTATCAGCAACCCAGACTGGCGCTGGCGTCGGCTCCTACACTTTGGACGACCTACTGGGCCCAATATATGTAATAAGTTTTTCATCAACTCGAAATTAAGATGAATAGACGTTCGTGGGGCTTTTCACCCTATGCCACATATCTCGATAACTATTATATTCTACATCAATCTAACATCCACCTCTCTTTGTTTCAGGCGGTAGACTACCTAAAGAAGCGCACACCAGCGCGCGCTGCGCTCATGATAGCGGCCGTGTGGCTGATGTCTGCGCTCGTGTGTATACCGCCTTTGTTGGGCTGGAGGGTCAGCAGGCCGCCGGAGCAGTTTCCACAATGCAAGGTAAGCTTAAGTTTCGATGGTTTTAGGTACCTAAGTGAGAAGATGTGACGAAATATTGCTTATTCGTATAAAAGTGACTATATACAGGATACTTTACTAAAAATTGTATATTTTGTATCGCGACGTTTGCCTATTATTTCAAAATACTATAATGCGATGGTTGGCAAACAAACAATATTTTGAAATTATCCACATGACACTTTAATACCTTTGGTGATAAGTACCACCTTGGGATAAATTGAAATACAGGAAAATCATGACTGATCCTTCCATAGCGACCGTTCTCCAAAAATAATAATATCTTAGTCGCCATTTATCTAATCATTTTCCTGCTCACTTTGACAATATTTTTGCTGACACGCTCAAGGTAGCCAAAAAGGAAAGCACAATCATGCTTTTGAAGTATATAAATACAAAAAAAAATAGGAAAACCAAAGGCTACGCCTTTGGTTTTATGTTTTATTATATGGATTTTCTACCAACCAACCAACTACCGTAACCTGGAAAGAAAACCTTATCACACACCATCTGTTGTCACCCCAGATATCACAACTCAGCACTAGAATACCCCATTAAAGTAGTACCTACCTATAATAGTCTTAGATTCCACCGCTTAAATCTGCAGGTAATTGTTTTTAGGGTTCCGTACCTCAAAAGGACAAAACGACATCCCTATAGGATCACTTTGTTGTCCGTCCGTCTGTCTGTCTGTCAAGACCCTTTTTCTCAGGAACACGAGGAGGTATTAAGCTGAAATTTATATCAAATACTCAAGTCTACTATCCCTTAAAGCTGTGAAATCCAACTCCTAAGTCAACGCAATCAAAAGATACAACCGTTTATGGCGCAAATTTTCAAAATCAAAACCTCCAGGGTACTTCCCGTGAACTCAGAATCTTGAAATTTGGTATGAAGAAACATCTTATAGCACAGATAAAGGAAAAATTGAGTAAACCCTAAATTTTTATTTACATCATTGTAATAAAAATATTTTTATAATTTTAAACTTACTACCCCTTTCCTCATGAACGCGTAGAGGTATTAAATTGAAATTCATATCAAATACTCGGGTCTATAATACCTTTAAGCTGAGGTTTGTACGGAACCCTCGGTGCGCAAGTCCAACTCGCACTTGGCCGGTTTAAAAAAAAAACCTTCATTAGAATAGATTACTGCAGGGTTGGCTACGAATCTAGCTGCAATAACTAAATTGTAGGTAATTAATGTTTGTTTATAAACCCTATATAAATATATCTCTATAATATATGGGTTGCCAATTTACCTGTTAGTAATGGCAACCTTTTTTTTTCTATTTTCGACACCATTTTCTTGTAAATAACGGTTATTGCACTGCAAAAACATTATATATCTGGTGTTTATTAACAAACATTAATAACAATTTATTTAATTAAAGATAATTGCATCTAGACATTGCCAAGCAACCCTGCAGTAATCTATTGTACTGTCAAGACTATTCATGACAATGAAATTGTATAAAAAAAACTTACCTGCAGATTTTATCGGTGGGATCTCGTACTATACCTACCCATAATAGGATCTCGATATTCGATCGAGTAATCTAAGTTTTAACTTGAATTTCTTTACGATGGCTTTCCTACCTTTTTTATCGTAAAATCATGCTTAACGTGAATATTAAGGCCTTTTATAGCATTCGGAGAGGTAGTGTTGGGCTCTGAAGTACGAGATTTGGGGGAGTTGCGAATGGGTCGGGTTTTAGTGATGGAATGGGCAATTTAAATGGGTTGTGAACGTTGTGCTGTATTAACTTTGTTGTCTTTGAGAACTACTGATTGATGAATGAAGCTTTTGCGTAGAAACAAAAGGTTCTTTTTAACATGAATAATCACCGATTAGTCCCGCTATGCTCTAGTCCCACTATGCTCGACTCGAAAAATACCTACTAGAAAGTGCCGCTATGCACGAAATCACATTCCCGGGCAGTGATAAAGAAAAAATTACAGTGTCATATTTTATTTAACCATTTAGAAAGTAAATTAAGTAAACCTAGTATGTAAATGCCATTAGTTTCGCGAAAAAAAGTTAATAAACTTTCCGTTTCATCATACTAATGCACACCCGCCTCTCCGCCACTCAACACGTCGCGTCTTCCATTTATTAAAAAATTGTCCATCCATTCTATAAAAAAAACGAAACGACTTTCCGTAAAAAAAAACTTACCCTGAAATTACTTCGATGGTTTTAGTTTAATTTCAATATTTTTCAGTACCCTGCTCAATTTAATTGAATTCAAACACTTTTCTTTCCAACTGTACCTTCAATTTTTTACGAAGTATCGAAGAATTTCGTGCGTAGCGGCAGTTATTAGTAGATATTTTTCGAGTTGAGCATAACGGGACAAGAGCATAGAGGAATTAACCGATAGTCACTGAGCAATATTTTTAGTCTTGTTCATTAAAAAAAACTGAACTGTTAATAAAAAAATATTTTTATAAAAAAAATCAGTTCAGTGATTTTTAAGATTATGGCCGTTATCACTGGTTTCTGAATTGAGAATACAACACTAAACAGTGCACCAGATACTAAATAGTTTAGTATGTAGAGCACTGTTTATTGTTTCTATGACCTTTATGATAGCCTCTTATCTCCGCTGACTTCATAGCCTCATCTCTCGAAGCAAGAATCTACTCTTTTAGTGGATTTTAATTACACCTTTAAGAATATAATGTCTCGACGTGACCGTGCATTTTAAATACAGTTTTTTTGATATAGTTGATGTTTGTAAGACAGTTAATTTTGCTTAATTTCAGGTTAATGCTTATTTTTTTATTGTTCTTATTTTAAATTGATTAGTTCTTCGTGACTGTCTTAAAATATCGCCTAACAATGCCTTTTTAGCAGCGTACCTTTACGAAGTACGTTTAGATCTTCAGTTTAGATCTTCAGTTTATTCTTCATCTAGGAACTTTTCTTTTATATAGGTTTGTTTTTTTAGTATATTCAGCGTGCGTATTTATACTAATTTCATCACTCTGTTTGACTTGCTCAGACCAATTTCGATAAATCGGTATCTTACGAACTAAGGTCATGGTTCAATTATAGTATTTTATGATCTGCCTAGCCTGTTCTGGTTGGCTTCCAGTCCAACTAAATGCAGAGTATTTTTACCCGACTGCGGGCGGGTAATGTTTTTCGAGCGTGTGTATGTATGTGTGTCCGTTTCTATAGCAGCGCTCTACAGCCCAAACGGCTTGACGGATTCTGACATATGATCTCATATGTCAGAATTCGTCAAGCCGTTTGGCGTCGATCTATTCGTCTCAATTGTGGGAGTAACATAGGCTATATATTTTTTTAAATAGCGCCTCCACTAAAAAAGGGGTGTTCCAATTCTTTTTTTCGTTTCCCTTGCAATGTGGGTATCAAATGAAAGCTTCTAAATAGGCCATTCCAAAAAAAAACCTATTTTGGCACAAATTCGAGATAAGCGTAACTTTGATAGCAAATAAATAATCTTTTACTACATATTAACTTATTTGGAGAAATCGTTCATTACTAAAACTAAAAAGTCTGAAATAAATTAAAAAACGAAAACCATACTACTAAAAAAATATTAAATGAAAAGAGGAAAGAAGTACTAGATATAATTTACACATTAAATATTATGAGGTGTTGCAGGCGCGGACAAACAAAAATTATAGAAAAATCCGAACAAAACGATTGTCACCGCTGGGAGAACCTCATCATATTTAATGTATAAATTATATCTAGAACTTGTTTTTCTCTTTTCATTTTATAAATTTTTAGCCTTTTGGTTTTTTGTTTTTATAATAATTATGGACCGACTACCTATATGATTGCCACGATTTCTCGCTTGGCAGGACTAGTTTGTCTAACTTCAGGCGTCTGACTACCCGCAGCAACTAACAAAGCCAGTACCTACATAATATACTAGTGCCGTTCAAAATGAGCAGTTTGTCAGTTAGTCAACAAATGGTTGACTCACGATATATATATATCGGAAATAGGAGGGCTATCTTCAATATAGCCTCGGTCTTGTGAACTTACTGTGGGTACAGAATGTAGATAATTTATGCAGTTTAGAGACAGGCCATTGTCCTACTAGCAGCAGCAAGTTGAAGCGCCAGTTTGTCAGTAAATATTTATTTCTCAGTATATAGTACATTGAGATCTTACATTTAACATTGTTTCACACATACCATTGCTGGTGTAGAAATATTAAATATGTAATCACTGGCCTTAAACTTTTAGACGCAACTACACGAATAATTCTACTATTCACACAAAATCTCCGTCCAAGACAAAACCCTATATATAAACTTGGATCATGTGTAAGTTTCGTCAAAATCGGTTAAGCAGTTTTTAAGATACGGAGCTTACAACCGAACTCTATAGAATATCATTGTCCTATGTAAAAATAATCCATTATCAACTTATATGGATTATACCATGTATAGGACAATGTTATAGTGCTCAATCAGTCTATAAGTTAAAAAAAACATTGTTTCACGGTTATTGGCTTTATTCAGAACCGTACCTTTACTATCAAGCCATCAATCCAGCCATCCAGTGCTATCTTCCAAAAACCTTCCTTCCTTATAGACCGACCAAATCAATACGAATAGACTTTATTAATGTTTTTATGTTCTCCTTGACTAATGGGCAAGAAAGCCACCATTACTGCATTGTGATCGCTGATAAATGGTGAAGCATTTGGTAAAAACATTACTGGATCAATTTCTTGAGTCAATTTATAGTTTGTCGATGTAATATTTTTGGAATAGTCTCGTATTTGCGTTTGCGTTTTTTGGTTGCGAAATAATTCTTTGATTTTTTTGAACGAATAATGTTTTGCTTAAAGTGGTCAATGATTAAGTGTGAACATAAGTGGCCAATGATTTTTTTTTAATTATAAATCTATGGAATAGTCGATCAACGGAAATCATCCAATGACTTTTCCCGTTCTGAGTGAAGCGGGACGGCGTGTCAGACTTTTACTGACTAAAACCCACCCGTGTTCCTTCAGTTGCTTGAGCCTGGGCCAAGGTAATTCTATTTCAAATTTATCCGCGACCCAGACAGGCATCTGCCCCAGCGGGCCCCGTCTTTTTTGCTGTTTTCTCTATGAGGCGCGTGTTGAACACTACGCGCCGTAAACTCGGGCCTGGTCCTTATCGGACGGTGAGCTACCCATTACTTGCCGTCCGCAAGCCCGCGCCTAAGGTGACCGGGCATCAACTTGCGACTCCCGACGCCCGGGGCGTCTCCTGCGGTGGCTAAGGGCGCGAGGGCGTCTCCTTTCGTCTCCCTCACGCGTTCCGCCTCCTCTTTTGCGAGCATTACTGCTTCGCAGAAGGAGGAGAGCTTCCCATGCCCTCTCGCTCCGTACCATGGCCTGAACCAGGGTCGGACGCGAGAAGTCGCCACCGCCGATAGGCGAGGACGAGGCACGAGGACACGGCGGTGCTCCGTCCAAGCGGGGCAGACCTCCATCGTATGCTCCACCGTGTCCTGGGTAAACCTACCTAAGCTGAAATCTGCATTTTGTCGAGTTATGGCAATATAATAGATATGAATCAGCAGTTTTTTTCCGCATTGTCAGTGTTGGTCGCAAAGTAAATTTTGTTCTTGATGATAACAGCCCATAAACTCATCCGTTTTACCCGTGGGGTTATGCAAAAAGTACAAAACGCCACCTGCTACGATCCTTACTTTAGTCGTATGTTTACCTCCATATCTGATCATAGCCATCCATGATGACTCATTTTCGGGTTTTCAGTTATTTCAACTATATTTCAGAGCCAAAATGACATTCTATGATCGATAACGGTAATCAAAAACTGTTTTTACAAAAAAATACGACCGAATTCTAAAAAAACAATACACGTTACAATTAAATTCAATTCGGTGTTCCTGTTCATGTTTCTTCGTTTTTTGACACCGACTTCGGAAATTGAAGTCGGTTGTATTTTTAGTAAAAAAGTTTTTATTTTCACTTTTTAGCTGTGGTAAATAATGAGCAAGTTCTATAGTAAGGTAACTATAATGTAAAAAAAAATAATATAAAACTTGAACATAACCAGTGAAATTTGAGTGTACAATGCTGAACTGTACATATCTGCGTATCCCTTTAGAGCGTACCGGCGTGATGTTATGTTATGAAATGGCCGTTGTTTATAGAAGAGTCGGTTAAAAAGACTTAGGGTATGTTAAATGCATACGAATATAAATGCAATACCAAATGCTCACATGGGCCATCCCTAACATGTACAACTTCGGAAGACCGTTATCGTTGATAGAATGTAGATTTGTCAAAACCTCTTTCTGAGAGCCCAAAGTTTCCCTGAAAACCCCTACAACCTACAATAATTCACGCAGTTCACTTCCCATTAATGCCCGATCAAAGAGAGTCCTAAACAAAACACTAATGGCCATTCTGCGCCAAAATATTTATCTCGGCTTGCAACAAGGTTCTGTTATCAGCCCTAATTTAATCTATGAGGGGTCGGCAAAGAATACTAATCTTCCTTTGTGGATCGTTAAGGCCATAAAGAGGATTGATAAGACCACGATTGAGAGAGCTATGAGTGGCTGCTGTGTGGCCTCTAGTGGGTAGGTAGAAGTGTTTTGTAAGGGAGCTTGAGTTTACAGTGTTTGTACTTAAAACGGTAAAGATGGTGTTTGAATTCTTACTGAAAAGACGTATCTTTATTTGGAAAGCGTTAGCTTTGGTTAGAAATGAGGTGACTATGATTACCGAGATGATAGATGAAAGAGAAGGAATTCTGTCCCAACTTCGCAACAAACAAATTGAGATATGGCAGAAAAGTAATAGTAAAATTTATTTCTTTCTTTAATTTCTTTATCTACACTTACATAATTGACATTGATGGCATTATTTTTCAGCTGAATCTGCATTTGATTACAACAAAAAGGGGTTATCTATATATGTGTTCAGGTCTCCAAGGACCTATTTGAAGTCTTGTTTTCGACTTCTGAAGTCTTGCGAAGATTTCTTTTCTTATTTTTTTTCTTTCCTTTACGCAGGGAAGAGTATAGATATAGAGATAATTGATTTCAGATCAGAAGTTCAAGTTTCCTTAAGAGGAAATGGGGGCAGAGAGCGCCGACTGAATTTCCTTAGTAAAAATACATAATTCGTGGTTTGGCTCTCGGCTATTTCCTCCTCCAATATTGGACTAATTTAAAAGATATTCCATAAACTGAAAATGAAAGATGTACCCTATGTTTTCCTTTTTGATGATACATTATCTTAAGAAGCACTAGAACCCTCGAAAAGCGCTGTCAACAGAGGCTTAGTGTACAAAATTGAAAAATATAAATTTCTAGTTAGATTTGTCATTTTAAACAACATCTCCTTGAAAATAATTTATCTAGACGAAAATGATTGGCACAAGTAATTTAGCACTAACTGCACTCAATTACTCCGTTGTATAATGCAGCTCAGCCATGATCTAATTTAAGGCCGCTAGAAGTTAGTATTAGACCATAGACTAAGAGCGCTGGACTAAGCGTTCCTTGTGTGAATGTCTTGTGAATACCGGTCATAGACGTGTGAAAAAGACAGAGCGGTCGTGCGGCCAGTTGTTATCTTTTTCTAGATTTCTGATTTGTCTGGCTGTTCAAAGGCGTACCATGATGGCTAGTACCACGTGACGTGGGGAAAGAACTCCTACAAATACTTGTGAGACTTTCTGCTATTTGTTTTTTGGATTTTAACAAAGTTCGAGGTCAACCTAGATCACTCTCACACAAAGACTTCCCAAAAGAGATACCTATTCTCTACAATAAAACAATGCATTAGGCCTAATAAAATCATATAAGTATCGCATACCATAACAAATCTTACTCCTTTAAAAGGTACGCAGAATAAAATCAATCCACGAAAGGAATAAAGAACGGTCGGCAGAAAAAAACACGGTATCCTTAGATCGCTAGCAAGATTTCAAAATTGATAAGTCACCGTTATCTTGGTACGACAGGTTTCCATATTTACCTTTATTTGTTTTTTTATTTTATTTTATTTAAGTGAGATTATTACCTTAATAAAATTGGATAAAAAAGACATTGCTATCAACCAGGCACAAATCCACACTCCGAAATGCTCCTAAAAAAATCTAAAAGAAAACCCAATAACAATGACCGATCTGGGAAACGAACCCGGTATCTCGCGCTGCGATAACATTTTAGACCACACGACCAACGTGGTAGTAAGTTTTATATTTAGTAATATTATAAATGTGAAAGTTTGTATAGATTTGTGTGTGGTATATGTTTGTTACTCAATCACGCTAGAATCGCTGAACGGATCTATATGAAATTTGGCACAGACATAGATTATAGTCTAGAATAGCACAAATCCCGGTATAATGTCCCCTTGGGATAAGAAAACATTTTTCACGCTGGCGAAGCCGCTCGCAGAAGCTAGTGTTATATAATTTGAAAAGTCGTCTGAGATTTTGTTGCCGTCCGTACAAATCTGTTCGCCCAATATTCCGATTCATTCCCTTTATAGTCCTTCTAAATTAAAGATATGAAGGCGATTTCTGTCAGAAAGCATTATTTATCAATTTCTGAAAATACATGTAAGGAATATTTCTTTTGTTCTTTTTGTAGAAAATTCATTTATATTGTTTCTTTTCTCCTGTTGTACATTTGATAGTTGTATTTTCTTATAGGTAAATGATGAAATGGGTAAAGGTATTATTAGGTTATTCTATGATATTGGTTATCGTTCTCGCTAAACTTCTTGGCCGGCCTGAAGTTGGCTACAATGACTGTGCAGTATTAAATCTCATACAAAAACAGCACCTATTCGTGCCTAGCGCATCGGAAAGCCAACTTCAGGGCGGCCATGAAATTTGGCGAGAACTATACAAGGCTACCGACTATTTTATATAAATAGGGCTCTATTACGAATAAGTAAACTGAGATAGATAATATTATATCCTAAAGTCTTGTGGGTTACTTCCAAATATATCCAGAAAGCAGTAGCAGCTTCCTTCTGTATGCTCCAGCTTTGGACTCTTGATCGGTACGCACAACGCTGTGGTAATCCTTGCCGGGCACTCACTAACGCACTCACTTATCACTTATCTCATACTAAGAAAGACTAGAATAATATTTTGTTTCTTTGGTTGGTTTTTCTTCAATTATTTTTCCGTTACAGTATACGTCTGCTATTATGTGTCCAGCACCACATACTGCAGGGTTGGGCTTTTCGATCACGAAACCAACAATTGTTATCACAGAATCATAGAAAGAAGAAAATAGAGAAAGAAAAAGTGTTTTTTCGCCACAAAAACGACTTACTTTTTTTTTTTCTTATTAAATTAAACCATTAACGGTAGCCACGTATGCTGATTATAGGCATTTGCTTTTTGTGGTTGTGACTAAAAAAGGATGTTTAGTAAATTAGACTCCCGAGTTTACATAATAATTACGAAAATCGGTCTCATCTCAGTACTGTTCATGTGCGACCATTCTGTACTGAAACCCTTATTTAAATATTTAGACTTCATGCACAAAGTTACAAAGGCGGAGTTCTCAACCTGTCTAGCAATGGATGTATGCTAATATCGAATAGAATGTTCCAGACCAAGTCAATCAAAAAACATATGACCTTCACCAACCCGCACTGGGCCCGGGTAGTGGAATACAGCGCACTACCTCTCAAAGAGACGAGGACTGTGTACCAGCAGTAGGAACATTAAAATATGCTGATTTTGTATCCTACTGAGTCTATACTTCTATACTGTATCAAGAAACCTGTATCATTCTTTTTTTTTTGTTTTAATTTAAATTTATCTTAGTTTTTAATCAAGGTCTGGCGGTTTGAGTAGTTTATGCGGCCTACCCGAATGTCCTTTCTTTGGTATTGTTCGCCGAATTATTAAGCTCCTTAAGTTCTGAGTTAAGCTGCTCGGTTATTGACAAATGCGTGCACTGACTGGACAGGTGCACTCAATCTGGCTGGTTCTTTCCTCAAAAGACCATTTCAGACATCAGTCTACATGGTCTTCACATGATCTAACCAAGATTTTGTCTGGACTTTAAAAGAGACTGTGAACTCTGAGTTTGTTTAGGCCTTTCTTCACAGAGTAGTCAGATAGGAAACGCCAACCTCATCAAGTTTAAAAAAATATGTTCGACATGTTAAAGTGTTTGTACAAACCAACTTACAGAAATAAAATCATTTGCCATTTATCATTACGGTAAAATAAAGGGGATAGTGAGATGAACGAGACGTAACGCACAGGATCAATTCAGGTTAGATGAAATGGCGACAGTTCACTGGAACAACTTGGGACCCACGGGTGCCCCTATAGTTAAAGGGGAAAATCTACAAATCCGTGATTAGACCTGTCATACTATATGGATTAGCATGTTGGGCTGTCAAAAAGATGGATCAAAATATATAACATTTGAGTGACGAGATTGGAAAGTGAGAAATGAGTATAATAGAGGAAGTTTGAAAGTGGCACCAGTGACAGAAAAGTTGAAAGGAAACCGTTTGTCCTGGCATGGTCATGCGAAGAGGATGGATGAAACGCTTGTTACTAAAAGAGTTATGAATAAAAATGTGGATGAATGGAGAGAAAGAATAGATGGATGGACTGTGTGAGGAGTGATATGAAAGAAAAGGGAGTCAGTGATAGCGTGACAGGGGACAGGACGGTATGGATGAAGACAAAGTGTTGCGCCGACCACAAGTAACATGAGATAAGGGCAGGAAGATGATGATGAGTCTAAGGTAGACTACTACAGGTATTCAGAAATTAGAAATTCAAAGAGCAGAAAGTATTAGCACACTATGTTATGAAGGTCTGACGCGCTTGCCCACCCAAATGAATATAGGTCCTTTATTACCTATCCCACGTACGTAATTCCTTTGTCTAAAAACTTGTCAAATAACACCTCTTAACCACATACCTTCTCTGGCTAATATCAGTCGTCGCTGTACCGCAATGGCACACAGATTTTTGGTCCTGAAAACTTTTGTGGCAACCTTCTAGTTTTCACAGTGCTTAATTGAAAATTGTGTTTAATTAAAATAGTTTGTTCTTCCTCTTCGCTGGCCCTCAGGTTTCAATGGACAGACAGCTGTGTGGATTTAAATGGGAATATGTTTTGCATGTGGGTAGTTACATTTTGTGTTATAATGGCATAGGTCATAATGAACTTCGGAGGTATATTTTATGTGGCGGATATCATTTGTATAGGTGTTCTGTTTTGTTAAATATAGCTCCTATTAAAGGAATATCATTGATGCATTCAATAATCCGTTAACCCCCGCTGGAAAAAGAGGGGTGTTATAAGTTTGAGGTGTGTTGCTGTGTATCTGTGTGTCTGTCTGTGGCATCATAGCGCCTAAACGGAGGAACCGATTTTCATTTGGTTTTTTTTGTTTGGAAGGTGATTTTGTCGAGAGTGAATAAAATCGGTTTAGCCGTTCAAAAGTTATGAGCGTTTTACTGTTTGAATCGGGGTGTTTTCGCAAGATAAATGTGTCGGGGGTTATTAAAATTTTGAAATTTTACTTGTTTAAGCTTTCACTGGTAATTTGATATCTAAGCAAACTTTTTACATGGTTACAAGTGTAGACAATTCATCATCATTATCATCTTTCTGCCCTTGTCCCAATTTATGTAATGAAGATACCTTTTTAACCGCCGACGGTAAAAAAGTGGTGTTTTTTGTTTGACGTTTGTACTTGTGTGTTTGTGTACCTGTGTGTTTGTTTATATGTGTATTTGTGTAACGGATGAACCAATTTTGATTAAGTTTTTCGTTTGAATGGTGACATTATCGGGAGTGTTCTTAGCTATGTTTGATGAAAATCGCTTCAGCCTATCAAAAGGTATGGGTGTTTGAATCAAGGTGTTTTCGCAAGATTTCGTCTCATAATTACGTGTTCAATAGATTGTCGATCGAAGCGCGTCTACTTCTAGATATGTAGCATGCCATAAAATGTGCCGGAACACCCAGATAATATAACCCGTTACACCAACTTCTCAGACTTCCAAGCTATATCACCAACAATAAAGATAAACTTGCAGCCATTTGAAATTCCGCGAATCCTCTGCACATTTTAAACCATTAAGTCATATAATACAACATAAAATATTACGACACATACATCAAAACTAGCTGGGAAGGTTATTTTTCAAGCGGACAGCTACTCGCAGCTAGCGGGCAACATTAAAGTGGCCGCGCGCGGTCGTTGCGCACATTTTTATACACATTAGTGGGTATTAGGGTGGGCTTACACTGGCGGATGTAGTGTTTTTTAATATTATTATATAATATAAGCCTCTCCATCCTGAATTTCGAATCTTTGTTCAGTTGTAGTTCTTTTTTAACCGACTTCACAAAAAAGGAGGAGGTTCTCAATTCGACTGTATTTTTTTTTTGTTTTTATGTGTGTTACCTCAGAACTTGTTACTGGGTGAACCGATTTTGATGATTCTTTTTTTAATTGAAACCTGGTGCATGTCACGTGGTCCCATTTAAATTTGGTCAAGATCTGATGAAGAACTTCGGAGATATACATCAGAACTCTTCAATAAATGACAGCAGATCACTTGTGATAGCTGCAATCGGATGTCTGTTTATTGATTACATCATTTCATAACATAACATTACACTAGCACGCTTTAAAGGGGTACGCAGGTGTCAACAGTTCACCCTGGTATACTCTAAATCCACCGTTTTTGTTTAAGTTTCATGTTTCTGTTAATGTATTCTGGCTTCACTTTGGAGAATTGGTCCGTTATGTACCCACAACTAAAAAGTGAAAAATAAAAAACTTTTTAGCAAAAAATACAACCGACTTCCAAATAAAAACACTACAAAGTGAAAAATAACTTCAATTTCGGAAGTCGGTGTCAAAAAAAATCCCAAAACAGGAACACCGACTTCCGAAATTGAAGTTATTTTTCACTTTGTAGTGTTTTTATTTGGAAGTCGGTTGTATTTTTTGCTAAAAAGTTTTTTTTTTAAAGTATATCTCTCAATTCAGTGTGCCTCCGGGCCTTCTCTAACAGTTTCCATAGTTTTCTGTCTCCAGCAACTCTTTTCCAATTAGGACCTGCCGTCAATTTTAATTCTTTCTCCCATCTCTTTCTCTGTCATCCTCTGTTCCTTTTTCCACCTCTAGGATACCAGTCAGTCACAATTTTGCTCTATTTTTCTTGTGAGTTACGTAGCATATGACCTGTCCATCTCAACTTCAGTTGGTATATCTTGGAAAGCACATCTGTTATTTTGGTTTTTGCTCTGATGAAGGTGTTTCGTTGATTGTCAAGTTTACTAAATTAAACTAGTAGTGTTCTCTAAGGAGGTTCAAAAAAAGAAAAGGACAGCAGAGGTTTGCATGACAGTGAGACAATAAGAAGGTACGCTGTACCGACATTAATTAAGCAGAAATGTACAAGCTGCAACAAAAATGTCCTTATAGAAAACAAGGAAACATCTAGAAGAAAACTTGCAAGAAGCTGATTTCACTGCTTTGCTCACCTAAATAATACCAACACGTTACTATACAAAATTAGATAATATGGGTAAACAAAGTGTTTTTCAATCAGCGCAAACGATTGTTGAAAAAGTCAAGAGGTTTGATTAAAATGAACCATGTTTAAATGCAAACAATTTTCAGTCCTATAATATTGCCTTCATAATTAAAAAATATGAAACAAACAGAAAGTTCAGCTGTGTTATTCAGGTAGTCAAACTATTTGCACAGTATAAATATGGACAAACAGTACGGAAACTACTTACAAACGCTTGAAACGGCACACTCACATAAACATGCGCATCAGTATTTGCGACATTTTCCATGATTTTTGCAGTCATTAACAAACCTAGATTTCAAACCTATTTAATAAACATACTGTAAATCAGGTGCTATATAAGAAAACACATACAAACATGAGTATATAACACATAGAAGGGAAACATTGATAAAAACGCAATTTCACGGAGTAACCATTTATCACCCGTTACAAACTGTTGGGGCCCATTGTGTGAAGAACACCTACATTTTCTTAATTAAATCGAATGTGTTTCAGCGCAGCCTCGAGGTAGATCAGTTTGACGGGTGGCTGTAGTAAATACTGGCAAGAGAAAAACAATGGATCACTAATGCTTGCTCATTGCGTGTTTACGATTCTAGACTATACTGTAATTTTTTATTTCGTAGACTGAACTGACAGCTGCCAATGACCTTATTTTTTTTTATTGTTGCAAGCGCGGGGTATAATGTTGTAGGTAAGGCTCAATCATAAGTGATTCATCGAATCGATGTGACATGTCTGTCACTCCTCAATTTAAATTTACTAATTGGTGTAAATAAACGTAACATATTTAGTTATTTAAATATAGCAGTATTCATACACATAGTACAAACACTTTTATTGTGTTAAATATAAAATTAAGGCGCTACCCCGAGCAAAACGCCGCGCTAGCCGTTTTTCGTGCAGTTTTTAGGAGCTATCTACTCGTTATTTAAAATGAAATATCAACTAATAAAAATACATAAAATTTCTACATATTATTGATTCCAAAATTGTAGATTTCTTTTTTTGTTTCACTAATCTCCTTCCAACAAAACCATGAAAATGAGAAATAATGATTGATAGCATGCATCTCCTCGTAAAGTGTTCATTAATATTGTTTTGTACTTACACTAATGGGTAACCAATTTGATAACGAACATTTTGTAAGTTTTATTTTTTTCAAAAGACCAATATTTGATTTTATAAACATTTTATTCTAAAATCTGGGCGTATTCACAACTGCAATTCATGCGCCACCGGTGCCGCTAGGCCATTAGGAATGCTCATATCTCACGCTGATTTTTTGGTCAGGGTATGGCCTTATCAATAAAATAAAAGCAATCGATAAAATGAAGTCTGTCACAAATAAGTAGAAACTAAGTAAGGGCCGCTAGTTTCTTAACTTTTTTTTTTTGCCGTGAAATAGTTTCATTTATATCTACTCCGATTTTCGATCACTGAGAATAGTCAGGATACGACACTATTTGTATGTAACGATTAAGTGACAACGATTAAAATTTAAATAACGATTAAATGTATGTTTGTATGTATGTAATATTGTTTATTACCTCGTATCTTTCAAACCAATTGACGGATTTTTATAATTAAGACATCGTTAGATAGGTCTTGGCCGCCCAAGTGTTCTTGGATAAGTGCCGTTAAAAAAAAAGAACTAGGCGGTTTTTGGGCGGCATATTGTGGGGGCAGCAATTTTTTTTTTCTTGGAAAACCATCGAGTGGCGTATAAAAATGAAGGGTTTTTAGAGGTGATTACAAAAATCTTATGTGTTTAAAAGTAATTCAAATAAAAAGGATTACCTAATTAAAAAGATGTAAATAAAAAAATAAATATAAAACCCGACTGCAAAGATGTAAACAAGAAGAAAATCATGCTGTGCAGTCTGAGGATATTTATAGTTATAGTTTTGGTCAGCCAGCTCGTGAATATCCTTCGACTGTACAGCATGATTTTCATCTTATTTATTATATCTTTGCAGTCGGCTTTATTGATTTTATTAACTTTTTTAACCTGTATAGCCAAATGCTTTAGGCACTATTCATAAACAAAAAAACTCCACAACTGAGCTTAGGCATAATTCTAAAGATAACATATTCCCCCTGCTTTAATTAAGAAACATAATTAATTAACCAACCACTTAACTAACACATGTGCATACCGCCTAACACCAACATTAGCAACAATACTAGATGAGCTATACATCACTGAAGGACGGGCAATAGATCATTTGGGTACGTTCGCCTAATTTATGTATTGCCCGCGTTTTCTCAGCAATAGTCAGCAATACGTTAGATTAAGGATTGTTATGGTAAATCTGCTTCTGATAGAGGGTAGTTTAAACGTGTGATGGGTAATTTTTTTGCTGCAATTAGTTTTCAACAGTAGACTTGGCCACTATTAGGTACAGTCAAGGGTCAAAAGTGCAGTCATACTCTCCCAAAAGTCAAATGGCTAGTTTTTGTAGAAGAAGTGAAATTACCCACAACTGATTTAATATTTTGTATAGATACATATAAATTAAAGTATAGATTAACATTAACATTAGAATCGGGATATTTACCATGTTTACTGTTTGTAGCGAGTTTCCGATATTTCGATATTTTTTGTTTCGTTTCTAATGTTAATGTTATTGTTTGTGACCATGACAGTTTTAAAAACTTATAAAGTATAGATTATTCCTACTAACCGCAAAAAGTTAAAATTTTGCTGCCTACAAAAAAAATGTATTTTTTGTTTTGGTAGAGTGTGTAGAGTGACTGCACTTTTGACCCTTATAGTACATGGGACTTAACATCAGCCTCCTTGAGGCATGTTTTATAAAACCTTCAGGTGAAAATTTGTGAAATACCAAAAAATTTTTTTTTGTTTTCACCCGTTAAACGACTCACAGTAAATGCTTCTCTCTCTAGGGCGGGAATGAATTTTAAAAACAACTAATTTGGTTAGGCAGTCGATACAATGTTACTATCTTAAAATTATGTTTTCTACGTATATGTTTTCATTATTTCTTCTTTATTATACAGCACCTCTCGTAAAATCTGACAATTATGTAAATTTTCGACAAATTTGTCGAATTGTCAGTTATATTCAATAGGGCAATGATTGTAGCAAAATGTGTCACAAAATTAACAAGCCTACATTTCAACTCCTAGTTAAGCTAAACAATACTAAACCAATTTCTATTTGATCTAACCGCAAACCGAAGCAATAAATAATATTCGCGATCAGATAAATATCGGTTAAAATAACAACGAAATTATCTTGTCAAAGCGATATAATGAATCTAACGCAATTTGGACGCTGTAGAGGTGGGTTTACACCGTCGGTGCGAGATGAATGGCCTAAATAAAATAAAGCTAATAAACGAGCCCTATTTTCATAATATTTATTTTATTAAAATCGAAGCCAATTACACGAATTTAAACATCTTTTATGCACAAATATATACAATTCGTAAAACACTGGACAATCCAATAGAATTATATAAAATTTTAATAAAACACACGTTGTACTTTTTAGGGTTGCATCTTTGTGTATTTAATAGGAAATACACAAAGATGCATTGTTATACATTCTAAAAACCGGCCAAGTGCGAGTCGGACTCGCGCACCAAGGGTTCCGTACCATTATCGCAAAAAAAAACGGCAAAGATATCACGTTTGTTGAATGGGAGCCCCGCTTAAATATTTATTTGTTGTTATAGCTGCAACAAAAATATATCATCTGTGAAAATTTCAACTGTCTAGCTATCGCGGTTCATGAGATACAGACAGACGGACAGTGGAGTCTTAATAATAGGGCCCTGTTTTTACCCTTTGGGTACGGAACCTTAAAAAACATATATTTTGACAGTATCGTCTTCTATTCTTCCGAAAACAAATCAAAATTTATTTTCTTATCCAGGAGAGTTAATACTCTCTTTGTGCTTAATAGCACAAAGAGTGTCCGAGGTTCAAAATAAATTACTATAAGTGTAAGGTTGAAAGGTTCTGGAGAATTTGGTTGTCTTAGTATGGGCATGTGATGCAGAAAAATTACGAACATGTCGTGAGGAATGTTTTGTGAGTATATGGGCGGTATAAATGTTTTAGCGACTAAATCAGTTAATTGGAAATTGTTGAATTATTATCATGAAATTGTTATTGTTAATTTATTACTGAATTTAACTTATTATTTTTGTTTTTTTATTATTGGACTGTTATTATTATTTGTTGAATTATTTTTTATTGAACTATGTTTTTGTTTATTAATGTTGGTTTAATTGATTTGCCTGACTGTGTTTAATCTGGGTGAATTTTAAATTATTAATATAATTTGACTTATGTAATTCTATAAATATTGACTCTCTGCGCGTGTTGGGTGAAACTGTGAGTGCAGAGAGTAATTGCAATAAATAAATAAATGAAGAGAAAGACCACACTACGGAGGTTGAGTTGTGTGCAAGACGATTTGGCTAACAAGTAAAAAACCCGCGACAATTTTTTTTCACGCTGCATAATTTATCTAGTAGTAGACACGCTTCGATCGACAATCTATTGAACACGTTATGACACGATATCTTGCGATCCGATTATTATCACCATAACTTTAGAACAGCTGAACCGATTTTTATCAAACATAGCTAAAAACACTCTCGATAAAAACACCTTTCAAACTAAAAAACGAAATCAAAATCGGTTCATCCATTTAGGAGCTATGATGCCACAAACAGATAAATAATCGCACAGGTACTCACGTCAAACTCATAACACCCCTCTTTATCCGTCAGGGGTTAAAAAAGAGTTGACTATTGTATATTGAGATCCTACTGCAAAAATTTGCAGGTATTTTGTTTTTTAATGAAACTTGATTTTTATGAATGATTCATAACAGTAGAATAGATTATTGCAGGGTTGCCTGACCACATCTTTCCGCAACTAGTTTATCGTTGTTTAACTGAGAGCTGGCAACCTTATTTTTTTCATATTTCTACACCAGTTTCTTTCAAATGACGTTGGATTCACTTGAAAATCTTTTATGTTTGGGGTTAGTTATAAAACATACATTTCAACTTATTTAATTAAGGTTATTGAGGATAGATATTTTCAGGCAACCCAGCAGCAATTTATTCTACTATCAAGTCTCATTCGAGAAAAAAACGTTTAATCAAAAACCCTGCGTCTTGCAGATTTCTGCAGTCGGATCTTAGACTATTCAGATGACGGCAAATCTATCGGCAAATATATAAAAGAGAAAGTATGTATGTTCCTTATAGACTCAAAAATTATTTTACCGTTGGGAAGCTACACTATCCCCGGGTGACATAGGCTACTTTTTATCCCTGTATTCCCACGGGAACGGGAACTACGTGGGTGAAACCACGAGGCGTCCGCTAGTAGATATATATATAGAAGAGCAAACAATGCTGCGCCAACCCCAAAAGAAAGTCAGAATTATGGAGAGAAGGATGATAAACATAACATCTAAGTCCAACATTCCGAAAGCTCAACAGGGAATTGAATTCAAAATCCATGACCACAACATGGTACAAAGTTTCAAACAGTAAATTAGAACAGAGTTCAAGATGTGTAAAGGGTTTAAACTGTAATATATTAATGGCAACTTTAGCTATGCGTATGGGGTTTATATCCGGTTTAAACCAGCTTATGTGGCCCATGAGACACGTAACACTAATTGTGGGTCTAAAAGGGTAATGTTTAATTATTACGAAGCTATTATTAAGTCATAATTATTATATTAGTACTATTATTGCCTTAATCCTACTTCTTATTATATTTATAACATAATCCTACATCGTACTAATCTTATCTTACTATATAATTTCACTAATATAATAAAGGCGAAAGTTTGTGAGTGTGTTTGTATGTTTGTTACTTCTTCACGCTCAAACGGCTGGACGGATCTGAATGGAATTTGGCACAAATATAGATTATAGTCTGTAACAGCACATATGATACTTTTTATCCCGGGCATTCCCTGAAATTTCGGGAATTTATTTTTTCCTTTGGGATAATTTCGACATTCACGCGAGTGAAGCCGCTGGCAGAAGCTAGTAATATAATAAATGTAAAAGTTTGTGATTGTAGATGGATGTTTGTAACTTTTTCACACAAAAACTACTGAACAGATTTAGATGCAATTTTACATGAATATAGGTTTGACATTAGACTATGACATAGATAATAATTAAAAATAATACAAATATTAACAGTGTCAAATTCTGTAAATTTCAATAAACAATAAATTTCAAAACAAACGATAATGTTTGTTAATCAATCACACCTCAATAGCTGAACGTATTTGGATGAAACTAGAAGAACATATTTTATTTTTATATTATCGATATTCGATAGGCTCAGGCAATGATGTTGTCTACGATGAAGCACGCTTGCCTATAAGTTACCTATTCATTGTTGACTTAAATACCCCAAGGTTAGCTATCAGAAAACAAAGACTCCGGCAGGGAATTCCACACCTTAGCTGTGAGCAGAATTAATGTATTACCAAAACGCTTTGTCCACCATGTACCGATGGCGCATGGCCGTACGTCTTTTAGTCCGATGATGGAAAGGGCTAGATGGAATCAAATTGTGCATTTCCGTCGTAGATATACTATTAACAGTTTAAATGATACTAGATACTTATTCCGATAGTACGTTTCCTTAAGACAATAAAGCACTTTTCATGCTATCAAATAAATTTTCAATTTTACTCTTATTATGTTATTTTAAAAATAATAACCACATAGTCTAAGCTATACACACCTCCGACCCTTTTAGCCATAATCCAATTTATTTAGCTGTTCGCCAGTCCATAGCCTAATCGTTAGCCGTATCGTAATTATAATAAATGGGCTATTTTCCACTCGCCACCGTGGAATTATTATTTCAATTCGCTAGGCTATAAATTTATTTAATAAAACATCGTTTTAGTAAACGTAATAACGTAATTGTTGTATTATTAAAGGTAAGTTATTATTGAATGCCTCTTTCTCAAGTGGTACTGCTGAAGTGCTGAGCATGAGGAAAGGGTTATTGGGTTTTCCATCAGGAATTTCTCAGAAACAGCCCGGAGTCTGGACCCGTGCCCGGTTGATGGCTTTGGGCTCACCCACTATTACATGCTTAACTTCTCTATTTCCAGTGGTGTCTTCCCATGAGCCTGGAAAGATGGCCAAATTATTCCTTTACCCAAAAAATCACATACTGCATCATTCTCTGACTATCGTTCCATTTCTATTTTTCCTTTCCTATCCAAAGTCCTTGAAAAGCTTGGTCATCATCAGCTCAACACATTTCTTTCCAAACTGGTTTTCGACGTGGACACAGCACTACCTCAGCACTTGTGCACATCACGGACGATATCAGGACAGGCATATGGGGATTTTTTGATATTTTGTACACTGACAGCCCTAAATGCCTCTCCTATCGTTCAGTCCATCCAAAGGTTGTCTGAAAGAGATTGCCTAGTGCGATAAGACCGCCCATTGTACACTTGTGTTTGTGAATGTTTGTCTTGTACGTTTTTTTTGTGGTGTACAATAAAGTACATTTAAATAAATAAATACATGGGACTTAATTTTTGTTTGCAAAATGTGTATGTGCTATATATCTATATAGCTGCACTTCTGCTTTACCCTTCTAGGAATAAAGGCGTGATGTTATGTAATTGTTATGCAAATATATTATTAAAGGTAATTAAAGTTATTAATCATATATGCAGAATGCATAATGATGGATGGGCTAGAACCGTTATCCAGAGAGCCGGAAGATGGGCGTCGTCGCCGTGGGAGTCCGTGGTAGGATACGTTGGCGTCACGACTTGAGGCGTTTACGGAAGATTGACAGGAGATGACAAAAAATTGGGAAGAGTGGAAAGCTATGGGGGAAACCAGCAGTGGGCAAATAAAGATTGAATAAAAAATTTATAATGGATGGATTGATTGAGGAATGATGTTAAAGAGAGTGATCATGTTTGCGTGACGGTTGTAAGGGGAGGATGGATGAAGAAAAAGTGTTACGCCGATCCTAAGTGACATTGGAACAAGAACCTCTAGACAAAAGGTTATTCTATCAGCGAGGACGATTGTCCAAATGCCAAAATGTGTCCAAATGCAAGCCTATACATATCTCACAATTTACCAATTATTTTCGATGATATAATGCCACTTGTCTAGAGCCTAAAGGTTGTAGCCAACTTATACGACACCGCTTCCATACAGCAAAATAATTTTCATTGAAATATGAGCTTCAGGGTGTCCTCTGTAGACATATTGTACACCGACAACATACATTAGTTGACAGCTTGCTTAAAGCGAGCTTACCGCACTATTCCCAAACCACTGCAATGAAAAAAAACCGGCCAAGTGCGAGTCGAACTCGTGCGCCGGGGATTCCGTACCTACCAATTATACAGGCAAAGATACAGATAAAGATGGACATAATTGCCTTTAAGCATTCAAAGCGTGCTTTCCGCGGTTTCTGGAAGAGCGCTAATAAATTGAGCATTCGGCCAGGCCTGTCTGTTAGTGTGAATGGTGTGAGTGATGCGAAGGATATTGCAAACCTTTTTAGAAATCAGTTTGTTTTAAAGTCACAGCTACGCAGCTCTTGTGAGATGCTAGATGCTTAGCCCCGTTGTGGCAAGGTGGACACACGTTTCAGTGCCAAAGATGTGGCCAGGGCCATCAGGCCTACGTCTAGACTTAAGTCCCCTGGGATATGACGGGCTCAGTAGCTCATCGTTTGCAATACGCCAGTCCTCACTTACCAAGGGTTAACCTAATGAGGACGATTGTGGTTACCATTTTAAAAGTAAAACAGGTGATCTTTCGGATAGGGGAAACTTTAGACCTATTTCTCTAGCAACCTTAGTCGCTAAGGTGCTTGATGGTCTGCTTGGTGGTCTGCTTGATACACAGCTAAACGAACATCTTGTGCTGCACGACAATCAGTTCGGGTTTCGGCCAGGACTTTGTAAAGAGAGGGCAGGGGGGATGACCTCCCCTGCCCTCTTCAATTTGTATATGAATGCCCTGATTGAGGCGCTTAGCAGTCAACATGTGGATTGGCATATTGACGGTGTATGTGTCAATAATAAGCTTTAAAGGACAATGCTGACATTGAAAATGGAACGGAACGGAGGGCTGTTTCCGTGCGTGCGAATATGAAAGCTCACAGGTTTGCACGTTGTACTGCAGAAGTAAAGGTAACGCTCTTTAAAGCATTCTGTACCACCTTCTACACTTGCAGCCTGAGGGAGCAGTATTCGCGGGCGTCGTATGGAGCCCTTCGTGTCCAGTATAATAATGCGTTCAGAAAACTGATGGTGTTACCTTGGCGTTGTAGTGCGTCAGGGATGTTTGCGGCAACGCGTGTGGATTGTTTTTACGCGATAATGCGCAAGCGCGCAACATCAGTGGTGGCCCGAGTTATGGACAGCCCTAACAGGGTTCTCAAAATGATTGTTGATAGACTGTCCGTATATAGTTCACTGCAGTCAGTTACATGTGTCACCGTATCGTGTTGTTTACTAATGCTTAGTTTTAATGCACATTGTTACTAACCATTTAAGAGTCTTCGCTCGAAATAAAGATTTAGAATTTGAATTTTACCGGCATAATAAAATTGGTAATTGGTGGCTAAGTTTTAAAGATATAGGCAAATCTAGATTTTCGCGAAAACTTGAAAGTACCATAATTTATCTTAAATTTCAACTTTTTTAATTTATTGGATTTTTTCCATTGTTTGCGCGGTAAGACCTTACTTTTTGCCAAATTTCATGATTCTAGGGTAAACGGGAACTACTATATAGGTTTTTGACCCAAAACCTATAGGGTACTACCGGTTGACCTAGAATTGTCAATTTTGGTTAAAAGCAAGGTCTTACAACATAAGTAATGGGAAAATGCCGAAAAATAAAAAAGTTGAAAATTAAGGTAAATTTTGGTACTTACAAGTTTTCGTGAAAATCTAAATTTGCTTATATCTTTTATTCGTGTTGACTCAAGACCTTGATTTTTATACACCTAATAGGGACTATCTACATAGACATCAATAGACATCAGTATCTGGTATAAATTTCAACTTGCTAGGTTTACCTGTTCCTGAGAAAATCAGTGGTGACACACGGACAAACAGACAGACGGACAAGAAAGTGATCTTATAAGGGTTCCTTTTTTACCTTTTGAGGTACGGAACCCTAAAAACACCAGAAAAGCGCCGAGGCAATGAAGGTCGATGAAGTCCCGGAGAATGAATTTAACTGTCTTGGATCCCGTAACGAAATTAAACAGAAAAAAATAAAGGAGGTGTAGGAAAACAAAATTATGATTTCCACTTCCCTCCATATCAAACAGGAGACAGAACAAACAAGGCCAATAGGCATAAAGGATCATCCTTTATAGAATATCTAGAATCTAAGGGCAGAAAGATTATGATCCTACATTTTCCATTTTTCTCATTCATTACCAATGGGACAAAGTCACCCATGGGAGTAAGCAGAAACTACAGAATGTCACCTGCTACGATCCTTACATTCTACTTCTGCTTCATTTACGTCCATACATCTAGTCACACACGCACGCCGGTTATGATTACTGCGCACGTGGCCTATCTGAAGAACATCATCAATAAGAAACGTGGTATGTCCTTCTAGGGCGTCCCTGCACGACGTTTGCACTGACGACGAAGTGTCTTTTAACGGCCATAAAATCCGTAATTGGTCAAATCACATGTGAACCTTGTAGGTTAAAGTCTAAGTTGGTATTTAAAGGAAACTACTACACAGATTAGAGTGACCGTCTACAGCCAAAGGGTAGGAAAACAATGACTCTCTTTATGAAAAAAAAACAAATATTTAATTTATGCAAATTGCTCCACTAAGTCTTTGGTCAACTGGACTCACTCGAAATGGACCCGCGGGATCACTCAACCCAATAACATTTTGAATAGATTGACTGGACCCACTGCCCAATATCATTATTAGTACAGTCTCGGCATAAAGCCGAATCTTTTAGTTTTATTTTTATGACTTAAAATCTTAACATAATAATAAAATTGTTGAGTCTTCAAACTAAAGTTTTCACAGACAACATTTACTTGCACAGCCATACTATTCAAGAACACCAGCAATTCCAGCTCCCGACACCTGCATAATCCTTTTAAAACAAAACAATAACGCCATCGCCATCTTGGAACTTCAAAGGCAACTCGAACGCTAAGCTTAAACATCAAACTTTAAATAAAGACCCAGTAGTGTAGGGATTTAACAAATCTACCCGGTTCCTGAGTCCCGTAGATTCTGTGATGAAAGAATAACAGAACTGGCTTATACCTGGCGAATCTTGGGAGTTACGACGCAGCTGCGAAAGTACTTATTAAAATATGCTTCGTGTTTCTTGCTGCTTGCAATTTTCTTGGCTTGGTTAGATCCTTGCGGAAAGGGATACTACTACCGTCGAACATATTTCTGTACTTTAAGCTTGATTAGAAAAGTTCATTATTATCAAACTACAGCAGTCCACAGCTGACTAGTTTCTCAAATCATTAGATCTTTGGCTACTCTTAGCAAGCTGCTTCCAGCCATCTTGCAAACGTCTCCACTCCAGATAGCCTGAAGGCACGTTTGAAGGGTGATAAAGTAAATCATAGGCAAATGAGACCAAGGAATTAAAAACATCATTGTCAGTAAAACCAAGATCTAACTTTCTGAAACTTCTAAATGATAATGTGTCATCAATCCTCGTGCCTTCACTTTGCGAAAGAGGACTTTGACTTCGTCCATCCATTTTTCTGTTCCTTATTCTTTGTGTGTGCATAAATTCTTAAATAAATAAATACCTGTACTTCCCGAAGGGCTGGGTAGAGGTATAACTTATTGCCATCAACCGCATACAGACCGGACTGCTGCTGGAAAATTCTTAATAAACATATTTTGAGTGAACTTTATGTCTGAGAATATCTCTCCCAGTAAACCAAGGACTGGTGACTTTTCATAGAAAACGCTCTGTTACGAGACAATTTCTCGGGTCAAATCAATTTTATCCTAGTAAAACAGCGCCAATCTATAAACAGTAGCTATCTCTACCTACCCTATAATTGGAAAAACTTGAGCCATCCATCCACGTGTATATTTTTTTATTAAAAAAAAAGGAAACATCGATCAAACTTTGTAAAAGTCTCTGTTCAGTGGACTATTAAACATTAATTATTTAACTTTTCTAATGAATTTTAAATTACTTTTTCTATCAGCATTCTATTATGTCATTAGTATTGATTTTGGTGAGCTTTGCTTACATAGGTTAAGCTTTTTAAAGGAAATTGTGACGCTACAGCAATGCTAAAGGTTTTGGGGTTCCGTAACCGAAAGGTCGAAACAGAGCCCTATCGCTGTCGGTCTGTCTGTCCTTCGTCTGTCAAACGGGTCTTACAGCCTAACGGTTGGAGCTGCAGTCTTCAAATTTTCACAGTATTAAGTATCTTGTTGACCCAAAGCCCTACAAATTGTCAAAAAACATTTGACATGTTTAAGGCTCCCGTACAAGTAAATGGGGGCGCGAGAAAAATAGCCTGTCGAGTGGGGTATCGTTGTTTAGAAATCTTTGAGTAGATAAATACTGTGTTTGTAATAAAAAAAAAAAATTGGAAACCAAAGGAATGAGAAGCCACCAAAGGCAGCATTATTTACAGAATTTTGTTCCGAAGAATTTTCTAATTTTCCATTGACCTATGAACAATGTGACAGTATCTATTATTACGTATATTTCATAAACAAATATCAATATATTGATAAATCAGATATTTCCCTTGAAATGCCTTAATTTTTTATAATACAACCAACTTAATTTTGCGGTCTGGTACGGAACCTTAAATGTGCGAATTCCAACACACACTTGGCCAGTTTCTTAATATTTTCTACCTCTTCAGTATGCATAGTTTTTTTTTTCAACTATGTTTGGATCACCTTCCAGTCCAACCGCATGCTGCTGCGTACCAGTATTTTACATAAAGAGACTGCCTATCTGACCTTCACAACCAATTAACTGGGTAATAGGACACCCATTGGCAAGACTGTTGTCAGATTTCGTGGTTTCTGACTGCCCATAACGACTATCAAAGATCTACAGATGACAACCGATACCAAAGACTTCTCTGTATGTTAAGATGGCCACCCATCTACGTTTTCTACATCTTTTAAGTACATAATGTAAAACAAGAGTCGCAATTTATTCTTATGTGTTTTATAGCCTTCCACAATGTGGATCAATGTCTGGTAAATGCTACAGGAGTCCAATGGATGCGCGACGAATAGGACCGGGCGATGTAGTGACCGGGCGTTCAGCAGTGGATGGTGGTGGCGGCGCGTAGTGTTCCACGCGCGCCCCTCTTTGACGTCGCGGGCCCGACTTGTCGGGGGTTGTGGAAGTATCGTTGTTCCCGCACCCCCGACGTAGGTGTCTGTCAGTAGGAGTCAGAGTCAGAGTCAGACATCCAATGAGGATATTCAAAAGCGTAAAAAAAAGTCTGCAGTGGATGTCTGAAATAATGATGACCCTGTGGAGTCATTGCTTATGGTTTTGGTTATGATAGTTAACAGAAAATTATGATTAAGTGTGACGCTATTAGGCTGACTTAGATACTAATTTGTTCCTCTGTGACACACATTCTAGGTCCTTGAGATCATCGGAGAATCTAAAATTGAGTATTCGTATGCATTCCACTTCCATCTTTGACAAATCTTTTACGATTCAAGCTGCTCGGTTGTGGAATGTATTACCTATTGAAATAAGACGTGCTCAAACACTGCCAACATTTAAGGAAATGGTAAAGGAGCATTACCTTTCACTATAATTTGTATTCTTCTCCTTTCTCTGTCATATATTTGATATTTATTAGTATATTATGTAGTATTGTACATATGTATTTTATTTTATTATGTATAAGTAATATTATTTATGATATTTGGTACACTGACAGCCCTAAATTCATCTCCTCTTGTTCAGTCCTTCCAAAGGTTGTCTGTAAGAGATTGCCCTGTGCGATAAGACCGCCCATTGTACACTTTATTTTGTAAATGTTTTTCCTATATGTTTTTGTGGTGTACCATAAAGTATATAATAAATAAATAACAAATTCTTGAAATATCTATTAATTAAAATATTTTACCAAAATAAATTTTACCCGTTTCGGTTTTATCCTTCGAAACCGACAACACGTTAAAGCGTTGTTAAAGAAATAACTCTTACCGCTTGAGCAGAAACTTTACCTCGAAGACGTCCGAAAAAATAATAACTTGAAACATTTTACCGTTATTTTATCAAAAGATCGGTCAAGGACGTGTTGCGTGCAAAACACTTTGGGGTTCCGTAGTAGGTACCGAGTAGATAATTTATATAGAAGCATTTAAATAGACAGTGAGGTGGCCGAAACAATCTTACTTCCGATTTCTGAATAATTAAGAATTCGACAATTCCTACTTTATCTCTCAATCTCTAGCATTTAAGTAAGGTTTGACACGTTTTTAACTGCAATTTCTCGCCAGAGAAGAAGTTTGCGCGTTCTAACTACACTTTTTCCCTACTCAACTCTCCCACCCACCTTACCTTATGTCTCATTTTCAATATTTAAGTTCTTCACACGCTAGCAATCTGCGTTCCCCCAATAATCTTCTCCTACAGTGTCCTTCTCATACTACTGATTTTGTTCACTTTTCCTTTCACATTCAGTCTATTCTTCTCTAGAACGCGCTTCCTCTCGAAACCAATACGGCCACCAGTCGGTGTCAAAAAACAAAGAAACGAAAACAGGAACACCGACTTCCCAAATTGATGAAAATTGATGTTATTTTTCACTTTGTAGTGTTTTTGGAAGTCGGTTGTATTTTATTGTAAAAAGTTTTTTCAATTTCTCTTATTATTTACCAGATGATGATGATGATAATTTATTAGATACACTTTTCATTACTGAAATCTAAAGTTGAAACTGTGTTATTTTTTCTATAACGCCAATGAAATGAACAGCCCCGCGACAGTTTTCACAATTCTACAACGGACCCCTAAACCCGAAAAATTATGAGCTTTTAGCCACTAAACTTTTCCCTAAAAAAGGGGAAAAAATTACTCTTGCCCTCGAGCAGGCCAAGTTAAAGTTAGCCAAGTTAAGTCTAGCCTTAACTTAGATTAGAAAGAAGGATTAATTCTTTGTTGGCGTGAACTTAGGAGTCAAGACTATGCCGCATAGTCCGCGTGCCTCATTTTATTACACATCCGTGTAAGGCATAAGATGTAGCGATTAGAGGTTTTGGGAAAATTATATAATAATATTAACAGCCTGTTATTGTCCCTCTGCAAAGCAAAAGCCTCTTCTCAAACAGAGAAGGCACGACCATTAATGAAACCGCTTGCTCAAGGAGGGTTATCGATTTCAGACTTATATTAACTAAAGGTCCAGGTTTCTTCACGAAGTTTTGCTTCCCAAATAATTTAATTTCCTATAGTCTTTTATAATACTTCAAAGAAGTTTCTTGAAAATGAATTAGTTAAATTAATATCTAATCTTCTTCCTTTAACACTTAAGATATTAAAAATATCTGAAATGTTAAATATTGTTTTAGGTTTCTTGAAAGTTAGGATAAATAAGGAAACGGTGTGCTGATTTGGTAGTTAAAAGCTATAATGCCACTTACCGGAGCTAGTCTGTTCTACTTTTATATTAACTTACTTGATCGTCATTTCAATTACCGTTTTGCATCTAATTATGCTTGATTGCATGATCATAAAGAACCCGAATACGTTACTGATCATTATTTTCGTACAAGTGTATTTTTGCCATCATTTAAGCACGCTGTATTCATACAATTCGATTTGCAATTCAGTCCGTTTAATATTTAGATACCTACGTCTGGTTCACGTAATTATAACTACCGAAACTGTAAAACTAAATTTAACTAAATCTGCTCATAAAAAAAACTTTACTGAATACACTAATATTTTTCGCCAATTTTCAAATGAACTTCCACCCGCTTTCCTCATATAACTTGCAACCCCATCCATCTTAAATAAAAGAGAAGTCGCGTTCCTCACGTACCAGTATCGACCTCTAATTCTGTCAGTACCTCCTACGTGAAATGGGTTGTTGCACCCGTTAACTAGTTCAGTTCCCGGGCGAGGCACTTTGGAATTCATTCGTCATATTTAATATAGAATGGTATGACGAATAGTTGATGTATGGAAATAGGACGATGATCTTATATGTGTTTTGTTTGAAAGAGATAGTACTAAATAATGTCGAATAACCATTTTTTTGCTAGTCTAATTTGTATCCGACTGCTGGAAACAGGCCTCCCCTTTCACTTTCAAACCTCTTTGTCTGACCCTATCCCTGGCCAAGTTTGACCCGCATAAGTGATCAGATCGCCACACTTCTTCACCGCGGTTGACCTTTACGGTTGTCCCTCAGACATCCATTGAGTGTCAGTCTTCGCCCATTTCTCCAGGTGCTGAAACTGTATATATTTAAAGTATGTTTTGCACCCTGGTACATAAGAAATGACGATCTTCACCGTGGCCTTATGACGGGATTCGTCACCACCATCATCCAAAAATTTGCTGAAGCCTACGAAAACAGACTTCATCGACACGCGAATGTTGAGGCTATCCAGCTGCTAGACAATACAGACTTAGTGCGTAGGCTAAAAACTAAACCATTTGAATAAGTGTAGTGTACAAAGAGAATGAACAATAGTGATAACGCTGTGCTATACATATAACACATGAACATAGTGTTTTTATAAATTATACTTATCACTATTCTTATTTTTTTAATCTATCACGTAACATATTATTAAGTTAAGAGTTAAATTGCTTATTAGTCATTTAGGCTAGATCGTAATAAATTATTAAGAATTTTGTTTTAACTAAAAAAATATTTTTTTTAAATAAAACAACCGTTCGGGTTGATTACAGAGATCATAACGATACTCTTGTAAATGGTGATACCTATGAATTGGTGACCGTTTATAACATAATATAGAGATACATCTGTGCCTCGGAGAGCACGAAAAACCGTTGTTCACTCAAAGATCTTTGACTGTTGTTACCAGTAATTACAAGCCCAAAAGCTAATTAAAAAACCAATTTGGTGTCGCGTTACCAAGTATACTGTGTTGTGCATTTTGTGCGGGTCAGCTAAGTATTCGCTCTTTGTAAAATACTGGTACAGATTTTCTATCTTGCGACGGTGGGCTGGTCTTTGTCGTGTGTGTAGATGCACATGCACATTATTTCGGTGTGTGTAAGCGATACTGAGCGCTCCCAAGCTCACGCACACAGAAACAGTGTGCACATTTGTGAGTACCATGTTCCTATTTATCAAATGAAGGAATTTATCTGTTAGTGCTTGTAATACTTTATACCTATATGTAGTATTGTAGTGCTGGGTGCATCCATCGTCCTCACGTATATAAATGTATGTATGTAAATGTTGTAAACACTTTTTTTTTAAAGAGTAAAGTATGGAGTTTCTTGTCCGTTTTTCTCCATAACAAACTACTTTTCCGAATGGACGGTAGAATCAATTATTATTAACCTTAGATTTATATTTGTGACGTTATAAAGCACCGCTTAATGGCCTAGTTGAAACAAAGAATTTTTGCCTTTTGCACTTACACGACTAAGACCAACCGGCCATCGTGGAAGCCGACCGGCTCGGCTAGTCCGATGATGGTTTGTCTCAAATGGCCAAATAAACAAATAATCCTTTAACTCCCCCATTCCCCTTTGGGGTGGGAACTCCCCTTATCAGCAATTGGACGAATTTATTCCAAATTAGAAGGCCCAAACACAAACTGATTAAAGTGTTATCTCTCGCCGGGTGTCGGTAACGCAGTTGCCCCGGTACGGTGGTAATTACTCTAGTTTTGTTGCCCTTTTTGTTACCAATAAATAGGGAAAAATTTTTATTCGTTGCGATTGTGAGGGTAGTTCCTGGAAAGATGTTTTTGTGATAGATCATTTTTCTACTTTGTTGATTTGAATAATTTTATTTTAGTAATCTAAATCAAAGAAGTTTTACAAAACTAGGACGACAGTTTCGTCAAGCTTTATATGCATCGGATCATGCAAATGTCAACCACCAAAAACACTTCGTGTAAATTGGTTGGCAAGACTCATAAGCATAATAACGCTTTCTCTGTTAAATAGTTATCAGATCTCAAGTGGAGCCAAACCCTACACTTGACTCATATGCCCCACATCTTGGTAAAAATTATGGTCGGGCCGTTAAATGTTCGTGGCGGTGGGTCGTCTTGACCGTGTTCAAGAACTGTCAGTGTAATAATTGTTATCAAATGTGGAATATTGGCACAGACAGCTTTTATACCCGAACGGAACAAATATTTGTATGACCTACAGATAGTTGTTCCGGCTCTGGGTGTTGTGTATGTTAGTTTATATGTTTGTACGCACCCACGATACAGGAAGAAATTCCTAGTGAGGGAGGGGCAACGTTTCGGAATTCGCCGCAAATTCGTCAAATATATTAATAGTATAGTTTACTAGGTAACTTTAACTAACCAAAATTTTAGGTTATGTTTGTGACTTTACTAAATAACCAACTAGGCTGACCAACTGGCAACTGACAGTTTGGCAGAATTCGTGGATGTAGTAATGAAATCACATTTCACACTTATATCACAGTTCATCACACTAATGTGTTTGTATGTTAGTTACTTCTTAACGTTCAGACGGCTAGACACATCTGGATGAAATTTTTATCACAGAGATAGATTATAGTATGGAATAGCAGATAGGATACTTTTTATCCCGAGATTATGTTCCCTTGCGATAATTTTCGACATTATCAGAAGCTGGCAGAAGCTAGTTTAAAAATAATTACATAGGTAAGTTGAAAGTGTAAAAACTTAAACCTTCATCATGAACAACAGCTTTAGGCTCTGTATAGTATACCTATTATAAAGCTGGGTTCGAAAATGTATACCTATTAACCTTGATTTTAAGCCACAGAACCACTCCACTGTTTCCAAATATAACCTCCTTAGATATTACTAATCTATTGCGGAGATTCCATAACACACGGGGCTTAAGATCGTCCTTGGCGGCTTGTCTTGTAAACAGACTAACAGATAGATTACATGCATAATATCATACATACACAGTACATAGGTAAGTAAGACAAATTACATTATATCGTATAAGTACGTTTTATTCGTGCAATGGCGTAGGTAGTTGTATGAGCGAGTTCACACACATAACAACAGTATTAAAATACTGATCCGTTTTATAGGATCGAAAACACGCGGGGCGTGCATCGGAGGTGCGGGGAACACGGTGCGGTTGGTGGCACCCACACTGATTAAATGCGATATGAACATCACCTCTAGTAGAGACGGATCCGTTAAAAACGATCCTGGAAATACGGATGTTCTGTTTGAACTCTTACGCTGATAGAATTAAGTTTTGAATAGAGTCTGGCAAAATCTAGTCAATCTGGGAAAGTGATTTCAATGCGAACTGTTCTTCAAACTACAGCAATTGCCCCTGAAACATAGGCCCTATTTCTGGAGTAGTATCAGTATCAGTAAGTTTACAGTCAAAATAGATTGACCAAATTACTGAACAAACATCGTTAGTTGACATACACGGACATAGGCTTACACAAATCTAAATTCAATTAAACAATATTAAATTTAACCAGAACAAATTTCCGTGCAAGCATTTTTGCCATACCTATTATTGGAATCAAATATAACAGCTCACAATGTTAAGACCCATTAATATTTATGCTAAATTTTATCCGTGGTGCTAGGCAACTGGGCTTATCCCAGTTGTAAACTACCCTTTGTGCCTATTGGCCTTGTTTGTTTTGTCTTCTGCTTGATATGGAGGGAACGTTGAAAGTACATACTAACACTACTCAATCCCACACATTTTTTTGTAGTAACGTCTGGTCTGGGATCTTGGACAATATTGTGTAATACAATAAAAATATTGATCTATATATCAAGAAAACAAAATTATCTCCTCAATTCATTACGAAACCAATCGAATACAGAACAAATGCAGACAAACACAATAGCTACTTGTTGAATAAATTGCTTCCAAGTTAATAAGGGTATGTTTGTTTCAGGTAACATTCTTTCATCTCTGCTCTATTTGGAGGCGTGACCTCTATATGTGGAGGCCTTCGATCTCCATCTTTGGAGGTCTCGGGCCAAATTGTTCGCGAAAGGAAACTGGTAAGCGGAGAATTTAATCGAATAGGAATCATCAGTAAAAGTGTATCTTGTACTACTTAGAGTAAATACTTGTATGTATCCATGTTGAAAAAGATATTTTCCCGTTTGGAGCGCAGTGAAGCGTTGAGGAGTATGTAGGTCATATAACGTAAAAAATATGGAGTACAAAGGGTGTCTGCTTTTTTATAGCTACCTATTTTTTGGTTGGAGGCGAGAGTAGTTTACCTAATTTCGTCGCAAATTATATGACTGTAAAAGGATATCGAAAGACACTAAGAGCTAGTTTTTAGGACAGTCATCATCATCATCATTTCAGCCGAAAGACGTCCACTGCTGGACATAGGCCTCCCCCAGGCGTCGCCACACTGATCGGTCCTGTGCGTTTCAAATCCACCGGACTCCCGCAGTCATGACCAGGTCGTCGCTCCACCTGGAAATGAGGTCTTCCTACGCTGCGTCTTCCGGTACGCGGTCGCCACTCTAGAACTTTCCGGCCCCAATGGCCATCGGTTTTGCGAGCAATGTGCCCTGCTCACTGCCACTTAAGTTTGGCAATTATTCGGGCTATGTCGGTAACCTTGGTTATCTTGTGGATGTCTTCGTTTCTGATTCCATCACGTAAGGAAACGCCGAGCATAGCCCTCTCCATTGCCTTTTCTGCGACTAAGCCTTCTGGTGAGGCGCATTGTGAACGCCCACGTCTCTGTCCCGTAAGTAATCGCTGGCAACACACACTGGTCATAGACTTTCGTTTTGTGACACTGTGGCAGGTTGGACGAGAAGGACAGTACATCTTCCTGCCCTGATCCCATGTTACTTGGGGTCTTAGTCTTCCATACCGTCCTGTCCCCCGTCACGCCATCACTGACTCCCTTTTCTTTTATATCACTCCTCACACAGTCCATCCATCTTTTATTTGGCCGTTCCCTGTGTGTATTGCGGACATATTTTATTTAAATTTGCTAGAGTGTGTAAATGCGGTAATTTGTTTTTTTTCGAGTAACCGGGACCCTATTCACTTAATTTTATTTGATTCTAATTCGGTACATGGTAATATAATTCTGTTATTTTGTAATTTTATTTGAGCAAATTCTCATCACCAAATTCCTCTAGCTTTGAAGTTACATACAAGCGTATTACTCATTACTCATAATGAAACATTCTTCCTTACTTGGCCGTCATTAGCGCTTCTTATCCCTCCGTAATTAATGACAAGAGACAGACACGTACGCGTACACATCTCCACGGCTAAAGTAAATATAATTAACGCAAGCCTTATTGTTTCCGACCACTGACCTCTATCATACACTTGTATGATAGAGGTCAGTGTTTCCGACGTATTAGAAAGTTGCCACGATACAGGTTAAATACAGAATTTCTACTTCAAGCAAAGCGTACTATATCCCACTACTATTATTAACGTGAAAGTTTGTGTGGATGGATGTTTGTTACTCTTTCACGCAAAAATTACTGAACGGATTTTGATGAAACTTTACAGTCATATAGCTTATACATCTGAATAACTAGGTTATAATTTAAAAAGATACTAGCTTCTACCAGCGGCTTCGATGTGAAAGTCGATAATCATCATCAATCTATAAAATGGGTCCTCGCGAGTCCCTCAGAGAAAAAATTAAAGAGATCGATATACTGACTCTACCTTCACTTTATATTTTGGAATGTATTTTGTATGTCCGTAAAAATCGAGGGCTTTTCAGAACTAGAAGCGACTTCCATAATTTAAATACACGCAGTAAGCGAAATTGTAATACCCAAATTCAGATTAACGAAAACTAGCAAGTCTTTTCTTATAAACAGTATACTTACGCTTTTATAACAAGTTGCCAAAGTCAGTTATAGAACTGACCGATGGAAAGTTCAAAAACTACATCAAACGTATCCTTATTAAAAAAGCATATAATAAAATCAAGGACTACGTTGAAGATAAAAACATTTGGCCTTAGCTCCTTCTGCGCATGCAGCTTCCCTGGTAACTTGTAAACGGCACAAATATGTGGATGTCTCTAACTATTCTCAATCTCATTTTTCTTTCCTTCTTTTAATTAGACTTTTTACAATGGTTTTCAATCATCTTTATAGCCCTTTGCTAAGAATAGTTACAGCACTGATAACAACATTTGTGCCACATGTTAAATTCAGTCTTGTTATACTTATCTTTTATTTATTTTTACCTTTGTATAGATTCTTTGACCGAGTGTTTTGTGAATGTGTGAACATTGTAAGCCTTCTAGATGCTAGTTAACATTTGTTAACTTTTTTTATATAATATATAATCTTTTTATTTTATTTTTTTAGTTTCTTTCTACTTATTGTCATAAGTCAGGCCTACGTTGTCCCCCCATATCTAAGTACTAATTCTGTAACATGGAAATATTGTAAAACCAAACCATTTTTTTAAAAGAGTAACCATGGAGTTTCTTGCCGGTTCTTCTCCATAGGAAACGACCAACCCGAACCGTGCACCTTTTGTCGACGTTTTATAAGTGCCCATGTAGGCCTATGTGAAATAAAAAAATTGATTTTGATTTCATCCCGAGGACAACCCGGATATTATACAATATTTTTATCCCGGGAACATATTCCCGGGATAAAATATCCTATTTGCTATTCCTACACTATAGTAAATTAGGAGTTGAATTGAGTTTAATATGCTCGTTTAAAACTTAGTAGTTTAACTACCCATGTTAGTGATTGCGGCCGTGGAACCCTTATTATAATTTACGGCTGCAATGGCCCAATAATATCTCGCTCGACCCGGCAATCGAACTTCATGCTAAGCTGTAGTTCATGCGACCATTTGACCAAAGTGGCAGTAAAATGTAGTAACGAAGGAGATACTTTTTATCAATGTATGGTGAAGTAGGTAAGCAGGATAGTGTAGAATGTTGAATAAGAAGATATTTTGCCTATCCTTTTAGATAATCAAAATATCTAGTTTTAGCTATGACATAAACTTCTGTATTCTTACTATCAAGTACCCAACTATCCACTATCAATAATACATTGAAATCAAAAGCTGATACTCTATATGTATAGTATCACACGAGCTGTGTGCCGATATGCTTGTGATCACCAGGCTCAGGTCGATGAGTGTGATATTATTGTACACTAAACTGCATCATCTATAGACACACAAAATAATCCTGTCCATGTTCCGTTCGGGAATCTCAGCTAAACTGAAAAGTTGCTCTAGCTTCTGCTACCATAGGAACTTCTGCATTTTCACTATTTTATGTCTATCCCCTATCAGTAGTAAATTGAACTGAAATGCTGATACCCTTCGCGTATAGAGTATCACACGAGCTGTGTGCCGATATGCTTGTGATCACCGGAGTCAGGCCGATGAGTGTGATATTGTTGTACATTACAGTAGGCTTTGTGAAAGGACCAATTTATTTTAGGTCCTTTGAGCCTATCTCGTTAATGAAGATGTTTTAGGTATACTAATGAGATGGTTTTGTATATAAAATAGATAGTAATTATATTCTATAGATATTTTAATGATATACAGAAATTGTAACACCGCTGAAATGTTTTTTTTTTAATTTTATCAAATTCTTGTTTTTATCGTCATCGAACGTAGCCTTTTGCAAATTAGGGTAAACTACCCTATCGCTGGCACCCCTCCAATTATTGGCACTTCTGTGTTTATAGGCTAAATATAAGAAAACCATAGATTACGCAATGTTGGAATTGCCATACCAGTAATAGGATTTTAGATACCTTTTTTTATAATTTAGTTTAAATATTTATGTAACATACCATTCTTAGTTAAGAGTGGTTGTCAGACTTTAGGTATTTAAAATATACCTTTTTCTCTTTTTGTGGGTTGGGAATTCATCCAATGACTTCACCCACTCGGTGAAGCGGGAGGGCGTGTCAGACTTTTACTGACTAAAACCCACCCGTTATCATTCACTTGCTTGTGCTAGCCCCGCGGTAACTCTCTTTTAAATTTATCCGCGACCCAGACAGGCATCACACACACACAGTTTTGCTGACATCTCTTTGAGGCGCACGTGGAACACAACGCGCCGTCGACTCGGGCCTGGTCCTTATCGGATGGCGCACTACCCATTACTCGCCGTCCGCAAGCCCGCGCCTACGATTGCCGGGAATCGGTTTACGACTCCGTTGCGTTTCCCTGACGTGTTCCGCCTCCACCTTCGAGAGCAATACTGCTTCGCAGAAGGAGGAGATAGATTCCCATGCATTCTCGCTCCGTACATTTAAACTATACCTGGCGACTGATAAAAAAAACCCACAAAAGACAGTCAAAACCAACGGCTTAAAGTGTTTTCCAAAGAAAGACGAGACCTTAATTATTTAATAGATAGCCATCCACTCACGGGCTGGCAATCATTGCTTTACCGTGAAGATCTACCCATTGCATGCAGCTCCGTCTATCCATCGTGTGATATTCAATCTCACGTCACGTAACAGAACATTCGTGATTGATTCAGTTCCGTATGTAAGTCAAAACTGTTTTTGCTTAGCCATCGAACGAAAGTCTACAATTTGTTTGTACCCTATAGACTCGCGCTTGACCACTATCTCACCTGATGGTAAGCGAAGATGTGGTCGACGGTGAACACGCTTGCCTAGAGAAACCCTATTTAATCTTGACTCCATATTGTAGCTGCCGGGAAACACAGACTCCGGCAAGGAATTCCACTCATTAGCTGTACGCATAATAACAGAGTTCCCAAAACGTTTTGTGCAATTGGTTAGGATGTTCACCATGTACCGATGGCGCATCACCGTACGTCTGGTAGTCCGATGATGAAACGGGCTGGGTGGTATTATATCACGCAATTACATCGCATACTCGCCGACAAGCTGGCAATACTCTCTCTGGCAACTATATTGTATGCAGCTGGCTTAGAAAGTCACAGCAGGTTTGGATCTCGGTTGAGATTTATTGTTATTGGTTGACCAGGGTTCACCGAACCATCCATCATATCGAATCGAACCATCGATCAAATTGACATCAAATTTGAAAACAAATCAAAATTTATTGAAAACTAGCGTATGCCTCGCGGTTTCACCCGCGTAGTTCCCGTTCCCGTGGGAATACAGGGATAATAAGAAGCCTTTGTCACCCGGGGATAGTGTAGCTTTCCAACGGTAGATAATTTTTGAAATCGGTCCAGTAGTTTTTAAGTTTATTCGTTACATACAAAAATATAAGTCATTCCTCTTTATAATGTTACTAGCAGACGCCTCGCGGTTTTACCCGCGTAGTTCCCGTTCCCGTACGTGGGAATATAGGGATAAAAAGTAGCCTATGTCACCCGGGAATAATGTAGCTTTCCATAGGTGAAAGAATTTTCGAAATCGGTCCAGTAGTTTCGGAGCCTATTCGGTACAAACATACAAACAAACAAAAAAATCTTTCCTCTTTATAATATTGGTATAGATGACAACAATGACTTTAATAATGACAGAAAAAAACGATTTTTAATTGTAAGGATACGTACTAGAAATCTAATGTTGATTAATTAATTTGGTGTGAAAAAGGGCATCGTTGATAAGTGGACTAGACACTTAAGTAGTCGTAACGAACAGTCAGAAGGGTTATCGAGTTACGCAGTTACTGGGTTGTAAAGGTCAGCTATGTAGTCACTCTATATAAAATTCTGACATTCAACTGCATCCATTTACGAGTATAATAGTAGCCCACCCTAACATAATGTATTTCAAAAAATGCAAGACAGATGACGATGATTTTTAATTAATTATATATATAAAAAATGTTTAATCAAAAAACCTTAAGAAGCGAACTAAAAAGACGTAAACAAGAAGAAAATCATGCTGTGCAGTCGGAGGATACATCTGGTTTTGGTCAGCGAGCTATAATATATATCCTCCGACTGAACAGCATGATTTTCTTCTTGTTTTAAGCAGTAAAGCGATGGGTTAAGATGAACCAAATTGGTTCCCAACTCAAAAGCCGCCATTTTTCTATTTTCCAATTTGAATGAAGCCAATGACACTCGCAAGGTTAAGAAGAATCGATTGACGTTAGAATTATCAAAATCGGCCAACGCGTTTGGTCTCTAGAACGCCACAAAGGCACAAACATACATACATAGACTGATAAACACATTACCCTCCTTCGGCAGCCGGGTTTTAAAGTAAAGACATTGTTCACCATAGGATTATTATAAAGTTTTCTCTTCAAATATACTTATCATTTAAGAATACGAAAGTAAGTACATTTCTTGGGATGGTAATCGAACAATGTAGCCGTTCCTCGATATGTACCGACGATGGAATCGGCCTTTAGGAAATTAAATCTCTTCGACGCCTCCTCGAGACTTTACATTTTAATGTAGGACGTTGTCACACCGTTCTGTAACGATAGAGTTGCTCGGAAAATTGTAAGTAATGATTGCGATAATGATGTTTTGTTATGAAATGGTGTAAACAATAAACAGACATGCGATTGATTTGTCGCCATATATTGAAGAGTTATTTCAAATATCTCCGAAATTCTTCATCAGATCTTGAATAAATTTAAATGGGACCACATGAGAAGCAACAGCTTTCAAATAACAAAGAGAATAATCAAAATCGCTTCACCTAGTATAAAGTTCTGCGGTGACGCAAATAAAAACATATACGGTCGAATTGAGAACCTCCTCCATTTTAAAATCGGTTAAAAATGGAATGGGTTTGTAAAAGACGAGCATTCTGAGATTCTTTCAGGTACTTCGTAGTTCTTATTAAGCTTATAATAAAATTTGTGGTTTTTAACATTAATTTATCTAACTAAGATAGGCCACAAAAACAATGTAGGTATACTGCCAATTCTTGATGAATAATCCTACTAATATTATCAATTTGAAAACCTGTATTTGACATCTCTTAACACACTCGAATCAATTTTTTCAAAGGTTAAATCAAGCTTCAACGGCTTAGCAGATTTAAAGGTTTGATAGACTATTAATGGGTACATGATATTTATTGAATTGGTATCATGATACTTGTACGTGTTTAATAAATAAAACATTCACTCAAATATAACTTTTGTTTCTGTCTGTAATAAAGAAAACTTGAAATTACCCATTTTGTACGTGGCTAACAAGCTATCTGCGAAAACCCAAAAAAAACTCATTATTTTTAGTCTATGGCCGATCGCCATTTTTAGATGCGCGTGCATAGGCAAAATGATTAATTTTGCCGCACTTGCGAAAAAAATTTCAGAAATCGTTTTCACTGTTGGAAATGATTTTTTGTATTATTTTCTTCACAAGTGTGTTGAAAAACGTTGATGTCGATGTCGTGTATGATACACGTGTGTATTGATGATTACCGTCCTCGGCTATCTTAAGACCCTCACCTAACGGCTCGGGTCTCAATGACGCCTCAGCGGTAATCACCAACATTACACACTTGTACCATAATGTACTATTATCGTCTTGCACAGCACACCTCACCTTCCTTACTCAAAATGGTGAATTCTTAACCCTTCTAAATTACACTACGGTGGGACCAACGACCCAATTTAATGTATTTTCGTGAAAGCTCGCTCTGAACGGTTGGTATTAAATGACGTGAGAAAAAATATCGTTCTCTCTGTCCAACGTATTGCCGTCTCGCTTTGCCGATACACATATGTGTAACAATGCTTCTGTCAAGTTTTAAATTGTTCACGTAAAAGAGGAAGGGTGATTTTAGCATCGATTTTTCATGTCATGGCTTTTTAAGGATTGAAATTTTTTGGCGAACGGCGGTAATGCAAGGTGTTTTTTTGTGAATTTTCTGTTGGGTAAATGTAGGTATGTTATACTTATAATCAAATCTTTTTTTCAAACTGGGGTTTACTAGGTCCTTTTGCTCGGGTCGCGGATAAATTTGAAAGAGAGTTACCGCGGCCCTGGCACAAGCAACTGAAGTAACACGGGTGTGTTTTAGTCAGTAAAAGTCTGACACGCCCTCCCGCTTCGAGAAGAGCGGCAGAAGTCATTGGATGAATACCCAAACAAAAAAAAAATTGTGGTTTTGATCCAATTTTAAAGTATGATTGCCATGTAGCATTTGGTGATAATATTTTATTGTGAAAAGCGTCACAGGAGACCTGTCTATGAAGAATTCTTGAAAGCTTTGAACAAATATTATTTAGGAAATTGTCTTCCTGGTTGATACCTGGAATGCTATTTTGCAGTTTTAATTAACCATTTATAAAAATCACGGAACTGGTTTTAGCACTTGTAAGGCGCATATATATATTAATAGTACTGTACCTTTATTGTATCAGTTTGTTTCCTGGTAAAACGTGGATACATCGAGCATCGTCCATTAATCTATTCTCTTTTTATTTAAACATCACCTTTATATCCTATCCTACGCGTATTACAAACGTGAAAGTTTTTAAGGATGGATGGTTGGTTGTTTGTTAATCTTTCACGCAAAAACGACTGAGCGAATTTTTATGAAACTTTACAATAATTTAGCCTATACATCAGAATAGGTATAATAAATGTATAATTGTAGTTTATATCTATACTAATACTAGCTGACCCGGCAAACTTTGTTTTGCCATATATACACCAAACATTAATCTACCCTACCTACCCTATCCTACCTATCCTACCTATCCTACCTATCCTACCTATCCTACCTATCCTACCTATCCTACCTACCCTACCCTACCTACCCTACCCTACCCTACTCTACCCTACCCTACTCTACCCTACCCTACTCTACCCTACCTACTCTACCTTACCTACGCTACCCTACCTACGAAGGTAAGGTAACAATATTTTTTTTCTTATTTTTTTTTTCATAAGAACCTTCTCCTTACAATAACAAACACAATAAAAAAAAAAGAATAAGCGAAATCGGTCCAGCCTTTCACGCGTGATGCCGTGACCAAGGGAAATAGGGATTCATTTTTATATAAACACATCAACACGGTCTAGGGATATTTTTAAAAAAGCGAATTATTATCAATGTGTTAATTATTTATATGACATGCATATATTTAAAAGATAAGTTATTTAATATTCTACCATTTTTTAATAATAGTTAAGGTATTTCGATTAAAATTTCAGGATTTTATGGAAAAAAATGAAGCATAGACGGAAACCGTATATGAATTAACTGAAAAAAATAGAAAAATCATTTAATTTGTGTTTATAAACTTGAAGTTAGTAGTCTGAGAAAGCGCCCATGATGTTCATAACACATCGGCAACGATTCGGCATGCTCAGAACAAGATTGTCAATGTCTTGCTGCGGAATATTGTCCCATGTCCTTCTGAGGTGCGCAAAAAGTTGATCTTCTGTAGCCAGATTTTCAGAAACTTCCTTCAGAGCTCTTCTTTGCAGCATATCCCACGCATGCTCAATGGGATTTAGATCTGGCGATTGAGCAGGCCAGTCTAAGGCCCTAACATTGTGTGTATGTAACCAAGCTGCTACCGTTCTCGCCGTGTGTGCCCGGGCATTGTCGTGCATGAGCAGGAAATCTTGCCCCATTTGTGTTCTGTGGGGCAAGATTACGGGCCCCAGCACCTGTTGGACGTATCGTTCTGCCGTCATATTGCCCCGCACCCAAACGAGATCCGTCCGTCCTCCAAGACGAATTCCTGCCCAAACCATAATTGTTCCTCCTTGGTATGGGTGAACTTCCTGAGGATTCTGAAGACGGCTTCATCGTCCAGGAACTCGCCAAACACGCGTCCTTCGTGAATCTGGATGGAAGCCGAACCTGGATTCATCCGTGAACAGCACATTGGACCATTGCTCACGGCCCCAGTCCACGTGGTTCCGAACCCATTCTAATCGTCGTCCACGATTGCCTCTCCGTAAAGGTGGGACCCGGAGTGGTTTACGAGAGCGTAGATTACTTTCATGCAGTCGCCTTCTTACAGTTTTGTCACTCACAAGCACTTGGTGTTCCACTCGCAGCCTTTGGACCAATTGAGTCGCCGTTGCATTTGGTTGAGCTCGCGCAGTAATTTGCAAAAATCGGTCTTGTCTGGGGGTAGTGATGCGACTTGGTCCCCGGTGCCTCTCCGCTACTTCACCTGTGGCACGATAGCGTGTCCACAATCTAGAAATTACATTTTGGTGGGTCCCTATGGCCTCAGCAACATTACGCTGAACAGACCCAGCTTCCAGCATTCCCACAGCTCGTAACATCTCCGCCCTCGTCAAATGTTGGAGTTGCATGGCTACTATACCTCAATTTTAACTTTATCTTTCGTTTAAAAATAAAAAAAAACTGTAACTAAACGTAATTCGTATTGTTTTCTAAATTTCGCACAAATGAAAATTCCCTCTCCTACACATCAAGACATTTTTATGCCACCGAAACAAAAGAATTTTCAAAAATTTGTATTTGGAATTAGTCTGAGATAAATTACAAACAAATCGGTGTATAAAAGATTCCAATGCGGCCAGTACTTTTCGAGTTATTTAATTGAGTATGAAATATCCCTAGACCGTGTTGATGTGTGTATATATAGATTATAAAGAGAACAGATTTGTATCTTTGTATGTAACAAATAAACTTAAAGACTACTGCACCGATTTCAAAAGTTCTTTCACCGTTGGGAAGCTACACTATCCCCGAGTGACATAGGCTACTTTTAATCCATGTATTCCCACCGGATCAGGAACTGCGCGGGTGAAACCGAGATTCGTCCAGTACTAAAAAATAAAACAAATTCTCTATGGACATGAATAGTTTATGTTCAGATATTTTTATGAATAAATCTGGTTATGGCTAGCATAAGTGCCAGTTACTTCACTTACTCAAAAATAAATTTCGGGGCGTGTGCGATGGGATTGCATGATCTAATTCCGTCAAGCCCTTTTCATCATCGGACTACAAGACGTACGGCAAAGCGCCATCGGTACATGGTGGATATCCCACCCATACGTACCAAACGTTTTGGAAATACTTTCATTATGCGTACAGCTAAGGAGTGGAATTCCCTGCCGGAGTCTCTGTTACCCGACAGCTACAATCTCGGGGTCTTTATGTCAAGAGTGAATGGATTACTTCTAGGCAAGCGTGCTACACCTTCGACAACATCATCACTTACCATCAGCACCTGTAGCCAAGTTGACAATCTACAATCGATAACGCTAGTAGAAAACGTAGTCACGTGGTCAGACCATTACAAATATAGGAGGCGTTAGCGATTGTAGAAAGAGGTTCGATACAAAACGTTTGTAACTTGGCTAGGGGGGCAGGTGAGATAGTGGTCAAGCGTAAGCCTATCAAAAATAATATATAATCAATGTCAAAACATACAATAACTTTCAACTAAACCACAACTAGACTCACATTAAAGCTTATCCAATGTCCAATAGTTAGGGACAATTTATGATACACTATAATTACCATCTCTGGAACATTTGATACTGATACTATAACGAGATATTTAGCCTCAATTTACAACATACTGTTGATCGTTTGAACATCGATACTGCATCGATTGTACATTTGTGAACGTGCTATTAAAGGATTTGATTTCATGTTTAATCATATTTTTTTTTTTATTCTATAGAATAGGCTCGCGCTTGACTACAATCTCAACTGATGGTATGCGAAGGTGTGGTCGACGGTGACTCCACTTAAAAATCCCCAGATTGTAGCTGTCGGGAAGCACAGACTCTGGCAGGGCATTCCACTCCTTAACTGTACGCATAATAAAAGTGTTCCCAAAACATTTTGTGCGTATGGGTGGTATGTCCACCATGTATCTATGGCGCATCCGGCTAGGTGGAATTAGATCGTGCAATTCCATCGCACACTCCCCGAAATGTAATCGATAAAAAACCGACAAGCTGGCAACTCGCGACAATGTTCAAGGCTCTGGAGCTTTGACTTGACCAGCGCCTCAGTGCCGATGAGCTTCTTGGCCCGCTTCATCAATCATATTTTGACACTCTGCTTTGATGGTAGCAATTTAGAAAGAGATCAATAAGCCTAGTTTTTTCTCAGCTATATTGGGGTCAGCTTCCAGTTTAACCGGATGCCGAGATACTAGCATTTTACATGGAGCGACTGTCAATTTGAACACCACAACCCAGTAACTGGGTAACACGATATCCCTAGACGAGACTAGTGACAGATTGCCTGTCTTCTGCCTACTGTAACGACTGTCAAAGTTCTTCAAATGACAGCCAAAAGCAAAGGCATAACGTGCTCAAAAGGCACGGAGGAATCTTGCTATGTAAAGAAGGTCACACTCAGCAATCGTTGCTTAACCTTGGTGATGGACCCGTGCTAGTAGCAGTGTTCATAGAGATGTCCATTAGTGTTTTGAATTGCAGCGGTGGTGGGACTTTACAAAAGAACCAATAAGTCAGAGTGATGATACTTAGATACGTGTTTTCTTGTTTTATCTTGAGCTTTTAAAGCTCATATTATAAACTAGCACTTCGCACGTGACTTTGTTCGCGTGGTCCGTATTTTATTATCCTGCAGATGACTATTGAGGTTGAATTGCCGAAAATCCGATCTTAGTGCTCCCCTACATCATAAAAAAGAACCCTTGTATAGTAAAATTCTTCAAAATCTTTATCACCCCCTAAATCGTCTTTTAGGAGTAGATTTGAAAAACTAGTAATGAAAATCTCTACTATTTACTTAGGATAGTATTTAGGTATGCCAAGTTTCAAATATATAAGCCCAAAAAAATATTTTTATCAACCTAGAGTATAAATCTAAAAGTTTACGTGTCCAACTTACAAACTGTAGAAATTTCACACAAACTTTCAACCGGCCTTTTACCCCCTTAGGGGTGGAATTTCCAAAAATCCTTTCTTAGTGCGCACTTATACAGATAATATAGATAAATAAAATTGGCTATTTGATCAAAGTAAACTGGAAAATCAAATCCAATAAAACTAAACTACCTCTGATTTGTATTGGCAGCCTTTTATTCCGGAGGAAACGAGCTGTTCCTATGGAAATCATCACGGGAGCGGTATCGCGGCAATCTAATATTAAATAAACTGATACCGACCATCTGGTGAAATTCAATTTAGGGAAGTTACTAGACGTCTCTGCCTACCCCATTGGGGAATACAGATAGCAAGAGTAATGTCACGTTTTTTACCAGATTTTCTTTAAGAATAAGGTAACAGTTGCTTCGACTCCCATTCGGTCTATTGGGCGTGGGGGAGCTGGTTAACATAGCCAGCCTTGCTCCACCCAAAAGTACGCGTAGCTGACTAACCGTGCCGAGGGTTAAAAAGTTAACAGTTATTATATTGTATGATAGTCTCTTTTTAACCTACTTTCCAAAAAGGAGGAGGTTCTCAAATCGGATGTTTAATTTTTGTTTTTCATCCTTAACTCTATCATATATGAATGGATATGCAGAATAATATTTTGTTCGAAAGAAGTTAATTTAGAAATGGTATCATTTAAATTTGGTACCTAAAGGTCTGATGAAGAAATTCGGAGATATACAACATAACTCTTCAATAATATCTCGGCATTGCTGCAATCGCATGTCTGTTTATTGTTCAAACCATTTCTTAGCATAAAATAACGCCAGTAGTAGGTCATCCACGCATTCCGGTTATGTCCAAGACTCATGTTATTCAGTTAATATTTATATATCCTGGCATCACTTGGGGCGTTACAGGACTTAACTATAGTAGGTACCACAACTAAAAAGTGAAATAAAAAAATACAACCGACTTCCAAAAACACAACAAAGTGAAAAATGATTTCAATTTCGGAAATTGGTGTCAAAAAACGAGGAAACAAAAACAGGAACACTGACAGCCGAAATTGAAGTTATTTTTACTTTGTAGTGTTTTTAATTTGAACTCGGTTGTATTTTTACTTAAACATATAGATAACACATTGACTCCTTTTGCCCATGGGTGTAGGTAGAAAGTACAGAAACCCACTCGCTACGATACTTTCATACTTCTTTCGCTTCGTTGACGTACATTGGTTATGAGTACCAGTACTCTTGAACTTTCTGAAGAACGAATCTCCTATTTAAGAGATCTGTGTATCTCACATTTCCCTTTTACCTTTTTAATCCTTTTAATTCAAACTATTCAACGGCAAATTAAACAAACGATATCGACAAATAAAAATTCGCAAGCACGGCTTTTTATAATAAAAAGTAAACAATTCAGAAAGGAAGCTGTGTTGAAAAGAGCACGCTGACCGTACCCCTATTTGGGCAGGTCGGGTAATTTAATAACCTACCCTAGTTCCCCTGATAAGGGCTATCGATTTGCAATATTTACCCCCATTTGGCCAGACTGGACATAGATTAAGTATTCGGGGTTGTAGATGAGACATTTTAAATATATTTTTTGTAAGTTCTATCGATTAGGTACCTCGGTTCTTAGCTAAGTTTTGAATTAGGAAAAGAAAACCACGATTCCTGAATTAAGAAATTGAAGTTGAGTATAGGTAAGTCAAACTCTACATTAATCTGAAACGTCAGCATTAAAATTTGTTTTGGCTCGTTTTAACTCAAAATTCTCAATTGAGAAACTGACCCAACGTTACAGTTATGATATCAATAGGTTTTGCAATTCAAAATTGATTTGGCAGTTATACAATTATATTTGTTTCGGGATATTTACCATGTGTATTTTGTTTTTGGTTGAGAGCTCGATATTTCGGCACCGTTACAAGCGCCGTGATCACGAGAACTAAAGTCTTTGCGGGTGGGTGTTGTTAACGAGCTGACATATCTGTCTACCCTCTTCCTCACTCGTTTTTCACGCACGATACCGCTACCACCGTAACACGTCTCACTAGTTACTCGACACTATTCAGCACTCTTCTCACTATTTACTTGCGCTTGTAACGGTGCCGAAATATCGAGCTCTCAACCAAAAACAAAATAATATACATGGTAAATATCCCGAAACAAATATTAATTCTAATGATTGTGACCATGTCAGCTTAAAACTTATATTTGTACTGAATAAAGCATTAATTTGGTGTTGATTTAACAAGAATATGTAATCAAGTTAATTGATATAATGAGCCACAGTCAAAAGCGTACTTTAAACAAAATTTATATAATTATGAAAATTAACGCTTTTGTTCGTGCCTTTAGATCATGCAGTTTGTTAATTAGAGTTCATTCGGAACATCCACGAATGACTAATCAAAGACGTCTGGCTGGCATATCTAAAACGACCTTTGCTACAAACCATTCTAACTTTTCATAAGGAATAATATTCCTTATGTAATAATATTCATATTATGATCTATGTATCCATGTATGTGTAAAGGTCTGGTTTCCGCAACTCCACGTCCAAGCACATATTTTTTCGTACAGGTGGATTTAGTAGGCCATTCGATCCACCCCCAGCTACTTCAGACAGGTCAGCAGCGCTCTGGTGTTACTGACTACCTCAGGGAGGTAACCTAGGTTTCCGAAGTACTTTGCCCTGTATTCAGTGTTGATTGGGCAGCTTATTAGCTGCTGTCTCGTCTTCTTTGATACATGCTCTGCAGAGTGCGCTGTCTGACAAAGAGGAGCTTATTAAACGTCCCAAAATGATGGTTGAGCTAAAGCAAAAGGGTGGTGCCGATTCATGCGTCACGTTCGTGAACGGGCGCCGTCAGTTGGTATTGGTCATATCTAAACTGCTTTGGATGTTAATGTTTTTCTAGTATCTATTATATAAAACTGCAAAGTACATGTGTGAGTAATTTTAATACTTTGTACCTGTACGTATTATAGTGTGTAGTGCTATTCTGGATGCATCGTCCTCACATATAATATTATGCATTTATTGATGTACGTACTTATGTAAATATTGAAAGACACTTATATTTTTAAAAGAGTATGTATGGAGTTTCTTGTCCGTTCTTGTCCATAACAAGCTATTTTTCCGAATGGACGGTAGAATCAATTTTTATTACTTGTAAATTTTAATTGTTGACGTTCAAAAGTGCCGCTTAATAGTTGAAATAAATATATTTGACCCGTGGCCAGCTGTAGCTGCTGTGACTGTGTGCAACCCGTGGAACCCGTGTCTCAAAATTTAATAGCTGTTATTTGTATTACAACTGAAACCGAAAAGACAGTATTCTACCTACCTAAACAAAATGTCCCTTCTACCAAAATTTTAAATCTCAACACAAGACTCAGTAACCAAAATGCAGATTATTGGTCGTGAACCTTTGGTCCTTCACCCACTTTTATTTTATTACCGCGTCCATAGCTCCGCAAAGGTCGTTAGTTCGAACTCGGGAGTAATGTTTTTCAATTATGCATGCAATTCTGAACTGTCATTAGACTTGATGAGGGCTCGGGGAAGTGATAATTTTAAATAGGATGGCGGCAGATTAGTTTATGGCTACGAGCAGCCACGAGTTAGCTGCCGTGCTACTAAAATGAGTGATTGTTTTTAGGGTTCCGTACTCGAAGGATCCAACGGAGCCCTTTTGCTGTCACTCACGTGTCCGTTTGTCTGTCTGTCCGTCGTCTGTTACACAGGTTTTACAGTCTGGTTGGAGCTACAGTCTTCAAATTTTCACAGTATAAGCATCTTTTTCCCCAGATATAAGTAGCGCGAAAAGAAAACTGTGACCTACCCAATCGTGTGGTGTATCGTTGTTTAGAGCTCATTAAAAAATAAATATTTTATTTTCTGTTTTCAAAAATATTGAAACACAACGGGATGAGAAGCCACCAAAGTCAGATTTTTTATATAAAAAAATCCGATGTTGATTTTTATTTCCCATTGACCGAAATCTGGTAATAATGTTTATTATTACGCATATTTTACTAACAAATAGCAATATATTGATATATAATAGATTTTTTTCTTTACAATTCCCTAATTTTTCCTATTACAACCAACTTGATTTTGCGGTACGGAACCCTTAATGTGCGATGTCGGACTCACCGTTTTTTTTTCTATAACATGGGGTTTTCAAGAAGGTCGGGTCAACTTGAAAGAAAAGAGAGCAGACGGTCGGTTCTATAGTTATCTCACCGTGATGACTTAGGTGAAATGAGCTGACAACCCCTAGCATCTTTAAAATGACAGCACAATTCTACAGAACCGATCGGCTGCAGAAGTAGGCTACTAAATTAATTACAGGACAAACTTTTTTTTATTTACTACTTTTTGTTGTAATTTTTACGAATTACTATTAAACATATAAGTGGTATACATTTTTGTAATCACCTCTAAAACCCCTCCATTTTGATATCCCACACGATAGGTATAGAATAAAAAAAAGAGATCTGCTCAATATGGCGCCCAAAATCCGTCGAGTCAGAATTTTTTTTTCGTCACCTTTCTTGCATGGTCAAGACGTATCTAACGATGTCTTAATTATGTAAATCTGTCTAATGTCTTGCAAGATATGAGGTAATAAAGAATATTACATACATACAAACATACAAGAAAATCATAACCCTTTCCTTGCAGCCGGGTAAAAACAAACAACAATTAGTGCTCTTGCACAGGGCAATCTCTAAAAGACAACCTTTGGATGGACTTAACGAGAGGAGATGAATTTAGAGCTGTCAGTGTACAAACATTATAAATAGTATTACATCGTTTTATTTACTAATACACTTTACGAAAGTATATTTTAGGATATTAAACTAGATTCTCGTAATAGGAACCATCTTCTTCTAAGCATGTAGATGGAAATCTAAATGAACTTAGCTTAGACCTTAGCTGAGATAGAATCAATCGAGATATTTTCTAAATGATTTTTTCCTGCCATAGCCTTTTTTGACTACATTGGGGTCGAAGTATTACAAGTGGAACTAATCAAAGTGTTCAAAGGATCACTATCTTCATAATTGCAGCAAACGCTGTCATCAACAGAACATAACAGATTTTTATACAAAACAAATGTTTACAACATCTGTTACGATATTATAACTAACTAGCTGACCCCTGCGGCTTCGCTACCTACCTATCACCGACCTACCCACCAACCTTGCCACTACCAAATAATGAATTCTATAAGTAACATTTTGCTACTTTGGGTTACATTATTGCAATAAGGATCTTTTTATTATTATTCTTATTTATTATTTATGACCTATGTTACTCGGAAATAATGTAGCTTTCCATAGATGAAAGAATTTTCAAAATCGGTCCAGTAGTTTCGGAGCCTATTCGGTACAAACAAACAAAAAAATCTTTCCTCTTTATAATATTGGTATAGAAAACAAACTTATAATTTACCTATAACTACCACTCTATCGACACAATTAAAACAAGCAGAACACACACAGTCACATTAAAACTTCCCCGGTCGTCCCAGTGGGATGTCACGGTACATAACAGAAGTCGGAGTTATGCAATCTTGTCCAATGGTTGTGGTATGTTATGTATTTGTCGTATCTTCAAATAGGTCAGTGTTTCCTCTAGCGAGATCTTTTGGTATTGGCTGGGTGGCGACTTCTATTGTTAGAATGATAGTATTTTCTTGTACATTTTTGTTTGTTTGATTTGGGTTTTGTGATCGGTTATATCTTTGGTTAAAGACCGGCCCGTGCGGCTGTTATTATGAAGCCAGAAGAGGACGTAACCTTCATCAACATAAATCACATCCCTTAAAGCTTTCAGTCAACAGAATTCTTTAAAAAACTTTTTCACAAAAAAAAAAACAACTTTAAAAGCAAAACACTAAAAAAGAGCAAAAATAACTTTCGTTTCGGAAGTCTCGGTTTGTTTGGTACCTCTTAATTTTTTGTCCTTATGTGACACCGACTTCCGAAACGATACTTAAAGGATTGATAAAATACCCATAATGACTCAGTTCCTATTCGTGCTGTTTTTTGTTAAGGAGTTCGGTTGAATGTTCCATATCATGAAAATTTTTGAACTGATTTTGATGAAGCTCACGTTCAATTGCGTTAACATAAACGTCAATTTGTATTGAAACTGGATAAGCACCGTCTGGTGACAGTAAGGAGAAACCTCGCTTTCACCGATTTTAAATTTTAATTATACATATTAACATAAGAGATCGTTTACGTTATCACGATCGAGTGCGTTAAAAAACTCGGATTAAGCCCACTGTTCCATAAGTTGAGAGATAAATAATCCAATAAAAAAGAATCATCATGATCCGATTACTAGTTTCGGAGATATGCGTGGACAAACATACATATACATACACTTATAAATTTGGCACACGTGTTTAGAATTAGAAGCCCACATATAGTAACATATGGTGTGTATATTTTGCAATTCCAACAATATTACATACATACGTATCGAATTGATAGCCTTCTTTTTTTAGAAGTCGGTTAAAACACCGACCGAAAGTACAAAATTAAAATCTTCTAAAATCAAAGGCCCAAAAATCGTAACTACACTTAGCGAATCAAAGGTATACTTTATATCCACAATGAGACACCGATTCCATTGTCTTAGTGAAAAACGTCACTAGCAGAGGTTACACCATTGTTTTCGAGTAGGTACTCGCTTACTCGGCTACATTGGGAGTTAGAGTGCAGATTAACTTGAGTATTGTTAGTGCTGTGGTGTTATTGGACCTTTGGGAGATAGTTACTGGATTTAGCTGGTAGATAGCTGGGTTTACAAGTCTAGTGGTGTCTGAAGTACTGTTAGACAGGGAAAACACAGATAGAGTTTACAACAACTAAGTTTTTTTTGTTAATATGTAGTTTACCCTTTTAAATATTTTGTCCTTTTAATAATGTTCCGTTCAACTGGTTTTTTTTCTAAATGCATGATTTTGATCAACCAATTCATATAATCAATTCAAAATTCCTTCTTTTATCATCTCACCTAATGGTGGAAAATTTGCTGAAGCTCACGAACACAGACTTCACCGACACGTGAATGTTGAGGCTATCCAGCTGCTTAACAATACAGACTTAGTGTGTATGCTAAAAATAACTAAACCTTTTGAATTAGTGTAGTGTATAAAGTGAATGAATAATAGTGACAATGTTTTGCTATACATATAACACATGAACATAGTGTTTGTTTTTAATTATATCAGACTCTAAGAAAGTGCTACGGACTTGTCTAAAAGTGCAAATGGACACTATTATTATTTTTAACATAATCTATCACGTAACATATTAAGTTAGAATTAAATTGCTTATTAGTCTTTTAGGCTAGATTGTTATTAACTATTAAGAATGTTGTTCTTAATAATAAAGTTTAAAAATAACAAAACCGTAAGCGATGATGTGGTCGACGATAGAGCATGCTTGCCTACAAGAAACCTATTCACTGTTGACTTAAAAACCCCAGATTGTAGCAGTTCTCAAAACAGGAAACACTCCAGCAGAGTAATCCACTCTTTAGCGATACGCACAATGAAAGCATTGTAAAAAAACTCGGAACAATTCCACCGCACTATTCCCAAACCACTGCAACTCGTGGAAGCCAAAACAGTGGCGACCACCTGAAAAGCGCCGAGGCAATGAAGCTCGACGAAATCCCGAAAATTTGATTTAACTGTCCTGGACCCCGCAACGAAATTAATCAAACAAGAATAACGGAAGAGTAGGAAATAAGAAATCAAAATTTCTTCTTCCCTCCATATGAAGCAAACAAGGCATATGCATAAAGGGTCGTTTGTAACTGGGATAAGCCCAGTTGCCGAGCACCCCGTATTTTTGATTCTAATAATAGGTATGGAAAACGCTTGAACGTTCGGAAATTTGTTCTAGATTCAAAATGTTTTGTTCGTAATTTTTCAGGGTGGTGTCGTTTATTATGAATAAACACTTATTATGACGTTAGTTATGCATGTATTTGTATCATTACGACCACAGAACGAGTCGTATTTTAATGCATACAGCCGCGTGTCTAATTTTATGTCCTTTCTGTCGCTCGTAATGCAACGGTTTATGACTACGCCACACAAGGCGAGGCAATTCTTACCAATTCATATCGATCATTTTAACAACACTTAGTAAAACCATGATCGTAAGGAGTTACCTTAGGTTTAGGGATGCCTGCATTACCACGGGGTTTAGACAACATCAATATCAGCGATAAACAACGATAATAGGAATGATTGTTGGATATTTAAGTAGAAAAAGATAATAATATTTAGTCCGTCAGTGAGATTATCAAATAATATTGGACACGTATTTTTTGCTTTATCAAATTAATAAAAATTGACAAAGATAAAACGCATCAAAGTTGAGGAGTGAAGTCTTGTGACGTCACTTTGTCAGTATAAATTGTAGCACACCGTGATGTCACACGATATTTCAACGCACTGTATCGACGTTTTTTTTTCCATGGCAAAAGAAAAAATCGTGCCCAGTACTCAATACTTTATTGCATTCCATATGTATTACATATTTTGAGGTTATCTAACTGACGCAGCTGACGGACTAAATAGATATTTTTTGTCAACGTCCCTATTGGCAGAAGGTTGTTGCCGCTGATAGAATATTAGTTTTATCATGTAAGATTGATATTAATAAAGATTGATTTCACAGTTGAACAATAGAAGTAGCATGCATGACCCTAGGCAGTTAGTTCCGCTATTAACCTTCCCGACTTGCGAATCTTATAGCGCTGTATCTTTCGCTTAATTTCATTACATTTACAAATCAACCTGTGTTTTCTTGTCATCGTTATTCTTGCTACTAAGATAAATGTTTCTCCTTGGAAAGTTTGTTGGTGGTATCAACTGACATACAAACTCGCATTCCATGTGACTGCCATGCTGACTCCATTAGGTAGACTTCTCACTGTTATACTGTTGTTCGTGTGTTCTTCGCCATACCTATTATTGGAATCAAATCTATTATTGGCTCACAATGTTAGGACTTATTATTAATTTAATGCAAATTTTTATACGTGGTGCTAGGCAACTGGACTTATCCCGGCTGTAAAAGACCCTATTGGCTTTGTTTGTTCTGTCTCCTGCTTGATATGGAGGGAAGTGGAAATATGTATTTTTTCCTACTCCTCCATTGTTCTTTTCTGATTAATTTCGTTGCGGGATCCAAGACAGTTAAATTCATACTCCGGGACTTCGTCGAGCTTCATTGCCTTGGCGCTTTTTTGATGGTCACTACTATTGATTCTGGCTTTCAGGAGTTGCAGTGGTTTAGGAAAAGTGCGGTGGGATTGTTATACTATTTGTTTTGGGAACCCAAACTGATTTATTTTTACTTGTTTCGGAAATCCATAACTAAAAGCTCTTTCTCGTCGTATCATTTCATATAATTTCATATAATTAACAATTTTTTTTAACATCGTATCGTTAATTTAATGTACTATAAGTCCGAAAACATGTAGGTACTTAGTACTAAATAATCAACACAACCATTTACATAAAATAACTACGTTGCTATTTCAATTCTCAACCATGCATTATTATTATAGTATTCAAAAATTTTATTTGACATTCTCAAATGAAAACATAAAACCAAAACATTTAATTTTCCACTACAATTCTGAACAATATAAACAGAATGTCAATTATATAAACTCTATTAATATTAATAGTCTAGTTGAAATAAATGTCACAAAGAAAGTTGACCATTTGAATTAAAAATACAAAATCAATTCAATAATAATTCAGATGCCAACATAAAAATGTCAATGGTAAAAATATAATGTCACAAAGAAAGTCACCATTGTAAATAAAATTGCAAAACCAATTCAATAACAATTCAGATTCTACTTATACAAAATGTCAAGAGTATAAATACAATGTTAATAAATGTTACAGAGAAAGTTCACCAATCCAAATGAAAGTACAAAATCGGCAAGAACTATGTCCTTTTTTGGGACAAACCAGTCACACTATTCACAACTAGTGCAACTCCTGAAAAGCAGAATCAACAGTGGTAAGCACCAGAAATCTGCCGAAACTATGAAGCTCGACGAGCCCCAGCACAAACTACATAATAGTACATTATGGTACAAGTGTGTAATGTTGGTGATTACCGCTGAGGCGCCATTGAGACCCGAGCCGTGAGGTGAGGTGCTTTTTTCGCAATGGCGGGCAAAATTAATTAGTTTTCCTATGCGCGCAAATGCTATGCTAACAATGGCGATCGTCCATAAACTAAAAAGAACGACCTTTTTTCGGATTTTCGCGGATAGCGTTTTAGCCACGTACAAAATGGGGAATTTCAAGTTTTATTTATTACAGAGAAACATAAAGTTATATTTGAGTGAAAGTTTTATTTATTAAACACGTACAAGTTGAAATTATCTATTTAAATACGAAGTTGCATGCAATGTGTTGCATTTGTGCTATTGAGCACGATCTTTTTTGTATCGAAACTTTTTTAAGAACAAAGCAACTCAACCAATAAATTAAAAAAAAACTCTATAACTCACTTGTGAATAATAGTAATGAAAAAGTCACAGTTTGATTACAGGTGTCATTATATGCCTAATTGCGGTGAAATTATAGCCACTTTATGAGCAAGTGTGTTGAAAAAATATTAACCCAACTCGAGATCACACAAACCAGTCTACCTCGAGGTCAAAACACCGTACATTAGACCTCGGACATCAAAACATAAACACGAACTTTTATTTGGTATTTAACTTGCTCTAACTTTGGTACGACAACAGACGAACAAAGAGGGACTGACAAAGTTTGACAAGTTGGAAATATATAAAATTGTGCAGTTTCAACATTATGTTAGTTGAAAATGAAGTTTGGATGTCTCTTTTTGATGTGTTCGTTTTTATAGTGGGTTAGATTTTTCATTTTGAAGTTATGGACTAGATATAGTATATAGATGATTTAGTATTAGTTAATATTTTCTTTGAGTATGCTGTTATTAAAACAGAAAGAAATATCGTGAATGAAGAAAATATCGTGAAAAATACAAAAATATACAAAAAGTCAGTGACGTTTAGACGATTGTTTCTCTTAATCCTCTGCTGTTCTTTACTGATTATTTTCGTTTCGGTATGGTCAGAGCATATCGAAACGAAAATAATCAGTAAAGAACAGCAGAGGATTAAGAGCAACAAAATTTCTACTTCCGTCCATATCAAGCAGGGAAAGAAAATCGTTTCGCTGTACTAGAAAGAAATTAGTTCACAGAGCTTAGTACCATCGTACTCAAAAACATTATATTATTCCCCTTTCAAACGATTGTAATAAGAGCCATTACCGACAATAAAGATCTCATACTAATAAGCCAAAAGCCAAATAAAGGCTGTGAAACACTTATAACACGCGGAACTATTTACATCATTTCCGGTGAAAAACGCAAGCGGAAACTGTTACCGCGGCCGTTTCCGGCGGCGACAGGAAGCTTGCGTGTCCGCGATAATGGCGGCTTCCGGTTCCCGCCGCAAATCATTAATGGACGGATTGTTCAACGACTTCTTTTTTCCTGTAGTTACTGTTAATGCACAATTAAGGAGCGGACGATAGTTTTTTTTGGGGAAATAGTTTTTGCGCGTTTGGAGGGTACATGGTGATTTATATGGAAACGTTGCGCCGACCTAAAAGTTACTTGAAAAGGGGCAGGCAGTTAATAAGATGATGTTAGAACCTGTTATGTGTATTTTGACTAACTAAGCCGTCACAATGATGAGGAGTATACTTTTCATGTTACCCTCGTTTGAAAGTTTTCAGGTCTCATACAAGCATAAACTCACGCCTTTTGTCGCTTGGGTGTAGGTAGAAACTACAGAACTCCTCCTGCTACGATTCTTACATACTCAAATACATTAAAAATAATAATATATTACATACAAACAAAAACGGTAATTTGTGAATCTCAACTTCAACAGAAATCTGTGAGACGCCAAAACACATTCTCTGAACTTACGTAACAAAACTAAAAATTGTATAAGTATGGACACTTTAACAACGTTAAAACAAAGAGCACTGAAAGCTTCAGAAATTCCGCAGCAAAAATGTGGGAGGGATAGAACAGAGGACCGAGGAAGGAGGGAGGGTTATTAAGCAGATTCAATAATTAATGCAATAAATATCGGGTGCCGGGTCCGCTATTATCTTTGCTGGTTAAACACCTAGTAGTGGAGAGAATTCTGCGAAAGTTGATAGTGAAAGGTTGCGGGTAAAAGTATAAATATAAGAAGATTTTGGTGATTACTTCCTAGTGATATTATAAATTTGAAAGATTATGAGTAGTTTCACAAATACAAAAGAACTGATTTTGATACAATTTTACAGCATCAAAATAACACATAGTGTATAATAATTCATAAAGGCGTCGGATAAGGCGATAAGTCCACGCGGGTGAAATTGCAGGCTGTAGGCAGTCAAAGTTACACGGGATATGAGCAGGAATATGATGATGACTATGGTAGTAATTGAGATGATGATCGGGAAAGTAACATGGGATATGGACAAGAAGAAGATGTTTAACCTCATAATCTACCTACAGCTGTATACTTCTTGACGTAGGCAAATAATGATGTAGTAGATAATGTCACACACAGTCTTAGAAAAATAATGATGCCTACATAATTATCATGGTCTTTTTGAGTCTACCAACTTATTCGGTTTTTGAAACAAATCGCTCTATATATGAATATATTATGTTCTCTGCATAAACAAAATAAGCACATAGGATCCCAATATGATGCTATTCATCATAATATCATCGAATGCCTTTAAGCAATAAAGTTGTTTTTCTTCAGATCCAACGATACCCACAGACATATTCTCTATTATTTATCTCATATCTCTATATTTACCATCACTTATTATTTAAGTAACGGCTATTTATTTGAAATAAAATGGCTTAGAAAGTCTTATTTTATTTATTGATTCACATAATAATATGTCATCTGTTTTGAAGTTTGGCATTGTTCTGTTATTGGAGTTTTCATACTGTCTGCAACTTCGATGAATCCAGCTATTGTGTTTTAGTCGTTGGAATTGAAAACGCATCTTTTGTTTTGTTTTTCATAACGAAAAAAGAGTGGAACTGATGTTTTGTTTAGTTGTAAGATGTAGGTGAGTCTTATCCATCGACTGTTTTGCTTCTAGACACGTATAACTTTAGACATTTATTTTCATAATATATGTCTTCCGTCACCTAGTCGTTATATGAGTAACCAGGATATTTTATATCGTTTGGTACTGCCTGGTTGATGACAAGGAAAATACTAATCTTAGTTGCGCCCCTTATTAAAGTTACTACCTTAATAAAGGTTAGATTATAGAAAGTAACGATAAAACTCTTTTCATCTCTGTTTGATGTGGTGACAAAGCAGTTGTATTGACAGACATCCATCTCCTGTAATTTAGGGAAGATCTAGAGCTCTGAATAGTCGATGTTTATACCGAATATTTGAGTATATTCAATATATTTGAGTATATCAATAACATAGGCTTGAAATTTGTTCACTTTGGATCCTTGTATCATCAAAGATTTTCCTTACCCTTTTGAATTTCTGTAAGAGATTTTTATATCAAGTAACATTGAGGCTAAGATTCAAAGCATTTTTACCTTAAACTAGAGATAAATGGTTTTCTTCAATCTCGTGGCGATATGCATCAACGAACAACGTACTATAAAGAAGATCTGAAGTAAAGATTGCTTGTGTACCACTTTAGACAATAAATCAATCTAGATAGTTTGTGATAACTAACTAATAAATGATTTTAAGGTATTTTTGGCATTTTGAATCTAAGAATATAATGTTTTTCATCATATAATTTCTATACAATACACCTGCTGACAACAAAACATCGTCTAGATAAACAAGGTAACGTTCTCAGAACTTTCCAGTCATTGGAAGTCGTTGTCTCGAGCTGTTTCCACAATACCATATCGCTGCAGACCGAATGGAATAGAACACAATCGATCTCGCCTGTCCCACCGAATGTTTTCTACCTCTTTCGCCTCAAAAGGTTTGATCAGTATCTGGTGCAAGTCATGAGCGAACTCTAAACATAGATATTGATTTTTACCAGACGATGAGCCCTAAAAATATCGTCAAAGGGAGTGGATACCAAAATGGATACGATATACTTTGCAATATTGGTTTGAATTGAAGCATACTTCAGCTTTCTTGATGAAAACCATTGATTAGGTTTTGTAATAATTACTCTCTAGTTATGTTTTCTTGGAAAGTTTCCTCTGTAGAACTTTCTCAAAAGCAATTGAAATATCTTTATTAACATCAAATAAACTAAAACCCAATCTATTATTTCGATTATAATTGAAACAACACTCCACTTCACTTAACATTTGCACCATGGAAATGCTTTCTGTCTATTATTCCGCCCTACAGTATTGTATTATTATATATCGTCGACATCTGTGACCCGTTCGCTTCGAAAATTGTCGCTTAGAGTTACAATAACCTTGCGTATTTCAATTTCAATCGCTACTCTCTCAATATAAGCAGAGAATACATTTTTTCATCAGATATTAGATAATGTTATGAAACGATTCGGTAGAACATAATCATATTATTGGAGTATTGTACGAAAATGATCCTTAAGTACCGTAATATCTACTTTAATGTTATATTATTTCTAATCGGTTGAACTTTGCTTTGAACGTTCTTGAAATCTCGATTAGAGATTTACAGCAGATTAAATGTTCGAAAGTAATAGTAATTTGATTTGATAATCCTTGTAACTTTGAATTATTTAATAGGTAATTTCGTCATAAAAGCTATTAAGAAATCTAAATCGGGCATTTTTCATACTTACCGTACAAGTTTCTGCGGAAAAAATTAAAGTTGAAAGGACTCCCAAAAGGTGAACCATTGGCCTGATAAGGGCCATAAGAGTCTTCCAAATTAAAAGAAAAACACAGGATCAGTCGATGTGTCAACGCTTGATCCCCGTGCTTCTATCGTTGACGATCTATGTCTATGGTGTCTGTTGGCTGAAATGATAATGAGGATAAACCCAGACAAAGCAGATAATGAATTTTATTTTCCAACTAGTTTCTGCCAGCGGCCTCGCCCGCGGCAAAGTCAAAAATTATCCCGTGGGAACATGTGCCCAGGATAAAAAGTATTTAATGTGCTATTCCTGACTATAATCTATCTCTGTGCCAAATTTCATCCATGTTCTTCCAGCCGTTTGAGCTTGAAGAAGTAACAAAAATTCAAACACGTCACAAACTTTCGCCTTCAAAATATTAGTGTGATCTGCGACAAATAAGTTTAAAATACCCAGCAACACATTGAGAACGCCTGCAAATGAGTTTTGCAAAAAAACCACAAAAGCAGGCTCTTCGCAATAAACAGCCTTAAAAAACTATGTCTGTTTTAATTAATTCACTACTGTGTCCCAATAAAACGTCGGTCTTTACCGGGCATTGCGTTTTGGTCCATAAATTTTTATTCTTAAACAAAGGTATTTTCCAGTGCATTCGGTTGTAAAATAAAGTGCATTGCTGTTTCCATTAAGCGGCAGATATTGTTTCAAACGATTGATGCTTCGATGGATAGTGAATTGCGAATTCAGGTTTTTATGTCAATGTTTTTATTTAATATCGTTGCACATGCTCTGACAGGAGCCTTTTAGGTCTCGCACGGGGTTGTTTATGTTTATTATTGTTTATGTTTTGCTTATCTAGTGTCTGTTGTGCGGGTCACAAATAAATATTTTTCTTTCTTTTCTTTATTTCTTTCTTTCTTTTCTTTTCTTTTCTTTTTTTCTTTTCTTTTCTTTTCTTTTCTTTTCGTTTCTTTCTTTCTTTCTTTTCTTCCTTTCTTTCTTTGTTAATGGTTTGTTTTTTTTTTGTAAGAGTAATGATCAAGAGGATTGTATTCACAAAGAAATCTATATATTTGAGTTATTGAACTTCTCCTGTGGTTAATGTGTCAGATCTACTAGTTAAGGCTGCAATATGAAAATTAGTCAAAACTTGTTTACCACAGATTTTTGCCCATGTTCTCTAACCTAGTAAATTATTGCCAAATCCTAATTAAAAGCGCCCTGGTGGATTTTATTTAGACACTAACTTAAGGTGTATCCTAGTGTTAGTGAAAACGGCCATTAGAACATTTGTAATTCAATGCAGTGCTATCCCATAAGAGTTGAAGTTTTCCCGAATATTTCTGCCAACCATGGTAGTTATCAACGATCGGACGCCGTTTGCTCAACTTGATTATTTATTTTAGTAACCCATATGGCATGAAAATGGAGATCTAATTATTAGTAAGGAAAGCTAAGTATAATCGTAATGACGTCCATAAAAAACCAATATCCCTTAAAACACAGTACATAATACGTTCTGCTATAAAAACCTCATCCGATTGTTATCACACGCGGGTTGTAAATCGACGGAAATGAGCTTCAGTAGCGGCCCTTAACCAATTGATTGGCTACCTGTTACTCTTCTGAAAGAGCCGCGTTCAATAGAAACTAATTTGCCGGGGAAAGGCTTTCTTTTGAACAGTCTGCTTTGTGATAGGAGGTTTCAGACTCTTCTGCTGGAGTATTGACATGACCTGTAATTGGATGAGGTCTGACCTTGGGTCTCCGCTGTTAGATATGGGTTCGTTTATGGTGTCTCTTGGCTTGTTCTGGATACTCTAACCTCTTTTTACAAGCTTTTCTAAGTGACGTGATTCTAAATCCAATATGGCGGACGGCCCAAGATGGTGGAATAGTTATTTTTTGTACACTGCCATGATATTGGTATCAAATGAAAGGGTTTGCTGAGTAGAATACGAAAACAGCGTGTCCTAAAAAAAATATGTTTTTGTTAATAATTTAATTTAAATTGAAACTTTCATATTAGGTTTCTCATGAAACGGTGTAAAATACATGTTATTCTTTTTTCGCCAATCTTATTGATTTTATATATCTCTCACACAGGTTTGCCGATATCGTCAGACCGAACTACTTTATGTAGAAAATGAGATATGTTAAGATTACTTATTGAAGCATGTATACGAATAGCAGTATGCGGAATCTTCGCGTCTGAATACTGATGGCACGCAGCCCCCTCCTTCTGCTGTTCGATGTGAGACGAGTATGTCGGACATTCGCATCCATCAGAGAGAGGTCTGTAGGGTGCTGCGAAACCTTGACGTGAACAAGGCTAGTGGCCCGGACGGGATACCAGGAATTGTACTTAAAACTTATGCGCCTGAATTGTCTCTGATCTTGACACGCCTTTATCGCCTTTCGATAGTGACTGGAAAAGTACCAAAGGCTTGGAAGTAAGCTAACGTTCAGCCCGTGTCCAAGAAGGGTAGTCGAGCTGACCCGGCCAACTACAGACCCATATCAGTAACGTCCATCCTCTGTAAGAGTATGGAACGTGTATTGAATAATAAGCTCCTGGCATACCTAGAAGACAACGACCTCTTTAGTGACCGCCAATACGGCTTCCGCCGAAATCGGTCAACTGGGGATCTTCTAGCGTATGCTATTCACATCTGGAGTGAGGCCATCGAGAAGCACGGGGAGGCGCTTGCTGTCTCCCTTGACATATCGAAGGCCTTTGACAGGGTCTGGCACGAGAGCCTTATTGGTAAGCTTCCTTCCTTCGGTCTACCTAGTGGTCTGTGTGACTGGATTGCAGACTTCCTGAGGGATCGGTCGATCCGAGTGGTTATCGATGGCTGCTCGTCCGGTCAGTTAGATATTAATGCTGGAGAGCAGGGGTCAGTGCTCTCGGCAACATTGTTCTTGCTGCACATTAATGACCTGCTAAAACCCGGAACCTTTGGGTATGCATACGCCAGCACTGTTGCTGAGAGATTAGTGTCTGGCGTACGGGCTACTGGGCCTCAAGTCCGGTCTCTTCGGGAGGCCATGGTTGAGCGCTTGAACTTGTCTTTGAAGGCAGTCTCCGAATGGGGCAATGCCAATCTAGTCAGTTTCAATGCTGCTAAGACCCAGGCGTGTCTTTTTTCCGCAAAAAAGAGCCAATTCCACCCGGCTCCATCCCTCCGTGGTGTAACCGTGCCGATAACGAACCATCTCGACCTTCTTGGTGTTACGTTAACATCGACCCTAAATTTTGGTCCATTCATTGAGGCAAAGGCTCAATTGGCACAAAAAGTTGGGGATCCTTGCGAAGGTGAGACGGTACTTCACGCCTGAACAGCTGCTCAATTTGTGTAAAGCGCAAGTTTGGTCTTGCATGGAGTACTGCTTGATAAACTTGAGTCGATTGACAGACGGGCCAAAAGGCTTATTGGCAACGATGCACTGGTCGCCTCAAAGCTCCAGAGCCTCGAACATCGCCGCCGAGTTGCCAGCCTGTCGGTTTTTTTATCGGTTACATTTCGGGGAGTGTGCGACGGAACTGCACAATTTGATTCCGCCTAGCCCTTTCCATCATCGGACTACAAGACGTACGGCAATGTGCCATCGGTACATGGTGGATATCCCACCCATACGCACAAAGCGTTTTGAAAATACTTTCATTGTGCGTACAGCTAAGAAGTGGAATTGCCGGCGTATTGTTTCCTGATAGCTACACCCTAGGGGTCTTCAAGTCAAGAGTGAATAGGTTGCCTCTAGGCAAGCGTGCTCCACCTTCGACCTTATCATCACTTAACATCAGGTGAGATAGTGGTCAAACGCGAGCCTATAAAAAAAAAAAAAAATGCTAGAGTGAAAATATCTACCATCTATCGAGATGGTAGTAGTATTAAGTGTTCTACGCAAAACACATACCAAATAAGACTTTCATTCTACCAATCCACACTGATCCCGCATGGTATCATTGCTGTGCCCGACATGATGCACTATGATCATCTATTTATTAATCCCCGACGGAAAAAGAGGGGTGATAAGTTTGGCGTGTGTACCTGTGAGTTTGTGTATCTTTCTGTGACATCATAGCTCCTAAACGGATGAACCGATTTTGATTTAGTTTTTTTTTTATTTGAAAGATGACATTATCGCGAGTGTTATTAGCTATGTTTGATGGAAATTGGTTCGTCCGTTCATAATATAATATGGGCGTTTACTGTTTGATTCGGGGTACTTGCACAAGGTATCTTGTGATAAAAAAACCGGCCAAGTGCGAGTCGGACTCGCGCACAAAGGGTTCCGCACCATTATCACAAAAAACGGCAATAAAATCACGTTTGTTGTATTGGAGCCCCACTTAAATATTTATTTTATTATTTGTTTAGTATTTGTTGTTATAGCGGCAATAGAAATACATCATCTGTGAAAATTTCAACTGTCTAACTAACACGGTTCATGAGATACAGCCTGATGACAGACAGACAGATAGACAGAGGGACCGCGGAGTCTTAGTAATAGGGGACCCTATTACTAAGACTCCGCATTTTTACCCTTTGGGTACGGAACCTTAAAAAGTGGGTAAGCGGTTTCTAAATTTACTTGTAACCTACCACATTATGTTCACATTGTGGAATAAGTACTCGTACAACAAATATTTGAGTATTGAGTAGAATCTTCTCAGAGAAAAGATCAGATTCAGCAGTAAGAACATTATAATCATATTATTATATTGTAATATATTCTCAAATAATTCGTGCTGATAACAACATTCGAGGGATACAGAATAAAGAAAAAGTTTCCTATCTTAAAAATGTTTTATTATAATCTGTCCTGTTTCATAATTGCTGATGGCTGTCGTTTTAAAAAGAAAAGTTAAAAGAGAAAGAAAATCACCCGCATTACTTTGAACAAATAGTTCATATAGCTCTTTAGAAAGGTTTTAAACGCATCCATCAGTGGAGCTACATTACATTTACATAATGAACCTGCAAAAACTTAACATTTTTACCCAAAACAAAAGCAGTCAACGGTGAGTTGCACACCGGTGTTAGGGGTTCTGTATATAGCACTAAAAACTGTTTCCAATTAAACTGTATTGTCAAATAAAGTTAATTTTAAAAGAAGTTAGTTGAGTTACTGTAAATTCTAATTGATATAATTATTGCAAATCAAATCTACCAAATAAGCAATCAATCAACTCAGCTTGTCAAAAATCTCTCCCAAATTTCTCCATAACGTTGTGGTTTTCCGCTAATCCATACATATATACTATACAACACAACAGTCTAAATTATTAGTAATCATGACTGTTTGCCAGCCTGCATCATCATCATCATCATTTCAGCCAAAAGACGTCCACTGCTGGACATAGGCCTCCCCCAAGCGTCGCCACACTGATCGGTCCTGTGCGTTTTGCATCCACCGGACGCCCGCAGCCTTGACTAGGTCGTCGCTCCACCTAGAGGGAGGCATAGGCCTTTGTCAGCCTTAAATAATCAAAAATGAAATCGAACCAACTACCCATAGACCCGACACCAACTCGACTGTAAAAAAATATTATGATTATTACTGCGTGGAACCCTAAAACCCGCAAAACTCATTACGACCTTAAAATTTGTAAAATAAATGGGTTTACATCCATTTAATTGGTAATGTCATTTGTTTAGCCGCAAGGGACTGATGCGTTCACTTGATGGATTACTTTTCTAGATACTTTTATTATTAGGCTGACATTATTTTGATAGCCTAGGTCACGTTAGAGTTTAAGACCTCTCTTTACGTGAAAAATGTCCTTGGATGGCATTAACAAATAAACTATAACTTTCTAAGGGCAAATGGGTATTATTATAGGTACGACCGTCCGTGTGTCCTGTCAGTCGAATGTGTTCCAAAACCGAATCGGGGCACCCCAACTTCACGTAGTATTTTGGCTGCTACCCCTAGAGTGTATACAAACACCGCAGGCGCAAAGGGAGAGCAACATCCACCCACTGTAACAAAGCATAGGCACCCGTGTGATCCGTAGCGGCTGCCAGCAAGCCGAAGCTGCGGAGGTGAATATGGGTGCCTATACTTTGCTACGTAAGGGCGAAGGGGTTGCACTTCCCGCAGCGCCATTCCGAGTACGGAGAAGGCACGAGTGTTAATCAGTACACATTTGTTTAAATCTAGGGCTGGCGTTTTCTAACTTATACTGGGTGTCTTGACAAAACTAACTTTTGTAGATGCATGAAAAAATAACAAATATATTTATATGTGCTTGTTAACAAAATCAGAAACTGAAGATATTGGAAAATTACTTTTTGAAAATAACATTGTTCAAATGTCGTCCTTCGCGGCTCTGACACTCTTTAAAGCGATCTCTAACATTAATGAAATCCCGCCTTTGAAGTTAAGTAGCCCAGACGACGTGAGATCTGACATAACATTATAATTTTTATTTGACATTTGATTGATATTGCATAAAGATTTGCAGATTATTTTTTTTGACATTTGATTGATATTGCATAAAGATTTACAGATTTTTTTTTTGATATTTTATGATTTGATATACCTAAATTATTATTATTTGATATTTGCTTGATATGTTTGACATTTTTAGGGTTCCGTACCTCGAAAGGAAACAACGGAACCCTTACAGGATCACTTTGTTGTCCGTCCGTCCGTCTGTCTGTCTGTCAAGACCCTTTTTCTCAGGAACACGTGAAGGTATCAAGCTGAAATTTATATAAAATACTCAAGTCCACTGTCCCTTAAAGTTGTGAAAAAATCAAACTTCTAAGCCAACATAATCAAAAGATACAGCCGTTTATGCCGTAGAGGTATTAAATTGAAATTCATATAACTCAGGTCTATAATACCTTTAAACTGATGTTTGTACGGAACCCTCGATCCGCGAGTCCGTCTCGCATTTGGCCGGTTTTTATTATTTAATTTTCACTGGTTTACATTGTTTTGTTGACATTTGTGATGATAATAGCTTTTAGATTAATTTATTGTTTGTATCATTCATCATTTAATTTCTTAATTTTTTTTGTATTAATTAATTCAAGATACGCGTGCCATATTATGTGGCAAACATGTTTGAACGGAACCATTTCTTTTAATGTAATCCTGCATGCACTTATTATTATTTACTGTATGTATTCACTTGTTTATGCAAATAAATATATCTGAATCTAAATCTGTTTCCTTCCAAGTTTCTTGGCTCATTTCAGCCTTTTCTAGTCAGGATACGCGCTTCTCAAAGCTCACCGCTTCCTCATCATCATCATCGTCATCATTTCAGCCGAAAGACGTCCACTGCTGGACATGGGCCTCCCGCAGGCGACGCTACATTGACCGATCCCGTGCATCTCGCATCCATCGCATTCCCGCAACCTTAACCAGGTCATGGGTCCACCTAGTGGGGGGCCTTCCAAAATGCATGATCTTCCGGTTCGCGGTCGCCATTCCAGAACTTTTCGGCCCCATCGGCCATCAGTTCACGGTCGCCATTGCATCCGTTCTGCGAGCAATGTGTCCTGCCCACTACCACCTCAGTTTCGCAATTCTTCGGGCTATGTAGTTAACTTTGGTTCTAATGCGGATATCCTCATTTCTGATGAGATGACGCAAGGAAACGCCATGCATAGGCATTTGGGTGACTTTAAGCTTTCTGATAAGGCACCTTGTGAGCGACCACGTCTCGGTACCATAGGTTGTTACTGGCAACACACACTGGTCGTAGACTTTTGTCTTAAGACACTGTGGTAAATTGGTCGAGAAGATACCGTGCACTTCTCGAACGCCGACCAGCCAAGCCGGATTCGACATTTAACCTCTTTCTCGAAGTTAGACCAACCTAACTGGACTGTTTGTCTTAGATAGACATATAATCGTCCTCAACTTCGAGTGTAGAGTCTCCGATCTTTATAGGAGTGGATGCACCGCTTTATGGCCATACCTTATATTCAGGGTTTTCCCATATCCACGGACAAATATCGCTATGCAACCTCCAGTATTACCACGTTTCCATAAATATACCATGTTGGCCTTAGTTTTGATTTGGAATGGTGCCATAATGTTTCAAGTACCTACCTAAGAGCCACCATTTCGATGTACTAAATACAATGCGTGTGGATGTAAATTACATAGACCATATGCAATCAATGAGTAGTCTCATTGACTGCATAGTTAAATTTTAAACTAGTTTTAAACACATTTTCAAACGAACTCATGCAAATAAAGCTTGCATATTCCAAAGTTATTCTGCCACCTGATTCATCTTTAAAATTAGTCTTTCTCAGTTACCTCGAAAGTAACTAAAATACAGTTTTCACCTAGTTTTTCTTGTCAGGATCCACGTTTAACCATGAATTAGTAGCAGCACATACATTATTATGTAGCGTCACAAACTTTTCCCATTTACCATAGTTTTGCTAACGCTCGCGACATAGTTTGACTAACTTCCCATCCCTCATTTCCAAAAGGTCCCTACCATATTACTCTCCAAACAAAACTCTACTTTGCACGCTTAACTTACGGTTCCAAATTGCCTGTCACAAAAAGTAAAAGGGTCTTTTAGAAACAAATTACGTTTTTACAGCACATAGCGAGATGAAAAGTTGTCGGGCTTGTGAAAAAGTGCCTTTTTTCGGCATTGTGAGATTGTGATTTTCGGCTTTAGACTTTCAGTGTCTTATCTAATGAGTGATAACAGAGATTGGACATGACGCCATTTGTTTCTTGGTTTTATTGCGACGAAAATGAATGTAGTGATAAAGAGTGATGAGATGTCGGCCAAGTGTCGGCGAAGCGTCGGTGAAAGTCGGCGTAAGGATGTATTGTCGGTGTAAATTGGGGGTGTAAGGTGCACTAAAACTGATTGGTTTTGAGATGGGTCGTTACGTTTTTATATTGATGATTCCGTGATTTTTATTAATTCTAAAGATGTTCACGTTTATTTCGGTGGGGTAGGTTTTATTTTCGGGTGGATTGATTGATTGTTAATCATGATGCTTGGCATTTATTGATCTGTAGAAAAAGTTGCAAATTGCGATGGTTTTTTATACAACATGTTACATATTTTTCAATTTTCTTGTTTCAACGGAGACACCGTAGAAAATAGAAAATGACCAACGGATGACGTCAAACGGATGGAGAGCCTTTTCCACTACAATGATAAAAAAAATACAATTGTCTTGACAAAACTGGACCTGAAAAAAAAACAATTCATATAATCAATATTTTAAACAAGTAATTATTTATCTTGTATGTAGAACTAATGCAATGGGTATGTAATTTCACCGCTTGCCTTGGATGATAATCCCTAAAACTTTAAATCCGTTAAGTACCACTTTTGTGTTACATGATGTTTTAATAAATAAAACAAATTCACTTTTATAAAAAAAAAACCTTTAATCGTTCATTACAAAACAAAGAGGAGTTTAAATTAAAACCAGGTAAAGGAAACGCAGCATTCTCAGGAAACCATAAATAAGCTGTCAAAACCATAATACCTCATTTTATCTTTTTCCATGTCGAGTAAAAATTTCTTACCAACGATTTATGTTCAGAGAAAAATAACAGACAGTGCACCTCTTTGGTTTATTATTTATAAAAAAATTGCAATTTTTCCTTGGCGAAGGAGAAAAGATGATTTATCACTGTAGAATACGTTTGCGATGCTCGAGAACAAAATATAGAGCATTGTAAGTACTATTGAAAACAAAGAGTGCCAAACGCCACAAAGAGATTTAGATTCAAACCTAATGAAGACTAAGAGGAGTCGCTGCGCAATCTCGAACTCATGTGACTACTAGGGTAAACATCACAGCTGCCTTTAAGTTTGAATCGACCTTCGTTTATTTACATTTTATATATTACAAGAGCCTCAAACTACGTTTTGCTAACTGCACATATTTTTCCAAAGAAATTGCTCCAAGTCAGTGTGGGCCAAGTCGAGCACAAGTTTCAGCTGTCAAAGCCATAGTCAGAATGCGAATGGAGGCTACCGCGTATGAAATCGCCGCTAGAGGCGCTGATGTAGCGTAAGTTCTACGATATGTCAAACTCCTCTGTTTTATGTCAAACCCAACTTTGACAGCTATACTTCTGAACCTTAGACAACGTTACAAGTTTAAAATGACGTTAATTAGTTTATCCTCATTGTAACGGGTCATCAACAAGGGATTTCAGCAAAAATCACGCCACCATTTTTATGTCATTTCGGCACGAGGTCTTCCGACCACAACATGACTGAAGTCAATTTAACTAATGTCAGAAAACATTAGCGCTTTGAAAGTTGCCTGGACCTGACATCTCAGTGCTGTAACATCGTTTCAGAAAACCCTTTTTTGAATGCAAACGGTGACACTTACTGACACGGTTGGTTTGTATGAAAAGTTTTGAAAATGCCGTCTCTAGCAGTAATCGCCGTGTCATCACGGTGCTCTGTATACACAAAGTATACACACACGTCCTTTTCTCATGGATTTAGGCAGAATATCAGTGCAGCGTTATTTTCTTTTAGGATATCGCTACACATGCTGATATCTCAGCATGAAAAAAATGCAAAAAGAAAGCAGCCTTTTTGGTCTCGCACGGGGTTTTATTTTTATTATTGTTTATTTTTTGTTTTTGCTTATCTCTCATGTCTCCTGTGCGAGTCACAAATAAATATTTTTTTCTTTCATTCTTTCTTTATTTATTGCTTTCTTTTTTTGCTGTCTTTCTTTCTCTCTATTTCTTTCTTTCTTTCATAAACTACAGAACGACACCTACTATGCTCCTACATACTCCTTTTGCTTCATTTTCGTTCATACATCTAGTCATACACGCACGCCGGTTATGAGTACTGCGCACTTGGACTTTCTGAAGAACACTACCAATAAGTTCCGTGTATTTCCATCTAGGTCGTCCCATCCCAGCTTCTTCATTCACGTCTGCTTTAGTTCCTCGGTGCTCTGTGGTAGTAAGAATGTAGGTATACCGGAATGTAGTTACAGTGTCGTGTCTGTGCATTAAGTATTCTTTGTTGCAGTTGCATTTTTCTGTTTATATATAAATTCTTGAGGTCGTTTTTTGCTCCTGGTTGTGAATAAATAAAGTGGTATTTGTGTATTTGTGTAAACAGTGCAATAATGCACTGTGCGGTTGGTTTACAAATACTTACCGCGTTTCTTTTCTCGCAAGTTTTCTTTTCCAGTTCATGCAAATGAATTCGAAATACAAAAGCTTTCGCTTATAGTGTAAGTGCTCTGAGTATTTTACATAACTATGCACCTATAACAACCGGGCACAAGTCCATACTCCGAGCTGATACTGAAAAATTTCAGATGGATAAACCCAAAAAAAAATTGCCCGACCCGAGAGCGGCATCCAGGACCTCATGTTCAGCCGTAGTGCTTGCGACCACTACATAAACGAGGCAGTTCTGGTTGGCAAAATGTTTTATATATTAACACTAGTGGTCCCCCGCGGCTTCGCTCCCGTCAACTGGCTACCTACCTACCTACCTATTTACCATCCCTACTCTACATATCAACATATCTTCCTACCGACCCTACCTACTCTACCCTATCTACCTTACCTACCCTACCTTACCCTACCTACCCTACCCTTTTATTTTTAAGACAAAAAGTATCTACGTCCTTTCCCAGGATTCTTGCCAAATTTAATTGAAACCCGTTCAGGGGTTTAGGCGTGAAAAGGTAACAGACAGACAGAGTTACTTTCGAATTTATAATATTAGTATGGATTGGATACATACATCAATCAATAGACCGTAGACCATCATCATATTTTACCTCCGTCATTAGTCCAAGTACATAATATTAATAATGTACATAGAAGTAGACCGTATGTGATAGTGTTCACTCTACCAAGATACGTTCCGCCCTTAATCCAACATTCTCAATGCTTCGTTAACTTCCATGATTTACTCAGACGAACTCGAAATAATAAACAAAAATACCTTCGTTTATATCTGAATTCCCCTTAGCCTAAGATCCGACTGCAAAAATCTGCAGGAATATTTTTTGGTTAAACTTGTTTTTCATTAATTATAGATGATGAATAGGTTGCTGCAGGGTTTGCTGGATATATCTAGCCGCAATTACCTTAGTCAAATAAATTAAAATTTATTTTTGATAGTTAACCTGAAATATTAAAAAAATTCAAGTGAATCCTAAGTTATTTGAAAGAAAGTGGTGCAACCTGTGGGTTGTCAGTTTATCTGTTAAATCTGGTTACACATGAATGATGGCTTACTGAGAGCTAGACGCTTCCATAGGTACCCACGATACTAGAGAAATGCCCAGTGCAGTGCAAAGTTAAAAAATAAATAAACACAAAATCTATTTGCGGCCAGATGCGGCCAGGCAACCCTGCAGTAATCTATTCTACTATCAAGAATCTTATTAATATTATAAATGTGAAAGTTTAGATGGTTGTGTGTTTGGATGTATGTTTGTTACTCAATCACGCAAGAAAGACTGAACGGATCTGGATGAAATTTGGCGGGTTCAGGGTTCTTATCATCCCGGTATAACACTTTTCACGCGGGCGAAGCCGCTGGCATAAAAATCAAGTTTCATCAAAAACAATATACCTGCAGATTTTTGCAGTGGGATCTCATACTATATGTCCATCCAAATGATATAAAAGGGATAGATTTCTATTCATATAAGAGATCATACAGTATTAAAAATCTCTCGGCCATGCACAGAATTTCCCCAGCGTTTTGGGCATAGATTTAATTTCTCTTTTGTCTATATTTTTACCAAATTAAACACTGTCTGCCCACCGGGTCGGAATCAACATTGATTTATTGGGGTTCCATAGGCAAACGGTAAAAACGGAATCTTTGTTTTCGACCTATGCGTCCGTCCGAATGTTTGGCAGCCAAAATGGCTTTATAACTTTGAGACTATTGACAATGTATCGATGAAAGGAACTCTATATATCGTTAACCAGAAGCTAACATGAACATACATGCTACTGAGGAACGCGTATTAGTGCGCGTTTCAGGTATTTTTGAATCTTAATCATCATCATCATCATATCAGCCGCAAGACTTACACTGCTGGACATAGGCCTCCCCCAAGCGTCGCAACCAGTGGTTCCCTGCATCCTTCACCAGGTCATCGGTCTACCTGGTGGGAGGCATTCCAACGCAACGTCTTCCGGTTCGCGGTCGCCACTCCAGAACCTTTCTGCTCCATCGGTCATCCGTTTTGCGAGCAATATCTATCTACCTATAATAATACGAGTATAATAATATATAATATCTATATATCTACCTATAATATATAATATCTATCTATCTACCCACTGCCATTTAAGTTTGGCAATTATTCGGGTTATATCGGTAACCCTGGTTCTCTTACGGATCTCTACATTTCTGATTTGATCACGCAAGGAAACGCCGAGCATAGCCCTCTCTATTGCCCTTTTTTATTATTGTTTAAATCGATTGTTTCACTAACAATCAAGTCTAAATTAAAACCGTACCCATTGATAACTTTGATGTTCATAATTTTTTTGCGAAATAACCACATAAAAAATAGACATATTTTGGCGAAAATATTAATTCAGATTACGGAACCTTACAATGCTTGGTCCCACACGCACTTGACCGATTTTGTTACTGTGAACATTTATTTAGCTCCCAAAATAAAACCCAACGAACACAGTACTACTAAATATTTATGATTACATTATTTAACTACTTTTTCAACTGTTTGCAATTAATAAATGTTTGAGTTGTAATGCATAGTTTGCAAAAGTTTGCTGTGTGGTGTAATTTGCATGTTCAGCTAATGTTTGCTTACCTGGGTAGTTTAAAGTTATAACACTAATAGGGTAACTGTTAGTATGAGTAACTTTAGACTTTACGTCAACGGCAATTTTGAACTGTGTGCATTACTGAGATACAGGTCGATTCAAACTTAATGACAACTGTGAAAAGAAAAGTTTGCTTTACCGCCGCTGTCATATGAATTTGCTAGTGCGCAGCGCTCTGCGAAGGGTTCCGAGCTGCTTTTCAGTGTAATTGTACCTGCACTAGTTTTGCTATGTACGTTTACTAAAATCACCGCCAGATATCAAAACAAGTAAAATTTCAAAATTTAAAAAACCCTACACATTTTTATTTCATGCTACATAATTTATCTAGTACTAGCTGACCCTCGGGGCATCGCTTCCGTCAATTGGCTACCTATCTACCTAGCCTGCCTACCCTGCATGCCCTGCCACTGCCCTGCTTACCCTGCCTACCTTGTCTACCCTGGCTACGCTGCCTTCCCTGCCTACCCAGTATGCCCTGGCTACCATGGTATACCCTGGCTCCCCTTCCCCTACCCTGGCTACCATGCCTACCCTGCCTACCCTGGCTAACCTGGCTACCCTGGCTACCCTGGATACCCTGCCTACCCTGCCTACCCTGCCTACCCTACCAACTAATTTTTATCTATCATCAATAGTTTTCTCAGCGCTCGCCAAATAATGTATTTTACAGGCAACATTTTTCTATCTTGGGTCACCTTATTGCAATTTTCATAAGGATTTCTATTTTTTTGTAAATTATATTATAGCCTATGACACTCAGGAATAATGTAGCTTTCTACTGGTGAAAGATTTTTCAAAATCGATTCAATAGATCCAGAGATTGCCCCTTACAACGTCACAAACTCACAAACTCACAAACTTTACCTCTTTATTCTTAATTCTTTATTGTACACCAAAAACAATATTTAATACAATGTGATAATAAAGTACATGTATAAAGGTCTTTATAATATAATTTAGTATAGAGTATAGATATAGTAGACACGCTTCGAATCTATTGAATACGTAATTATGACACGATATCTTGCGAAAATCCCCGATTCAAACAATGAAATGCCCATAACTTTTGAACGGCTGAACCGATATTATTCAAACATATCTAAGAACACTCTCGATTAAGTCACCTTTTAAACAAAAAAAAACTAAATCAAAAACGGTTCACCCGTTTGGACGCTATGATGCCACAGACAGACACATAGATACACAGATACACAGACACATAGATACACAGCAATTCACGTCAAACTTATAACATCCCTCTTTTTGTGTCGGGGGTTAAAAATAAAAGTCGTTAACACGTGTCTACCAATGTATTCCAATATTTCAAAACGATACGAAAAAAATATAAAGGCAGTGTCGTTAACACGATCAAAACAAACTTATCGCGGTAAGGGGTGTCTGTGACCGTTTCACTTGGTATTCAGCAATGAGTTAATATCTCATCTTCGCTTGGACCGATACAAACGGATAAAATGGTTCTACGACTACACCTTCATTCATTTGAGTCCAAAATTATTAAAACATATCTATAAACAAAAATCATGTTTTCTAGTAATATAATTATACTTTTTGGTACAAGTCGAATCAAAGACTTTTATTTTTTAACCGACTTCGCAAAAAGGGGGAGGTTAACAATTCGACTGTATTTTTTTTTCGTGTATTAATTACCTCAGAACTTTTTATTGGGTGAATTGATTTGAATGACACTTTTTTATTTGAAAGCGGTGCGGTTGTAATTTTTGTAAAAAGGTTTTTGACGTAAAGCGATAATCGCGCGACGATTGTACAATGTCTGCGCAATTATTGCTGATTGCTGTTTCATACGTAATAAGACTCTGCCGGTTCTCCGAACGATCAAATAGCTGCGTCTAAAATTTGCTCCTAAAACAACCTTTTATAACTTGACTTGTAAATTATTGAGGCTACTTGGAAACCCACATTCCAGATCGGTAACACTACACACACAGTAAAAAATAACTTCAATTTCGGCAGTCGGTGTTCCTGTTTTCGTTTCTTAGTTTTTTGACACCGACTGCCGAAATTAAAGTTATTTTTCACTGTGTAGTGTTTTTATTTGGAAGTCGGTTGTAATCATTTTTTGTCGCTCTTTTATGGATAAAAAGTTATCAAAACTCTTTCAAACTACATTTGTTATTTATTTAGAAGTCGGTGTCAAAAAACTAAGAAACGAAAACAGGAACACCGACTTCCGAAATTGAAGTTATTTTTTACTGTGTAGTGTTTTTATTTGGAAGTCGGTTGTAATCATTTTTTGTTGCTCTTTTATGGATAAAAAGTTATCAAAACTCTTTCAAACTACATTTGTTATTTATTTAGAAGTCGGTGTCAAAAAACTAAGAAACGAAAACAGGAACACCGACTTCCGAAATTGAAGTTATTTTTCACTGTGTAGTGTTTTTATTTGGAAGTCGGTTGTAATCATTTTTTGTTGCTCTTTTATGGATAAAAAGTTATCAAAACTCTTTCAAACTACATTTGTTATTTATTTAGAAGTCGGTGTCAAAAAACTAAGAAACGAAAACAGGAACACCGACTTCCGAAATTGAAGTTATTTTTTACTGTGTATTGTTTTTATTTGGAAGTCGGTTGTAATTTTTTTGTTATCTTGCGGAGACTTTAGTTGGTATCTACCCCTCTGCCTAACGCTTTTGTGGAATACAGGAATATTATGATTGTGTTTCTACGTATTACTTGGGCACCAGTAATAGCTGTGGTATGCCAGCGGATATCTAACAATAATGCAATGGGTGGCATTTGAACTCGTGACCTTTCGCCAGTTCAACTACGTCTCACAAATCTGGTGTCATCTTACATGTGTTGCTATTTCAGTAAATTTAACACAGAGCGTTGCCAATAGATCAGGTTTTGATAAGCAATTTAAAAATAAAAGTATTTAACCGACTTTCAAAGCAAAACACTACAAAGCGAAAAATAACTTTACATCGCATAAATTGTTTTATTTCGGAGTTGCAGTGCCTACCTTCCAGTTTCATCATCAGATCAGTTCGATGGTACCATTTTCATAAGTATCAGTTATTTATAAGTTTTTACTTCATCATAGTCGGTTAACTATTCGAGATATCTTATATCCATGACTAATTTATCACTAAGGAGTTCCAGTGACCCTCTCCGGTCTTCTTCATCAGATCCGCTTCACCAAATGATATCTGAGTGCAAATGCTTGCATTGTTGATAAAAATACCAAAATCGCTATACGTATGCCTATAATACTTGAGGAGTTTCCTCGATTTCTCTAGGATCCCATCATCAGATCCTAACCTGATGACTGTGGGACCACCTGGGCAGTATAACCTTTCAAACAAAAGAAGAATTTCGCAAATCGGTTCCGGCGACTTCGAGTAATCGGGTAACTAACAAAAAAAATCTGACGAATTGATATCCTCCTCCTTTTTATGAAGTCGGTTAAAAATAAATGATTCACTAAAATATTGGCAAGAGAGTCACAACTCGTCATTTGGGACTGGCAACTGGCTCCAACGGAGTTGGAAAAAGATCCTAGTCTGTTTCCAACTGGAGGCAGTTTCCAGTCCAACCACATGCGATTGAATACCAGTATTTCACAGATAACTACTGCATATCTTAATGCCGCAACCCAGAAACTGGGTAGCACCATTCATCCGCTTAGCAAGACTTGCTGTACCTCTTAATTAGACTCGTATACTCAATAAAATACAGACCCTTATCCTTATTAACCCTTAGACTGGTCAGAATAAGGTACCCTAAAAATATGGTGAGTATACTTAAAAGCATACCAAGTTGCAAAACCTATGTAAGTACTAAAACCTAATCTGTGTATACCCTCGTCCTACCACTACCCACTCATATCTCCGTACCGAAAAAATTGAAGAGGTATACTCTTAATTCATTTATCCACACGACAATCTACCAACATATCTCCCATTGTTCCGTGCAGCATCATAACAAAGAGATAAACAGGACAGGTCACAAGAGTCACCGACCTGCCTGCTAGTCGGAGTAATAAAGTTTTCGTTGATTGAAAACCGTATGCTTCAGCGGTCTGTCGCTTTGTTAGGGCCCGCATAGCTGATTGAAAAACCCTAGGGGATGTAGAGAGCTTGCGTCTAGAATTTTCAAAATCTGAAAAGGTTTTTAAAGTTGACCAGTGCGGGATCGGGGATCTTTGCAGTTAATATTCATTGGTGATGCTGCTGTATGAAACGCATCTGTCACTTTTTTTTCTTCTTTGGTTACTAAATAACACCTAATTTTAACAAGAAATATAATTTAGCTTTTTTAGCTTTTTCTTTTCCAGTCTTCCAGTCGATGGTGATTTAATCTGTCGACTGTTTGGGCTTAGGCTATGATCATAGCAGCATCGGTGCCGTTCATTAAGGTTGCCCTAGACGATCATTCTTCCATAAAAACGTAGTCTGGCGATTACTCCACTCTTTGACGGTGTACGATTCGAAATAAAAAATGATATCACACATCATCTAGCCCTGTATGGAAACAAAAAAGTCAAAAAAAATATATTTGAAAGTTATGAGCGTCGAAAGTTCCATATTTCAACAATAATTTTAACGTATCTTTGGGCGCAAATAAATATCATAAGAAGAAGCAAAATTGCAAAACAGTCACATTCATTCAGGGATATATTAGTAGTTCAACTATGCAAATAATTTTATTTTGAACAGATACATTTAGTCGTTTTTCATGATATCCATATTCCCAAAGGTCTGGTTATAAAATTTCGCGCGCTCGTTTTCATCCTAAATCAATCAATTCGCTACAAATTTGTAAAAGTGTGTACTCGTACGCGAATTAGCTTCTTGCTGCTCATCACAGCATCTATCTATTTCACACGTGTTGTCGGATGAGATAGCATAACTCCGCGCACAAAAAACCTTAAGTCCTCACTGATGCAAGTGTATGAGCACTTAGGTCAATCTAACAAGTAGGCCATGTTTTGGACAGGGGCACCTCACTCATATTTGGTATCAGGAGGATTAGTTGGTGTGTAGAGGAGTTGGTTGCAGTGTTTGCTATCCAGAATGTGTTGTCCTTTTAAATATATACGAAAACGTTATTTAAAAGCATATTATCATATTTGAAAAGCTGTTTTTTTCCATACAGCGAATGCCAGATTCTTATTGTAAAAGTGTGACTTAAAGTTTTCGGTAAAAAAACATAGGTAGCATTGCACAAACTAAGACAGCAAACGTGAAATTGAAAAAGCAATTTTTATTTTATTGCTTACAAATGAATCCTTAAACCTTCTACGACCTCGTATACCCATCACAGTGTAACGACAGAAGCACTCAACATCCAGCGACGAATCAAGCCTCATGTTTGCGCTTTTCTTGGCGGCCTGCCAAGGTCCACTCTGATTAAAGAACTTGTTCCAGCCCTTGTTACTAAATATACGCGGGGTACGTATTGATAAGATAGGTAGGCACTGGGGAGATTTCATTACGAATAGTATTAAAATATTTTGTTTTCTTCAAACATGCTTGGCAATTTGAGCATTATTTTGACAGCCTTCTTCAAAATCCATTTTTGTCGTGGTTTAGCGGCCATATTGATTACATAGTAAACTCATATCTGTCCTCTATCTATACTTCTATACTAATCTATACTAATATTATAAAGAGGTAAAGTTTGTGAGTTTGTGAGTTTGTGACGTTGTAAGGGGTAATCTCTGGATCTACTGAACCGATTTTGAAAATTCTTGCACCGGTAGAAAGCCACATTATTCCTGAGTGTCATAGGCTATAAAATATTTAAAAAAAAATAGAGATCCTTATGAAAATTGCAATGATGTAACCCAAGGTAGCAAAATGTTGTCTGTAAAATACATTATTTGGCGTGCGCTGAGAAAACTATTGATGATAGATACAAATTAGTAGAAAGGGTAGGTATGGTATGTAGGATAGGCAGTTTAGGCAGGGTAGGCAGAATAGGCAGGGTAGGCAGGGTAAGCAGAGTAGGCAGGGTAGGCAGGGTAGGCATGGTAAGCAGAGTAGGCAGGGTAGGCAGGGTAGGCAGGATAGGCAGGATAGGCAGGGTAGGCAGGGTAGGCAGGGTAGGCAGGGTAGGCAGGATAGGCAGGGTAGGCAGGAAAGGCAGGTTAGGCAGGGTAGGCAGGGTAAGCAGAGTAGGCAGGGTAGGCAAGATAGGCAGGGTAGGCAGGAAAGACAGGGTAGGCAGGGTAGGCAGGATAGGCAGGGTAGGCAGGAAAGGCCGGGTGGGCAGGGTAGGCCGGGTAGGCAGGGTAGGCAGGGTAAGCAGAGTAGGCAGGGTAGGCAAGATAGGCAGGGTAGGCAGGAAAAGCAGGGTAGGCAGGAAAGGCAGGGTAGGCAGGAAAGGCTGGGTAGGCAGGATAGGTAGGGTAGGCAGGGTAGGCAGGGTAAGCAGAGTAGGCAGGGTAGGCAGGGTAGCCAAGGTAGGCAGGAAAGGCAAGGTAGGCAGGGTAGGCAGGGTAGGCAGAATAGGCAGGGTAGGCATGAAAGGCAGGGTAGGCAGGATAGGTAGGGTAGGCAGGGTAGGCAGGGTAGGCATGGTAAGCAGAGTAGGCAGATTAGGCAGGGTAGTGAGGATAGGCAGGGTAGGCAGGGTAGGCAGGATAGGCAGGAAAGTCAGGGTAGGCAGGGTAGGCAGGGTAGCCAGGGTAGGCAGGGTAGGTAGGGTAGGCAGGGTAGGCTGGGTAGGCAGGGTAGGCAGGGTAGCCAGGGGTAGGCAGGATAGACAGGGTAGGAAGGGTAGGCAGGGTAGTCAGGGTAGGCAGGTTAGGCAGGGTAGGCAGGGCAGGCAGGGTTGGCAGGATAGCCAGGGTAGGCATGGAAGGCAGGGTAGGCAGGACAGGCAGGGTAGGCAGGAAAGGCAGGGTAGGCAGGGTAGGCAGGGTAAGCAGAGTAGGCAGGGTAGGCAGGGTAGGCAAGATAGGCAGGATAGGCAGGAAAGGCAGGGTAGGCAGGAAAGGCAGGGTAGGCAGGAAAGGCAGGGTAGGCAGGAAAGGCAGGGTAGGCAGGGTAGGCGGGGTAGGCAGGATAGGCAGGGTAGGCAGGATAGGTAGGGTAGGCAGGGTAGGCAGGGTAGGCAGGGTAAGCAGAGTAGGCAGGGTAGGCAGGGTAGCCAAGATAGGCAGGGTAGGCAGGAAAGGCAGGGTAGGCAAGGTAGGCAGGGTAGGCAGGGTAGGCAGGGTAGGCAGAATAGGCAGGGTAGGCATGAAAGGCAGGGTAGGCAGGATAGGTAGGGTAGGCATGGTAAGCAGAGTAGGCAGGGTAGGCATGGTAAGTAGAGTAGGCAGGGTAGGCAGGGTAGGGAGGATAGGCAGGGTAGGCAGGGTAGGCAGGATAGGCAGGAAAGTCAGGGTAGGCAGGGTAGCCAGGGTAGGGGCAGGGTAGGCAGGGTAGGTAGGGTAGGCAGGGTAGGCTGGGTAGGCAGGGTAGGCAGGGTAGCCAGGGGTAGGCAGGATAGACAGGGTAGGAAGGGTAGGCAGGGTAGGCAGGGTAGGCAGGTTAGGCAGGGTAGGCAGGGCAGGCAGGGTTGGCAGGATAGCCAGGGTAGGCAGGGAAGGCAGGGTAGGGGCAGGGCAGGCAGGGTAGGCAGGGTAGGCATGGTAGGCAGGGTAGCCAGGGTAGGTAGCCAGTTGACGGGAGCGAAGCCCCGAGGGTCAGCTAGTAATATTATAAAGAGGTAAAGTTTGTGAGTTTGTGACGTTGTAAGTGGTAATCTCTGGATCTACTGAACCGATTTTGAAGATTCGTTCACCAGTTAAAAGCTATATTATTCCTGAGTGTCATAGGCTATAATATAATTGTAAAAAAAATAGAGATCCTTATGAAAATTGCAAAATGTTGGCTGTAAAATACATTGGTTGGCGTGCGCTGAGAAAACTATTGATGATAGATAAAAAATAGTAGTTAGGTAGGTAGGGCAGGGTAGCCAGGATAGCCAGGATAGGCAGGGTAGGCAGGGTAGCCAGGGTAGGGGCAGGGTAGCCATGGCAGCTATGGTAGCCAGGGTAGACTGGGTAGCCAGGGTAGGCAGGGTAGCCAGGGTAGGCAGGGTAGCCAGGGTAGGCAGGGTAGCCAGGTTAGCCAGGATAGCCAGGGTAGGGGCATGGTAGCCAGGGTAGCCATGGTAGACTGGGTAGGCAGGGTAGCCAGGGTAGCCAGGGCAGCCAGGGTAGGCAGGGTAGGGGCAGGATAGCCAGGGTAGCCAGGGTAAGCAGGGTAGCCATGGTAGGCAGTGTAAGCAGGGTAGGGGCAGGATAGGCAGGGTAGGTAGTTAGGTAGCCAGATGACGGGAGCGAAGCCCCGAGGGTCAGCTAGTGTTATATAAAAATGGAACGATCTTTTACTCCGAAACATGGCAACCAAGTAGGTAACTTATCAAAGATTTTATTTAAATTTCGAACTGGCATGCAAAAAGAAAGCAGTATATTGAAAATAAAAAGTCGTGTGGCACTCGGGGGCTGCCGCAGTAAAGCTATTGCATAGCATTTATTCTAGATCCAGTCCTGGAAAATGCGTCAAAAAAATTAAAAACGTTAAAAACTCGAAAACGTAGCGAGCCAAACCCGCATTTATTTATGATTAATAAAACTCTAAAAAACAAAACAAAAATACCCTTATTCACATTTAAATAAGGTCGCTTTTCTTTGACAAGCAAAAGTGACCCTTATTCTCATTAGCATAAGGTCCACATTGATCACCATTGTCACAGAAACAGCTCAGAGAGACCGATAAAAGGCAAAAAAATTACGACCAACAAAAATTTTAAAACCCTCATATCTCAGAAACGGTTGGAGTTAGCTCATTTCTTACAAAAAATTTGCCCCCCTGCCCTCGCTACTTCATCCAGGAGAACAAGATAGGATTTACCCCCCCCCCCCCCCTTAACCGTTTACCTGCCTCCGCAAAAAAATTTTTCATTCTTAAAATACCAACACGGAAATCGAAAACACGTGCAACAATCCTCCCCCCCCGCCCCCCTGCCCCTCACCACTCAGATTCCACAGAATTCAAAAACCTTATTAAAAACAAAACAAAAATACCCTTATTCACATTGAAATAAGGTCGCTTTTCTTTGACAAGCAAAAATGACCCTTATTCTCATTAGCATAAGGTCCACATTGATGGACAGTGGGGAGCGTGAGGTTTTTTCGTTACGGAATTTCTGGATTCGGTCCCCGCGCTCAAGGCCCGCGAAAGAAGCTATGCAATAGCTTAAAAACAAATGAACACTTTAACGCGGGCAAAATTATTGTTGTTCGTCATTGATTTTGGATAGTAATTGTATTTGACAAAGTGAGTTCTAGGTACTACTTAGTTTTAATTGCCGCGCATTATTTAAGAATAGTACTATACAAGCCTTGGCTACAACTAGGCATTGATGGACTTACGTATGTGTGCCTCGGCTTCGTCTTGGGCCACATTACACGTTCGTCCATCAATGCCTCTTTTACTGGCCGCTGCAGTATTGTACTATTTATTTAGACTTCTAGTAAGTTAATAGCTACTATAAGCCTGTACTTCTTCCCAACCTATTTTGCATCTGATTATAATAGAAGTCGACTCCAACGTTTTCTAGTTGAATCAAGTACAGCTAAACACGAGTGTTTTATATAGAGCGATTGCTTACATCTGATCTACTCAACACGGTTTCAGTTTAACAAAATTATTTCAGCACGTAATTTTTTGTGTAGTTAAAACACGTTTTTAACTAAAAATGCAATTAGTAACTGGAAACATTTTCCCCTAACGTAAAAGCACGTTACTAAAAAAGTGGTCCGCAACTCTTTTTAGGATTCCGTACCCGAAGGCTCGAAACGGATCCCTATTGCTGTCACTCACGTGTCCGTCTGTCTGTTTGTCCGTCGTCTGTCACAAAATTTTGTTCAAGTTTTTTTTTAACTTCCCATTGACCTATGAACTTGAATTTTGATAATTATGTTTATTATCTATACTCATATTATAAAGAGTTACTTACCTAAAGTTTGTGAGGTTTTAGGGGGTAATCTCTGGATCTACTAAACAGATTTAGATGAAATTTGACATGGTGTGAGTTTGAGACCCTGGAAAGGACATATGATGTTTGTATTACTTTGGGATGATAAAACACTTTTGACGCGGGTGAAGCCGTGGGCAGAAGCTATTATGTATATTTTAGTAACAAATACCAATATATTCTTCATTTGGTACGGACACCTAAATGTGAGAAGTCCGACACGCACATGACCAATTTTTTTTATGAATTCGAGGTTATAAATAACCTTAAAGTAAAATAATAACCACTCAATCAATTTGCACAGCCTATGTTGGAATCTAACCAGATTCAGCTGAATACCTGAAAACACCTATCTCATAAAAATAAAAAAAAACACAAAAATTAATTCCCCTATATATACCAACAAACAAATAACATACGGAACCCGTGGTCCACCGACGGTGATTTGTTTTTTTCTACCACCGCATTCCAGTTGCAACCCACTCCGACTGACTGTGTAAACTCTACTATTTTACGAGAAATACTATTAAACTTTCATTGCGAATTCAAAACGTTAAAAACTTTGTGATTCAATTTCTTTTGAATAAATTTATATTGAAAAAAAAGCTATGTATTTTAAGATACGGTGGAGTCAATTGATTGGTTTTTTATTAGGAGCTTACAATCATTTACAAGTGATTTTAGTCCAAGATTGCAAATATTGACAATACGTTTAGTACAGTGACTGAGGGATTGGCTGCTACGCTGTGTGACACGGATTCGATTCTCGCACAGAACAATCCATATTTGTATGGCTAACAGATATGTTCCAGGTCTGACTGTTTGTGAATGTGAGTATAAATGTTTGTTTACGAGAAATATCTAGAATAAATCAAAGCTTTAAATTAAACATAGTAGTTTGAATCAAATTGTCGGCCGACCATGTTAATTGTAGAACTGATAACCGTTGGTCTAAAAGTGTTCTTGCGTCGAGACCGCCAATTGGCAAATGTAAGGTGGGATACCCTTATGCTAGGTGTAGCGAGATCTTCGCAAAGTGGCTGGTACTGCTACCGGCCACCCTTTGTTAGAGTTACCGGGAATGGAGATGATTGAATTGCGATTGGAGAAGACTATGCCAAGCAGTGGTGGCCCAGTGGTATCGATCGAAATCGTGGCGACTTACAAGTTGCAGTTCGTGGGTTCAAACCCAGGCAGGTAAGTTATTTCATCACCAATGCTCTCAAAACGATGAAGAAAAACATCGTGAGGAACTCCTCGAACCAAAAATTCGAATACATGTGGCATCTATCAACCCGCAATGGATTTTGGTCCATTCCCTCTCACAGAAAGGAGGCCTGTGTCCCAGCAGTGGGAACATTAAAAGGCTGAAGATGATGATGTCCAGCAGTGGACTGCTCAAAGCTTACGTTGATGTTTTTTTTAAATAATTGCCATTACTTTAACTAAATATTGTTGTAGTACGAATATCCTCTATAATTTAAAGCAGCGAGGAATCATCATTCTTCTAACCATCCATAGATAAAATTTCTAATCAATAGAAAAACCTGCAAAATCACTTAACACTACCGAAACACTTAACAATTGGCACCCCACATTAACCAGGCGTGAATAACCCAATCAGAGTTCCCCAAGCAGTTACACAACAACAACCTTTAATGCCAAACGTCTGGCAATATGCCAAGCATGGCCCTGAACTTGCCAGTATAGTTGGCACAATTTATGGTAGCATTGCGTAACCTGGAATATAGGGCGGAAAACATTCGTAAAAAGTGTCTGAAGATACAGGGCTTGTATCTGAGACGATTGGCCGTATGAAGGAAATCTGAAAGTATTGCTGTGTTTTACTGGGTGATAAAATGAGTAAGGGATGGCAGAAATTGCAGCTGCTGAATTGGGTTCAATATCAACCTTCTATTTTGTTAAGCTCGCGTATGAACATTAGGTATCTCAATGATGATAAGTGACGATGTGGTCGAAGATGCAGCACGCTTGTCAGAATAAAAATGAATAGCATACGATTTAGCTTCGCAGTTTGTGATATGGTTGAACATATAAAGGAACAAATCTGAAAGTATTACAGTTTTTACTGAAAGCATTGCAGCTGCTAAATTAGGTTCAACATCACGACATTTTATTTAAGAGATAAATCGCATTTGATCACGATTGGTCGATAATGGCACGCTTACCTAGAAGAAATCTATTCACTCTCAAAACAAAATTCATGGATTTTTAAAATAGTTTTCCATTATCAGTCTGCTTGATGATAGTTGTCAATGGCCAGGGATTTTTACTGATCAACGAGTGAGTGAGTGTGTTGTTGTTCAATTACGTAATTTACATATGTGTGCAATATTTGTAAGTATGTGAGAACCATGTTCCTATTTGTCAAATGAATGAATTTACCTGTTAGTGCTTGTAATACTTTATAACTCTACGTAGTATATTTCTAGTAGTATTATTCTGGGTGCATCGTTCTCATTTATATGAATTAAAGTAAATATTATAAAACACTTGTGGAGTTTCTTGTCCGTTCTTCTCCATAACAAACTACTTTTTCGAATGGACGGTAGAATCAATTATTATTACTTTTAATTTTAAATTTTGACGTTCAAAAGTGCCGCATAATGGCCTAATTGAAATCAAGAATTTGACTTTGTCAACGATGAATGGTCTGTGCCTAGAAAGGGGGTGTCTTTTGAGACGAAGACTAATAAAGAAATAAAAAAGTAGACGAATTGATGCGTCAACCCCAAATAAATGGAATTGAGAATTATGATGGTTTTGCTGATCATTATTTAGACAGAACCACTATCTTGCATCCACAAGAAAACCATTTATCATTTTTATTGCCAATCAAACAAGGTTAGTGATTTAGCGATAACTTCTATATTCATGCACTCATGCTACTATATAATAATGACCACATTATTCTCCAATACACGCTGCAGGGCGATATTTTAACCTGAACATATTATGTTTTAAAGCGACAAGAGTACAATGGTTAAAGGAAGCGTGAGTCGTGCAATCGAAACCTCGTTCAATGTCCCGTTGAACCACTCGTAGTACAGCAAAGGCTTAGCTCAAGGGGTTAATAAAATCTAACGCTTCCCAACCAACAATATACTTGGAGTGAAGAGTTTTTATTGCGGTTTGCGGTTAAGAAGAGAAAATTGGTCATGGCTTGAATGTTCAACTGATATAATGGCCATATTAAATACTAGATTCTGCCAGTGGCTTCGCCCACGTGAAAAGTGTTTTCTGATCCCATTTTTTTCTTCTTATTTCTTTCACTTTCCCGTTTCCCTCTCCCCTTTGTATTTGTATATAGGTTTTTTATTGGAATATTCAAATGTATATATGTTAATATATTTGTTAGTTTAATAAAGGAAAAAACTGGAAATAAAAATATTACACGACATTCAGCCATCTGGTCAAACGTTGCGCTCAATGACTTGGCTAGTTCTTCTTCAGCCATTTAAGTCGATGCTGGCGTTCAATTAACGGCCTGGGCGTCCAATTAACAGGATTGATTGATTTTATAGGAGGAAAAGAGGTAGAGGCCGTCCGTCATTGACCTGGTGGTCCACTATAGAAAGAGACTTCAAGCAAGCCCAATTGTCCGAACAGACAACCTAAGACAGAACAACTTGGCGCAGGAAAGTGAGGAGACCCGACCCCAAATATGGGACTAGGGAAAGAAGAAGAAGAATGATTTTATAGGGATTGATTTCGTGACATTTTGACAGCGCACATTCCCATACACTGTAGATTTTTTCCAATCGCTCTCGTAACGCTTTCGGAAATATGCATGTCGATCAGAAAAATAGTTTTGCCAAAAATCGTTAATTGATGCTGTGCAAGTAGCCAGAACAGCTGCTTAAGTTGTATCAAGCGCAAGTTCAATCTTGCATGGCATACTGTTCTCATCTCTGGGACGGATCTGCCAAATACCAGCCTGGAGCACTAGAGTCGATCGAAAAACGGGCCAAGAGGCTCATCGACAATGAGGCACTGGTCGAGTCAAAGCTCCAGAGCCTTGAACATCGTCGTCGAGTTGCCAGCTTGTCGGTTTTTTATCGGTTACATTTCGGGGAGTGTGCGATGGAATTGCATGATCTGATTCCGCCTAGCCCGTTTCATTATCGGACTACAAGACGTATGGCGATGCGCCATAGCTACATGGTGGACATCCCACCCATACGCACTAAACGTTTTGGAAATACTTTCATTGTGCGCACAGCTAAGGAGTGGAATTCCCTGCCGGAGTCTGTGTTTCCAGATAGCTACAACCTCGGGGTCTTTAAGTCAAGGGTGAATAGGTTACTTCTAGGCAAGCGTGTTACATCGTCGACCACATCATCGCTTACCATCAGGTGAGATAGTGGTCAAGCGCGAGCCTATCTATAATAAAAAAAAAGTTTTTTTTTATTACAAAAACGTACGTTAAATAATGTTAGTCCAGAACTTTTTAAACTTCCAGTGTAAACAAACATAAATTAGGGCGGAAAACAAACATACTTAATACCCCATCAAAATTAAAGACATACAAGCTTATGCCTTAAAATTCGAAAACAAACCAAATACATTTGTTTTTGAGAGGGATTACAGCGGGTTCTAAGGGTTGACCGAAAACCGTTCCAGCCTTAATAGAATTACATGTAATCGTATAACTCCACATTGTAATACATGTAATTATTTAATCTTAACGAAGCCTACAATTATTGTGATTTATGCGGATGTTCTGGGTCTGAATTTAAAGTATGTTTGGGGGAAATTAATGCGGTCAGTCGTGAGTGGCAGTCCTTAGTTCTCACGGTTGTTTGAGGATGTGGTGAAGGGTGAATGAAAGGCATACAACCAAAAATTAAGAAAAGGAAAAAAATACTGTGATGATCGCGGTCTGTGAAGGTCTCAGAAGTCACGGGATCACCCAATGTTTGGTGAACATTTCTAGAAGTACTTTCTTTTCTGCCATAGATGTTGACTAGGAATGTTAACAAAGGTTTGCTGTAGGTTACTTTGATGATGTCTTCTATCAAACGCAGTAGGTATAGGTTAAAACCAGGAAAGTTGCTCCAGGAGTATAGTTGCCCCGATTGTAATTACTTTTAGTTTCGCGAATGAATCGCATGCTATTTTATTAATATATTGAAAAATTTTCCAACTACCACTTAGTTGACCGTGTCTCATGTCTCTGTGAGATTGCATGGGATGACAAAATGCGATCAAAGTTTTTGCGGGATAGATGACCTGATTCTCGGCGCGGCATCTATTCTAAATTTAATTTACATGGATTAGGCAACTATCCTCTATGTGTGATAGATGTCCCAACTCCCTCTGGCAATATTAAAGGTACATCATGTTTTTTTACTTTTCATAAATTTCGGATCGACGATATTTCGAAGAATTACCAAACTTAGACTAGAGTGAACAGGGATCGTTGTTCACAGAATGGATGTCCGATGGGGCTGAAAGGTTTTGAAGTTGTGACCACTTTAATATTGGAAGACATAGCGTTGGAAGTGAGTCCACAAGGTAGACCAATGATCTGGTGAGGCCGGCGAGAGTGCCCTAGATGCGAGAAGCAAGTAGCCAAGGCTTACGCTTGGAGAAGGCCGACCCAGCAGTAGACGTCCTTCGTCTAAAATGATGTTGATGAACGAATTCGAACAAAACCATAATTCTACTTACCTCTCGGTATTCTCCTTACTTGGTATACTTTTCCTTAGAACCAGAGTAAATCTACACATCATCATGATCATCATTTCAGCTGAAAGGCGTCCACTGATTGACATACCTGACCTTCATCCAAGCGTCGCCACAATGATCGGTAGGCTTATTACGTATCTTGCAATACCGAAAATATAGCAATTATTGCACAGAAGTTTTAGAGTTTTTGGTGTTTATATTTAATGCATTTGACAAACAGCTAGGGATTAGCAAACGATTGTGTAGGACCTAAGTGGGATTCAACGAAAATAAATCACCATACCTACACTGAAAGAAAGAAAGAAAAAAGGCCAAGTGCGAGTCGGACTCGCGCACGAAGGGTTCCGTACCATTATCACAACAAACGGCAATTAAATCATATTAGTTGTATGGGAGCAACCCTTAAATATTTATTTTATTCTGTTTTTAGTATTTGTTGTTATAGTGACAATAAAAATACATCATCTGTGAAAATTTCAACTGTCTAGCTATCATGGTTCATGAGATACAGCCTGGTGACAGACAGACAGTTACGAGAAATAATAGAGTCCCGTTTTTACCCTTTGGGTACGGAACCCTAAAAAATATTTATTTGTGATCCGAGGAGACACAAGAAATAAGCATAAAATTAAAAAACACCGTGCGTGACCAAAAAGGCTCCTATCTCAGCATGTGCAGCACTGTAGGTAATGCCGACTTTTATGACATAAAGCGTTTGATCGCGCGATGATTGCTGATTGCTGTTTCTTACGTAATAAGCCTGCGGTCCTGTGCATTTCGCATCCACTGGACGCCTGCGGATTTGATCAGGTCGTTGCTCCACCTCGGGGGAGGTCTTCCAACGCTGTGTCTGCCGGTACGCGGTGCAAATCAACACGAAAATTTTAATTTCTAAAAATTTACAAACTAACACACTCACTTATTAACACTCGACCACCTCGAACCTATTCAACCCTATGTTAACACACCAACCAAAAACATAAAATATATCGAAAACCAAGAAAAACCTGTTCAAAATTCCTTTGAAAAGGTCCTTGAATGGGCTTAGATTATTTAGGCGCGTTGCCAGAGCGGACCCACTTGTGAAGAAACCTAATTATGAACACAAATAGTACTTGAGCCTGTGGAATTCTAAATTGGACCCTTTCTAGTACAGTCTGAATATTTTGAACAGGTTCAGACATTCGGGCATCTTGTTTCGGTAAATGTCTCATTGGTTAGGTAGGGAGGGGTTGAATTTGTTGTTCGGTAAAAATGTTTTGTGAGGATATTGATTTTTATTTTTGATTGCGTCACTAATTGGCGCAGGGTCCCAGTGGTTCCGGCCCTGACTTACGAGTTTAAGGTCGTGGGTTCGCACCAAGGCAGGCGTTATGGTTGAATACGCCCGAATTTAATGAATCTACTGAACCTTGAATGGTCTTTAAACAAATTAAGTCACTTTAATCCTAAACTTATCAAATATTTTTTAGGGTGCCGTACCTCAAAAAGGAACCCTTATAAGATCACTCTCTTGTCAGTCTGTCCGTGTGTCACCACCGATTTTCTCAGGAACGGGTGGACCTAGCAAGTTGAAATATACCGAGGTCTATAATCCCTATTAGGTGTAAAAAAATCAAGGTCCTGAGTCAACACGATAAAAAGATATGGGCAAATTTAGATTTTAGCAAAAACTTGTAAGTACCTTTGCCTTAATTTTTATTTTTCGAAATTTACCCTTTACTGTGCTGTAAGACCTTGCTTGTAACCAAAATAATTGACAATTCTAGGTCAACCGGAAGTACTCTGTAGATTTTGTATCGAAAACCTATATGGTAGTTCCCGTTGACCTAGAATCACGAAATTTGGCAAAAAGTAAGGTATTACAGCACAAATAAAGGAAAAGATCCAAAAAATTAAAAGTTGAAAATTATGGTATATTTTGGTACTTAAAAGGTTTCGAGAAAATTTCAATTTGCCCATATCTTTACAGCACAAATAAATGAAAAATTCCAAAAAAAAAGGTGCTAATTATAGGTTATCCCCATACATACACAGTTGACGCCTCTCTGGGTACGTAACCCTTCGTACGCGAGTCCGACTTGCACTTGGGCGGTTTTTTTAAATTATCTTTTTATACGAAAGGATTCCACTGGTGGACAAAATACCCCCATGAATCGCCTCATGGATCAGACTTGCGCTTCTCGCTTCTAGCAATCTCTCTATTTAAAGAAACATAGACACCATTACAATACTAGATTTCTAGATTAGAATACAAGATTAGATACCCTCAAAACAACACAAGAAATGAGACAAATGTGATATTTTCAGCAACTGATTTAAATACATGCACGTTACTAAACCTGCTCATCATCCCAGCAAAATGCAAGGTTACAAATCGTCGCATTTCAACATGCCAGAAATATTTAAGCCTGAATTTTATGGCGGAATATCCACAGACTTCCAAAAGATTTTCCCTTCATATTTTATTTTATTTCCATTCAATTTTGAGTTCTGGGGCGAGGTGGATAAGTTTCAAAATTGTTTGAGGAAAGTCTCAGCCTATTCAAAAAAGACTAAGGTCCCTTCAGCTGTCTACATATCCGCTTGGAACGGAACTGTTCCTCTGAACCGGCCAAGTCTCAATTTTACCCTCATTTCCTTTTTCAGACGTTTTTCTGACGTATTTTCGTTCTTTTCAGTCATTATATAATTTACACGAGCCGTTTATTTCAACGTAAATAGATTATTTTTGTAAACAATGCCTCAGTTTCTTGTGGTTATTTTTTCAGGCGTGTAAACTTGATAAAAATGTTTGGTGATTGACATGGTGAATATTTATTTTATTTTTGTTCTTGTTTTGCTTTATTTTTCCTATTTGGAGATAAAAAAATACTTCAGTGCTTTTAAAGAATTCGGTTTCCCATGATTAATAAATAAAATGATTAGATAATTTGATTTGTTTGTTTGTCGATGAATTTGTCCTAATGCCAATTATCTTTTGCCAAAGCAATTACATGTGTCAATTTGCATGCAGACTAATTATATCGTTTTCAATATGAAAGTCAATCAAAATTTTCGGACATTTCGAGCACGACGCGCGACAATGGTAGTCCGTGAGCGAGGCCGACTATCGGTCTTCTGTCGTGCGTCGCGGTCTCGCGAGCTTACTCCCTCTCATACAAAGCCTAAGGGATATGTGGTGTCATGCGTCTTCTGCCTCGGTCGCGTGGTGAACTCGCACCTTAATTAATGGGGGAAACATAAACAAAATAACGCCATCTGCTACAATCACACACTCCTTTTGTTTCATTATCTTCCTGCCCTTATCCCATGTTACTTGTGGTCGGCCCAACACATTTTCGTCTTCCATACCATCCTATCCCCCGTCACGCTGTCACTGACTCTTTGTTTCATGTCACTCCTCACACAATACATCCAACTTTTCTTTGACCTTCCTCTTGCTCTCCATATCCATATCCATGCTTTGTTTAGGTACGTTTAAAACATTCTCCATCTTTTTCAATCGAGGTTCTCCGAATTTCCTTATCTCAGGAAGCTCAATTCATTTACCTAATCCAGAATATGTACTATCACGTCTTTTACGATACGTTCAAATAATGTTTTCGTAGTTTATATCTCTAGTTTATGGCGACATGGCAACATCCGTGGCGCTTAATCCTTTATAGGTATCTTCTCTACTACGATAGATACTTGATAAAAGTTTTGCTAAGTTTGTAAGGATAATAAATAATTTGATGTGTAAATGAATAAATAAATTGAATAGAGATAATGTGTAGAGTTATAATATTATTATCAATGGTGCCTTAGGTTTTATCTTGAGTAGTTTAATTCAATTATTAAGTGTAAATCTACTACCTATATGAATATGCTACTAGTATAGCTATCGGCACGTAACTTGGCAAGAGTCGTTAGATGCGCACAAGTCGTCTTTTAGGTCTCTCTCACCGATCCGAGCGCGCGATTGGTTGGTCAGTTGACACAAGGATCTACTGACCTATCGTGTCGCGTCTACGTTCCGTTCGCTCTATATGGTGGTTGGTAAGTTCGCGCAATATGCGCAAACTTACCCCCACTAGCCATAACTTTGCCAAGTTACTTGCCGGGGACTATACCTACCAGTGTAAAATATCGAATGATAGAGCAGTGATGACCCAGGGTAACGGCCCCGAGCTACGTGTCGTAGGTCGTGGGTTCGAACCCAGGCAAGCGTTTTACGTTGTGTAAATTATTTCATCATCACTGCTCTAAAAACTGTAAAGGAAAACATTGGGAGGTAACCGACATGTCCGAGAATCAAAAAATCGAAGATATTTGACATCCACCAAGCCACACTGGGGCCGTGTGGTGAATTCAGGCCCATTCCCTTTCTCACAGAGAGGGGGACTGTCCCAGCAGTGGGAACATTAATAGGCTGATGATGATCTAATGCATTTGTAAAAAATTGCTTTTGTAGTCAGCTAGCAAGGCCGGTTTTCCAGATGCTCATGCGCAAATTATCTCAAACTGGACAGTTGTAATTGGTTGGCTTCTTTTTTGACATTAACGTGCTCAAACTCGAAGGTCCCAGATGCCTGATTGCCGGTGTTAACATGTATTCGGAACATACTCGTACTTGCTAACTTGGACTTTCATTTTCATTAAATACCTGCCACGCATTTTGTGTAGAAAGAATTCAGTATCGTCTGGGGCGAATGGGCTCTTGCTCTATTGAGTACACATATTATTATGTCAAGCTGAAGAATCATATGCCAAACTCGAGCGTTGTGATTGGTTGGTAGTTGATTGGTAGGTGTGGCCAATTTTGAGTTTGAGTCGAGTATGAGCATCTGGAATACCGGCCTTGAAGGCTCTAGACAAAGTCGAATTCTGTCAGCGATAAACAATTGCCAAAAATTCAAAAATATTCGCCATTACATGGCCAATCCCTTTCATTTTGATTTTACGAAAAACGTAAATGCCAATAAAATGCCATTTTGTATAGGACCATTCAAATATTTTAAGATCGTCCCTTAAGGAAGGTATTTTAAGACTAACAAAAAATAAAATGATTCAGCCGTGCCCGTTAAACAGACTGCTTCTAAATTTTCATATAAAATACAACTAATAACACCCGCTTATTATCCTCAAGATATTCAATATACCTCGATTAACAATATATCTCCATAAATCACGAGTTTATTGTGAAATTTCACAAAAAATCACACCTTTTATATAAGAAAGAAGATTATTTCAGGTACTATGATGATAACCGTTCATACAATGCGCCTCTGTTAAAAAGCATTGTAGATTGTAGCGAAGTCAATCAATTGAATTTGTATTCTATTGTATTGTACCACGGTTCAGTATTGTTTGCCGTTTAAATAGGTGTTTAAGGGAAAAAATATTATGTACCTATAGTGCGTGTCTGAGAAGCATTGTAGCAAAGTCAATCAATTGAATTTGTATTCTATTGTATTGTACCACGGTTCAGTATTGTTCGCCGTTTAAATAGGTGTTTAAGGAAAAAAAATCTATAAAAGCATGTTGGATTTTATTGTGTTTTCTGTTAATATGCTAATATATTGTTTATTGTGAAAGAATCTGATTTTGTTAACGTTATTGTGCGTTAATGTAAGAATGATTAAATACTGCTCAACCTACGCACTTCTCTTTTAGGAGATGGATGACTTTGCGAACGAATCATAGCTTTTGTTAGAGCGTAATTCTGGAAAATGGTTTTTCGTTTTCTCCTGCCCTGTAAACAAAGTCTATGGATAAAATGAATCAATAATAAATCTAAATAACTGTCTATAAATTACCAAAATCAATCTTGCCCTGCTACTTTGGTTGCTTCAAACTGACTTACAACTCTGCTTACTTGTTGTTGACATAGATGTAGTATGTACAAGCGAAAACATACTAAATCTATGTCTGTTGATGAATACAGTCGCAATGTAAGCTCTTAGAAAATACCCCTGAAAACAAAGACACTTAACAATTAACAATTCTAGTTACTTTTAATAAGTGTCTAAAAACACGAAAGTTTGATGGATTTTTGTTACGCTTTGATGCAAAAATTGCTGAAACGACTTTAATGTAACTTCACAGTAATATAGCTTATACAACTTAATAACTTATAAAGTTATTGGAGAAGTACTAATTCCTCGTGAGCGAAGTCGCGAACGGCAGCTAGTATCTAAATAATCCTCTTTTAATTACCGAAATCAAAACTGAATCACTACGGAGGCTATCATCAATACGTTTGCGTGGGCCAACAGAAAACATTGCTGAACTCTTCAAAGTGCCCCGAAAATAAATCCAGCCACGATTTCAAAAAAATAATACCCTTTCTAAAACAGAAATCCAAGCCATATAAATTTGGTTTAATTAAAAAATGAGGAAGCTATACATCAAACGCCCAGCTTTGCTTGCAGAAGAATATATTTGTGCTGACAGTAAGGATTTTGTAGCACAGATAGCGGTCTTGCAAAGCGGGTGGTGGTTGGGAAGATGGCGATGGCGAGGTCAAGGCTACATGGCTACCATGTACCACAGTATCAATATGTATTAAAAGGTGCGGCTATACGGCAAATTAAATTAATTTCACAATTTGTGTCAATCAAGTACTATAATTTGTGTTGCTAAAACCAACAACATTCGAAACTTGCACAATTTTATTTGCTAGCTACTGGAAAGAGCGTGTTATTAATCTCTCCAGCAGACCTGGATCCATCGTTTCCTTGATGGAGGGCACCCATGGATGTAATTTTGCCATGTCCATCTTATACGATGGCACCCCTGTCCAGTCCCTCAAGAAGCTCCCTCCAAGACCTCGACTTGGCATCCGAGATGGCATGTTGGAGCTCCATGTTCGCCTCCCTGTACGCTCTATTGGTTTTGGCTATTTCTTCGATTGTAGCTCTTGGCTGACACAGAATGTCGGGTACGTTGATACTGGCGTCGGGACCTGTACCTGAACCTTAAGTTCCCGTGGCATAGCTATACAAGCATGGATACATAAGATTTGATATAAGAGTAAATGATGGAATAACGCAATCATTACCAAATCTCATCATCAATTCTCATCTTTATATCTTACTTTTTAAAATTTAATTACGGATCCATTATAGGGTAAACCACCCTATACCCTCTCCAATTATTGGCACTTCTGAATATAGAGGCTAAAAATAAGAAAACCATAGATTACGTATTGTGGGAATTTCCATACCAGTAATAGGATTTTAGATTACTTTTTTATAATTTAGTGAAAATATATGTAAAATTACTATTTCATTGGATGTGTAGCGGCACTGATGCCGCCACTTACGATATAATGACATGACGTCACACAAAGCCTGCATCTCTCAAGCAAAGTTTTCGGCGCGATTTGAACACATACAACAGTCCGACGGCAGTTGCCCGGACCAGACACAACACCGGTTTGGTCAGAGGTTCTTCCCTTTTCAATGGAGGTTTGCGGGACTTTACACCCTGTTACACCATGCCTCCAAAGATGAAACAACTAAGGTTTAGAGTATTTCCTTCGATGTCATTTTAATTTTTGTATACTAGTGCATTTCAATATGATTTCCTGGGCATTTGATTACGAAGCAAGGGGTGGAACTCTCTGAAAGTGCCTTTATCCGGTTATGTTACCCTAATTGGCATATAAAATTACGCATTGATTTTAAGAAATTTTCTATCGGCCCACGTGGAAGAAAAAGGCAACATAATGAAACAATGGTCACATACTAAGCTTTTTCGCTTATAATATTTTTTTTACCGCTGCCTACGACTAAACCCGCTTGCGCTCCACTCTTGTTCCACCCCCCGCTATGCCTATGACCTCATCCCAAACACTCACAAAGAGACTGGCAGATCGCTTCGTTGTTACTTTTCTGATTAAGACGCGGAAAGGAGTCTCTCGAATTAAGTTCCCTAGATATTAAAAATTATTCAAGTGTGGTTGAAAGTGATGATTGTCTGTCATTGTGATTATCTTTTCCTTTTGTTTTTAAGATGAAAAATTATTTTGATACGGTACGAGCTTTGGTGTGATATAATTTATATATCATTAGTGTTTTTAAATAATTTATCTACTTCGGTTTCGTTATATTCGAATTATAAAATTGACAGCGGTTTCATTATGATACCCATAACGACATCGGGTTGCATTATGCGAATCGTCATAAATTCTAAAACACAAGCAAAGACATTCTGAACATACAGCCAGGTCCCTATAATATTACTTCGAAATCGAGACAATTTAAATGATGTTTTTAAAAATGGAACAAGTTTAGAACAAAAGTATCGTATACTATTTGGCTGTTACGGCTACAAGATCTTTGCCTTATACCTAATAAAGACTAAATAAAAAAATACAATAAAAAGTGGACGCGGGAAAAAATTCTGAGTGAAATTTTATTCCAAATTTTATTAAAAGTGTCTTCAACATCAAGTGATATTGAAAATACACCACCAGATCTTACTACAAGAAAAATCAAGACATGTATATGAGAAATGAAATTCACAATTTTCAATGAAAACACACTTCCTTAAATACTTATTTGTCTATATCTGTGTTTTATTCCTTCCTTCGTAGATAAAATATTGTATGCAACTGTACGTTATTGGTCTTTTAATAACTCGTGCCCACCTATTTCGGTACGCGCCACGCTTGTACCGAAAAATGGCACTCGTATTAAAAGACCGTCCATAACGTAACAGTTGCATAAATAGCTATTATTTTCCTAACTTTGGAATTCAGGGTTACTTCAAATTAACTAACAATCTTTCAAAAGATGAAAGTACTAATGAATACCAAGCAAATTTTATTATGAAATCAACTTGGAAAGACGAAAAGAAATATTGAGACAGTTATATTGAGAAAATTCGTTATTTGTGTAGAGATAGAAAACATTAGCATTTTTTTTTGTAATTACCGTGCTCATCATCATGAGCATTTCAACGTTCTCACTGCTGGGACACAGGCATTCTCTCTGTGAGAGAGAGAATGGGTCATAATCCACCACGCGGGCCCAGTGTGGGTTGGTGGATGTCACATATCTTCGAGTTTTTGGTTCTAGGACATGCCGGTTTCCTTACAATGTTTTCCTTCAACGTTTTGAGAGTAGTGGTGATGAAATAATTTATAGAAAGTAATGTGCCTGTTTGGGTTCGAACCCACGACCTAAGACACGTAAGTCAGGCCGCTACCCAATGGGCCACCACTGCTCTCACCATTACAGTGCTCATACTGTAGTAAAAGTTTTGAGTAACTACTTTCACCACCTAAATTATTGCCAGTGAAAAGTTGTCTTGCATGTCCTGTGTCAAAATGGAAGAAACCTCTGAAGAAGTCCCTGAACGCTGAGGCATTTTTTTTGTAACAAACGTCAAATGGTTATAATCCGACTATATTAAAAAATACAACTTATAACGCAAAATGGTTACTTTTTTTTTTTTTTTTTTTTTAATAATAATAATTGTTTATTGTTCCAAAATGATTACATTTGTGCATTATGAGGCAGCCCCATTAAGTTATTAATAATACTTGTGTTGGGGCTGACTCGCTACTTCCCCTATTTTACATTTACATAATGGAATAATGAATTAAACAAAACACATAAAAGAAAAGAAAACAGAATGCAAATTAAAAACTATGATATATATATAAATGATACTGTCAAGATCAGCAGCTCAATAGTGTATGTATGTGTGTGTGTGTGTGAGCGTGCGCGCGCCCGCGCGTGTGTTTGTGTGTGAATGTGTGTGCGTTTGTGTGTATCTGTGGTCTGTTTTTATGTATTCTTTTTTAGCAAGGTCTGCTCAATATTTGTTCAATCTCCTCGTATGTTAATGTTTTTAACCATTCAATTATGATCTTCTTGCATTGATGTTGAGGCTCCGGGTGGAATTTTAATTTTGAATTTATTTTATTATACACAAAGGCAGATTGAGCAACATATTGACGCTCAGCAAAAGCCGTGCGAACCCGCGATGAGTGCGCCACCATATTATGACGTCTTTTAACCTGGTCTGCTGGATTAAGTGGTGTAGATTTATGCAGGTATAGTGTCATGTGTAATAGATATAGCTGCCTTACTGTTAGCAAACCACACATACTATATAGGCTGTTAGTCGGATATCTGTATGGTTTAAAATACATGACTTTTAGAAGTGACCGCTGGGCTCTTTCAAGCTCAAGTAACTTAGTTTTGGCGGCTCCTCCCCAAACGGGAATGCAGTATGTTGTAACAGATTGCGCCAGTGCAACATAAATTCTACTAAGTACGTCCGGAGGCATCACATAACGAAGAGTTTTGAAGATCCATATCAATTTTCTAACACGAGATATATTAGAATCAATCTGTGCCTGCCACGATAAACACTCATCAATAACAACACCCAAGTATCTAGTAGAGGTGACTCGTTGTAGGTTTTGATAGTTTCTCTTTAAGAGGGGACACGTCACACTCTCGCAGATTGCTATGTCAAAGTCCGCACCTGGTTTAGATTTTGCACTTGGGGAAAAACAGATGTAGTTTGTTTTTGTGATATTTAAGGTTAGAAGATTAGCTTTTAACCAGTCTACAATAATAGTTAGGCCAGATTCAGCTTTTTGGTGCACTATCTCCCATGATTGACCAGAAAAAACAACGGCAGTATCGTCCGCGTAGGAGAAGATATTCCCACCGCTACTCCGGAGGTTACATAAGTCATTTATGTACACCAGGAAAAGCAGCGGGCCGAGCACACTCCCTTGTGGGACGCCAAAAACAACGTCCTCCTCGTCACTGTAAAAGTTTTCTATCTTAACCTGTTGCTTCCTTCCCCGAAGATAGCTGTCGAAGAGGGAAAGAGCCGTACCTCTTATTCCTATGGCTTCAAGCCTCTGCACAAGGATGGGAACAGAAACAGTGTCAAACGCTTTTTTAAGGTCGAGGAATACTGTTATGCATTTATACCCTTTGTCTACTTCTCTAACGATTTCAGTTGTCAGTGCAGTAACAGCATCCTGTGTCGAGCGCCCTTGTCTAAAACCAAATTGAGAACTAGAGAGAATATTATATTTATTTAAGTAACTTATAAGTCTTTTATTAAGAATTTTTTCTAAAATTTTAGAGATTGATGGCAAGACAGAGATTGGGCGGTAATTATTTACATCATTTGTGTCCCCCCCCTTGTGCACAGGTGTGATTAAGGAACGTTTTAAAGCAGTTGGGAATATTCCAGTTGTAAAACACTGGTTTGTTAGTCTACATATTAAGGGAACAACAAAATCTCTTGACAATTTAAGGAAGTTATTGGGTATGCCAACCCATCCGGACGCACTGCCCGAATCAAGGGCCATCAGTATTCCATTCACTTCCTCCGGGTCAGTCTCTAGCAACACAAAAGATGAAATTTGAGATTGCGAATTAGAATAACCCGGTCGGTGAATCATATATCCCGTCTGAGCCATAATTTCTTCTGCTAGTATTTTACCTATTGTAGCGAAAAATTGGTTAATTCTATTCAACGAGTCAAGTGGATGTATTGACGGTTGTAGTAAGTGCACATTAGAAGATTTAGGTTTTTTATAGTGGGTGATATTATTAATGTTACGCCAGAGTTTTTTAGGGTTTTTAATAGAGCACGTAATTTGTTGTTTATGATATTGCCTTTATAGTTTTTTTATTAAATTAGAGCAGAAGGTGCGGAAACGTTTATAAGTTATTTTTCTCACAATGTTGTGTGGATCTTTTTTCAACTGCAACTGCATATTATTTCTAAGTCTGATGCATCTTAGTGCCCCTGTCGATATCCAGGGCTTTAGAATACGCTTGGAGGAAGGAACCGTATGAGTTTCAGTGTTAAGAAGCAGGGACTTTCTGATTATCTCTATTAAAAAATCAGCAAGATGATTAGGATCATTACAAGTGTTAAACACAGATATATCCGTGTCTACCAGGTGTAAATGTGCCTTTTTAAAATTAGTTACTTTTTTATATTTAACAATATCTTTAGTTTGGTATGAATGCGAAACGTTTAATAAAACAATAGAGTGATCGGTAATCGTTGTGTTCAAAACTACGACGCTGGCAGGGTTCTTAATTTTTTCAAGTTTTAATATCATATGATCAAGGCAACTCTCACCTCTGGTAGGCAAGGAGTGTCCCGGTAGAAAGCCATGAACAGATGTCATATTTAAGTACGAGACTCTGTTGGTCCTTACTTGCGATGGTTCCGTGGATCTTTCAATTAAGTTTATGTTGATATCTCCAGTGATGATAATATTTTTGTGAGTGTGGATTGATTCGAGATGAATATCTAATGAATTTATAAAGTTTTCCGCCGATACATTAGATGGTGAACGGTAAATTCCGATTATTGTAAAATTTGAGATAATAATTTGAAGAGCAGAGGCATGTGATATGATAATTTCTGTTACCTGGGCTAAATGACAATTTCTGATGTACGCAACGACACCATCATTTTGATTAAGATGATTAGACGTATAAAACGATGTATAATTATTTAGAACTGGTATAGGTTTGTTCGAGTTAAGTCTACATTCAGTTAGAATTACGACGTCCACATCCAGTCCGATTTGAGCTAGTGCTATTTGGAAATCGTCGAAATTGCTATAGATACTCCTTATATTCTCTGTTAAGATAGTGAAATTGTTATTATTATGCGGCCAGTGAGTTGATAATTGCTCAATGTCAATGATAGCAGAATCTGCAATTTCCACACTGTCTAATTCCCGGAATGTGCATGTATTACTATCCATTTTTAAATATTGTTAAAGAAAGATGCTTCTCATGATTTACTCGAGTGTACGACATGACCTGCTAGAGTATCCATAGAATCCTATTTATGTTTATTTGTTTATAAAAAGGCAAATGTGTTGTTACTATGTTAGGTCCCGTGTTGAGTGAGTGTGATTGAATATGTGTTGGGATGTGCATAACGCCAGCTTCCTCATAAGTGATGGAATAATTCTATATATACCAATATTTGAGGCATAATAGCAGCAATCAAAGTTCCGAGTCTTAATTTAGCTGCCACAAAAACTTCGTTACTATGAGCCGTTCAGTATGTGTAAGCTGGAGTGACGTCACCCCAGCTTCCTCATTCAATACATGCAAACCAGTGAGGTTAGGGTTTTGGACTATAGTCAAAAAAATAAGGCATAATAGCTGCACATGGAAGGAAAGAACAAAACAATAATAATTAAACAGTGTTGAAACTGTGATAAAAAAACGTGTGTGTAAGCTGAAGTGACGTCACCTCAGCTGCCATGTCATATCTTCCGAACAAAAGAAGTTATGATTATATATTATTGCACAAAAATCAAAGCATAATAGCTGCCATTGGCAGCAAAAATTTCAAATCTCTGGTCTAAATACTCTATAAGGTATTAAACAGATAAATATGTGTAAGCTGGAGTGACGGCACCCCAGCTTTTCATGTCATATCTGCCGAACGAAAGAAGATATGATTATGAATTATAGCTTAAAACATAAGAAATAATAGCTGCCACAGGCAGCAAAATTTTCAAATCTCTGGTCCTTGTAGTTTCCACGTACTAAACAAAAAAATAGAGTCCGCGCCAAAAAGATCAAATTATTACTTCGGAGGAGGTACGGAGCAGCGTTGCCGTTCCGTGCGCTACATAATTGCAACCAAGTTTGCACCTAGCAGGCATTCTATTAGAAGTAATTTTAACTTGCGCTCAAAATATTTTTATTGAAGATATAGACTGAGAGTCGACTGAACTTTAATGGAACTATGAATGTTTTATTAAAAAGTAGATTCTTATCAACTTTAGATGACGAGAGAACTACTATTATTGTTTTTTTTGTGACTTGTTCTATATAGTTCGGTTATGGTGGATGCGCAAAGTAAGCTCGCGAAATTATTATTTTTTACGTTTATTGCAATTTAAAGGTTGTCTAGTCATTGTCTTGATCTCATATGATTCGCGACCATAAAAATATGTATAAATAGAATTTGAATAATTATACATATCTCTAAGTTAGAATATGAATGAGTTTTTCATGAAATCGTGACATATGGGCACAATTATATACATATAGCAAATATAAAGCAACGTCGAATCAAAATAAAAACTTCATTAAAAAAAAGAGATGGCTCAAAGACCAATGCCCCAATGCCTAAAAAAACGATTCCATTTATCTATGGACATAAATTTTGCTGCGCAAAGTGGTCTGAGGTTTTTGGCGGGATTTTCTCGAGTGCAGTTCAGCGGCTGTTAATATTATTTGCAAATTGATTTATAGTGGATATTGTGATATAAAATTGGTGTAGTTTTGTGTCTCAACTGTCTACGCAATTGGACAATATGTAAAAACGTTAACAGAAGCGATCTCGGGATAGTGGAGCGGAGTATTTAATTGTAGTATTGACTACCTCTGCAAAGCTTACTGGGAAGGCTGACTCGATGCAATTTGCTGCCAAATGCTCCAAGAAACATTAGAATGTGTTGCATCCGCGTTCTAATGCATACTAAAGAATACAAATACTGATGACTAGGCAGCATGGTCTCAGACCTTAGCCTGTTCCGTTAGGAACAAACAAACAAAAAAAAAAAAAAAAAATTTGCTTCGCAAATCAGCTGTCACTCCTGTCAGTAGTGAGAAGATTCAAATTCGAACTGCTAAAATCAGATTTCGGTGGTGCAACTGTGTTGTGGTCTTTGTGAGTGAGAACGAGACACCTTATTATTATCCCTTTCGCAGGCGGTTGACAAATATATGTTTATTATACGTCATTACAATAAAACTTCTATTGTGTTCTGTTTTGTTTCTCCGCGAACTGATTAAAAGTGTAAGTAGACATCCGTATTTTTCTAGTACCTATAAGTAAAACCGTTACATAGTATACATACCTACATATTTTTTACAGATTTATATTTAGTTATGCTGCTTTGCTATTGAAGAGGCGCCTTTTACACGACACCTTACAAGTCAAGCACGATTGTCTGGCCGTTGCGAACTAAAATTTGAGGTACCTACCTTCTTATTCCCAAATTTTAGACATTCGCTTATATAAGTAAAACTGTTATATAAAATCTATATGTATTTTTTTTCAAGTCTACCATCTGCTGGTCGCTGTCTTGCTATTGAAGAGGAATCAATTACATGGCGCCTTGCCCACATCACCTTGCCCATCAAGTCATTCACCAAGTCTGTCTCATTTTAAACTATAAGTTGGTAGAATAAGTAGGACGACTTTAGATGTTTACAGTCAAGAGCGTAAACAATGTTACTACAACTTTTATTACATTTGTTTACATTATTTCTCATCATATTATTGATACTTTTTGCACGGAATAATAAGTTTGTAGCAAAAAAACGAGGACGAAAACTTAGTGTTGACCTAGAGCAACAAAAAGCAGTTTTTCAAAGATATAAAAGCCAAATAGGAAACTTTGTGCCGCCGAATAATGTACAAAACAGGGTTTTATATACTGAACTTCAAGAAGCCTTTATGAATCGGTTATCATGCAAAGCCATTTATACGTCTCTAAAAACAAATTTCGGTTTTTTTTTTGATAATCCTCAGAACCAACACTCTGACTCTGAATCTAAATCGAGTACCATCAGCAACAGTAGTAATTATGAGGATGAAATACAACTCCACAATGCGGACGAAACTTTTAAATTTCAAGTTGATACACACTTCTGGAAAGAAATTGAACCTATCATATATTTATCTAAACGATCTGATTCCTCTGGCAGCTTGTTTCAAACGCGAAGATCACTGCAAAAAAATAAGTGGACAGATTTCGTGAGGGAAATAATTTGGAGAAATACAAAATTGAAATGCTCTTGGGTATTTAAATCGAATGCTGTAAAATATAACTTTGCTAAACCAATTGTTGTTTGCAAAGGACATTGTTCTCACAGTAAGTGTGAAGCCAAACTAGAAATTATAATGAAAAATATAACGGAAAATTTTACAGAAATGGAATGTCGGGTAAAAGACAGGAATCAACATTTTAACCATAGCTCTAAACCAAAGTATAGAATGACGGGTTATAAAACGCAATTGCTTACAAAACAACTCTCAGAAAGTTCTGCGATTGAGATCAAACATTCACTTGCAAATGATTATATAAACGACTCTGATAACGTTGCACCCTATTTTTTACCAACGGCACCTGCACTACGACAAAAAAAAAATAGATATCGATCCTCAAAATTATTTCACAATAATGTATTATTGTCATTGTGGATCATGAGTCAGACACCCCCTTTTAGAGCATTCATTAGGACTATTTCATTGAGCCCATTCATTTTGTACTATTGGAATAACCTGCAGATCACTTTTTTTCAGAAATATTTAGAATCTAATGATAGGATTATTAAGATAAGATAAGATATTTATTTTTGTAAAACATGAGTGTACAATAGATTTGCATGGTCTTAAAATAACATTTAGTAATAGGATCTACATGTTTTGCCGTTCAGGGCATACAAAAAAATTGTATTTGGTCATATAAACCGTTTGAATTTATATAATTAACAAAAAAAAAACAATTATATAATCTACTGTCATGCAGTCATTTATAAACATATTATAGGAAAAAAACTTGAAAACTAAAAAAGTACAGTTTTCAGATTGAGGAAGTGTCGCAATGATAGGCACTAAGTACGATCATTTAAAAATTCTGTTAAGCTATAATAACATTTGGCTATCAGGTATTTTTTTAGATGTAGTTTAAATTGAGTTGTGGTCATTTGTCTAATAGCTTTAGGGATTTTATTATAAATATCTGGTGCTAAAGAGAAAATACTTTTACGCATGAGTGCCGTGGTTGATCTTACTCCCCATAATTTATTGTTATCCCGTCGATTGCGGATTGAAACATCTGATAGTTTTTTAAATAGTTTGGGATTGGTTTGAACGAAATTAGCCACTTCAAAAATAAACAAGGAAGGCAGATTTAAAATATTATATTTAATAAAATACGGTTTGCAACTATCCGTTTTTTTTAAGCCGAACATAGCCCTAATGCACCTTTTTTGAGACCTAAAAATGATTTCCTTATTAGTGGAATTTCCCCAAAATATAACGCCAAACCTTAATATTGAGCCGACAATGCCGTGATAAGCAGTAATAAGCGCAGTGGTACTTATGATGGGTTTTAGTTTATAGAGTGCGTAGGCAGAAGAACAGACTTTCTTATTTAACTCTTCTGTATGTGCTTTCCAGTTTAGACGTTTGTCAATAGTTACACCTAAGAATTTAGTTGTGTCTACCTTTTGTATTAATATCCCTTGGTGAGTAACATTAATGTTTGGTGTTGCCAAACGTTGACTGAAGAACATAACTTTTGTCTTTTTAAGGTTGACTATTAAATTATTGTTATTTAACCAGTTAACCAATGATTTCAATGTTATATTAATTTCGTTATCATAGGTGTCTTTATTCTTACAATTTATTGTGACCGTGCTGTCATCGGCAAAGAGTGATACTGGATATTTCGTAACTTTTGGAAGGTCATTTATATATATTATAAATAACAATGGACCTAATACACTTCCTTGTGGGACTCCATATTTAACTATTTGTTTCCTCGATGAATACGTTTCTTCTTTTTTAGTATGAATGTTTACTTTAGAAATTTCTGTATATTGTTTCCGGTTTTTTAGATACGACTCTATGAGATTAAGTATGTTGCCTCGAATTCCATACGCTTCCAGTTTATGAAGGAGAATGTCATGGTCAACATAATCGAAAGCCTGGGTCATGTCGCAGTAAATGGAACATACCGGCGTCCTTTTATCTACGCTAGCCATAACATTATTAATAAAATCAAAAATAGCCATGTTTATTGTTTTATTCTTACGGAAGCCTTTCTGGTCTTCCGTAAGAATATTTAGTTTTTCAAAATAGTTGTAAATTTGGTTAGATATGTATTTCTCAAAGACTTTTGAAATTATGGGAACAAGCGCAATTGGTCTATAACAGTTCATATTCTGTTTATTATCTTTTTTGAAGATTGGTCTAACAATAGAAGTTTTTAGCTTTTCAGGGTATGACCCTGTACTTATACACAAGTTAATGATATGGCTTAGGTGATCACATATCTGATATGCGACATATTTTATAATTCTAGTCGAGATCCCATCGTACCCAACACTGGTCGTATTTTTTAGCGATCTTATAATTTTTAGTACGTCGTATGGCGTACTTGGCGCCATAAACATTGATTGAATTGATTTAGAAATATTTTCAGTTACTTTATTGCCAGAACCTGGTATCGGTTTTATTTTTTCTAAAAAGAAATTGTTGAAAGCATCTGCGATCTTCTGTGGACTGGTTATAGTTTCATTGTTTATTTCTATGGAAGTAATAGTATTTTTTGGTAAATTATTTCTTGGCCTATTTATAATTGCCCATGTAGCTTTGGCTTTATTAGTAGCTGTTTTTATTTTATGATTATTTTGTGCTCGTTGCGTTAATTGGATTATATTTTTATATATTTTAGAATATTTTTTAAATTTAGTTTTATTTAGTTCATTACGATTTAGCCTATAGTTCCACATTAGCTCTCTCTTTTTTTTGCTACATATTTTTATGCCACGTGATAACCATTGAGGCTTAGCTTTGGTTCTTACAGTAATCTTTTTGACAGGAAAGCATAAATTATACAGCATCATGAAGGTCTCTAAAAATGTATTGTACGCCGTGTTCGGATTATCTGTATTATAGATTTCAGAGAATGAAATAGATTGAATATAGTTTTTGAATTTACTCATATTTTCTTTGCTATAGTCTCGTCTACTTATTCGCCAATGACTTATTAAAAAAGATTTATTAACTGGAATTTTTAGTACTTGTGCTGTGTGGTCTGACAGGCCGAAGTCAACCACATCAGATTTACACTTCTTTCCTAGATTATGTGCAAAATTATCTATGCACGTTCCGCTTGCAAGTCGAGTTGGCTGATTTAGCTCCAATTTTAAATTATAATTTAAGAGCAAACATTCCAATTCCATCAAAGTATTGTTATGCTTAAGAGAATTAATGTTATAGTCACCTGCAATTACGACACTTCTCTTTAGTTTTGTTTTATTGATAGTACACATCACTTTTTCTAATTGTTCAAAAAATACAGTCAAGTTACTAAATTTTGGTACTCTATATATACAAATAATAATCGTATTACACATTATTAACTCTATTGCGCAACATTCAAAGACTCCATTTATGGAGAGATTAGCTATATCTTGGAGTTCTTTATACTGATGACCTTTCTTTACAAGGATACATGCACCACCTCTCTTACTGTCCTTTCGGGCGTAGCATGCCGCCAAAGTGAAATTAGGAATAAACAGGGATTTTTCATAACCAGACATCATGAAGTGTTCAGATAAACATATTACGTCTATTTCTGTATCTTTCTCTGACATCTCTTCAAGGCATACGATAAGCTCATTACTCTTATTCAGTACACCCGCAATGTTTTGATGTATTACATTTAGGTACTTACAAACGAAAAAACTGATCTGTGGTTGGTTGTTTTGTCCGATTCCCAATTTCCTCGGATTCTGTATCTCCAGAGGTATTTACATTTATATGGTGCATAAGTTCGGCGATATCTCGGAAAATTATTTGCATGCCATAATTATTAAGTGATCCTGTATTTTGTTTGTACATCTTGTTGTCCCATGTAAGATTCCTGTTAGAGTCAATAAAGTAAGCATGTTCGTGAGCTAAAATATCTTGGTATAGTAGGTTATTGAAATTTTCTACTCGCCGGTTATACAGAGTGACATTACTCAAACAATGGCTATATGTCGGCATACAGAGAATAACATTTGTATGTTGAATTTTTTCAAGTACATTTCTTATGTTTAAAATTATGCTAGAATATTCCTTAGTGGATTTGAAGTCGGTTTCACCAATTAAAACAATACAGAAGTCATCCAGAGTAAAGTTTTTCAACTTCGGTTCCAAATCACGAAACATGTTATGTATTCCAGAGTATGGTGTTAAGTAGTGGCATAGTTCAGAGTTTTGAAACTTATTCTCTGCAATTGTACGTACTTTATTGTATTTATTCTCACTAATAATACAGATTTTATTAGCTTTCTTCTCCAGATGTTTATTTTCACTTGTTGTATGAGGTATTTCTAGTCGTACCACAGAGTTTTCCTTAAGTGTTGCCTTAGAAGTCGTTGTAACTGTTTGTGTGCTCTTACTAATTTTCTTCTTTTATTATTTCTATAGATGCAACCGGGTCAATATTTAAAAGTTTATGCCCACCTAAAGTCAACGATTTTATAAAAACCATGAAACACAAACATATTTTTTTATACATCGTCATGGCTTATAATAATTTTGATAGTAGTGTCCCTCTCTGTCAAATGATTTCTACTTCACACACGGCAGATGCGATAGCAACATGGTTGAAAACTTGGAAAAAAAGTTTATGTAGATATCCTAATGAAATTATTACAGATGATTCTAGTGCTCTCATAAAAGCTGGCGTCGAAACATTTACGCAATTTGAAAGTACTGAAAGTTACTTACAAAATTGTTTTAAAATTTTGGAAGGCTTAGACGCAGCACGCCCTAGTTCTTTCTTACGACTTGATACTTCCCATTTCATCAAGGCATTACATGACCAGACTATTTTTAATACTGTTGAAAACAGTGCTAAGTACTTTTATATTAAATGCATTGTTTCAATTAAAAACAGCTCTGACTATAACGAAGTAAAAAATATCTTGACAAATATCATTATTGTTGCATTGAATAAAATTGAAGATGATCGGTGCCTAAAGTGTGTTCAATACTTAAATCAATTACATAAAGGAGAAATAGATTCGAATATATCGGACGAAAGCAAACAAGAAGAAATAGATTTGAATATATCGGACGAGAGCAAATATAGCACAGATGACGACATTCCTTCAAAGTCATTACTAGATTATTGGTTTGCAGAAGAAACAAAGAAAGAGCAGCTGTATATAGATCTGACCGAAGACGATGACAATAAGAGATCTGTCAATCCATATTTTTTTCCACTGATCCTGAAATTGCTTACACGTTTATTGAAAAAGCTGCCTATGTGGTCCAATGTTTTGACCGAATATTTTAATTCCGATAACCTTAGACCTTCATCTAGTAAATTTGAGAGTTACTTTAAGAATATTAAATCATTGGTATTTAATCACAAACGTGAGCGAATCGACGTTTTTCTTATCCGACATTTTCAATATCTTTCGGGGGAAATTAAGTTTGCCTTGACTAATATTATGACAGATAAAAATGTTCCGAAAAAACGTAAAATTTCTAAAAATAAACCAAAAAGCTTAACAGCATCAAACCGACCTCAAGAGAAAAAAAGGAAAAAATCAAATCGTGAGTCATTTTCAAATGACTCAATCTTTTCAGAAAACCCTTCGTACACGGAGAACTGGAGAGGGCACATAAACAATAAATTTAAAACCCAAAAACAAACGACGGAATCTTTTACTGAAAAGCAAACGACACAATGTGAAGATTATGAAATATTTTCAGAAACTTTTACACAAAATCAGCAGCCAGTAAGTGAAGATTATGAAACATTGTCAGAAACATTTACTGAGGAGCCTGAAGAAAACGCTCAGCAAATCAATGGGCAGGATGAAGTCGAATCAATTTCCTTAAAACCCCAATACATACATTTACTCCGAAATGGCTCAAGCATAGGAAAATATAATATGTATAACACTTGCGCCTTTGATTGTGTGGCACATCTTTTTGCAGTGATTTTCGCTTTAAAAAAAAACATACGAAAGGTTTTTACAGCTTCCAATGACATATTTGCTAAATTAATCATATCTATGGCTCAAAATAAACCAGACGTTGAATATCTCAGAGAATATCTTCTCAATTTGCATTACAAGCCAGCATTAAACGTTACCACAATAAATTGTGAATGTAATATAACATTTATTGTCGAGAAATATCTAAGCTCGAGCTACTGCAAGACTGTGTGGACTAAAACATGTACAGAGACCATGTGCATTGTAAATAACGCTAAGATTTCAAGAACTACAGGATTTGTACCAATAAATATAAACTTAATACTTGAGTTAGGACCACAGGCTTTGCAACAGTCTGCTCTTCAATGCATGAGAGAAGTATATCGCTGTAAGGAAAAAACATGCTCAGGTCAAATTTATTACGTTTACGAATTTTCCCAGTTTATTGTAATAGAGCTAAATTCAGGCTTTTTAAACAAAGAAAACAACCTCAAATGCAAACTCGAACAATTTCCCTCCCAATTAACTTTTTTGGGAAGGACGTTTTCTCATCCGTGTGTCATTGATTTTATGGAAAAGACACGGCACTATAGAGTACATTGTTTTTCAGAAAATTCAGAATGGTTAACATATGACGACTTGCAAGAAAATATTGAAAAACAAAACAGTACAGTTTTTGTAGTACCTCATTGCGTTATTTATTCAAGTCTGTGAATGCCAATGTCTGACGAATAGATAGGTAAAATAATGTTGTGACTGTAAAGTAAACTGATCTGTGATAATTACCGTACCTACCTGACCCGATGACGCCGACGTTTCGCGAAACGGCGAAATTCAATGCGCCCGATCTCATGCCCGGAAGTTCCGGCGCTGTTATAATTTAAGGTGTAGAAAAATATTTGCACAATCTTTTACCGGGTGAATGTATCCATTAATCTGAACAGTTTTACCAAAGTAACATAAAACAGAAACATGAAAACAATAAACATCTAGTCTCCTCCAGAAATTTACCCGGTATAATTTGATATTAATATGTTTACGGAGGTACTAACAATCGTAGAATCAAATTCTGCAGTTGGTCAATACATAATCGTAAAAATATCTTACACTTAATATGCTGAATTCAATAAAGTACGAATTCAGCAAATTCAAAACTATACTTTCAATTTATTATTTCTTCAAAATCTGCAGACCTGTTTCGACAATTGCTAGCTAAACGACCTTTAGAGATTCTACACAGGTAAAGTTCGTTTCACGAAAGAATACACATAAAATAATATAAATGTTGGTAACATTGCTTTTCATTGAAGATTTGCTTGCAAAAACATTTATTCAATGAAATGCATTGGTGCCAACATTATGTCGAAGCGAATTCTTTCTTGAAACGCACTTTACCTACTTAAAAAATAAATCATCTTATTCTAAAGAATAATTGTGATTTTAACTAATCATATTTTATCTGTTTCCAAAGACTGTAAATTGTACCAAATATGTGATTTTTGACAAAATATACGAAATCGTTACACTTTGAATTTTCTTTGATCCTATGTTTAAACAAACAATATGACTATAAAAAACCTGAATACTTACAAAAAAGGACGATTAAAAAGTGCAGTCGGCTCCCAGTCTATAACCTAGTTTAAACTACTTCAAACTGATAATATAGCGCACGGAACGGCAACGCCGCTCCGTACCTCCCCCGAAGTAATAGATTGATCTTTTTGGCGCGGAAACAATTTTTTTGTTTACTACGTCGAAACTACAAGGACTAGAGATTTGAAAATTTTGCTGCCTATGGCAGCTATTATTTATTATGTTTTAAGCTATAATCCATAATCATATCTTCTTTCGTTCGGCAGATATGACATGAGCAGCTGGGCTGCCGTCACTCCAGCTTACACATATTTATCGGTTTAATAACTTATAGATTATTTAGACCAGAGATTTGATTTTTTTTCTGCCAATGGCAGCTATTATGCCTTAATTTTTGGGCTATAATATATAATCATAACTTATTTTGTTCGGAAGATATGACATGTCAGCTGGGGTGACGTCACTTCAGCTTACACACACGTTTTTTTATCATAGTTTCAACACATTTTAATTATTATCTTTCAGTTCTTTCCTTCCATGTGCAGCTATTATGCCTTATTTTTTTGACTATAGTTCTAAACCCTAACCTCACTGGTTTGCATGTATTGAATGAGGAAGCTGGGGTGACGTCACTCCAGCTAACACATACTAAACGACTCATATTAACGAAGTTTTTGTGGCAGCTAAATTAAGACTCGGAACTTTGATTGCTGCTATTATGCCTCAAATATTGGTATAGATAGAATTATTCCATCACTTATGAGGAAGCTGGCGTTATGCACATTGTGTTGGGTGAAGGAGTAGTTTATATGGTGTGAGTTTAATTGTGTTTATTGTGTGATTTAATTCGAAATTGTTATTGTGTGTACATAAGAGATGAGCTTGCTTGAAGTAATAACATTTTAAAATAACTCTAAATATCAGTACAATTAAGTGAGAACTATTACTTAATCTAGCAAAATACAAAATTAAAAACCTGGCGATAAACAGTACGGTAAACAAAATAATTGAAATTGCAGTACGCGTTAGTCATGCACTTTGTAAAAGGTGGTGTACCTGAGCTTCACTATTAATAACTATTGCACGCGAGTTCTCGTCCTTTTTCACTAAGACACGTCCGTACGATGTCCAACAGAACTTGTATTGTTTAGAGTTTGACAGGTCTCGAGCCAGGAAGAACAGGCGACCGCCTTTAGGTGTCAGATGTTCCGAGATGAACACTGGAGCTTCCGCATTGTTCGCCAATCCGAGTTGCTTCGCCTGAATTTTAGTCTTGTTTCTGATGTTGTAGGACTTAGCCTTTTTTAGTATGTTAGTTTTTAACATAGTTGAGCCAGTTTCTACAATTATGGGAGTGTTTGTAGCTCCTTCTTTCTTGGCAGGCAGTCTATATATGTCCTTTATGTCGCGTGACTCCATCTCAAGACCTATGTTTTTAGATAAGTTCAAGACCATATCAATTAAGTCATCACTGCTTTCCCTAGGTGATTTAGGAACATTTTTTAGTTCAATGCAAGTTTTTCTCGCGCCGCGTTGAAGTTCTTCGAGCTTATCCTCTAGTAAAGCAGTATATTCACGGTCTTTTTTCCTCTGTAGTTCCAGTGATTCAATTTTCTTCCTAAACTCTTCGTTCTGGGTTGTTAAATTAGCAATAGAGCATATTATGTTGTTGTTGGTTTCTTTAATTTCATTGAGATTGGAAGTTTTAGGTCGCCTTGTTGAATATTCATATGAGATTTTAGCATTTGTTTTATTTCATCTTTAAATTTATTGAACTCCCCAGGTAGGTCCTCTTCTCTCAATCGTTTGCTGCGCATTGCGACGAAATTGGGAGGGGTGATATTCCCCAATCCACTTATATTCGTATCAGAGAACGATTTATCCATTTTGATAAGTTTGAAGTACCAGGGCGCTATGAGAGCTAAGCGCTTAGTTAAAGTTGCTAATCACTTCTGGAAGGAGGCGCAAGCGCAGGTCAAGGTAACCAATGCTGCGTTAAGGAGGCGGGACCCGTCCTTGTGGGAGGCGGCGCTTGACCTCAACAGATTTGTCGCTTGTATCTGCAGTACCAGGGTAACAGGCTTAGAGAAGTATTTTGTGCGTTACTCACGCAGTTAGCTGTCCAATTTCACACCTCCTTACACTTGCTGCAGGCCTATTATTCCACTGAATTTAATTTGATTTAAATTTTGATATTTAATCTATTTAAAACTCTGTAACGGGTCTAAAGCACGTCTACACCTTGTGGCGGTCCAGGGGGAAGGGGGGAAACTTTTGTAACACTCTTTAATTTGTTATCATAATAGTTCCGAATACCAGGCTTACGAGATGCTTTTTAATGTCGGCTATTGGTTATGGTTTTAATAATAACTTATTTTTGTTAAATTTTAAAAATTATTGATATTTTTGTAAAATACAGATGAGAAAATAATAGTTTAAATGTTTGGCATGTGTGTATTTGGATGTTCTATAAAATAAACACCTGGCACAATCACTGTTATAAGACTTATCAGTCTTGTCGTAGGGACAACAAGTAGAATGCTTTGTCTGCAGGACATAACAGTTGCAATTGGCAGACCAATTATAAAATACCCTTCTTCTGATGTAGTCGAGTTTTTGACCTACAAACAATGTTTTAAGAGTCTAGATATGGAAAGAAAGAAACTATTTATTCACCAAGTCGTACAAAACCACAAAGATACATTTAACCAATCTGCCTTTTTTTTGTTAACGGGGAAAACCTTCAAAAAGCTCCTGGAATTTTGGGGAACATACCTGGGATTGTGGGTTTTCACCCAACTAAAACCATCCCGGTGCTTACAATCAGCACGTAGAAAGGGCCACCCTAGAACCCATCTGTGTAACGCCTGTTAGGGCACATCCCTGGGGAGCCTAAAACGCGCTTACCCTGAGCTTCGCTGTGCGTGATCACTGTGCCACCGTCATACTAGGAGTCACTTAGTGGGCGGACAGAGTCCCCAGTCCCGCCTGCCTATGATGCAGACGGGGTTTCGGCGTTTTAGGCGTCGATGCGGTTGCGTCTACGATGTCTTCTTCTCCGAGTGGGATCGGCCCTCTCACGATCTCGCTCGGAAGCCTCCTTCTGTATCATCACGGTCTCACAGAAGGTCACGGTTTCAATCATTCTGCCTAGATAGCCTTTTTCCAATTATGTTGGCTGCCACTCTAACCAGATGCAGTAAAAATACACTAAAACTCTTCATTCTTAATACTGTTGCTAGTTGCGGGAATACGTTGGATGCAAGACGCACTGGATCGGACAATATGGCAATGCTTGGGAGAGGACTATGTTCTGCAGTGGATCTCTTTCGGCTGAAATGATGATGATCACTACCGGTGCTTGTTTAAGGAAACCTCATTCCTTTCAGATTTGCAGAAAAAATGGTTCTGGCTGGATATGATTTAATACTCAAGCGAATTTAGAATCGGTTTGAATTGTAATGTAGAACGTTTTCATTGTTCATTGTGAGTCAGAATTTTAGTAGCTGATATACATTCGACCATGTAAGGATTTTTTTTCAGAAATATAACAGTTCTAAATACTTTCGTAAGAGACAATCCTATTGTAGTGCGACACCCAATAAACATAACGGTTTCACACTATAGAATTGAGTTTGAGACTCCGGCAAATTAATTTGGTACGAAGAAAAAGGCCCTCGCCAAGATAGGAGGAGCCTTTTGTTAAGAAAACCACAGTTTTGCTGCCTTGACTTTCGGTTACCTATTTGGTGTAACGATTGGTTGTCTTGTTAGTCAGTTTTCATTGACAAAAATTTTAGCTTCTTAGCGTTGTTGCCAATAGGTTGGACGGGCCTTTCATGCGGCAGTGGCAGGCCTTGCATGCACCCGTATACCGGGCTTGGGGCAGGTAGAAATGTAAAATAAATACCATAGTTTATTTATTTTTTGCAATATTATTTTTTTGTTTTAATTACTATTTATATAATTTAAATTTTTAATATTTTGAAATTTTTATAACATTCTACAATTAGCAATTTTATATTTGACATTGTTTTATACATTTCAGACATTTTTTATATTTTTTTGACCGTTTTAATTATTACTTTTAATGAGTTTTTGACTATTTAAATTTTAATTATGCATTAATTTTATTTTGGGCTTTTATCTGTTTTATAACTTGATGTACCTATATAACTATGGACTGGAATTATGTCTGAAATAAATAAAATCACAGTTATTATTGGCACTCTAAGTGTTCACATCTCAAATTCTATCGCACATTCTGTATATTTTTTTTAAAGATTGTCTCGCGTTTTCGGCGAGTAATGGTGGCCCAGTGGTAACGGCCACGAATTATAAGTAGGTCGTGGGTTCGAAAAAAAGCAGGCGCTTTATTTTGTGTAAATTATTTCATCACCACTGCTCTCAAAACGGTGAAGAAAAACGTCGTGAAACCGGCAATCCGCACTGAGATTCCCTCTCTATGAGAGAAGGTCTGTGTCCCAGCAGTAGGAACATTAAAAGGCTGATGATGATGAGGCTCGCCTTTGACCACTATTTCGCCTGCTGGTAAGCGATAATGTAGTCGATGGTGAAGCACGCTTGCCAAGAAGTAACATATTCACTCTTGGTTAGGTTGTAGAAGCTATCGGGATCTTTTCATCCTTGCTTACATTATTAATAACCGACTTCTTAAGAATCACCTCCATATCGTCATCCACCATTGCTCTGGTCTTCCTTATTACACTATCTACATTCATACTCACAACTGTCCTCACCACATGTGTTCATTAGACAAACGCGGTATTTAGCTTAAAACAGTCTAACCGGATTCAACTGAGTACCTGTATTTTATTTGGAGCGACTGCCTATCTGACCTCCACAACCCAGTAACTGGGTAACACGATACCCTTTGTCAAGACTGGAGTTAGATTTCCTGGCTTTAGACTTTCCGTCTGAACGACTGTCATAGATGTAGAAATGGCAGCCGGTACCAACGTCTTAACGTACTTTTCGAGGCACGGAGCGATCTCGATATATAAAGATGGTAACCCCTTCATGGACCGACCTAGGCAATCGTTGCTTAACTTTGAAGATTGACCAGTGCGGCTGTTATTATTTAGCCACGAACTCTTCCAGAAAAACCGGCCAAGTGCTAGTCAGTCTCGCGCACAAAGGGTTCCGTACCGAGGGTGGCGTCAACTATGTATGTATGGAGACACCCTTTGTTTTGGAATTTTCTTTATTTGTGCTGTACATTACTTTTTGCCAAATCTCGTAATTCTAGTTCAACGGAAACTACTATATAGGTTTTCGACCCAAACCCAATAGGGTACTTCCGGTTGACCTAGAATTGAAAATTTTGGTTAAAAGCAAGGTCCAGAACAACTAACCGGAAAATGCCAAAAAATTAAAAAAGTCTAAAATTAAGGTAAATTAATTTACTTACAAGTTTTCGTGAAAATCTAAATTTGCCCATATATTTTTATCCTGTTGACCCAGGACCCTGATTTGTATAGACTAATAGGTACTATAGACCTCAGTAACTGGTATTAATTTCAACTTGCAAGGTCCATCTGTTCCTGAGAAAATCGGTGGTGACACACGGACGGACAAGAGTATCTTATAAGGGTTCCTTTTTTATCATTTGAGGTACGGTACCCTTAAAAAGAGCAATTCCACTATTTAAATACCAGAAAGTCTGGCAACCTTTCAACTATGCATTGCAAGTTTACAACTCAACCACAGCATTTGTGAACCCGCGGTTACAAACGAATGAATTTGGCAATAATTGCATTTGGTTTTGGCAGCTCACAAACCATCTGGCATTGGATGTTGACATAACATGTAATGTCATCAATGTTCGGATGATTGCATGCAGATTTAGAGCTTACAGCTTCATTAGCTTAATGCTCATCTTTTGTTTGAAAATTCAAAAGTTAAATGGTTTAGATATAATATTTTGATTTTGAATGCGTACTTTGTACTAAACAGTATACATTCAAAAGTGCAGTCGTACTCTACTAAAAGTAAAGTGTCTAAAGCCTGGTTTGTACGTGTAGAGTTACCGGTATGGTATCATGGTAGAATACAACAAATTGTTACAAATTATAACACATTGTAACAAATAGACAAATTGTAACCAAAAATTCAAAGTCAAAGTTCGCGAGCGCATTGGTAAAAAGTTGGCTGTATTATCGTCACAGCAGTAATGTTTTCAATTCCATTTGTCTCTGCATCACCCAAAGCTCGACTGGTAGAAAATGCCTATGCCATTAAAGGTCGTAGCTGACTTATACGACAACGCTCCCACCCGTCAAAATAATGGCGTCCTCTGTAGACATGCTTAACATGGACAACACAAATTAGACAGCGCAGTGAGCTTACCGCCATCGTACCACTCGCCAGAAGACGTCTCGCTTACCGTATGCTTACCACGCGCTTCAACCGAGCGGGCCGCGAGGTGTACTCAAACAGACTGCTCGCTTGAAGCACGTTGCTTAAGCTTAAGCGAAAGTGGTCGACGCGTGGACAGTGTAGTTGACTGCTATTTGTAAGCGCGGGGACAACTAGTTGCCTGCTAGCTATCGGCGCGTGGACAACGAGCAATCAGCTCCATTTGAGGCGGTGTTGGAGCGAGGTCGTGTTAGAAAGCTACGACCTTTAGTCCGCCTCTGTACATTAGTGTGCATGAAATATAAACCGGAAAAAACACCCTGTAACATACCACCCCTATTCGTCCAACCATAGTCACATAAAAAAAGACATTCCAAAACATTTTCAAATAGAGCCGTAAATAATTTTGTAGAGAATAAAACACCCGGAATATGGGCACACAGATGGCCAGTTTAATTAAAAAAACGCGGCATCCATGCATCATAACGCCCGGCGACCTTGACCTTTGGGGTGTGACCTTTGAGCTATTTGCTCGGGATTTGGGGACGGATGTGACTATTGGTAGATGGGAATTAAACTCACAGAAGGGAGGTGTTATTCCTGTTGTTTATTATACATAACAAATTGAATATTAACAAGAATTAAGCTTTGAGGAGCTCATCGCTAAATGGTCGTTCTTCAAGGTTAAGCAATGCTCGCCAAGGTCGGCCCGTAGATGGGTGAACATCTTTGTATAGCGAGTTTCTTTCGTGCCTCGGAAATCACTTTATGCCGTTTGTCCCCGCTTAACAACGTTGCGGGTGGTCAGAAGTTTGAAATCTGACACCAGTCTAGCCAAGGGGTATAGTGATACCCAGTTACTGGGTTGTGGCGGTCAGATAGGTAGTCGCTCTATGTGAAATACTGATACTCAGTTGAATCCGGTTAGACTGCAAGCCGACCACAACATAATTGGAATAAGGGGCAAAAAAATATGATGATGATTTTAATTCCATAACCGTTATGGTAACCGGTAAACCCCGATTTTTGTATATAATTTGAGGACAAAGTAGAAACACACGGTTAGCTGGGTCTTACCGGCTAATCCGGTCATGTGGAAGTTTGTGGTTTAATATATTTTTATTTTCCCCTTTTTATGGTACGTGCTAGCAATAATAGGTATGTATGTATGTATGTTGGACGTGTTTAGTATTAACTAGAGGCCCGCCCCGGTTTCGCACGAGACAAATTCTATTCACAAAACTTCCTCGTTTATTTCTCTTTCTATTGGTATAAACCTTATCAATATCCGTTGCGTGGTTAAGAAAAACTTAGCAGACATATTTAATGAGGCAGACAGTGATTTTGTATTATATAAGGTACATATATAAAGGCGAGCTTAACTCAACAACCAACAACAATAAAGAAAGACCTAAGGTATTAAGTCCACCTCTGTGTGTTTGTGTGCATGAAGTATAAATAAATATTTTTTTGTTTTTGTAAACGCACCCACGATACAGGAAGAAATTCCTAGTGTGGGGCAACGTTTTTTTTAAGAAGAATAAGAAAGAAAAATAAATACGTAAGGTAGAAAAAAAAAACAATATTAAAAACGATATTTAAGACAAGTTTAGATAAGACTATACATACCTGTAGTACAAGTAAAATTAAAAAAAAAAAAAACCCATATACATTTTTATTTCATGCTAAGTAATTTATTTGGTAGCAGACACAGTTCGATCGACAATGCATTGAACACATAATTATGACACGATATCTTGCGAAAATACCCCGGTTTAAACAGTAAAGCGCCCATAACTTTTGAACGGCTAAACATCCATCAAACATAGCTAAGAACACTATCGATAAAGTCAAAGTCGATTTAAACGAAATCAAAATCGATTCATCTGTTTTGATAGAGACACAAATACAAAAACACATTTTACGTCGGGGGTTAATAACAAACATAGGCAATGTTTTTGCAACCAGTAACCAATCAATCTACTTAAACTTCCCCAACTAAGTGTGACTCAGCTTCCAATCTAACCAAATGCAGCTGAGTACCAGTACTTAACATGGAGCCACTGCCTATCTGACCTCCACAACCCAGTATCTGGGTAACACGATACTCCCAAAGCTGGTGGCAGCTGTCTGGTTTCTGACTACGCGTAACGATTATCAAAAATCTACAAATGACAGCCGGAACCAACAGCTTAACAAAACAGTAACCAATCGGCCTATGTCCAGCAGTGGGACTCATCAGAAAGGTCACAGTCACTCAAAGAGTAATGGAGAGGGCTATGCTCGGAGATTCCTTGCGTGATCGAATCAGAAATGTAGAGATCCGCAAGAGAACCAGGGTTACCGGCATAGCCCGAAGAATTGCCAAACTTAAGTGGCAGTAGGCAGGGCACATTGCTCGCAGAACGGATGGCTGATGGGGCAGAAAATTTCTGCAGTGGCGACCGCAAACCGAAAGACGTTGCGTTGGAAGGCCTCCCACCAGATGGACCGAAGACATAGTGAAGGTTGCGGGGACCCGCTGGTTGCGAGACGCACGGGACCGGTGTGGCGACGCTTGGGGTAGGCCTATGTCTAGCAGTGGAGGTCTTTCGGCTGATATGATGATGATGATGAACCAATCGACCTAAATCCAGTTCACCAAAATAACAAGAAAAATTTCAAAATTTAAAAAACCCCCGACACATTTATCTTGCGAAAACATCCCGATTCAAACAGTAAAACGCCCATAACTTTTGAACGGCTGAACCGTTTTTTTTTCAAACATAGCTAAGACCACTCTCAACACAATCACCTTTTCAACAAAAAAAACTAAATCAAAATCGGTTCATCCGTTGAGGCGCTTTGATGCCACAGACAGCAGACACACAGATACACAGATACACAGGTACACAGATACACAGATACACAGATACACAGACACACAGACACACAGACACACAGACACACAGACACACAGATACACAGATAAACAGCAACACACCTCAAACTTATAACACCCCTCTTTTTCCGTCGGGGGTTAAAAATCAACACTTAGCAAAAACCGAAAACAAAAGATAAACGTGTAACATCAACAACCAGAGAATTGTATTTATGAGTCTCAGGATGGCAGTTAAAAGGTGTTTCAGATAATACCCAGGTGTATGATACACGCCTTCAGTTAACGTGAGGCAGTATGTAATTACGCTACCCAAAGCATCTGGGGGCATGTAGATTTTTAGGGTTCCGTGGTGAAATGGTAAAAACGGACCCATTGTAAAATCATAAGTCTTTTATTCGAATTAGGTTAAGAGCCAATACTTTTCAATGTCAAAGTTTTTCACAAAGGCAGAGAGACATACCAACAAAATTCCCGCCCAAACAAACCCTCTAGCAACACATCAGTTTGTAACTCTCCTTATCCTGTCCATATGTCTAGATGTTTCACAAAGAGAGGAAACTATTGGCACTATATCGATGTTGAAATGGGAGGTTTTGAGGGGATTGCTATACAATAGTGTAGTGAAATAACAAGAAAAATAATTAAAAGTAAGCACTTCATGTATATGTAACCTAGAGATGAATAATACTCAATTCACATAAACATTGGTGGGAGTTTAGTGCATCACAAAATAACAAAAATAAATTGGGGTGATTAGCGTTTCTAAAGTAACAACCGTATACTAACTTATTTTTGCAGTCCGATAAACCAAGTCTTCTATGACTAATGACTATTCTGCATACCTACGTTAATATTTTTATCCCATATACGGAACCCCTCCCGGTGCGTGGGCCCACACGCACTTGGTCGCTTGTTCATGTTTATTTTCACAGAAATTCAACTTTATAGTCGGCTAGAATACTGATTCTTCTTTATTTCAGAAGGGAATTATGATTCTCTTTAAAGGTTGGTAAGGTTGGTAATAGATATGATGATTTAGATGAACAAGAGAAAAAATCGGAGAAAATCTATGAGCTTAATTCGCGCCTAGGTGATGATTTCGTGTGATATACCATACCGTTGGTCGGAAGATAAAATTAATTTTCCACATGGGAGTTTTCAAAGAGAAAATGAAACTCTTTGAACTTAACAAGTAGTTATATTTTACCCGTTACTCCATGGTGTAGGCAGAACTAACTACAGAATACCTGCTACGATTCTAACATATTCTATGCTTCACTTACGTTCATACATATAGTCATACACGCTCACCATCATCATCATATAAGCCGAAAGACGTCCACTGCTGGACATAGGCCTCACCCAAGCCACGCCACATTGATCGGTCCCGTACTTCTCGCATCCAACTGATCCCCGCAACCTTCACCAGGTCATCGGTCCAGCCGGTGTGAGGTCTTTCAACGCAATGTCTTCCGGTTTGCGGTCGCCACTCCAGAAACTTTCTGTCCCATCGGCCATCCGTTCTACGACCAATGTACCCTTCCCACTGCCACTTAAGTTTGGCAATCTCTTCGGGCTATGTTCGATCACGCAAGGAAACGCCAACATAGCCATCTGTATTGCTCTTTGGTTGACTGTCAGCTTTCTGATGAGGGTTATTGTGAGCGACCACGTCTCAGAGCCATTTGTCATCTCTGGCAACACACACTGATCGACGCTCACCGATCATCATTCTATTATTTATTTATTTTTATATACGTCAAAATTGTCATCACATATCCACACATTTGATGCCAAGTCACAAGGTTACCCCTAATTTCTAATACCGGTAACATGAAGTTGTAAAGTCACACACGCCTAAGTTCGGGTATAATTCAACCCATTAGTGACTAATCGAGGTACGATCTGCCGGTAATCGGTTTCCAATACCCCGATGGCATTAATTTGTTTCATTTCATAGTCGTATGTTATTAGTGATACCGTTTATGTTTTGGTAGTTGATCGTTTTCGTTAATGCGGTGTGGTGTTTTTTTAGATGTATTGTCGTCTGATGGATTTGAGGCGTCAAATGACGTGACATTATCGATCAGGGTCATGCACTTTTTCCTGTTTCATGAGCGTTTTAATATACCACCGGATTATTGCAGACACTGGCAGTTTATAGTAAATATCGTGAGATTGTATATTTATTTTGTTTAAGACACGGTTTCAATTATAAATTTAGATTGAAATATGTAAATTATCTCGAACCGGTTGAACTGAGAATATACGTTTGGTTTGAATGACAACGCATAAAGCAACTGACATTATTGAGTAAAAACTTGTATGTAATAAGAAAATTAATAAATAATAACAAAATTGTACACAACAACTAAACAAAACTAAACCTAACTACTAACATATATACACCTAGGCGTCGACGTACTTATCCACATCGCTGTCATCCGGGAGTGTGCCCAGAAGACTAGCAGCATTTCCAACAAAACAATAAATAAATAATTAATAATTGAATACAATATAAAATACATATTCGAATATGACAGATTGAATGATCCACCAGTTGCTCTAGCGCCTTACTAGCAACTTCAGCCTAACTGTTTAACATTAATATCTAGCAGCAATAAGCAACCCAAAATTATATCAAACCTGAAAAAAAAAACTCCTTGACACAACATCATCAATTTCACTCGGAACCAAGATCATTCTTAACGATCATTACGCAGATAAGATCTTCAGAACTATACAATTACTCATTAGACCTGCCACTTAGAAACACACTTTCTGCTGAAAGTAAGTAAATATGACAAAAGACATATTTTTATACATTAAAAGGCGCACCATCTATCACTCTTAATTCATTCGGAACTCATCACATTGGGCAGTGAGCAGGTAGGTTCAGAAGGCTAACTTTTTCTTGGAATAGACTTTTGTTTGACCACTATCTCACCTGGTTAAAAGATGATATGGTCAGCGATGATGTAGGTACACTTGCCTCGAAGTAACTCTTGACTTAGACTCCAGGTTGTAGCAATTAGAAAATATAGACTCCGGCAGGTAATGGGGTAGTTGACTGAAAATTTGATTTTTTTACACAATTTTTTCTTTTGCCACGTAAACAAAGAAATACGACGATACAGTGCGTTGAAATATCGTGTGTCGTCACGGTGTGCTGCACTTAATACTGACAAAATGACGTCACAAGCCCCCACTCCTGAACTTTGATGAGCTTTATATTTGTATTTTTTTATTTATTTAATAAAGCAAAATATACCGGTCAAATATTATTTGATAATCTCACTGACGGATTAAATATAATTATCATTTCTCTACCCAAGCAACATCGCTATTCCAATTCTTAACTGTACGACATAACTTGTTTATGTAGATCAAAGCTCATGCTTTGTTTTGTATTGTTGGTAAAGTATATATTTGAATTAGTCACTTTTTAATCGTCCAAATTACATAAGACATTGTGTGAAGTGGCGCTACTTTCCCGAATCCTTTAGGTACTGTTTTAATGTAGACCGATGTACTTTAACACACATTTTCTTCTCCGTAAATGTATCGAATATTTTAAAATCATTGAATATTTTATTTTTAACCTCTTGTTTTTGTTTGTTACAGGTAAAAAAGTTAACTAGCGTTGCTGTGTGCCGGTATGATGGGTAAGGGACGTAGGTATCTCCAAGTCAGTAGTGTCTCATCCCATACAAAGAAACCATGCCAACGTACTATACTGATTATTTATTGTATATTAATCGCGTTCGGTTCCGTTCCGTTCCACGGATATAGATGATGATCTATCTATCGCCGTGGAGCGGAGCCGTACGCGATCGATTTACAAAAAAATAATTGGCATAATCAGATGAAAAACGCTAGTTACGTCGGCACGGTTTGTTTGTATGGGATGAGGCATCTGTTAGCTAGTATTATATTATCTGTGTCCAAGTCAAGGTGTTTGTGTAATTTAAGATCTCATGTTATTTTCAGAGCTCATTTTTTTATTTAGCTTACAAATTATAACAATTCAGCAAACATATTCATAGGAATCAATTGAGAAACATTGGTTTTGTACTGTAAATACAATGGTGCACTACTTTTGACCACTATGTGTATACGAGCTAAATGATTTTATCAGACTTCGCCAGCAATAATATCCTGCTACAAAAATATAGGTCGCTAAAACTTCTGAGTTTTCTTCGTTGGCTATTCCGGCGAAATGCTTATATTTTTTGTTTCACACGCAATATGGAAATACATCATGCGCTCAATTATAGACATGTCTGTTGTATTCATTTATATTGAGTTTTTGTGTTCCAATGTAGATATACGCTTTTAAATACTGTTACTGTTTACGCGTATACTGCGTCTACAGTGCGTCTACAGTGATACTCAAAAATGTCTCGATTTCAAAACCAGATTTGAGTAGAGATATTTTTCAAATCAAATCCAATTTCACTGACCTATATTTTCCTACTGCAGGGCAAAAGCCTCCCCCTCTCCTTTTTCCACACAATTTTGTATTCTTCTAGTGTGGGCCAGTACCCATAGCTACTGCAAGCATTAATCATCAGCCTTTTAATGTGCCAACTGCTGGGACATAGACCTCTTCTCAGTGAGAGGGAATGGGCCGTAATCCACCACGCGGGCCCAGTGCGGGTTACGGAGTGGTCGATGTCACACGTCTTCGAATTTTTGGTTCTAGGACATGCCGGTTTCTTCAAGATGTTTTCCTTTACCGTTTTGAGAGCAGAGGTGATGAAATAATTTACACAAAGTAAAGCGCCTGCCGGGGTTCAAACTCACAACATACAACTTGTAAGTCGCGGCCGCTACCACTGGGCCACCACTGCAAGCATTGCGTGATATCAATTGTATGAAACTACTGTTTTTCGGTAAGAGTAGAGCTCGTCCCACCATCAATGCCTTGGTCTGCCGTAATGTCGTCAAGAGACAACTAATCTATTTCCAAAAATAAGGAGACTTTTAAAATCATGTTAGATATTGAAACCAAAATTCAGTTCTCTATTACTCACTTATAACAGTCGAAATAAGAGTACACAAGACCCCTTCAATACATTTTTGCAATACATGCGTATTAATGCTTAGCATGAAATATAATGCCTTAAACCGAAACCGGTTCCACAACCGTATAGTACCACAAAACTGCTGAACTAAACAAATCAGTGACGCTCATCACATCACTGTGGAACGGTTCCGCGTCACTGGAGCAGGTAGCAGTCACATGTCCCGATGCACATCACTAGCTCCATATAATTAACGGTTCGCCGTTATTTACGCGGTATTTCGTGAACGCACTAATGTTGTAATCACACCTCGAATGTCGCTGTCGAGTGGGTGTGAGGTGACCGCAGTGTAAATTGGCCGTGTGCGGGTTAATGAGTACTAGTTTTTATTTAATTTTGCTTATCCCCTTTGCCTTACCACAGATAATAAAATACTAGCGTACAGATGCCTCGTCCCATACAAAGAAACCGTGCCGATGTAACTAGCGTTTGGAACGCGTTCGGTTCCGTTCCACGGCGATAGATAGATGGTGTTAGCAATGACCTGCATGTAAAAGGGTAGGTATACTCGGTTCGTTAATGTTTTTTTTTCTTTAAACACAGTGACGATTTGTTTTATAGTACTTTTTTGCACGTTTATACAGTTTGATTGTACCAAAATGTGTAACAAAAAAAAATTAAACAATCGTGTGGAATGCCTCAGAAATTTAATCCGTGCCCTCTATTGGCATCAATTTTAAATGATCCGTTCAAATAATCTTTGAAATGTGAATTAAGAGCCCAATATTCCATAATTTTGTGCTTAGAAGAATTGTTTAAACAAGAACATATTTTTTTTATGTTCAATATCAGAAAATGTTAATTGTATACAGAATTCAATAACAAATTGGTGCATATCGCCGAAGAATGTCCCTACAAAAAAAATGGTGGATGTTTAAGGTAGGTTAGTAGGTAAAAAGTTGACGGAAGGGAAACCGCGGGCACAGCTAGTAATGTAATAACTCCGTCTCTGTATTTGTGTATGTTAGTTTAAATGTTTATAAACACATCCACATTATAGGAGAAATTTCAAGAATAAATTCTATTGTACGCCCTCGATTAATTAAGGCAGTTGTGTTAAAGTCCCAAGTCATAGACCAACGAAGCAGTCAATTTCTTTTTCCCTACTTTATTTAAATCGATATTTACTTTATCGTAAGCCTTATTACCCATCAAGTGAAGTACGTAGGTATAATAAAATCATCAGGTATTTCTATCTTATAAACATAGTGATCGAAAACGATCGAAGACCCCTTTTCCACTTTATGTTGTAAATAAAACCTGAGTTTATCGATAAACACTCTTTTACCTATAAACACTTTATAAGTTTTACCTGTTCTTAGGTATTACCATTTTATTCTTCATAAAATGAAACGTCTATAGGATTATACAGCCTTTCAATTTGATCGTTTCGATCTAGAAAATATTGAAGTAATCTAGGTAAGATCGTAAATAAAGGTTGATGACCTTCATCCCGATTCTTGAGAACTAGGTTTTTATAACCTGGACCTAACATACCAGAGGTACCTTTTTAACTGCACAAGTTTTTTAAGAACTTATTTAAGGTGATTTTAGATTTTATCTAACTCCACACCAAATTTGAACATCCTAAATCACTTGGAATTAGTCTACACATTTGATGAGAGTTCAGTGTAATGAATAAAGTGCAATTTTCGGTTGCATTATCTCGGAAACGATAGCAGATGGAGGATTTTTATAAAAAATCGGGATTTAGTAAGAAGAAGGGGGTTTTACGAGACACGCAATTTGCAAGTGTGTAGGTCTAATCAGTTTGAAGTTATAGGGGGTCGAAAGTGGACCGAAATTGTTCGTGTGAAACATATAACTCACGGCCAGTGTGTCGCCCTTCTGCTTCGCGAACTTGGCTGACACGCTGTCGCAGATACCCCTCAGTAGCTGATTTTAAAATGAGAATCACATCTAAACGGCTGGTCGTAATTTTTTGAAAAAAATGTATGTTACTTTTGAATATTTTCTTGATAATTTGATATGAGAAAATTTTGAATTTTATTCGGATAACATAGTGTAATTAATTTGTAAAGGTATGTTTAACACGGACAAAAAAACGACAATCGTGCCAAAACCGCCGGGCGTACTGAAATTTTCACCATATGAAAGACAATTTAACTATCTACATTTTGATCTAAGGCTTTTGTTTTTAAGTTATAGAATGTTATAGAAAGTATAAACAATATTCAATTTTTGAAACGAGTGCGCATTTTGTTCCCTCAAGGTCGTTGGCGACTGTCATCGTCTTAAGATATGTCTTCACTTTGCAGTAGGACAGTCACAAGCTAAAATAAAAATCTGTCTTCTAAAGAGAGAATCCTTTGTTTTTGATCAACACGGCTTTAGCCGCAGGTTTATTTCCTACAGATTTTTCCTTCTTATTTACACCCTGTTTAACCTTTAGCAGATTAAAAACTTTGATATTCTATTCGAATCCGAAGGGTTTGTCTGCTTGGTAAAACACGAAATAGTAAAAGGTAATGTATCAGAACGCGGGTATTTGGAACACAATCCAGTCCGGGTCAATGCGTTTGTTGATTTATCCACGGAACACAGACGGACAGCGGGATTTTATGTGCTGCTAGTTTTTGTTCACAGGTTTTGTTGTTTGTTATTGAGTATTTTGTAGTGATTGGTATTGTTAGCAGTCTTACTATGAAGCGCATTAAAAACAGGATAGGTACTAATGTACATATACTCATATGTTTATTTGCCAGTGGAATTGGTGGAACTGTTTAATTTATCACTTTAATTAACGGCAAGTCTCTCTGAGGGATCGAATCCGGAACGAGAAGATCAGGCATTGAACAAAAGTTTTCGCATAGGTCAGGGAATAAGCAAGATGAAGTGGCAATGGGCCGGCCATATTAGCTGTAGAACTGATGACCGTTGGAGTAGACGGGTTCTTGAGTGGAGACCGTGAACTGGTAAACGCAAGGTAGGACGCCCTCAGGCTAGGTGGAGCGACGATTTTCGCAGGGTGGCTGGTAGTAGCTGGATGAGAGTTGCTGAAAATCATAGCAAATGGCGTGCAATTATAGAGGCCTATCTCCAGCAGTGGACTGCTATAGGCTGATGATGATTACAAATAAAAATCTAGACTGCAGGTTGAGATCTCAGTATGGAAAATCCAATAACACTGAAAACACCTTAGTCAGGAATGTTGGCTCTAGGAACTCACATTCAGCAGACAAACCCACCACAAAGAAAACGTGGTTACCTGTCTCAGATTATTATAAAGAAGACTCGTCACGGCCCAGCCCATTGCAGTGCAATCCCGGCGCAAAAGATAATATTTTAAAAATTTTGTATGTATTAGCCAAATAAATTACTGACATTCGCCATTTCCAAAAATATTGGCTAATGAATGGATTGGATAAAGATAATGACCTTATATAGATGTCGGAGGACCTCCTTTCCGACATAGATATGTATTTTGTAAAGAAATACTTTTCGGCGATTTCTCGCTTTTTTTAAAATATATCTATGATAGCCATTGAAATTTAAAAAATACTATATATTACAAATTATAATGAAAAACATGACATATCTTTTATTGCGCCCGTGCATGTCGATTTTTGGGTCACATTTGACGAGTCTTCTTTGTTATTGTAATCACCTCCATCCAGGGACAATTCCAAGTTAACCATAGGTTTAAAAGAAATAAATCTGTATTTCATCACATGATTATAAGCCTCTCGAATCCTTCTATCGATCGCTTTACTTTTTTGAATGCACAAATAATACCTGATCGGAGAAATAAAAAAAAAAAACTTGTATTTATTGCCTCGCGCTTGACCACTATCTCTCCTGATGGTAAACGATGATGTGGTCTATGGTGTAGCACGCTTGCCTAGAAGTATCCTATTCAATCTTGACTTAAAGACCCCGTGGTTGTAGCTATCGGGCAACAAGAGCTACTTTACAAAACTTGTTATAAAGTAGCTACTTTCGAGTGTAAAGTTGTCTTCAGCAACAAGTAGATGATAGAGTCAGTTATTATTGTACATCTGCTGCATATGGATGCAGACATTCGTAAATCATGTTTATTGCGTTCTCTGTGCTACAAGTTATATTATTGTGTTCTGTTGTGAAATAAATGTAGCTTTATGCTCCTTGTGTATTTTGATTTATCAGTTTGGAGGTGATTGTGTAGCATGCATAGTTTTAAATTTGACAAACTATTTCTAGACGCATTCACAAATATATTTCCAAGCCTTCAAACCCTGGATAGAAGTTGTACTTTTGACTTGACTCACCAAATTATCAGTTGGGTTTCTTTCCAGTACCAGTTAACAGCCAATACCAGTACTTAACTGTTCAAACTTAATAGACCAAAAGCCCGTTCACCGAAATTATAATTGCAAAAATCTAGCCCAAACTGTGATACTAGAAAGCATAATTGATATAATAAAAATAATAAGGGTTCTTTCAATTTTAAATAATATTTTATGGAAAAAATCAACCAAGAAATTCAATCAAACGCACCGTTGCGGCGCTGTAGCAGTCCCGCACCAAACGTCTAAATTGAAAGAGCCCTAACACAGACAGACAAATATATGCCCTTGAATAATAAAAAAATATAGGGACTATTAACTTTTGCTAGCAGCTTCGCCCGCGAAGGTAGCATACTGCCAGGATAATAAAGGCCTATTCCTGTTTACCCGTATGCCAAGTTTCATCTAAACCAGTTGAGCAGTGTCTGCCGAACAAACATACAAACTTACACATTTATTATATTAGTAGTGTATCTGTTGTCATCGAAGCCTTCATGTTATTTTACGGCTGACAGATTCCAAAGCTCTCGAGGTTCAAATACAACATGATCTTATGAAGAGCTTTACTGAGTTTTTTCGCTCCTGTTCAAGATTTAAGAGTAATCATGGGAGCCATTGTAGTGTGAAAATGTGTTGTGAAAACGAAAGATAGTTTTTTGTTGTGTGACTTTTACGCACGTTTGATCTTGGCTTACGTTAGGGGATTTGACCTAGACACAAAATTAATCAGTCTTTTGAGCTGTTTTGTCTACTTCATATGAGTTACTGACTCGGCAAATTAACTTAATTTCTTACATTATTCTTCCATATTTTAATTTAGTTTGTAGATTTTTCTTATCGTATTTTTTTTTTAACTTCTATTGGTTTGCGCTTGATCACTATCTCACCTGATGGTAAGCGATGATGTGGTCGACGGTGAAGCACGCTTGACTAGAAAAACCTATTCACTCTTGACTTAAAGACCCCTAGATTGGTAGGTGGGGTACTGTAGTTTTTACTTAGCCCTATAAGAAAAGGTGTTAACTTATGTAGCGTTGCGTACGTAGCTTAAACAGCTTAAAAACTGAAGTGGTGCTGGCAGCTATGTCTACCAAATGCCATCTAAGCTATGAGCCCGTATATCACAAGACCTTGACACAGCTAGGTCGGCTTGCAGCTGACTAAGCAGAATATAGCGGGATGCTTCAGATTCCTAGAGAATTTGCGAGATGATGCACAACACCGAGATAAATGGAAGGACTGCATAGGAATCTTTTTGCCCAGGAGTGGGATCATTCAGGTTTATAAAAAAAACTTTCAAGCTTTCTTCTTTTTCGTTTCGTTGGTCCATTTGATCAAAATATTTGCCCAGTAGGTGGCCACGTGTATTGCAACGTCAGAGGCATTATACAGGTCATTCGAGGTGCAAGTGAATGGATAGTCGGGACACTAAAGCTAGTGAAGCATAGTCTGTACAGGAGCACCACAATCGCACCCAGCGTGCAATGGACTATTAATCCCCCATTTTGCCGGATTATATTTGCAACGGCCTACCTGGGTGCGCAGCCGATTCAATGCCTTCCACAAGGGCCACTGCAGTTCATGACCTTCAAGCTGGAATATTACAATGGAGTTTCACGAAAGCTGCATTGTTAGACAAAATTGGTAACTGATACTTCAGAAAACGGTTCAAAGGCTAACCAAACATGGGAAGAACTCACCCCTTTCCTTTCCCATGGCATTTAATTCGTTTTACTAGTCTCCCAGTTGTATACCAAAACACATAAATAAGTTTCTTGTAAATCTGGCTCCTTGCCTAAAAGAGAACAAATTGCTTTTAGAAATTAACTCTTAGACTACACAGCGCAGTAATTTAGCTGCTGCAGTAAACGGGTAATAAAATGTACCACTGACCGTTTACCCTCGTAAAATCACAGTTAGTACTAACTGGGTTGGTTAACTTTGACGGTGAAGTGAGGTTCTGTATTAATACTGTTTTTATTAGCTTCGTATGGTGGTGAAGATGAGGCTATTCGTTGTCTTAGGTATTTTTAGGTGTCGTATTTTCTGTTCTATTAAAAGGGTTTGATTGTACTTATAAACGTACAGAGGTGGTGATTTTGAGATCTTTGGGTGATGCAGAGACAAATAGTGGTAGGTGCAATATTGAAAGTAAATCACGATACCTAAGATAGGTTTATTCAAATACAAAGCTATAAATACGTAAAATAGATAATCAAACAAATAAACTAAATACCCAAATATACTTAAACAACTAGTGGTAGCAGATATTTGGAAAACACTATCGCTGTGACGATACTACTGCCAAATTCTTACGAACGTGCTCGCGAGCATTCGCTTTGAATGCCCCCGCATTATGGTCCGGTTTCGTAGAGAACTTGATTTTATTCCGCGGCTTTGCTCCTGTAATTGATGCTGCAGGATCTGTGGACTTTGGCAGTCAAAAAGTAGGTATATATTTTTTTTTTTATAAAATAAGTATTGCTTTATTAAAAAAATACTAGGAACAATAAATTTGGTTTCGAATTTACAATATGTATCGCAACTGGCATCTTAGCTAGGTTACCAAGTAACCATTGTTAAAGATGCCAGTTCCATTCCCCAAAAGTTTACAATTGTACATTTAATAAATTGCGTAGCTTTCTAAGCGCAGTAGTGGCCCAGTGGTAACGCCCCTGACTTACATGTCGTGGGTTCTAACCCAGGCAGGCGCTTTGCTTTAAGTAAATTATTTCATCACCACTGCTCTAAGAACAGTGAAGGAAACGTCATGTCCCAGAACCAAACATTCGAAGATATGTGACGTCCACCCACCCGCACTGGGCCCGCGTGGTGGATTGAGAGGTCTATTCCCTCTCTCACAGAGAGGAGGCTTGTTTTCCAGCAGTGGGCACATTAATAGGCCGATGATGTAGCTTTCTAACAGGAAAATTATGTTCTTATGTAGTTAAACCAATAAGTCTTAATATTAGCTTAGCTTAGATAAAGGGATCAAGTTGTACATAGTCGTGCTGTTTACTGACTTTTGCTTCAAAAATGAATCTTATAGAAAACTTTACTATGATACATTCTCCTTATGTAATGATATTGTTTTTTACCTAGTTAAAACTATCTTAAATAAAGTTATTTATTAAAAAAATATTCTTATAAAACAATCTTTTTTCGTATTCTCCTCAGCAAACCCTTGCACTTGATACCCATATCATGGCAGTGCACTAAAAATAACCAGACCGCTATATTGGGCTGTCCGCCATATTGGATTTAGAATGACGTCACTTAGCTTACCATGCATTGTCATCCAAACTAAACATGTATGCAAAATTTCATCTTAATCGGTGGAGGATAACTGCTTTTAAATTCAGTTTCAAGATTTGACCCGAACACACTTACATACATACATACATTGCAAGTTAAATTAAAGCTTAACTTGTAATCTATTCAAGTTTTTAACATGGTAATACTGGCTTAGTTTTAGTGAATTGCAAAAAGTTTATCATATCTAACCCAAGAGACAAAAAGGCAGATCAGCATTTTTAGCCGAAAGAGAATAAGATGGACTTAAATATAAGTACGTAAGTCTAATTAACGTGTAACCTTTGTCCTTAACAAACAAACATTTGTTCAAGACCTGAAAGTAACTAAGTCGCAAAAAAAAAACTACAGGCTCACTTCCGAACAGAAAGGCCTCGTCACTATTGTCACTTGGACACTGAAACGCTGCTATCGTAGTGTTTTGACAAGAAGCTCTAGACGAAGTATCGTTCTATAGGGTTGACGATGCCAAATGTAAGGGATTGGTCAAGCGACATTTTGATTTCGCTTGGTTTTCTCATATTTTTTTTTTTTTTACATTCGCTATGGTGACGCTTTTGTTTGACTAGAGCAGCCCGCATTTCTACCTGCAAGCAACTTGCATGGATCTTTGATTACATTGCGGGGTACGAATGCACGATCGAGCTATTTCTCGCATTTTACCTCGGTAGCCCGCAATGTAACGCAAACTTGCAATTGCAAGCGACCTAGTTGTAAGTGGAAACTTGTCCTTAGAACGCTTAAGCGACGCGTATCACACGGTTCAAGATCTTCTTACCGCGAATTGCCAGAGTCACCGCGTCAGTATTACCGGTGCGGTTCTGATTGGAAGTGAAGCTACAATTAGGGGTATTTCGTAATTTCTTGTAATTACTTGTAACGTAGTTAGCTTGTTGGTTACTGTCGGTTAATCTTCTTACTTCTCGTTAAGTCGGCCTGTTTGTTTTATTTGTTCTGGACCTTTTTGACCAACTAGGCTACTGAGGGAAGAGAGTAGAGCTTTTGACTAGAAGCTAATTTTTAAATTCTTGGTTAGAAGCGAATATTCATATATTTCCTACGATATTTAATTTCAGAGCATCATTGTTCGGAGCAGGGCAGGAAATGATACACACGTTTAGATGGAGCAAGATTTCTATTAATACTTTTTACAAACTTATTGGCATCGCCATATTTCTCTCACAGGCAGAGACAAGAGGACGTCACTAGACGAACCATAAACTTACTTAATTAAGTATCGACTAACTTGTCTATTAAAAGTTTACTAATCAACAATCATCATTTCCCTTGTCTCAGTTAAAATTATATTAATTTCTGAACAAGGTGCATTAAAATTGCCTCTTTTGATTACTGTCACACACACAATGTGTCATTTCTACCCGACAGTGGGCGGGTAATGTTTTTTTACAAAAATATTGATTATAAACGGGAACGAAACGTAGGCCTCATCAGAAGGCTTAAATTCAGAAATGAAGAGATCTGCAAGAGAACCAAGGTTACCGACATAGCCCGAAGAGTTGTCAAACTTAAGTGGCAGTGGGCAGGGCACAATGCGCGCAGAACTGGCGTGCTAACCGCGAACCGGAATACTCTGCGTTGGAGGGCTTCCACTAGGTAGACCGATGAACTGGTGAAGGTTGCGGGGATCCGCTGGATGCGAGTCGCACGGGACCGGTCAATGTGGCTGGGGCAGGGTCCAACAGTGGACATCTTTCGGCTGAAATGATGATGATGATGAACGTGAATGGTTATAAGGACAGAGAAAGATAACAAAAACTATGTATGTCTGTGTGAGATGAAATCTCTGAAAAGGATTTGACTATTGAAATGACGATGATTGAGAATTATGGAATAATAAGACACGCTGTAATTACAAGAAATAGAGGAGCTAAGGTAGGAAGATGATAACGAGACAAGCCTTTTCGTATTAAATTCACTATTCAAAACTAGACAAAGCAACCCATTTGTAACATCAACACGAAATCCAGCATTGCATTTACAATATTAATTTCAAACCGCCACTCAAATCCTTGAACCAGATATGCTAGCTACTTCATTACTGCTACAAAACACAGGCGAACCCTGGAAGCGGGTCTAAGTGCATTTTAGTGTTTAGGACAGTGTGTTGTCGCTCGGGGCTACCCGGAGATGTTGTTGTGGTGCAAGTGAAGGGATGTAGCGGGTTCTGAATGTGGACCTAGTTGAATTTATATGGCTCAGAGAATGGTATTGCTTGTTTCAAGATATAAGATGATTTTTTTGAAGAATATATTGCTTGTAAAAGTTAAGAAAGTACAATGTCTAATTTATAATTAAGTAGCGGTTGCTTCGCGGTTTCACCCACGTATTTCCCGTTCCCGTAGGAATACAGTGATAGCTTATGTCATCCGGGCACAGTGTAGCTTCCTAACGGTGAAAGAATTTTTGAAATCGGTCCAGTAGTTTTTAAGTTTATTCGTTATATACAAAAATACAAATCTTCCCTCTTTATAATATTAGTATAGATATAGATTTTGAATTGCTCTTACAAGCTACCTTGCAGGCGTGACATTGTCTAATTTAGTAGGTAGTTTTGCTGTGGTAGAATAAAAAACTTTTTACAAAAAATACAACCGACTTCCATAGAAAAACAAAAAAGTGTAAAATAACTTCAATTTCGGAAGTCGGTGTTCTTGTTTTATTTTCTTCGTTTTTTGACACCGACTTCCGAAATTGAAGTTATTTTACACTTTTTGTTTTTCTATGGAAGTCGGTTGTATTTTTTGTAAAAAGTTTTTTTTTATTTTCACTTTTTAGTTGTGCTACATAATTTATATAGGCTAGGTACCAATATTGCCCAAAGTGAAACCAGAATAGATTTACCCAATAACATGAAACTTAAACAAAACCGGTCGTATAAGGGTACACCAAGGTGAACTGTTCACACTTGCGTATCCCTTTAGAGCGTACTAGTGTGATGTTATGTTATGAAATGGTGTAAACAATAAACATAAATGCGATTGCAGCTATCCCGAGTGATTTGCCGTCATTTATTGAAGAGTTCTGATGTGTATCTCCGAAGTTCTTTATCAAATCTTGATGAAAATTAAATGGGACCACATGACAAACACTAGCTTTCAAATAAAAAAAAGAATCATCAAAATCGGTTCACCCAGTAACAAGTTCTGAGGTAACACAAATAAAAAAATAAAAATACAGTCGAATTGAGAACCTCCTCCTTTTTTTGAAGTCGGTTAATAATAGAACAAACTTTACTAAGATAGAGAAGAAACTGGCAGTAAAGTCATCAATCATACTTTGTGAATGGACCTCATACACTGCTACGTAGTAAAATATACACTGCTTACCCACTCAGTAAGTCACTAATATCCTATCACTAGTCGTTTGTCCTGTATGTTTTTTTTTTGTGGTGTACAATAAAGTATATAATAATAATAAATAAATAAATAAATAATATTCACATCATATTATAAACCCTTATCATCATCTTCCTGCACTTATCCCATGTTACTTGTGGTCGGCGCAACACGTTTTATTCTTCCATACCGTCCTGTCCCCCGTCACGCTATCATTCGCTCCCTTTTCTTTCATATCACTCCTCACACAGTCCATCCATATTTTCTTTAGCCTTCCACTCCCTTTCCATCCATCCACATTTTATTAATAACCATACCAGAACAAACGGTTTTCCTTCAACTTTTCTGTCACTGGGTTACAAATTTTTCGATAACATTGACAGAAAGACAGGAAGGAAAGAAGAAAGGTGTTTCAAAGGTTCCCAATATTTTTATGGCTTAGGTTGGTTCAAACGATATATTATTCAAACGCCACATCTCACAACTTGGTCCCCAAAACGAAAATTACGTTAGTGAAACTTAGTAGTACAAATTACTTGCGATTGTCTTCTACATTTAGGATGCCTGCTCCTCCAAGACTCCGAACCTTACAAACTTATGTTTGTCAGTTCTGCTGAATTGTGAAACACGTTCTACATTAGTTATTTACTTATTTATTTCTAATTGAAACTAAGTTTCGGGTATTCCAAGTTGGAATTTTGGTATCTAAGAGAAAATGTGAGCATCCTTGATGATTGTAGGTTTTGGATTTACTCATGTGTTAAATACGGATGGTTATTCTCTTCAAGATTGAAGCGAATGTATAATGTTTTTACTGTAACAAATATATTGACATATATACAATTAAATATTCTAAAAATAAAACAAACAAGCATATGCTGGAAAAAGGCTCATTCGGCATTAAAAAATTCGTCCACATCGATGACAATGGGAAACGTGCCCATGCAGATCGCTGGCAGCATTGCCATGTTGGATGGCATTGGATCGGATTCTCTGGCTAAATAAAAGGCCAGCCCTCTGGTCACGTGAAGAGTCGTCGAGCTTTGAGCTAATGTCTCGAAAAAATCGATGCGCACTCGGATCCCATAGACTTAATGTTTCAACCGCTACTAGCTCAGGCATATAACTTCCATTAAGGTTGTTATATTTGTGCCGTTTGTAGTTTTCTGCCCCAGCACAGCCCGCCGTGCTAAAAAGATGGGATGTTACATTAGCTATACTTATAATTAAACCCTACGATGTTATCTGGAAAAAGTCAGATTTCAGAAAATTTTACTAGCTTCTGCCCGCGTGAAGGTCGAAAATTAGGCCAAGGGAACAAATTCCCGTGATAATCCTATGGGCTATTTCCGACTATAAACTATCTCTGTGCCAAATTTCATCCAGATCCGTTCAGTAGTTTTTTGCGTAAAAGAGTAACAAACATTATACAAACACCTTACCTACACACTCACAAACTTTCGCCTTTATAATATTAGTGTGATGTGATAATAGAATTAAGCGTATCTAAGTTTTTGAGAAAATCTCGGACACACAAACATATTCGTACATAAGACGGGTCGAAATCATCATCATCATTCGTCTGTGCTTATCCAAATTTATTTGCGCAAAATTTTATTTATTTACTCACTAACTACTGCCGGCGGCTTCATCCGCCTGAAAAGTGTTTTCTTATTTCAAGGTAGCCCTATACGGGGATGAAAAGTATCCTATGTGTTATTCCAGACTATAATCTATCTCTGTGTCAAATTTAATTCAGATTCGTTCAGCCGTTCTGGCGTGATTGAGTAACAAAAATATAGCCGCACTTCTACTCACACATCCATCGAAACTTTTACATCCATAGGTAATATTAATATTATAAAGCTGAAGAATTTGTTTATTTGTTTGTTTGAACGTGCTAATCTCAGGAACTACTGGTTGGAATTTAAAAAATCTTTTTGTGTTGGTTAGTCCATTTATCGAGGAAGGTTTTAGGCTATGTAACATCATGCTACGACCAATAGGAGAAGAGCATAAATGAAAAATGTTGCAAAAACGGGCAGAATTATTCCTTTTTGAGAGCTTCCGTTGCGTGCGCTGCGTAAACAGTTTAAGTTACGCAAATATAATGTATGAAATAATTGTTCCTCTTTAAAAGTTCTAAAAAAAAATCCGTGACAGCATATGTCTATCTTTTAAGATTGACTCACTATAACCTTTTTTATGGTGATCAAATTTGTTAAATTACGAAAGAGTTTTATCAACATCTATACTAATATTATAAAGCTGAAGAGTTTGTTTGTTTGTTTGTAGCGTAGGTAGAGTAGTTAGGGTAGGAAGGGTAGGTAGGTAGTGGTATGTACATAGATAGCCAGTTGACAGGAGCGAAGCTGCGGAGATCAGCTAGTTTATAATATTAGTAAGTTTCATTCACAAATACGTTTCATCTTCACAACAACACAACATCAACAACATGTTTTATCCTACCATGCTTCTCTTTCGAGTATAGTCGTCGCAAAACCGTCAATAATTTTACTGAAGAGATTTAATATCATTCTGTTCTTCATCATATTATTAAATTATTTTTGTCTGAAATCGTGGATTAGTTTTAATATGATAAGTAACGATTTCAGACTCCTATTAAAATTACCAATCCCACTGTTTTCTTCACCAGAATCAAAACCACACAAGTCAAGGAAAAGCCAACATTCTATGGGGAAAAGGCCATTATTTATCCTTATTGGTGTCAATTTGAGAGACATTACCTGACAGGGACTTCCTGAAGGCAGGAGACATTTCCCGTAAGTGTCATCGTCTAAATGGTGTAAGGCAGACAGACAGATAGCACCCGCGGTCCTAGTATAGCGCTCTGAGGTGAAATGAGCACTTCTGTGTGGTAATAACTTTATTTGGCCAATTCAATGATTGAGCATCTGTGTGGATTTTGATAAAATGGACGGTTTCTTTCTAACCAACAGGAGTGAAGAGGAGGAGGAGTATTAAAATATTTTATTTTTTATTTTTTAAACTAGCTTTTTCCCTTTTTTTCTCAGCAAACCCTTTCATTTGATACCCATATCATAGCAGTGCACCAAAAATAACTATTCCACCAACTTGGGCCATCCACCATATTGGATTTAGAATGACGTCACTTAGCTAACCATGCATTGTTATCCAAACTAAACGTGTATGCAGAATTTCATCTGAATCGGTGGACGATAACTGCTTTAAAATTCAGTTGCAAGATTTGACCCGTACATACATAAATTGCAAGTTTAATTTTTTTTTGAACTATCTTTTTCTTATTCGTCTCAGGAAACCCTTTCATTTGATACTCATATCGTGGCAGTGCCGAAAAACTATTCCGCCATCTTGGGCCGTCCGCCATATTGAATTTAGAATGACGTTACTTAGCTAACCATGCATTGTCATCCTAACTAAAACTGTACCTTTGTAAAGTTTCATCTTAATCGTTTGAGGATAGCTGCTTTAAAATTCAATTGCAAGATTTGACCCGAACACAACTTGCAATATATGTATGCAAGTAAGTACATACATACATACATTGCAAGTTAAATAAAAGCTTGTAGGCCGACGTCCTATCTACGATCATCAAAGGAAGAAGTTACTATAGCAATTTGTTTTTTTCATTTGGTGAAACTAAATGTGTATATAGAGTTTTAATATTCTAAGTCATATATGTATTTAATTAACTAACTATACTATAGTAACTTATACTATACGTAACAACGTACATATAAACAAAATACACTTAGACGTATTGAAAGCCGCAACATTTGGTAAGCCGATGCCTTTGGTGGATGAAGGGACACTTTGGGAAGTCTTGTGCCCAGGGAAATACGTATTTGAACTGAAATTGCAGTAGCACGAGAATGTTCGAGAATTTAATGACGAGACGGTAATAAAAAACTAACGATAAAATAAATAAAACTAGACAGCTTAAATTTTTAGGTCAACCACTGTTGAAAAACTGCCAACACTCCGCACTAGCTCAAATTCTCGGGCAACTAAATATTTTAAAACCGATAAAATGCGATACTCCATTCCACACTACAACATGACAAAGGACGAACCGACAGCGATATAAAGCTTTAGAAAAAATATAAACTGTGAACTTTTACTGCCTGAAAACGTGTTATTTCTAAACTTTGGACATTCATGCCCGTTTTAACAAACACTAGACGGCATTAAATATATCCCCGAAAGTATAGCAAAAATCTTTTTGAAACAAGCTTTAATTACACTTAAAAGTACAAAATGTAATATCCCTTTTTATTAATGTAATATATTCAATGAACCCAAATACAATGGTGCTATCTTGTTTGTTTGAGGAGCTGGTATGGCCACCATCTCGCTGCATCCGCAAATCAGCTTCTTAGTACCATATTATTACAGTATCACAGGGTGTTTGGAAGGGAGCTGTACATACGCCTAGGGTAGAAACTAGGGATAGTCTGCTACCTACCCCCGCCCATTATATTGACCTTGGCCTTAAGGTTTTTTTTTAATTTATTATTATTTTTTATTTGACTTTTTTATGATTTTTTGACTAAAACTACCTGTAGCTCAAAATCTATCCATGGGACCGGTCGGCTAATGGTCTTGTTTTAATCGTTAGAGTCTTAGGGTCCTGCAAAAAATTATTTTACACCAGAAAATTGTGGAGAAGAAAAGTTATGGGGCCTGAAGTACCGTAGTAAGGTAAAGAAATAATTTTAAGGGCAACTTTCTATGGGGTTTAAAAAAAAACTAACAGGGTTGGAGTTCTTCTGATTTTTTTAAAACATCCTCAGTCCATGCCCTTTCTAACGATATGCTAAAAGTGTAATTATCACTTTTAGTTTTAAAGTTATTAATTAATTTCCGCAACTAGGGCACTTCAAGCAAAAATTTCAACTAATGAAAATTAAATGTGTTCGATCGTAAAAGGATGGCAAATGAAACAAAAAATTTGGTAATGACTAATGTCATTAAATTACAAATTTTAATTAATTACTAATTTTAATTAATTACAAATTTTGTTCAAATTGATGACCATTGACCTGTAAACATGCTCGGCACCTCTTCCTCATCTCCACGGTCACCGTTCTAAGCAGCAGTTCCTCGCGCATTGTATCGAATGCGGCGTGGATCCTGTTAATTAGAACCTCCCTTGTTGGTACTTCTTCTGCGTACACCAACTCTTTCGCCCTTCCCCAGACGTAGAAGTCGAGTGGGGTAAGGTCAGGCGACCTTGGGGGCCAGGGAATTGGCCCACCCCGACCAATCCAAGAATTAGGAAAGCAGTTTTTTACGGAGTATTCTCTGGACTGACGAGTCCAAGTTTGACAAGGAAGGAATTGTAAATTACCACAATCTCCATCACTAGGCACCCAGAGATCAAAACCCGAGAGTCAAGAGGCACAGAGGTTTTCAACGAAGGTTCTCCGTGAACGTATGGGCAGGCGTCATCGGTAATCGGTTGATAGGGCCGCACTTTTTGCCAGACAACCTAAACGGGCAAAACTACTTAGATTTCCTCGAAAACGATTTGCCTGATTTAGCGGAAGAAGTGTTTGACGAAGATCGGCCCATAGTCTTCCAGCACGACGGCTGTCCTGCTCATTGGAGCCTAGCAGTGAGGGAGCTTCTGGACAACTGCTTTCCTAATTCTTGGATTGGTCGGGGTGGGCCAATTCCCTGGCCCCCAAGGTCGCCTGACCTTACCCCACTCGACTTCTACGTCTGGGGAAGGGCGAAAGAGTTGGTGTACGCAGAAGAAGTACCAACAAGGGAGGTTCTAATTAACAGGATCCACGCCGCATTCGATACAATGCGCGAGGAACTGCTGCTTAGAACGGTGACCGTGGAGATGAGGAAGAGGTGCCGAGCATGTTTACAGGTCAATGGTCATCAATTTGAACAAAATTTGTAATTAATTAAAATTAGTAATTAATTAAAATTTGTAATTTAATGACATTAGTCATTACCAAATTTTTTGTTTCATTTGCCATCCTTTTACGATCGAACACATTTAATTTTCATTAGTTGAAATTTTTGCTTGAAGTGCCCTAGTTGCGGAAATTAATTAATAACTTTAAAACTAAAAGTGATAATTACACTTTTAGCATATCGTTAGAAAGGGCATGGACTGAGGATGTTTTAAAAAAATCAGAAGAACTCCAACCCTGTTAGTTTTTTTTTAAACCCCATAGAAAGTTGCCCTTAAAATTATTTCTTTACCTTACTACGGTACTTCAGGCCCCATAACTTTTCTTCTCCACAATTTTCTGGTGTAAAATAATTTTTTGCAGGACCCTAAGACTCTAACGATTAAAACAAGACCATTAGCCGACCGGTCCCATGGATAGATTTTGAGCTACAGATAGTTTTAGTCAAAAAATCATAAAAAAGTCAAATAAAAAATAATAATAAATTAAAAAAAAACCTTGAGGCCAAGGTCAATATAATGGGCGGGGGTAGGTAGCAGACTATCCCTAGTTTCTACCCTAGGCGTATGTACAGCTCCCTTCCAAACACCCTGTATAACCTCCAGAGCCATCGCCTGCACACCGTCACCGAGTTGCCAGCTTGATGGTTTTTATCGTTTGCATTTCGGGGAGTGTGCAATGAAATTGCATGATCTAATTACGCCTAGCCCGTTTCATCATCGGAAATATTTTAATTATGCGTACAGCTAAGGAGTGGAATTCCCTGCCGGAGTCTGTGTTGCCCGATAGCTACAACCTCGAGGTCTATAACTCAAGAGTGAATAGGTTACTTCTAGGCAAGCGTGTTACACCGTCGACCACATCATCGCTTACCATCAGGTGAGGTAGTGGTAATCGGATGCCAGAAAATGCTTGTAAAATGAATTTCTTGTTTGTGGCCGGACACAAACATATAAATACGAACGATAACTATTTTTGAGTCATGAGCACACTAATAAACAGACGTACATATTTAAGTACAATTATTTTTTTACAGAAAAACCAATCGTATCTATGCAAAAATATCCAACTCCACTCTACTTCTTAGCTATGAAAAACCGAATTCCGGTCCTGACAAAAAGTTCCGTAGAAAAACGGCAGAACAAAATAAACAATTTATTTGTTTTCATTTTCGGCACAGCATGATGTAATCACATTTGTATACCACAAAAAACATAGGGAGTGCCAGCTGCGTGGTCTCACGCAGGTTAGTACCGGGTCGCTTTGTAAGCGGAGTGCAAGCGGAGGAGGATGATGATGGAAACATGCTGGTCCTGCTTCATAGGGCAATCTTTAGTGAAGACAAAATCAAACTGGTTAATTTATATATTCTTAGTAATATTGTATTCCTTTTTTTTTGTTTTTGTGTTTAGAAATTGACTCAAACACTGTTCTTGAATTAGGTATTTTACCTATGTTTGCAATATTTGTAAGTATGTGAGAACCATGTTCCTATTTATAAAATGAATGAATTTACCTGTTAGTGTTTGTAATACTTTATATCTATATATAGTATTAGTCTGGGTGCATCGTCCTTACTTAAATGAATTAATGAGTATAAGTAAATAATGTAAAACGCTGTTTCTTATGAGTAATTGTGGAGTTTCTTGTCCGTTCTTCTCCTTAACAAGCTACTTTTCCGAAGGGACGGCAAAATCAATTAATATAACTTGTAAATTTAATTTTTTGTCGTTCAAAAGTGCCGCTTAAAGGCCTAATTGAATTTGACTTTGATATCCCCTCGGTAAGGTACTCTCTCTCGGTAAGCCGCCACTATAAAATTTTATCTACTTTTGACTCCCTGAAATCGGCGGATTATAATCCGCCGATTATAATCCGCCGCACGAAATCCAATCCATCTGCCGGCAGAGAGCAGTAATGGACCAGTAGTAGCGGCCCTGACTTACGTGTCGTAGGTCATGAGTTCGAACCCAGGCAGGCGCTTTACTTTGTTTAAATTATTTAATCACCACTGCTCTTAAATCGGTGAAGGAAAACATGAATCCATCTGCCAAGCCTTCCCCAATCATATTCGGGTCGGCTTCCTGTATAATCAGATGCAGCTGAGTCTCATTTTACATGGAGTGATTGTCTATTTGACCTACTGGGTTGATACACCGTGTCAGATACCCGGCAATTAAAAAAAAAATGACACAAAGATAACACTTAACATGATGATGCTAACTCCTAAATTAGGCCAGAGCCTGTATTTTTGGGAATATCCGTAATTAATGAACAGGTAAACATACTTTCCGAGGCATGCCATCTACGAACAGAGCTCAGCAAGCGTTGCTTAATATTGAACCTTTTGCCCAGCTGAAACACTAGAAAGCGATGACGGGCGAGCGTTGTCTTAATGTAGAACGAGGTCCAATAAAAAGTGAGTAAGAAGTTTAGAAAAGTACTGGCTCTCAGTCTAATTTGAATAAATTACTTTCAATTTTTAATATTTAAAAATTATGTTATTTGAATCACGCAAGTTTCGTGAAAAAGTTTTCTGATTTGATTATTTTGCCAGAATATATTTCTTTATAACTTGGTCCTCCATTTTATGTAAATTTGTTGCCACATCGCATGACATTGCATTTCATACGGTGAAGGAAAACATGCTAAAGAAAACTAAATCATTGGTCTCTTGTTCAGAATGCACAACGCTGCAGTATGCTGGACAAATATCCCCCCTCACCGCTGACGCACTGTGACGTCACAAAATACCATTCTAGACGTTCTTCATACAAGCTTAAACATGAAAATCTAAAATCACCAACACAGAGTCAGCAAGCGTGAAGACTAATCTCTCAACCAATGCCTGTAACCACGAGAATCCACCTGCATCCAACAAAGAGAAATCTACAATCCCATGTTACAATTTCTTTACGACGAGAACGAGTATTGCCGAAAACACGCTCTCACTGGGACACAAACTCAAAGCGTCGCCCAAATGTAATTCAATATACACAGTTTCTCAGATTTCAATCTAGTAGGTGAGAATTTGAACACAATGCTACAAGTGGAGATCCGACGATTCTAACCAAATAATAGGGGCGTAGCTACCGGGGATTCGGGGCCCCCGAGCTACAGGGGTCCCATCAAAGGTTCGTAAAAAGGTTATTCATAATATAAAATTAGAATAATCTTTTCATTAAACACACCTTATTTATTATGGTCACAACTGAACCTATCCGGATGAGAATGCTCTAATTTTATAAATCGCTACTGTCACTCTAACAACCATTAAGTAAAATCACAATGAAAACTTAACCTATCCCATCAGGATTCTCTCATTTTTAAGCTAGTTTCGCTCGTTCTTCACCGTCATTCCTTATGACCGTTAAAGTTATCCAATTCAAGAACCCAGACTCATATTTTATTTATTATATATGAAACATTGTACTGACTATACAAAAGGTGAATGTAAGGATCGTAGTAGGTTGGGTTCTCTAGTTTTTGCCTATTCCCATGGGAAAAAGGCATGAGTTTATGTATGTGTGTATTATCTTCTTATTGGTCTTTGTAGCAGTCAGGTAAAAAGGGACCTTAACAAATTTTGAAACCTTATGGAACTAGCTACGCCACTACCAAATAATATCCTATTTGAATGCTACTCTCCGCTACTATTGGAAGTCGATTCATCATTGTCCACAATGGAATTAGAACCGTTTATGTTTGGGGTGGAATTATATATGGAAATATATTTGTAATGGGATTTGAGAGGTTTTGTGAGAGGCTGTGCCATCTGTAGGGTTTCCGTCTTCATTTGTTATTGTCATCATTAAAGCTCTTATGACTGAATCGTTTTACGCAGGTAATATTTAGGTCTTCGGTACTCCATCTTCTTTTGTGTTGTCACGAACGAGCATTAGGTATATTACTATGGCCATCATCATCAACTGTCTAGATTTCCCAATCGGTAGGTACTTTTATTTTACATGCAGACACAGTTTCCTGTGTTTGTTCATTGGGAAGGGAAGTTGTAAAATCTATAATAAGTCCAAGAGACAGCACTTTTGGACGTAGTTAGCGTCTTCACTCGTAGGTAACTAGTCTTTTCTGCAGATGTTTAAGTTTTTACATCTATTTAACTGACTTCAAAGAAGAGGAGATTCTCAATACTAGGTGAAACAATTTTGATGATTCTTTTTTTATTTGGAAACTGGTACTTCTCATGTGGTCCTATTTAAATTTGATCTGATGGAAGAACTTCGGATATAAATGTTATATGGACCAACTGATTAATACGACATAATACATAATGTCCGGACAATTTGAAAATGCCCAATAATGAGTAGGTACGCAATATGATAAAAATTATTGAAAAAATTAAATTGACCGGGCTTTCTGAATAATGCCAATCAAAAAAACAACTTTTTATTTTTTTAACGTTGATATTGGTTCTAATATAGAATAGATAAGTACGATTAGTATTTAAGCAACAAAGTCAACGGAGCCCTATTTCTGGCTGCAGGGTCTAAAGTAAGCTAACTTGAAGAAGATGACGGAACGATATCCTTCGAACCTAACCTATCCGTGTCAGAGTGCCCTAAGCGCCCGAGCTCGCTTCGCTCGCTGTTGGACTGAGTCATTGACCATAATTATCGAATTGCCCAACCGTTACGTAGCAATATTTATAATGACCAGACAATGTGATAAATATAGAAGTTTAAATCAGTATTGATTACATTGCCCAAAAAAACAGCAATCTATAACGAGCCCCCAACACACTCCCCCATAATATAAAAAAGACGTGTATTAATGAAAGGACGACCGGTTCAATTAAGTACAGCAGCATACGGAAAAACCGGATCGAGAAAACGACGTTAATACCGAAAAAAGAAGACCAGAACTCGACAGTTCCATATTAATGTATGAGGTTTTAGCTGCGACGACGAGAAAAAATACAGAAAATTTACATCTGCATGTAAAGCCATTCGTCAATTATTTTGCCATTATATTGGTGCCTGTTCAAGCAATTTCAGGGATGATGGAGTGAGATGTAGCTTAGTTAAAATTTGTTTAGACATCTGAAAGAAAACAAAAGCGTTATGAATGTTGTACATCTCGTTCAATGATTTCTGCCTAGTCATGTAAAAGCAAACAAATCTAACTCGAATGAGAATAATGATAATTAATGGTGCCCTTAATAATAAAAATATGTACCTCTTCATCAAATCTTTATTGGTGAAAGGCTAAGCAGATAAAGTTAAATTGAAAGTTATACTGGCCACCGATTTCTAGTCAAACCAGATGTGAGAATATCAGTATTTTAGGCACTTTATTCATTAATTAATTTAAACTTCATGTACGTAGGCAGCAAGGCATTCTTTCGGTTAAAAAGATACAACAGTGGTAGGTATAATAAATATGAAAAATTCTGCCTTACTTACGATTTGGGGATGGCAGACATGGTACGTTATTGACGGAGCGCGCGAAGCGTCTCCGTTTCAGCTTGGGCAAACATTCTTTCGTATGTCCGAATGTCCAGATGTCCGGCTATTCTTCCCTACAGGTCGCATTTCTGAACCGAATTCTCGTGAAATTTTGTGAGCAGATTCGATAATTAATTAGGTACGTACGAGTATATAGAATTTTTATGGCGATTATTTTTAAATAATCTAAAAAACATACTCGTGAGGTCTACAGCTGACAGAGAAATTATTATGATCCATGTAAAGAGTAATAACATAATTAATATAGTGTGTCTGTATACCATTGTTGAGTTGTTTTATAATTTTATGAATTGTAAATATAATATACCAATAACAAGCCATATTGTGTTGAAACTAAGCGGGGTGACCTCAGAATATCCCATAACTTTTGATTGTTCAAAAGTGGACATTGTAGTAGAACGTTAAGTAAACGTTCTTTTAGAAACGTCGGGGTAATAGATTGTTTTTATATCTCAGCATATTTACAAAGATGCAAAAAACCAGAATCGATAACCCAATTACTCCAGCAACCGGGTTCCGTGATGATACTTTGCTTCTTAGGATTAGAGTGTAATATACCCCCCTGAACCCTGGTAGGATTCCAAAAGGGGGTGGCTCCCACCCTGTGGATATTGGTTATGCAAATATCAACGGTAAGCGAGCCGGGCCGGAAATTGTGACTTTCGTATTACGCTGGCTGGGTGTTAATTTTTTGAATGATTCCTGAACTTATTTTTGGTGTAAGAATGCATTTGTGTTAGATTAATGGCCTTCGTGGCTTTAAAATTGAAAACGGAAATATTTCTGAATGTGTAAATACCACAGATATAAATCTAACTAGATAACGCAAGTCCCTCCATCAATATGAAAACCAAGCGTGCCACTTTTTAACCACCGACGGAAAAAGAGGGGTGTTATAAGTTTGAGGTGTGTTGCTGTGTATCTGTGTATCTGTGTATTTGTGTGTCTGTCTGTGGCATCATAGCGCCTCAACGGATGAACCGATTTTGATTTAGTTTTTTTGTTTGAAAGGTGATTGTATCGAGAGTGTTCTTAGCTATGTTTGAATAAAATCGGTTCAGCCGTTCAAAAGTTATGCGCGTTTTATTGTTTAGATCGTGATGTTTTCGCAAGATAAATGTGTCGGGGGTTTTTAAAATTTTGAAATTTTACTTGTTCACAAACAATTTAAAAACAAATTTACTTACCAATGAAAGAAAACATTTCCAATGCCTCGGCCAACTTTATCTAAACATTCTTTACAGCTCAATATGGCATAAAAGTCATTTTTCTAGATTTCGGTGGCTTTCCGGTGGCGATAATGCTAAATGAAAAGCTCAGATTACGATCATTGATCGTAACTTTACTCCGTTTTTTGGCACGCGAAGTAGGTACATACCATCGCGTCATCTAGTAAGATTTATATCTGTGGTAAATACTATGTTAGTCTTGCTTGATCACCGTAGAAAGAAACAATCATAATAGTGAGGAATTAAGAACTAATAAAAAGAAATCGCATAATCACACCATTAGCAAGGATGGTGGAGTGAGGTCAATAATGAACGCAAGGTACAAAAAAATGTTGCAGGTAAATGCTTACTCGCCTTGAGCATTACTTCGAACACAGCGTCGAACATTAACAAGAATGTTCCATCACATGTAAATGCTTTAGGCAACTGAGCATTTGTCTGTATTGTACCATTCTTAAACGTCACATTTCATTGTAATGCTCGCAAACATGCTTTAGTATATCACCTTAAGCGTTTTCGACACGAAATGCGGAAAAACTTGAGTAAAAAAAAGTTATTACATAAATACAATTTCTATCATTACAAAAAACACGAAAAACAATCAGTAAAATCGCCGCTCCGTAGATTTTAAGCACATCCGGATCACCCAAAAATCTTAACTTTCGATTTCCTCAAAAATCTAAAATTCTACAGTTCGAAATATAATCCTCATTCTTTAAAAGGTTACCGAGGTCTGACATGAATAAAAAGAGGACGTCCCTTCAATATTGGAGAAGAAAGATTATTTTTTGGAAGTCTGAGCGTGAAATTGATAAGGTAGGTCGGTGACGTGACAAGAAGGCTGAATGACAATGGAATATGGATCGTGGTCATACGGCGGAGGTACCAAATGGATGTAGATGCTGTAACACCTGGGCTTTTTGCTTTATTTGGTTGGATTGTAGAGAGTGGAGGGTTTTTTGTTCTAATTTTGAATATTTTAAAACTTTTATTTAGATTTGCCAGCCCCAGTGTCTGTAATCAAAACTTGCAAGTTAAATTTGAACTACTTCCCGGTGTTCGATTGAGATGAAATTTGACAAACACGTTTGTTTCTCATCACAATGCATTTTTATATATAAAATTGTTTAAAATAATTGGTAATTTCTTGTTTAGACTCATGTTAAAATCTTAGTAAAAGACGTTTTTGTATTATATTAGAATGAAGCAAAACTATCAGTGTGACTTTTTCAATTCATTTTATGTACTTTATAAGTTTATTTTGGACATCAGTGAAAGAAATATCGTTATGGGTGTCCTTCGACCAATCACATGGCGAGATGAAATACGTGATGTGGATTTCCGTCTATGTGATTGGTTGATTGTTCATACTCTTTGCCCTTTGTCTTGCAGAATTCATTACGCAATAAGATTGCTGGACTTATAGTTAATATAAGTTTGAAATTGCCAACCCGCATTGAGCAACCGTGGTGATCAATGCCTTCTCTGTATGTGAAGAGGCCTTTGACTTACAGTGAGACAGTAATAGGCTCATATTATTATTTTGTTTAACCTTGCTTGTTAGTTAGTTATTATGTATGGATCAAATCTTGCAACTGAATTTTAATAGTACATTATGTTACAAGTGTGTAATGTTGGTGATTACCGCTGAGGCTCCATTGAGACCCGAGCCGTCAGGCGAGGGTCTTAAGAAAGCCGAGGACGGTAATCATCAATACACACGTGTATCATACGACGTTTTTCAACACACTTGTGAAGAAAATAATACTAAAAAATCATTTCCAACAGTGAAAACGAGTTGTGAAAATTTTACGCAATGGCGGGCAAAATTAATCAGTTATCCTATGCGCGCGCATCTAACAATGGCGATCGGCCTAAAAGGAATGAGTTTATTTTTTTTTGGCTTATAGCGTTTTAGCCACGTACAAAATGGGGAATTTTAAGTTTTCTTTATTACAGACAAAAACAAAATTTATATTTGAGTGAAAGTTTTTTTTATTTTATACGTACAAGTTGAAATTATCTATTTAAATACAAAGTTGCATGAAATGTGTTGCATTTGTACTATTGAGCACGATCTTACAGATCTTACTTACGAACTTTATTGTATCGAAACTTTTTTAAGAACAAAGCAACTAACCAATAAAATTAAAAAAAAAAACTCTATAACTCACTTGTAGCAATCAACTTGTGTCAATAATAGCAATGAAAAAGTCACAGTTTGATAACAGGTGTCATTATGTGCCTAATTGCGGTGAAATTAGAGCCACTTTATGAGAAAGTGTGTTGAAAAAGAGTTTTCCTCAACCGATTGCGCTGAAATTCTCCATACACATTTGGTTTTTACCGTGCATCCCCATTATATGGGTATCAAATAAATGGGTAAATACGAAAAGACTATTTTCTGAAAGCTTTTGAAATAAATATTATAACGATAGTTAAAAGTTTTCCTTTGCTCTTAGAATATAAGTACAGCAAGGTAACTTGATTATTGAGTAAATTGACACATTACGAGAATTTGCCGTGTAAACATTTTATAAGGTTGACAAGGGTACAGGCGTGTGATGCGGAGGAATGAGGAAAGTGTCTTGAGGAAAGTTTTAAATATAAATGTGGATAAGAGCTATAAGAGCAAGGTAATACCATAAAAACAGATGAATGGATAGATGATCTATGTGAAGAATGACATGGCTTGTAAGAGGATGAAGTTGCACCGATCGTAAATAAATTGGAATAGATTTAGGAGAATGATGTCGCCACGTTGATCTTAATTTACTGTATGTTGAAGTTCATATGAGCTATGTTCGAAGTTTCCTTGCGTGATCGAATCAGAAATTAATACATGAACAAGAACCCAGTTTACCGGCATAACCCGAAGAATAACCATACTTAAGTGGCAGTGGGCAGGGCACATTTCACGTAGAATGTATGGCCGTTAGGGCCGAAAAGTTCTGGAGTGCCGAAAACGTACCGGAAAAAGTAGCGTTTGAAATCCTTCCTCTAGGTGGAGCGACGACCTGGTCTGCAGAAGTCTGTTGGAAGCGAAACGTACAGGACCAATTAGTATGGTGACGCTTGGGAGAGGCCTATATTCAGCAGTGGACGTCTCTTGGCTGATATGATGTTATCATCAACATCATATCAGCCGAGAGACGTCGACGATGATGAAGTTCATAGTCAATTTTGCTAACAGATATGAATAAGAAAAGGGGTAAAAGAACAGGGCATTATTTAAAGGCCACTCTAACTAATAAAGAAACCTACAAATCGGCTATTTAGTTGGTCCAGTGCTTGCAAACGCTACCGCTGATCATGAGGTCCAAGGTTCGATAACCGGGTAGGGCAAAGTGTTATTGGGTTATTCCATCAGGATTTTTTCTGTAACAGCCCGAAGTCTGGACTTTGTGCACGGTGGATGGCAATAGGATCGCCCCCTATGGGACTTTAACATAACTGGTGAAGTGTGGGTTAATATAAGTGTATCTCTGCTTACGAATACAGTCGTGATGTTATGTAATGATGTTGACAACTTTGTGATCTATGAAATTACTGAGAGTTTACGTAAATAGTCAGTTTGCTGATCAAATCAGAAACCATCAATCTGCCTAGTCTTTTCCTAACTACATTGGGGTCGGCTTCTAGTCTAACCGGATTCAGCTAAGTACCAATGTTTTACATGGAGCGACTGCCTATCTGACCTCCACAATCCAGTAACTGGGTAACACGTTACTTCTTGGCTAGACTGGTGTCAGAGCTCATGCTTCTGACTACCCGTAACGAATGTCAAAAATCTTGAAATGACAGACGGGACCAACGTCTTAAGATCTATCCACACATATCAGGGCGTGCCCGGGACGTAAAAGGGCCGGGCCCAATCATTGAAGCTTTGTCACTGGCCCGTGCACGGCCCGTGCACGGACGTGTGTGAACGAGTACATATAAAATGTACACAACGATATTTTTTTGAGCCCCTGACGGGGCGTCCTCGTCCCGGGCACGGCCCTGATATGTGTGGATAGACTTTTAACGTGCTTGCCAAGGCACGGAGAAAACTCAGTAAATTGAAATGGTCACCCATCCACGGACCAACCTCGTCAAGCGTTATTTACCTTGATGATTGACCAGTGCGGCTGTTATTATTTATGCTGATATTCTCAACAAAGGAAGGCATCTAGACGTAACTCAAATAACCCATCACATTCCAGACAAATTTATTTAACACCTAAAACTACTGATAGCTTCGCTCTTCGCTCCAGGGTTGCCAGCATCAATTCGATAATTAATACCAACTTTAAGAACCTCATCTACGCAATTATATCCCAGTTTTACGATAGTCCCATCTTATCTTTGAAATGGATGGGTTATATTTGTTAAAGTTCAGATTGGAACCGTTCGAAGATTGTAGAACTTATATTTTTAGATTATTATTAGGATTGAAGAAGGGTTAAGGTCGCAGCTGACTTATACAACACCGTTCCCACCCGGCACAATAATGTTCAATGAAATGTGAACTTCAGGGCGTCCTCTGTAGACATACTTTACATTGACAAAACAAATTGGCAGACAGCTCGCTATAAGCGAGCTTACTGCCATCGTACCACTCGACAGCCGACGTCTTGCTTACCACAAGCTTACGGCGTGCTTCAAGAGGGCGGCTCGCACGCTGTACCCACGTTGACTGCTTGCTTGAAGCACGTTGTTAGCTTGTGGAAAAAGATAAGGCGAAAGCGGTCGGCGCGGGTACAGCTAGTTGACTGCTAGCTGTAAGCGCGTGGATAGCCGGTTGCCTTCTGGCTGTCGGTGCGTGGACTGCGAGCACTGATCTCCGTTTGTGTTGTGCGGGAGCGGTGTTGAAGCGGTGTGGTGTAAGTGAGCTTCGACCTTTAGTTTGCTTTTTGGTTTGATGATCGTTTTTGTTAATGTCTGTTGTCATGGTAACGCATTTGTTACATTTTAGATATTGTTTAGCATTATTCGTTTTGGAACATGTACATTTTTGGCTCGATCTAGTCAGGGTAACTGGTAGCAGCTGGATGACGGTAGCCGAGAATCGAAATGAATGGCGTGTGATTGAATGTTGAAGCCTATGTCCAGCAATGGGATGATGTGGCATAATGAAACCCAACCCAGTCAGGATTTCATTTCATTTTAGGTAAAACTAAATAACGAATCTGCAGTTAATTTAACTTTTTAACAGACTTCAAAAGGAGGAACTTTTTACTAAGTGAACCGATTTTGTCGATTCTTTTTTTTATTTCAAAGCAGTTGCTTCTCAAGTGGTCCCATTAAAATATGATCAAGATCTGATAAAGAATGGAGACATACAACAGAACTCTTCAATGAATGACGGCAAATCTCACGGGTTTGCCTCAATCGCATGTCTGTTTATTGTTTACACCATTTCATAAACTAACATCATGCTGGTACGCTCTGGGATATGCAGATGTGTACAGTTCACCTTAGTACACTATAATTTCACCGATTGTGTTCAAATTTCATCTTATTCGGGTAATCTATTCTGGCATACAGTGGGTGGGCATTATAGATATGTACCACAACTAAAAAAGATAATTTAAAAAATCAAAATACCCGACCACCGAAAAAGCGAACTAAAAAGACGTAAACAAGAAGGAAATCATGCTGTGCAGTCGGAGGATACATATTCGCCAGCCGGCTGACCGAAACCAGATGTATCCTCCGACTTTTTTATTTATTACTTTTTAGTAAACATTTTTTTTTCGAATTAGGTACATTTAAACATATAAGTGTATTTTTGAGATCACCTCTTAAAACCCTTTAATTTGATACCCCCACGAAGGGTACGGATGGAAAAAAAATATAGCCGCCATTCTACTATTTTGTAACTTTAATATTGCCAGTGACACTCGCAAAGTTAAGACGAATCGATTGATCAAAATTGGCCAACGCTTTTGGTCTTTGGAACGCCACATAGGAACAAACATACATACATACATACATAGACTGTTAAACACATTACCCTTCTTCGGCAGTCGGGTAAAAAGTGAAAGTTGGTGTCAATAAACAAAGAAACAAGAACACCGACTTTCGGTAGTTGGTGTTCTTTGAAGTTGAAGTTATTTTTCACTTAGTAGTGTTTTTATTTAGAAGTCGGTTGTAATTTTTGTAAAAAAAACATATAACACTGATCTATTTAGTTGATTAGGTACGTAGTCATTAACAGGTAGGTGTTTTGTATTCTAACGATGATTTGATCTAGTTAAACTTTGGTCACAAACAGGTCGGTGATGATAAATCAGTTTGCAAGCAAATAAAGATGGAAAAACTGCTAAATAAACGTTTAATCAGAGAACCAAAAATAATGCAAGGGAACCGCAATTGAAATTCCTGTTTATTGGAATAGAAATAACTCGACGTATTAAATACAAGCTTGTAAAAAATCTACTTACAGACGCAAAGATAAACTCATCATTCCCCAATACCATAAAAACTTTTATTCCAGACCGCTAGCAAAACCCACACAAAAACATATTTAATTTAAAGTCTATAATCCGGAATTCTAGTTAAAACCGACTCGATCAGCCTGAAAGCGGTTTAAACCAGTTCGGAAACAAAACGAATGAAATCCAGTCAAATATTTTACTACATTGCCGTCCTATCGGTCTTATATATATATGAATATTAGCCGATTTAGAGTTTTTAATACTTCCCTAATCAGCTAAAAATTCTTTATCCAAAAATTTATATCTGTCTAAGCAATATTTTCCTACTATCCATTATAGATTCCGGATAAAATATAAAAATAGCCCCAAATTGCTGTTTATTAACTTATTCCGGGTTATAATGCTTATTTGATACTGCAGGCTATAAGATAACTCTGTGCCAAATATCCTCCAAATGCTTTAAGCCGTTCTGGCGTGTTTGAGTAATAAACATACACCTATCCACCCAAACATTCGCATTTTTATATTAATAGGATAGTTGATAAACAGTAAGGATTTTTATTGTTACACGGTTTTTTTATTTCGTCATAAATCAAAATATGATTTTGTCAGATAGTGACATTCTTAGCTCTGACGGCAGTACAGAGCTATTGTTGTAAAAACTTGCAAAGTTGCCTGAATGTTCGGGCACATTCCCGAACTTTTTGCCGAACGGAAAAATATCAGCTTTGGGACGTAGAAATGTGATTTCGTGATGAATTGTCTGAAAGTGGGTTACAAACTATTAAAGTAAAGGAAAGTTTTCCTGTTTTATTTTTAGTTGAATCTTTCTTATCTTTTTCTGGAATTTGTAAGTTGAATCATGAGCTGACATTTTCTTTTTTAAAGTTCGTTTGATGATTTATTCAGATTTTACTTTGATAGATTTTGGAGGCTTGGTTGTTGCTGTGGTTAGACTTCTGGGCTTTGAGTAGATATCAAATCTGATTTGACCAATATTTGTTTGATCTAGAGTAATACCGCATGGGTGACCATCTCTACATAGCGAGATTTCTGCGCGTCTCGGAACACACGTTAAGCTGTTTCTCCCGGCAGCCATTTGTAGATTTTTGACAGTCGTTACGGATAGTCAGTTTGGGGCCAACTCAAATGTATAGTATTTTAATTATTTTTTGTTTTCCAGTTTATTATTTCGACTCCGTATCAAAATGTCCTATAATATTCGCAAAACGACAATTATGCGCTGATCGTCCTATTCTCAAAATTACCTATACTCGGAATTTTAATTCGATTCCAGATTTGACAATTTCAGTGTTGCAACGTTATGACAAGTACTAAATAGTGACGTTGCAAAATTATTCGATATGGAAATCGAATATTTCCTTCATCGATTCTTCTCGTTTATAATTTTACTCTCGTAAACTAAGTATATCAGGAAATTAAATATTTCTGAACCGATAATTTAGTTTTGACGATTAATTAACGATCTGAGACTTTTCTTTTATAATTGTGTGTGAAATAAATAAAAAAGTCGTGTGGCACTCGGGGACTGCCGCGGTAAAGCTATTGCATAGCATTTATTCTAGATCCAGTCCTGGAAAATGCGTCCAAAAAATTAAAATCGAAAACGTAGCGAGCCAAACCCGCATTTATTTACGATTAATAAAACTCTAAAAAACAAAAAACCTAGCGAGCCAAACCCGCATTTATTTACGATTAATAAAACTCTAAAAAACAAAACAAAAATACCCTTATTCACATTGAAATAAGGTCGCTTTTCTTTGACAAGCAAAAGTGACCCTTATTCTCATTAGCATAAGGTCCACATTGATCACCATTGTCACAGAAACAGCTCAGAGAGACCGATTACGATTACAAAAAAATTACGACCAACAAAAATTTTAAAACCCTCATATCTCAGAAACGGTTGGAGTTAGCGCATTTCTGACAAAAAATTTGCCCCCCTGCCCGCCGCTACTTCATCCAGGAGAACAAGATAGGATTTACCCCCCCCCCCCCCTTAACCGTTTACCTCCCCTCGCAAAAAAAATTTTCATTCTAAAAATACCAACACGGAAATCGAAAACACGTGCAAAAAACCTTATTCACATTGAAATAAGGTCGCTTTTCTTTGACAAGCAAAAGTGACCCTTATTCTCATTAGCATAAGGTCCACATTGATGGACAGTGGGGAGCGTGAGGTTTTTTCGTTACGGAATTTCTGGATTCGGTCCCCGCGCTCAAGGCCCGCGAAAGAAGCTATGCAATAGCTTAAAAAATGTGATCATGAGAACAAACACAACGTAACAACACTTTAACAAAAACCCAACAATGCGATTGCGATGCGATGCCAGTGCGATTCGCAATGAAATAAGATATTCGTGCAGTCGCACTGGGAGAATGAAGCCGATTAGCCGAATGACACGATAAACAAAATGGCGATAGCTGCACGAGCGCGCACGGGTTGCCAATACTGAAAACTACCGAGGCTCTTGTAGTATAAGTTTTGTTTTTAATATAAAAACAAAAATATTAACTTTTTATAAAATAGAGCAGCGATTACTAATTAATAAATAATTATTATGAATAATTATGTATTTATTTAAATAAAAATCAATAATTTAGTCTTTAATTGGCATACTGATGGCACACACACTGATTGTTTATCGATTTTTGTGTTCATCACTACACTATTATATGTGGTATCATTATTTCACAAAATGACAGTAGCTAATGTCAAATCTGGAATCGAATTAAAATTCTGACTATAGTAGTAAAACGTCCTACAAACAAAAGAATGGGAATGGTACAGTCATACCACACAAATTTGTGATTTTAAAGGTATAATTTTATTCAATACTGGCTTTTGCCAGTGGCTTCGCCTGCGTGAAAGGTGGAACACCATACCAGGATGGGACGTAGCCTATGTGCTATTCCAGACAATAATCTATCCCTGTGCCAAATTTCATCCAGGTCCGTTCATCCGTTCTGGTGTGATTGAGTAACAAACATAATTATATCTATCCATCCAAACTTTTGCATTTATAATATTAGTAAGATATTAAGATTAATAGGATTTTCTTCACACTGTTGAATTTAAAACTAAATTAAAAAGTAAAATAGAAATAATAATATAATGTGTTGTTTTTCAGTTCGTACAGTTCCAAAATGTTAATTTCCAGTATAAGTTATAAATCGGTCCAAATATAGATTTTCTTATGGACGTTCTCCGCACTGGAGCGAACGGAGGGGTCCATCAGACTCATACCTTAGACCTGGACGTTGGAGAGTTTGCGCAATTCATTACACTTCCCCGGCCATATATTAGCCTGCATGACCTGCCTGATTACCATGCGGAACCCGTCACCCTCAGTGGCCGTAAACAGTAAAAAATCTTCTCGGGAGGTAAGTGCGAAACACGGCGCGGTCAGTTGTGGTGCCAAACGCACCAAGTTTGTCACGTGCAGGCCACATCTTGTGGCAGCCGGCCATAATACCTCAATTTTCGGTGTCCAGTGCGTCTCTATGGACAAGAGGAAGATTGTATTCTCTCGCTCCCTTTCTGCCGCCTCCTTTGCAACCATCACTGTCTCGCAGTAAGAGGCGACTGCGTCCCACGCGCTGTCACTTCCAAGCACGGACTGGATCACGACCGGAATTCGACGTTATTCGCAGCATCAACAGCCGCGACGAGGTCAACTGGGAACTTCTCCAGATGGCATCGCCTCCACTCTTGAGGGAGCCCACACTTCGTGTTCCATCGAACCCTTCATTATAGACTTGAAGTATTTTTGACACCATCATCAGACAGTTAACTCACTGTAATGCAATACTGCTTTGATTCTTCTTTTTGTTTCATTTTTACTTTTAATAGTAGTTTATGAAACTGTTGCATAATGAGGGGTATTAAAACATGAGTGTGTGTTTAAAAACCGAGCCGTAGGCGAGGTTTTTAATAGTTTTCACACGAATGTTTTAATACCTAGTTATGTGCAGTTTCATACACTACTTTATCTACACTCATAAATTGGGATTGAACCTACTAAATACCTCTTTTTGCATTTTCCATGCCATAAAATCGTGATAGTATTTGTCATAATTACTTTTCTCAACTTTGCTGGTAATAAATTAAGAGTAAATTCCTTCGCCACATCTAAAATATCGGGCGGAGTCAATTTTTCTTCATTTTCTTACATAACTCATAAAATTCAGTTCAGCAAAACTTGCAAAACGTATGAATGGCGCCAAAACCCAGCACATCACCGCATTAACCGCTCATGCGCTAAGGCTTAGCACGCACTGCGATCTTTATTCGCGCGATTTTTTTTTGCCCATGGAATTGTATGAAGTTGTTCGCATTGCGGTAAAGAAATCTTGCGGAAATAATACCGCAAGAAATCCGTGTTTTGCCACAGAATCCACCGCACCACGGCGCGAATTTTATTCGCCCGAATATTTTGAGCTCTATGAACAGGTAGAAGCAAATAAAATTCGCGCGAATAAAAATCGCAGTGCGTGGTAAGTCTAAAGCGGGCATTGTCATAGACAATTTAAAATTTGAATCAAATCTTTTTATAATAGGTACTATAAAATGGCATTACAAAAAAAATATTGATGGAAACTCCTTAGTGATTAACTTCTTGAATTTGTCCTGTATCGTAATAGAAAAAAAATTGTTTTATAGCATTATTTTGTTAGAGAAATAGTGTTATAATAAGATTCTATTTTTAAATTTCGGTATTGTGTTTATAAAGTATGCCAATATAAACTCGTTTTGAATTTTATAATTCGAATATTACGATATGAGAGTAGATAAAATAAATTATATATTTAGCCGTAGTAGAAAAATCGATAATATTTTTCAGTAGGACGTTCTGATAATAGGACGATCTGCTAATAATTATGTCGTTTTGCGAATAGGACGTTTCGATACGGAGTTGTTATTTCGTCGGTTCAACTTTTTTTTATAAAGTTTTTTTAACCATACAAACCGGAATACATCGACATTGCTTGTAGTATGTATGTATGGCAGTAGTAAGTACTTCCTCAAAAAAGTTTATTCAAAAATAGCTTTACTAACACAAAATAATGTTATTACGTAATATATTACATAACATTGGGAACTCCCAAAAGATTTCCAAACACATAGGTGGACTATTTTCGTGAAAGTCTACCCATTACGGGGTAAAAGTACTAAATCTTCATTACTTAAGCCATTTTATACCATTACGTTAAGAACTTAAGGCATATAATTGCTTAACGACATAAAGGGGAAAAGGGCCGAGAGGTAGGAAAAAAAAAAGTTTGGTAAATAACGTTATATCATAACGGCGTGAGATTTATGGGGTGAGTAGAGTAGTAAGACTTTTGTTTATAGGTTCGCGTGTTTTTTTCTCTAATAGCTAGAGGGCAATGAGTAATTGTGATAACTTGCGTGGGTAGTAAAGGAAATTTGCTGTCTACGCTTTGTTTTAGCATGTATGTAACAAGCTATGAGAAATATAACAAAAAAGCTAGCCTTTTCTATGTTCCAGTTTCTCGTACGTAAATTAAACGTACATTGTCGGACTTAATGCCTTAGGAATTCTCTACCATTGAACCAAGGATGGTTTTGCGATTAGGACCGGATTATTTTAAACACAATGGAAACTCAATACCAAATTACTGACAAACTTGTGGCATTTATTTTACACACATAATAATACCACTATACTACAGAAACACAGAATAAATACAGATACTTACATAGTACACGGAGAAGAGCAGAAGTGAAAGAGGGGCTCCCTTAACGACAATGGAGCAAAGGGGTCGCGTCCTACTAGCAGGTAGGATATTTGACGACTGGGTTGAGCTCTGCGCAGGCACTCGTCGTGGCGATGCCAAGAGCGGCAACGTTGGCAACAGAGCTTCAAGGACCTCATGGCACGCCCGCACAAAGGCGACAAGGACAGCAAATACGGCTCGTGCGAGGCTGCCAGATCGCATGTCACAGATAACAATAAACTACAGCTAACACAATACAATAATAGACATAGACTAAAAAAGCACAGATAATGCAGAATGAGTTGTCTACAGATGGTGAACAGATAACATGGCAGGTGCATTATTTAAACTGTGACAAGCAAAACAGTAACACAAAGAAATACTAATAAAAAGTTGCTTAAATTACCCACACATATATATTAAACATCCTTTACTAGCTGTGAGAAATATCATCATCATCATATCAGCCGAAAGACGTCCACTGCTGGACATAGGCCTCCCCCAAGCTTCGCCACATTGACCGGTCACGTGCGTCTTGCAACCAGCAACCTTCACCGGTCAGGTCTTCAGGTCATCGGTTCACCAGGCTATCGGAGAGAAATATAGCAAATAAATAGTAGTATTTTCTATATTAAATTCAAGTAAAACATCGCTCTTACTTGTTTAAGAAATTTGTTCAGAAAACCTGAACTATGAAATATTTTAAATTTCTAAAATATAGAAAATACCTAGCATTTTCTTTATTGAAATATAATAAACTCTCTCAACTATTCCATATATTTGTTAATATAAGTTGTAATTACTAAATTGTCGATGGTCAATGTGCACTCACGGAACGAAAAACTCGTAAATATTTCTAAAAAATTCTTCATTTGTTCCGATATGAAAAAAACACCCGTCCAAGTCCGTGAAATAACCCAAAGCGTGCTCAACATTTTAATTCCGCCACTGAACATAATCTTTGTAGTGTCATTATTTATGTTAAGACTGTAAACTCAGTGTCCTGTAACACGGGAACTCGTCTAAACTCCTTGGTATAAGAGGTGCTTCGGTAAAATTGCTAGATATAAGAGATTTAGCCGGAATCCAAGATGGCGCCGAGTGTCAAGGCAGCGTGTCGGTCTCAAAAATAGTGTCGTTAAATTGTAATCTTTGAACCGAGGAAAGGGAATGGAAGGATTTTTACTTGGATACCTACTTTTTATTAAGTTTTACAATAAAATTGTATACTTTCAAGATTATTTTTGACTTTTGAATTGTTGGATTGTGGTATTTTACAAGTTTTATTTAACTAGCAATGTATTTATATATGTATGTATGTAAGTGTGTTCGGGTCAAATCTTGCAACTGAATTTTAAAGCAGTTATTGGTGCGTATAACCTCTAGAAGATTACTAGTAAAATCACACGCGATTGAACCTAAATTATTAGAGTAATATAGGCTATAATTGCTGATTCAGCAGTGCTAAATTGAAGTAGAAAAGTATGCAGATGAGACGAAAGGCAATGGATAAAGTTCAATTTACTAATTATGCCACATACCTTTGAAACAGCGATTCCCATGCAGATGCAGATGCCACGTTCGAGAAGTTCAGCTCACAGACTTGGTACACTATGCTGGCCAGCGGTACACAACACAGTAGGTCTAGGTAATACAGATAACACTTTCCATGTAGGTTCAATTAAGAGTTTTGGGCGAGAGGGTGACTTAGTGCGCGCACCTCCGCCCTGGTTGGTAAGAGACTGGCCACCATCGCCGGCGGCCATTGGTGGCTGCGACGTAACGACCATAGCGGCACGGCGGCGCGGAATATCACCAAAACAACGATAGGTGACACTTATTTAATAAACTGGAACTAGTATACCAATGCCTCTCGATGCCCTATGGTGATGTAATAAAATATGAACTATAAATTAGGAAGCGTAACCAGTTATCCTGCACCGATTATGATGAAATTTTGCATACAAGTTTAGTTTGGATGACAAGGCATGGTAAGTTAAGTGACGTCATTCTAAATCAAATATGGCGGGTGACCCAAGATGGTGGAAATATGAAATGAAAGAGTTTGCTGAGAAGAATAAAAAAAGCTTGTTTTAAAAAAGATTTTTTAATGAGTAATTTATTACATTTACATTACACTATTTTTAATTGAAATTTATTTTTACTCATTTTCTCAGACTTTTAGTAAATTTTTTTAACACGTTCTTATCTATAGTATAGTTTTGCAATGGGGTACCGAATACATTATATTTTTATAACTCCACTTAACATGAAAATTGAAATCAATGATATTCAAATAAACAGATATGTTATGAGCGTTCGCATAGTGAAGACTCGAATAGGTCACAATTGTGAACTTTAGTCTTTAGTTTATGTCACGCATGGCGAAGAGCGATACGCTTTGTTGAAACAAAAACAAAATAAAAAAATGCCAGCGTGTGTATTTAGAAATTGTACCAATTATGATACCAAAGTACATAAAACAGAACAGAAGAACGGAACAGAAGGGATCTCATACCATAGTAAGTACGCAATACGCCTCAATTTACTAATTTATTTCATTTTTTTTCTAATATTCTGATATTTGGAGTTTAGAAAAAGATAACAACATTGGTGGTCAGAATAATGTTTGTTTACAATCACACGCAAGTGACAAACACTAGCCGTCTCTTTTTTTCTTGTTGGTTTTATCAAGCCATCCCTTTCGACTTGTAGTGAAATGTCATATGAATGAAAAGTGTGAGTGCGGAACACTTTTTTCAATTGTTTTGTGAGTGTATAACGAATCTGTTTATTTGAATATCATTGACTGAAATAGATAAAAACGATTTAAAAAATATTAAATATAATATTATGTATTCAAATATTTAAAAAATCTCTTGTTTTGTTATGTTCTGTGATTCACAAAATTTTCAATGCTAAATAAATTATGATTTCAATAAAAAACATCTATGGCTAACACGGACTCAAGTATGATCATAAAATGTTTAGGTACGTTTTTCTGACCAACTTCAGAACTCTAAAACCATTCAGCATTTTTTTTACAATATTCAACTTTTTACTTCTAACGATACTATCTCTAATTTTCAATACAATCAATTATCCCGGGATTAAGTGATAGTGCCCGGGAAACAATAATAGTTTCCTTTTTAAGACCTGGCTAGTCAGCCCAAAGCTATTCCAGTTAAATAAGTGACTTGGACTCGGTCCAGCTTCTACCGGGAAAGAGGGTAGAATTCAAATAATTTTAAAACTTTTAACTGTTCAAAAAATACGGTGACAAATTAATTTAGTAATTTCTTTTGCCTTAGAGAAGGCATAAGAAAATGTTTCTTTTTATCTTTTGAAAATCATTTGAACTGTAAAAGGCATAGAATTGTAACGTTTTTGTTGGTAGAGAGCAATGCAAAGATTGTTTAGGAACAGAAAGACATGCTCATTACTAGCACGAAAGCATGAAATTCATGAGCAATTGCTTCTCAGTGGTATGTGGCAAAGTGCTACTAGGTAGTGCTATTAGCATGCTTATTACGAGTATGCTCAAAAATCGAATGTCGTTTAATTTTCACGCATGTTACCTGATGCGCGGGTGAAAGAGGGCGTGCTCTGAGCGAGTCTGAACAGGTTTGCTTATAAGCATGCTAATAAGCAGTAACATTCGCAAGTGATTTTTAAAACGCACGCGCGTTTTTTAGCTTTCTTCACCGTCGACCACATCATCGCTTACCACCAGGCGAGATAGTGGTCAAACGCGAGCAATCGTTAAAAAAAAATAGCGTCCATATCCTCTTTGCGCGTTTCTACTAGTAATCTAGTACTTGCTCCAAGATTTTCTCTTCTCGTTATCCAATCACGGACCCAAATCGTTCTTTTCTTCCTTGATGATAGAAGTTCCTGGACACATTGCATTGCAAGCACAAGGATTATTTTCTTATTCAATGGCATGCTTAAAACGAGTATGCTTTTTTAAGCAAATGTGTAGGTACGGCTAACGAGCATGCTCGTCTTACGCATGCTTTTAAGCGTACTTTTTAGTAGCATGTCGATCTTTATCTTTAGACTACACATTGCCTTAGTAAGAATTTCTGGTATGACTATGAAAGTATGAGAAAATATTGTGCAGCTGTTTTTGAGCAAATTAATGTGCACTAACATAACTTCTGCGTCGGTGTCTAGTCTCCGCTGAGATTGGCCGCCATTATCTAAAAGTATATCTTTGATGACCATAATCTGAAGGATAATCTATACTAATATTATAAAGCTGAAGAGTTTGTTTGTGTGTTTGTTTGAACGCGCTAATCTCAGGAATTACTGGTTGGAATTGAAATATTATTTTTGTGTTGGATAGTCCATTTATCGAGGAAGGTTACATCACGCTATGATCAATAGGAGCGGAGCATAAAAGAAAAATGTTAGAAAAACGGGAAAAATATTCATTTTTGAGAGCTTCCGTCGCGTGCGCTGCGTAAGCGGTTAAAGTTATGCAACATATACATGTTGCATAACTTTAACCGCTTACATACGTAGGGTAGGTAGTTAGCCAGTGAACGGGAGCGAAGCCGCGTAGGACCTAGTAAATTTATAAAAGATACAAGTTATAAGTAGGTGCTTCTTCAAAATCCTCAATACATACAATTTTAAACCAGTCAATCAAGTCAGCCTTTTGTAATCCACTGCTGGACATAGGCACAGGAAAGGCTAACCTAAGCTAAGACATGACAAAGATCACCTACAAAAAAAAAACAATTCATTACAATTTAAGCGAAACTCAAGTGATGCGATTGGCCCATGAAAGTTCATTCAACCAATCAGAGCAGCGTTTAGAAATGTCACATTACGTTTTATACACTTTTTTTTTAAAAACTGTACCTGTGACTTCCTAAACATTTTATTACGACATATGCTATTCTTTTAAAGCAAGTACACTTACAAAAAAAAACACTATCGCCACATTCCCACAGATTCGTTTATTTCATTCCCTCGAAGCAACACCAATAAAATACATTATTGGCCATAAAGACTACTTACTGCTAACAAAATAAAAAAGAAAACCAAATACATAGAGCAAACGCGAGAATAGCAATACTGGAGGTGTGCCAGTTTGTTTAAAGGTGCGTCTACACTGCGATATAGAATAAGGAGATAGCGGATTGTTTTGAAACCTATGTTCAGCAGTGAACGTCTTTTGGCTGTAATAATCACGATGGTGATGATATATTGTTTTATAATATTACTCCAAGTTGAACAAGCACTCGCTTATTAGCTCACTTGACAAAAAAAACCGCCCAAGTGCGAGTCGGATTCGCGCGCAAAGGGTTATTTTATTTTTATTTTATTATTATTTATTTTATTTTTGTTTTTTATTTCCGTACCATTATCGCAAAAAACGGCAGAAAAATCACGTTTGTTGCCCCACTTAAATATTTATTTTATTCTGTTTTTAGGATTTGTTGTTATAGCGGCAACAGAAATACATCCTCTGTGAAAATTTCAACTGTCTAGCTATCACGGTTCATGATATACAGCCTGGCGACAGATAGACAGACAGACGGAACACGGAGTCTTAGTAATAGGGTCTCGTTTTTACCCTTTGGGTACGGAACCCCAAAAATGGCGAAAGTTTGGGTGTCTGTACGTTACTCAAACACGCCAGAACGGCTGAACGGATATGGATGAAATTTGGCTATAGGATACTTTTTACCCCGGGAATATGTTCCCTCGGGATAATTTTCGTCTTGAAAGACGTGAACGCTGGCAAAGCCGTTGGCAGAAGCTAGTAATACTATAATTGCTGAAGTTTGCTTGTATGTCGGTTTCTTACATTTCATGTCTTAACTGATTCTGATGAAAAATTACATGGCACACGAAATGACAGGACTTTTTATTTCGGGCATAATTATGTTCATTTGGGATAATTTTCAGGAAGCCGCTGGCTGAAGCTAGGTTCAAATATAGAATGCGAGCTTAAAGTTTCTACGTATACATTTGGTGACATTGTGCAGTCAATCACACTAACTTATATCGGGCATTCGCTGCCGAAAATTCTCTTACGGGTACTTCTAGTGTGAACACACCCTAACCCTAGTTTATACGACCTTAACAACTCGTGTGTATACAAGAAATTCAGAGAAAATGGAATGAAATAATTATTTAAAGTATCAGTGGTTTATTAAGTTACAGTAAAGTAGGGGGAAAACGTGTCGTCGTACAGGTCACGACTTCATTCCCTGGAGGGTAGGTAGAGATGCGGGGCGTTATTTAGTAGATAGTGAAGCAACTTGGGAAGGAGTTTCGGGAAAGTCTACCACTCAAAGTATTTTTAGCGACAAGTTTTTTGGTTAGAAATGTAGAATTTTCTTGTGTATTGCAGTTGAAATAAGCAGTAAATGTAGCTTAACATATCTTTGGGCAAAGGTGCAAATTATGATCTTTTTGTGGGACAAGCCCGCTACAGGAGGTAAACATCCCAAACACGGGAAGTCTTGGAAACCAAAATAACAAACGTGGAAAACTTAAATATTTATTTTATTCTGTTTTTAGTATTTGTTGTTATAGCGGCAATAAAAACTCATCATCTGTGAAAAACTGCCCACCTATCACGGTTCATGTGATACATTCTGATGACAGACGGACAGACAGACAGACCGCAGAGTCTTAGTAATAGGGTCCCGATTTTACCCTTTGGGTACGGAACCCTAAAAAACAAAAATATTAGCATTCGTTATTTTCCAGCTTTTTGGAATAATCTGTCAAATCTAGATGCGGCCAGGCAACCCTGCGTCATCAATTCTACTATTAAGTAAATAGTCATTCATAAAAAGTATTTGTAGGTAAATGAATTGACTTTCAAAGCTTGTGGCCCACAGTACACGTTAGATTGTGGATTGTCAGACCAACATTATTTTAACAAAAATAACCTTGCATGTTTCAATCACATTTATGTTGCTAACTCAACGCGTTGTATTTATTTATTTATTTATTTATGTATTCTTTATTGTACACCAGAAAATACAGTAACAAAAGAAACTTAAAACTAAAAATATACAACGGGCGGCCTTATCGCATTCCGCGATCTCTTCCAGGCATGTATTCCCGCCATTCAGAGTGATTGATACAGAGAAGTTCTGCGAAAGTTGTGACAATTTGCTAATAGATGCGCTATATTTCCTTGTTTGTAGAGGATGTGTAGGAAAGGCATTTCTTTAGGATCTGTTTTATGGGTAAGAGAAAAGTGGGTCTTGAGAAGGTTTTTCGTAGTACGAGAATATCAGCATCCTTCAGGATCTGTGAGTAATTTAATATGTCTATGGGCAGCTGTACACGTCAATCAGCACACCGTTGCGAATCTAGTAAACGACCCAAGAGCTAGATTGATCTGACACTATACCATAGACATTCCGGACGTTAGCCTGTACGAGAGTAAGATGGCTCTGAAACAGCTTAAGAACAATAAGCCACCGGGTGATGATGGAATTACGGCCGAACTCCTGAAGGGGGGTGGAAGACCGGTACTTAAGGCCCTTCAGAAGATTTTTTTTTCGTCACACTCGCGAGGAAAACGCTACAGGCATGGTGCACGGGTGTGGTGGTACACTTTTTCAAGAACTAATATTTTATGGAGACTCTTTGAAATGCTCATATTCCACCAAATGCACGAAAGTACAATATCGGATTGAATACCGTAGGAATTCTCTACCAGTTAATGATGGTTTGAGAAGAGATGGCGGGTGCATTGTTGTTGTTGATTTCGCAATACTGAAAATATTTTAAATAGGTACGATGAAACGCGACAGCGTAGCTTAAGTTTTTATAATGAAATAAAATTATTGTTTGGGCAATGGTCAAGTATTGTTCATCCTTACATCAGCGTAAAACATATACCAATTATTTTCTCCATAATAATATACATTATTATAATTATTTTCTCTACATCTTACTGATATTAAAATTGCGGCAGTTTGGATGAAATATGGCATAGAGATAGATTATAGTCAGAAATAGCACATAGGATACCCCAGGAATATGTTCCCTCGGGATAATTTTCCACTTTTAAGCGAGCGAAGCCGCTGACAGAAGCTGGTACACATCTTTTCCGCTGAAAGACGCCGCACTGCTGGACGTAGCCTTTCCTAATCGTCGCCACATCGGTCGGTCCTATGCTTCTTGCATCCAGCATATTCTCACGGACTTTATCAGGTCATCTCCTGATTCAAATTAAAATTTGATTTAAAATCTACCAAACAACCCAATCGACAAAAACCTACAAAAAAGTCTTAACCGAATTGAACTTTCACAAGACTCATAACTAAAGAGCCATCCTCAAAATCCCTAGAGGCAACTTACACGTATAAAACGCCTCCATATCACCTTTAGAACCTGGATCTAAGTGGATTTCCAGCTTCACAAAAAACGGAGACTTTCTTTTATATAGGAGTGTCGGAGGTAACGAGGTACATGGGTATACAAAGCCTATTATCGGGTATGCTGCACGTAAGGCTGGCCGGTGAATGGGCAGCACGTTCGTACTCTTTACAAATCGTGTACCTGTCGATGGAGTGTTTAGAGGAGATAGTTTGGTGGTAATAGTCGCTGGAATGTGCTCTAGGTTGAAAGTTTTATGAGCGAGCCAGACAAAAGAAATAAAATTTTAAATGACAAGCGACCATTTAAATCGTTGTCTTTTTACGGTCCCTAAAAGAACGTTTGAACACAATAACATCCAAGTCTTTGGCAGATTCCATCTGTAACATGTCTGTATTTTTAAAAGCCAGTTGCGGGTTAATTCTATGTGTTAAAACTCGGATGTTTAAGGTACAGGTAAACATCACGTTCATACATCTAGTCATACACGCACGCCTAGTTATACATTATGTATATATAATACCTAACTTGAACCTAATTTTAGTAATTTAAAGCAAGGCTTCAAATATTTCAAGTCCTAATGCAATAATCTGATAAACCCATCCAGTCTAACACACAAGACATTAGCTTAATTACTTTTAACAACATATTTTAATTACTAAGATTAATATCAGAATGAAAGTCGTTAAAAACATTTTCATTATAATACATAGACTAATAAACATTAAAAGACTTTTGGTAGAATATAATGTAAAATACTGATACCAAAATGTACTCAGTATAAGGGTTCTTACATGTTTACAGAGAGAACTACTCTAACTGATTCATGAAAACGCGAGATTGAATTCATGTTTTCGCGAAAATACCTGATTGTCAATTGTTTAAAATGACATAAACTTAGTGTGTCTCCCTGCTAGATCTCTTATTTTCCTACTACTATTAAAAACCGGCCAAGTGCGAGTCGGACTCGCGCGCGAAGGGTTCCGTACCATTATCGCAAAAACCGGTAGGAAAATCACGTTTGTTGTATGGGAGCCCCACTTAAATATTTATTTTATTCTGTTTTTAGTATTTGTTGTTATAGAGGCATCAGAAATACATCGTCAGTGAAAATTTCAACTGTCTAGCTGTCACGGTTCATGATATACAGCCTGATGACAGACAGAGACACAGACAGACGGACCGCGGAGTCTTAGTAATAGGGTCCCGTTTTTATCCTTTGGGCACGGAACCCTAAAAACGTGAAAGTTGGTCAGGATGGATGTTTGTTACTCTTTCACGCAAAAACTACTGAACGTATTCTTATGAAACTTTACGGAGATATAGCTTATACATCATAATAACACATAGGGTATAATTAAAAAAGACATGGGGAAGTATCACGCGAGCGGAGCCGCGGGCGGCAAGTAGTAATGGTATAAATAGCAAAGGTTTTTTTTAAAGAAGGGTCCTCAAACAACTGCCCAACGGTTGTTATTGGGCTACTATAATTATACTCAAGTCACTAAGAGAACATCAGATCTTTTTGATCTTTTAGTTCGTATGTTTATTTTTTGTAGTTCGTATCTACAGTAGTTATTTACACCACCAGTCATTCTCTGCCGATCAACGCTTTCCTGCGATACAAAAGTTCAGGAATTCTCTGCTAAACATGTCAAAAAATAAAAGGCCTGTTTTGAAAACTATAAAAATCTATGAATCCCTATTTCCCTTGGTCACGACATCACGCGTGAACGGCTGGACCGATTTCGCTTATACTTTTTTTGTTGTGTTTGTTATTGTTAGGAGAAAGATCTAACGAAAAATAAAATAAGAAAAAATAAATTGGTACCTTACCTACATAGGTAGGGTAAGGTAGGGTAGGGTAGGTAGGGTAGGGTAGGTAGGGTAGATTAGGTAGGGTAGGGTAGGTAGGACAGGATAGACAGGGTAAGTAGGGTAGGTAGGGTTAGGTAGGGTAGGGTAGTTAGGTAAGATGAATGTTTGGTGTTTTTATGGCAAAACAAAGTTTGCCAGGTCAGCTGATACTTAATAATAATTAAACTAGATGATTACGAATGATACTCGTTGTTATAGTGATAGGTAACATAGTAATTAATTAGGATTATGAATAAGATTTTTCAATTTCTCACGTAGAAAGTTATCGCGGCATATAAAATGAGAAACGTCAACGGACTTCTTAGATTTTGACGACTATAGTAAACCTTGACCAGTTTGTAATACACAAGCGTTTCATAAACAAGCTCAAATTCTCCAAATAGCCCAATCTAAAATGACCCTGAAGTGCAGTATTATCCTAATTACATTAAGTCGCAACTTGTCTTAATTAGTTGTGAGCCAGTCAGCTCGCTAGCCCGAATCTTGTTCTAATAGCATATGAGATTACTTAGGAAAATTAATGTTTGTAGTGACTCGCATTTTGGAATGGGATTTGATATTTTTGGTCTGGTTTTTTAATGTAGATTTTGGGTTGAAAATTAGGGTGAGGCTCTTAATTTTTGTTTTATGATTTTTTGTTTATTTGGGGCTCTGTGTGCCAGCGACAAAAAACACGTTTAAAGCAGTGGTTATAACCGAATATGGAACGATGACGCGTACGCGTGTGGAAAGAATGCCTAGAAGGACTTACGGGTGGCTTGCTCAGTAGTTGGGACCTTACAGACTATTTAAAAAAAGCGGAATTGATCAGAAACCAGTAAACCACATGGCAATGGAAAAAAAAATGAATGAGAGTGGAAATAAATATTATCGGTTAAAATGTCAATCGTATAGCCACAGTATAAATATACAAAAAGTACCCAAAAACACTCGAAACGGCACACTCACACAAATATGCGCACCGACGACGACCTAAGCAGCGTCCGCGGTGCTGTCAGTAGTGCGAGCCGCTTAGGGGTCTCGTCGATGCGCATGTTTGTGTGAGTGTACCGTTTCGAGATGGTAGTTGCCGTACTGTTCGTCCATATTTATACTGTGGGACTTCGGGTTTTCTTTCACACTCATTTTTTTACAAAAGTTGTTGGTACTTCAACAAAGACAAGAAAAACTCAGACTACATAATTCATCTTTTTGCAATAAAAAATCAAAGAACAGTACTTATCCCACTCGACCACCCTACAAGCCCATACCAAACGCAGCATCACTTACAATTCAAGTAAAGTCCAGTCTGTGCGATCGACGCGCTCCCAGAATACATACGATCATTATTTGTAGAATTTGACGAATTGGACATATCGACTTAACAAAAGTGAAATACACGATCCAAGGAAATGTTAGAAAATACGTTTCTTTGGAGAAGATAAGGTTTTAGAAGGTAAGGTATTTGAATGAAACAGATTTTTGTTTATTTGTGTTTTATTCAGGGGTTCGTTTTGTATTTTATCTTGAATAATTTAGGATTAAAAACGTTTTGAGGAATGTTTTGATTGTGTGTATTTTATTTATTTATATGTATTAGCATTTGCAAGCAGCTTCACCCGCGTGAGCGTTAGGAACTATCCCACGAGAACTTATCACTAGGATAAAAATACAAGTCACATTGATACTAGGATTTCAATTCATGACCTCAAGAGGTGAGGTCTTAGCCACTTGGCCACCACAAAAGCCAAAAATCCTTCTGCTTTACAGCTAAACCTCATTCAGCAAGCTCTTCTCTAACGATTCTCCCACTACAGAAAATGATCAAGAACTTCTATAATATAGCGTATAATCAGCTGTAATATTAAATATTAAGTTCTCATTAGTATTCTAGCAGCACGGTAGAGTTCAGCCAAGTTTAGCCACACGATAACCCCTAAACAAGACTGCTATCAATGTTTCTGGCTCTACCTCTGTATAGACTGTCAAGTTTTACAAATAAAAGTCAGGATTCGGAAAGCACGTTAAGCCGTTACGTGCTTTCCGAAGCACGGAGGAATCTAAGTATATTAGGGTGATCACCCATCCATAGACAGACCTCGGCAAGCGTGCTTAACCTTGTAGTGACCCGATCAAATTCGTACAATCCTTCCACTATTACCTAATTCTCATTCAAGGAGCATCCTCTAACGATTCTACTACTACAGCAAATGATCTAGAACTCTTATAATATACCGTTTAATCAGCTGTAATATTAAATGTTAAGTTATCATTAGTATTCTAGCAGCACAGCAGAGTTTAGCCAAGTTCAGCAGTGCTAAGCAAATTTTGGTAACAATTAGTAGCAGGGAGCCAGACTAGTGGAATTACATAGTTTCTGTTTTACATAAGCGATTGTATGTTTAATTAAGTTAGGTAATTTATGTGAGGATTGCTCTAGGTTTCTGAAGTTTATTTTGATAGGTTTTATTCTGCGTCTGCCCTCTAAGAAAATAACGGCATGATCTTATGTTTGGTTTGTTTATTTATTTTTCATTGACTGAGAAGTTTGGAAAGGACATAAACCTGTACTTATAAATGTACCAACCACCCTGTTACTATTATGGAACCAGGATGTAAAGGTCCTCTTCTCATACAGAAAAAGCACTTATACAATAAAAAACTTAAAAAAAAAAACAAACCGACTTCCAAAACAAAAGACTAAAAAGCGAAAATTAACTTTCTTTTCCGAAGTCGTTTTCATTTGTACCCATTGTATGCCGTTAATCGATACCATACATTATATATATATATATATATATAATGTATGGTATATATATATCCATCGATATATACATTTATTTTTTTGATAAAAAGTTTTTTATTTTCCTCTTTTTATTTTTGGTAGGTTGAAAGTACCTACCAAAACAAAAAAGAGTAAAATAAAGGTTTAGCGTGAAAATCATTTATAACCAAAGTACATCTCATGACGATTCAAATAAGCCCAAACACAACTAGGATACATTATTTTAGTTCGGAGTTCCAATGGCCATTATCCAAAATCACTAAATGTATGCCTATAATATTTGAGATTTCTCTAGCAACAACAAAAAAAGAATCATCAAAATCGGTTCATAATTTCGATGATAAAAGTATGCTCGGTTTTCATGAAGGAAAATTCAATTCACTTATAAAATAAAACTCCATTCTCGTTCGGATGCTGCACAAAGCACAGACGACAGATAGATTATTGGGATTTTAAATCAACTTACCTTCAAGGTATTTCAGGATTGCCGAAAATTTACCAACTGAATTTTAATTTAATTGGGACCTGCGTGAGGACTTGGATCCGGGCAAGTAACAATGTGACTTTTTGAATACATTTTGTTTTTTGATACTCTCGCTCTTCATCACTATCTCATCTGATGGTAAGCGATGTGGTCGACGGTGGTGCACGCTTGCCTAGAAGTAACCTATTCGCTTTTGACTTAAAGACATTATGTTATTATGTAACACAACACACATCGTGTTTTGGACTTAGAAAGTTTGAAAAAAAAATCACCATCCCGTATTGAACATCGTGGTGATTTAAGCTGGGAACAACTTATCGGACGCGACTTACAGCCGCGACTGATATATGTGCACAGTCGTTTGGGACGCGGCTTGCGGATGCGTCCGAGCGCTTATTCCACAGACAATATAGCTTATTCAACGAAGATTATGTTTACTTAGAAACATGTCGTGTAGTAAAAGTGAGGACGCAATTCTCTGCTGCGAACACACTCGATAGTTTTACTTCCATTTTTGTTTATAACCTCGCACGCAAGAAAGAGATATCGCGTAGTCTGATTTGCTCTGACGCTCGGACGCGTCCTGTACCCCGTGCACACCGTCCGCGGACGTTTTCGGCTGACACAAACATCCAGCGGGCCAGATCTCTATCGGACGTCCGAACGCCCAAGGTCACGTCCGCGACTTACGTCCGGTAGTTAGCACAATGTAATGTACATTCATTACATAGATACTCTATACGTTGCGGCTGTCAGTCGCGTCCGTCAGCCGCGTCCGTTAATTTGTTCTCAGCTTGCATGTGCCTTCGTATAAGAAAAGTCCTTTGCAAGGCAGTTGGACAGAAACTGGCTGATATTAAAATATGATTTTATAAAAAAAATGCGATAGAAAAAGTTTTATTCTTATCAGAAATGTATAGTTTTTTAGAAACTGCCAGTACCCAGACTCACTTACTAAAACCCTCATCTAAACGAGGCACACGTCACATTCTTCCAGTCCAGTCTCCCTAGAGGGCAGCACTAGACTCTGCCGACGTGGCCGGACTACGAACGAGCTCATTTTTGTGTAGTTCTGACGTATTACACTCGCTTAGACGATTGTTGAGACGCTGGGGTCCGAGGGACAACTCTTGTTTGTGAATTGTTTGTGAAAAGGTATGAGAAACTGCTAATGAAAAATATTCGTAAAAAGAAGCGGTTTAGCAACCTTTTGAAATATTTTCTGACCTTATCCATGTTGCTTTCTTGCACTATGTAACATTTCCAGCAGTTCGTAATAATTCATAATCATTTATTTGCTAATATGGATAATTACATAGATTTCTTAAAAATGTAGCACAGACCAACCATATTACACCTTGAGGCATGCAAATCACAAGCTTTCTTTTTTTATGCAAACAATATTTATAATTATCAAAACACTAAATTTATTTTGTTTTATTAATTTCACCGCTGGCAAATAACAATGAAACATAACAAAATATAAAGCTATCAATAATGTCATTAGAAGAATTAAATATAAAATGTCATATATTAAATGTGAATGTCAAGATACATTTATGAAAAGTGTTTAAGTAATCAAAATATGTAATAATTAAATTCGTGCATTATTTGGTGATTTCACCACGGCAAATAAAAATTAATCACAGCAATCATGAAGCTAGTAATAATGTCAAAGTAATAATATTAGTAACTAGCTGTCCCACGCGGCTTCGCTTCCGTCATCTGGCTATCTACCTTCCCATCTACCCTACCTACCCTACATACATGATTATTGCGTAACAGCGCACGCAACGGAAGCTCTCAAAAAGGAATAATTTTGCCAGTTTTTGAAACATTTTTAATTTATGCTCCGCTTCTATTGGTCGTAGCGTGATGTTATATAGCCTATAACCTTTCTCGATAAATGGACTATCTAACACAAAAGGATTTTTTCAATTCTAACCAGCAGTTCCTGAGATTAGCTCGTTTAAACAAACAAACACTTCAGCTTTATAGATTAAATTAGTGTATTACTCACATCAACAATATGTCCGTACATCCTCTTTTAAGTAATCCTGAATACTTTAATAACATTTACATAGCAAGAATCTTTAATTCTTTTTGAATTCATCTATGGATGAATATTCTAGTATGGACTTTGGCAAGTGATTGTATACACGCGGTGATATACTAAAATGCTTTTGGAATATAAGGCTGTCTTGTAGATTTGCAACAAATTTTATCCCCAATATAATTAATAATAAAACAGATGTTTGTATGATAGGTAATTTATTAAGACCATTTTTATTATCAATCTATTGATACAGTTATTAAGAAAATTATATTTAAAACAAAGATTAACAAATTAGATGTCAAAGTCACAACGACACGTCAAAAAGCGCTGTCTTACAACTAGTCAAATAACCTGCCCCTAACTGTTCCCGGCGCAAAGGTGCCCATAACGCTTGCTGCAATGCCACGTTGGATGAAAACAGATTAAAAACTAGTTAATAAGTATTCTGCACTCTGTAGATAGGGTTTTCCATCTGGCATATTTCCTTGACAGTCTGGAGTTTGAATTTGTGCCCTAGTTGATGGCAAAATAGGCTCATATCCTACATAGAACTGGGTGCAGCCACATACCCCGCTACATCGTATAATTATGCTATGTAAAAAACCGAAAGATTTTTTTCGATGTGCCATCAGCATTATTTAACTAACCGAGAATATAAACACAAAAAAGCCCTATCCACATTTTTAACCCGCTCAGTACATATATAAAAATTAAACCATTAAAAACAAGTGCGTAATCGTCAATATTTCAATCATCAACGAATTATGCAATGAAAAAAAATATTTTGTTTACGTTGCGCGATCAGCAATAAATTCTTCCATCCACATCCTCTTCCTCGGACCGCCGCAAGGTGTTGACGTGCCTCGGTAGCGAACACAGCTAACAGTTTTTTATTTAATTTAAAATCAATTTTAATCAGTCTTAAATACAAAGTAAAAAATAGGAGTGCATAGCCACCGAAGAGCTCATTACAATATTGAAAATAACGACGCGTCATTGCGAGTCAGCAGCGACTACTCCTGTTTTCGTGCGCGCCTGGTAACTGAGCTGGCGCCCAGCTGTGAAGACTCCACCCCCAAGGACACGTAAGGAGCCAACCATTGCTAACACTGCGCGTGCGCACCTCCTACAATAGCAGAGGCGCAGAGACCACACCCTCGTCGTTAGGCGATTGGAGGACGGAAGCTATTGGACTCATTAGCTTATCAGGTCATTAGCTAATGACCGTAGACGCGTAGAACAAGGAAGGAATCTAAGTATCAGTGTCTTCTGCGCGCCCAGTAACCTCGAGCAACGTTCAACATTGACTTACGAGTAAGACAAAATTTGATGCTTTCTTTGTAATTCGCTTAATATATAAATAATATTCACAAGATCAACTACCAAATTACTCGTTCTTTGCGAGTGCGCCTACGGTTGTTTATGTACGAGTTATTTTCTTACTGCCAGTGTTCGCCTCAAAATTGGATAAAAGTTGCGTTTTGATAAGCAAACTCCTTGACTGTCTTGTTGTCCTAGTATCAATTAAAGCCAAATGGATGAAAATATGGCGGATTCGGACTTGAACAAACTGAGTCAAGAAAGCACACCTCCAAACTTTGGTCAGCCTCGCTGCAAAAGACCGCGAGGAGAAGAGAATTCCGATACCGATATCGATATTAAGAGTATATATTCTCTTATGACTCAGCAACGTAAGGAAATGGAAAAGGAATTGAATAAAATTAGCTTGGCTTTGTCTAATATACAAAAGACGAACACAAATATTGAGAGCTCGGTTGCCTTTCTGACAGCGCAAAACAAGGACATGCTAAGTAAAATTGACCTTTTGGAAAGGCAGGCAGTCAAGGACAGAGATTATATAGCGGTCTTGGAGGATAAAATTGAAGATATGCAAATGTCGAATCGAAAGTCAAATTTTCAATTGAAAAACGTGCCGAAGACAAGTGGAGAAACAAAAGAGGATCTGATTGGGATGGTACTCTCACTCTCTAAAACTGTTGACTGCAGAATTGAGAAAAGTGAAATCAAAGATATTTACAGAGTGAGTAGCAAGAAGGAAGAACGAAATAGTCCCATCATTGTGGAAACCTCTTCGACGCTTTTGAAGACTGAACTGCTCCAGATGTGTAAGTCTTTTAATACTAAACATCAAACTAAGCTTTCTGCAAAACATGTAGGATGCCGCACAAATACAGAAACTCCCATCTTTGTGTCGGAGCAGCTGACTGCGAAAGGCTCTCGTCTACACTTTCTTGCGCGAGACCTAGTAAAATCCAAGAAATTTAAATTTTGCTGGACGGCTTATGGCAAAGTATACCTAAAGAAGGACGAAACATCACATAGAGTATTAGTCAAGTCAGAAGCGCAGATCCACCAGCTGACACAAGGAGCATGACTGGGCCAAAAATATTTGCCCGATTATGTTCGCTCTGGCTTCACGCCTATTCTAAACGATTCCTTACTTTTTTCATTTGGTTTTAATGTACTGAATTTTTTATTTATATTTACTAGGTTAATCATAAATAATTGTAATACTACACAATCATCCACTTTACCACATATCATTATATTTCTATATATCTACAACTACCGAAACTTACTCATATACAAACACCACCCCCTCAATCTCAACTCATATACACCTATTTTGTATGAACAATCCTACTTGGAAAATTCACAAAGAGTATACTATACCTCTTGGCTATCAGTCGTGACGCCGGCTATATGCATATATTTCATGCAAATATGTATTAAAGTTCACCCTCGGTCCCATTCAATCGTAAAATAAATGGATAGCTCGCTTCAAACACTCAACGAAATAGACAATGCAAATGTCGCTCAGGCTTTCCACTGTGACATTGAAGATTTGTCTAAACATATAAATGTTCAAAAGAAAGACTGCAAAATATTCTGCCAAAATATACGTAGCGTTTATAGTAACATTGATGATCTGCAGTTGAGTCTGTCTTGTCTAAAATTCGAACCTGATATTCTGATTCTAACTGAAAGTCAACTTAATCCTAGTAAGCCGGTACCAATTATTCAAAACTACTCAGCGTTTCAAACTACAAACCACATCAATAAAAACGATGGCGTAGTTGTATACGTCTGTAATAATATTACAGTTAACGTCAGAGAAATTAAGTTGACTCACGCCTCCGCCTTGGAAGTTAAAGTTAATGATAACTATGTGATATTGGGAGTATATCGATCCCCTTCAACTACCAACGCTGAAATGTTTATTAACTCGCTCGACACATATTTGGATTCCATAAAATCTTTCAACTGTATTACTTTAGCTGGTGATATAAATATAAATCTTACTCCACCTCTATCAGAACAGGCCCAGGAGCGCAATAATAGACAAAATTACATTTTAATGTTAACTATGCATGGGTTGATGGCTGGACACACTTTTCCTACTAGATTAAATAACTGCCTGGATCATTTTATGATAAAGCTTAATAAGGAAAAGTCATGTGCACAGATTGCTGTCCTTAAAACATCAGTGACTGATCATTCTCTTTTGTTTCTAAACTTATCCAAAATCGAGTTAAAAAATAAAATACAGAAAACAAAAATAACTACTGATTTCAGTAAGGCACTTAAATCTTTAGTAGATAAAAATGTTGGCGACCTCTTATTTTCTAATGATCCTGACCTTATCGTGGAACTATTGATTGATAAAATTACAAAATCACTGCAGGAGAACACTATCAAGACTACCATACCCAAAAATAAACGAACTATGAAACCCTGGATTACACCCGGCATTTTAAAATGTATTAGAAATAGAAACAACATGCAAAAGAAATTAAAAAATGAACCTCACAATGACATATTAAAAATTAGTTATAAAAGATATCGCAACTTTTGTAATCAATTAATTAAAAAACTGAAGCGCGGGTACGAAAGGGCACAGTTGGCAAATTCCACCCAAAACAGCAAAAGACTTTGGTCAAATATTAAAAACATAACTCACATGAAACAAACTAACGCAGATAGTACCAGACTCCTAGAATCTATGTCATCTCCAATTGAGGCAGTCAATCATGTGAATGATTATTTTGTGGGAATAGGTGAACAGCTTGCAGAGACAATTGTGCCGGGTACCAGATCTGGAGCTGAGACTAGCTTAGGGAGAAACAGGGCACAATTAACTTCATTTGTTCTTTTAGATACAGACATTGACGAGGTGAACTATGTACTTTCGAATTTAAAATCGAGTAGTGCTCCTGGTTGGGACAACATCCCAACCAGTTTTCTCAAATTGGCAAAGCACGAAATTCTTCCAGTTATCGTTCACCTAGCAAACTTGTGTTTTAGTAAAGGTATCTTCCCTAAACTCTTAAAAAAGTCCACTATTACGCCTGTGTACAAGAGTGGGGCCAGAGATGATGTTAGTAATTACAGGCCTATATCAGTACTACCGGCTCTATCTAAAATACTAGAGAAACTCTTAAATAAAAGATTAACTGACTTCCTTAATAAATATCATATATTATCCGATACACAGTATGGTTTTCGACAGGGGAAATCAACTGAAGATGCAGTTACAGCTTTAACATCTCTAATTACGGAAAGCCTTGATCGTGGAAAGAAATGCCTCTCAGTTTTCCTCGACCTAAAAAAGGCTTTTGACACAGTTTCTGTTCCCATTCTTGTACGCAAGCTTGAATACATAGGAATAAGAGGCACCCCCCTTGAATTATTTAAAAGCTATCTAACATTTCGAACGCAAAAAGTTAGAATCGGCCAGTATACAAGCAGTGACTCAAATATAACATTCGGGGTACCACAAGGAAGCGTACTTGGGCCCACCTTGTTTCTTATCTACATCAATGATCTGTGTGGGTTGGGGGCAGGTGGTTCTCGGGTCTTCTCTTATGCTGATGACACTGCGCTGGTCTTTACAGGCTATAATTGGGATTCAGTGCGGAGGGATGCGGAAGTGGGATTATCGAGAGTTGCCTCCTGGCTAAAAAGTAATTTACTTACGCTGAATAGCCAGAAAACAATCTATATGTGCTTCTCTATAAGTGATAGAACCCAGCCGCATACAAATTTTAAAGTAAAAATACACCAATGTGACAATATCCAGGATACCAATTGTGCTTGTACAACTATTGAAAAAATGGAGAAAACCAAGTACCTGGGTATTGTACTTGATCAGCGTCTCTCTTGGCATTCTCATGTATCATTGGTTAGTGATCGTTTGAGAAAATTAATCTGGATTTTCAAGTCACTGAGATATGTTGCATCAGCGAGTCTAATTAAACAAATATACATTGCTCTAGCCCAATCTGTGTTAACCTATTGCATTCCTATCTGGGGTGGTGCCTCCAAGATTAAATTTCTTGATGTTGAAAGATCACAGCGCGCCCTTCTCAAAACTATCTACTTCAAACCTTATCGATTTCCTACACTCGAGCTGTACAACCTATGCGACCTCTTAACTGTTAGGAAGTTGTTTATTCTAAATTCAATCTTAAAGATGCATAAAACAATGGTTTTTGATCCTGGTATACTTAGTAAGAGAAGAACTCACTTTCGTATTCCTGTGATTAGGGTTCGCACTGCATTCGCACGACGGCAATTTATTGCTCAAGCTTCTATTCTATACAGCGCTGTTAGTAAAAAGGTTGCTCTGTACCAAAAAACGCGCTATGAATGTAAGGGATCCCTGACCGCATGGCTAAAGACTCTTAATTATGAAGAGACTGAGTTACTTCTACACCCAGTTACATAATAAATACTTAAACTAATGGAGGGAATTACGCTCACAAACACACACAACGCTCACACACAACACACACACAGCCCACGCACCACACACACACACACACACTGACACTGTGACACTCCACAAGTCTTTAGTTCAGTTTTATAGTCTGCACCTAATTTGTTTTATATTTAATTTTATTTTATTGATTGATTATTATTTTTTCTTATCTAATCCAATGTTATTCTTATTTAAACCAATTATAATTGAATTGAATTTAATGTTAATTTAATTTAATTCAATTTTAATTTATTTTGATTATTGACTGATTTAGTGATTTAGTTTATTTTTTTTTATATTTTTTGTTTTGTTTGTGTTATTCAATTTTAACTTTATTTAATTAATTATAAATTATTTTTTAGTTAAGTTATTCAATTTTACCTTTATTTTATTCATTATTATTTAATTTAATTTCTCATTTTATGTAATTCCATTTTAACTTTCGTTTTGATTTTTATTTTCATTATAATTATGTTGTTAACAGGCTCTTTAAGTTATGTTTGGATATGGAAGAGTGAGGTCCTCTGGTACAGGTATATCCATACCTAAAAGAGGTCCTCTACAACTTTTATGTAAAACCTGTTGATTATGAAATAAATAATTTAATTTTAATTTAATCCAAATGTTTAACTCTCACTCACTGCAAATATTACAACATTAAAAAGAACAAGTGCGTAATCGTCAATATTTCTGGCTCAATAATTTCCATTTTTCAACACTGGCACAAGATTAGCGGTATTTAAATATACAGTATACGTTTACGGTATTGTACAATACCGCAATCATATTTGGCCTTATTTCGTAAATAGGGTGAATAGGCCTTTTTATGTGTCAATAAGCGAGCTTACTTCATTACGATGTACATATTTATTTATGATTGGCTTTAATTCGCTGAGCTGGAGTAAAACTGGTATTTATTTAGATGGGGAATATTAAATTGTGTAATTTTTATTTTGGCAGTATTATTTGTTTTACTTATTATGAATCGTATGGTTGGCAATTCAAATTCAAATCCAAAACAACTTAGCTGTGAAGCTTTAAAACAGTTTCTAGCGACGGTTATTTTCATCCAGTGCTGGTCATGAATGGAAAAATCTAGATGTGTACGATATTTCATATGCGTAACTGAAAAAATACATCGAAAACCAACCTAGAGGCAATAGTCTCTTTTAAGTGTGCCCTAGTCGGTGGCACGAACTATTTTTAGGGCGGGGATAAAACCGTGCTATCTCATCCGACAACACATGCGAAAGGTATAGGCGCTGTGAAGAGCAGTAAGAAGCGTGCGTACGAATATATACTTCTAACACTGTGTGACACATACATGCGTAATTTTATAATGCCAAATTTTGTAAATAGACTTTAGAGAATATGGATGACATTAAAAAAATACGGAATGTATCCGTCATAATAAAATTACTTGCAATTTTGAATTACTAATCTAACCCTGTATGGCGACTGTTTTGCAATTTTACTTATTTTTGTGGTATTTATTTCCGCCCAATGATACGTTAAAATTATTGTTGAAATTTGGAACCTTCGATAACATTTTTTTTATTTTTTTATTTATGATGATGCAGATAAGTGTTCGAGATTGAGTATCAATACATTGCATGGGTTTAATCTAATTTGCTGGAATAACCAAAAAACTTAATTATTATTGACTAGCTGTGCCCGCGGCTTCGCTCCCGTCAACTGCCTACCCGGGTAGGGTACTTACCTACCTACCTGCCCTATCTACCAATTTTCTTTCTGGTGTCATTCTTCCGCGGAGAATCCTAACCCTCACCATTCAGAAAAATCTTAACACCGCCATTCACAACTGATGTCAAATGCAAAACACCATCTTCTATCGAATATGGAGTTCAATTACTGTCTGATTATCTAAATTGCGTGTGTTGTGATATTTTAGTTCATGAACACTTTAAATTCATCTAACTTTTGATAGAGTGAACCGATTGTGATGAAACAAAAACTAAGTAATACTTCAGTCTGTTCAGTTACGCAAAATATTTATGTATAAAAGTTATCTTCATTGGTTTCGTACATTTTGCGTGATGCGTGCACAACTAAACAGACAAACAAACAAAAATTACAAAAATGCTGGTTACGGGTTCTGTTGGTTATCCTTTAACACCCTGGCAATTTTTTTTAGTGTTCCGTACCCAAAGGGTAAAAACGGGACCCTATTACTAAGACTGCATTGCCCGTCTGTCTGTCACCAGGCTGTATCTTATGAACCATGATAGCTAGACATTTAAAATTTCACAGATTATCTATTTCTTTTGCCGCTATAAAAATAAATACTAAAAATAGAATAAAATACCGCAAACGTGTTTTTTTTGCCGTTTTTGTGATAATGGTACCCCGGAACCCTTCGTGCGCGAGTCCAACTCGCACTTGGCCGGTTTTTTTTCTGAAATATTTTCGATTTACAAAAACGATATTTCCACAGATTTATTATAATATATCTTGATAGCGGTAGAGCCAGTTTCATGTGAAGCTATGCTACTACGCTGTATTATATACCCACCTTTCCAAGTAGAACGATACATGGCTGACACAACAATAATTTGACTTGGGTTATAACATTTTAGCCACTCAGCACAATTTCTTCCTGGAAAGCTATTACATTACGCGCATACAGGCTGTTGTGATTACCTGGACGCGCTTGTTGGTGAATATGATTACGAAGTTAATTAGGACAAAGGAGACTGAAGTTGCAGTTTTATGCAATACGTTGTATTGTCTCAATTTTATGGAAGACTGACTTCTCCCACCGGCTTCGCCCGCGTGAATTTCGAAAATTATCCCTTGGGAACATAATCCCGGGATAAAAGTATCCTATTTGCTATTCCAGACTATAATCTATGTCTGTGCAAAATTTCATCCAGAGCCGTCCAGCCGTTTGAGCGTGAAGAAGTAGCAAACACACACACTCACAAACTTTCGCCTTTATAATATTAAGTGTGAAGTGTGATTTATTTAAAGATATTTCCGTTATTTTTTATTTCACGGCATAGACAACTAACAAAAGGCAAAAATACTACCATATATTTTACACAAAAAAACAACAAATCTATTCAACAGTGACACAAATTATAATTCTTTGGGCGCACGGTTGGCGCAGTGGTTGAGCGATTGACTGCTGCGCTGCGTGTCGCGGGTTCGATTCCCGCACGGAACAAATATATGTATGACCTACAGATAGTTGTTCCGGCTCTGGGTGTTGTGTATGTGAGTTTATATGTATTTAAAAAAAAAAAAAACGATTTCGATTGAAAAAATGCACAAAAATGTAAGCGAATGTCAAACGCTACCGAAATGTCTCGTGGTTAAAGACATTTTGGCATTTCGACCATTGATCGCTATCGCTGACGTCAAATGCACTTGCTTGTCTCGGGAATATCCCAAAATAATGGCACAAATATAATAATAAAAAACATCTTTCCAAATCGTCAGGATTTATAAAGGTCCACCGTCGAACCATTCCTCAAAAAGAGAAAAACCTGCCACAAAATCCCCCTGGCTAAACATGAAACACCCTGTACCACAGACACGTCAAAAAACTGTAAGTCAGCGATACGATCGACTACCCGCCAAATATGCCCGATCTAATAGCATGTCGGAATAATTCAGATGTAGGACACTGTATAGACAGATACAGAAGGTCGGCTTCATACAACGATTGAGGAAACTGGCGTGTCCTAGAAGCAAAAATTCGAAGGCATATGACATCCACCAACCCGCACTGGGCCCGTGTGGTGGATTATGGCCCATTCCCTCTCTCACAGAGAGGAGGCCTGATTCCCATCAATGGGAACATTAAAAAGCTGATGATGATGATACGAGTGAAAATGCACGCACTCAGACGTCTATATCGGCGCGTGCGTCGCCATCGTAGTAGAGTTCACACATAATATTGGTTTGCACCAACATTTATACACAGTAACAGTTCACAGTTAGAGTAAATGGCGAATAAAAAAATACTTTAGTTCAGTATAGGGTGTTTAGGGTGGTAGCGTACCAGTTTATAATATTTTAAAGAAATAAAAAGGAAACAGTCAGATAATTTCATTTTAAAATAATTATAAAGGATTTGATCAAATTAAAGTTTTATATAAATTGAACCGGATATCGCAACATTTTAAATAATAAGAAATGAAATGGTCAAATTAAATCCTTATTAGCTGTCAACAGAATTACAATATTAAAAAGTAAAACAGAAACATTAAATCGACTAATGGTTTCGCGCCCATATCGGTGATATCAAACAAATGCCAATCGCGAGTTCGCTTGCACTCGTTGTATGACGTCATATCATTTGTCTAATCTTTTCTTAACTAATAATAATATTAGGATCGGTATCCAGCTTTACAGGATTCAACAGGATATCAGTGTTTTACAAAACCCCTTCTAGTAACTAGGTGATATTATAATTTTTCAAATTAATAAACCTAACTTGTGGTGTAAAACCTTCGGATTTTTGACTACACGTAACGACTTCCATAAATCTACAAATAAAATTCAGGACCAAGGGCTTAAATTGGTTTCGATGACTCAATGTATCATCATAATCATCTTCCTGCCCTTGTCCCATGTTACTTGGGGTCGGCGCAACACGTGTTCTTCTTCTATCTATCTATATCGTCCTGTCCTCCGTCACGCTATCACTGACTTCCTTTTCTTCCATGTCACTCCTCACACAGTCCATTCATCCCTCAAAAATTCCAAAATTTATGGGATTGACAAGCGTTGCCGTCACGTGGTCTCATATAGTTTATCTTCTCGACAATCACTGTTGACAAAGAGTTTTATGACTTTCTAAAGAGTTTTTCATCGACTCAAAAAGAAGTAGAATAATTCTCAATATAGTAGGATGTTTTCTGGGTAGAAAAATGTTAATTCTATATAGTCCTTCAGTGAGAATATCAAATAATATTTGACACTGTTTGCTTTACAAAATCAATAAAAATTTACAAGCATAAAGCGCATCAAAGTTCAGGAGTGGGCGCTTGTGACGTCACTACGTCAGTATAAAGTGTACTAACGGCGTGGCATCGCACGATAATTCAAAGCATATCGCCGTGATGTTTACTTGTGAAAAGAACAAATACGTATCTAATATTTGACGGACATAAAACAAATTTTCAGGTAACATCCCTGTTGTCCTTCTGCATTTATTCACTCAGTGGTTTGCGGCTAGGACGTGCTCGCATCCGAATCGATTTGCAACGATACGATACAATCGCTCTGAGAATACGAATGATTGATAACATCGATATTGTACGATGACGCGTCACTTCACTATCGCTACGTGTTTTTGTTTTGAAGGGCTGTTATAGTGTTATGGTATGTTCAGCCAAAAAAGGCAGTACTTGCGCAGTAAAAAAGGCAGTACTTGCGCAGTAAAAAAGGCAGTACTTGCGCAGTAAAATGTGTTTACTTTCCAGATATATTTTTTACTACAAACTGGTTCCTAGTACCAAGTATCTCTTAAATGCGAACGTAAAGTAAATGTGGCGACACTTGGTGAAAGCTTATTTTCAGTATTGGACCCTGAAATGATAGTGAAGATGATACTAACTCTAATACATACTTACTAAAAATAATAATTCAGATTTTATTAACAATGTGTTTTTTTGTTACAGGTAAGACAAAAAAATCACTGCTTCATGTAGAACCGCAGCAGCTGTTCGAAGATACCAATTGACACTTTTTGGTAATTATAAACTTTATATGGATAACAAATCAAAGTGAACTCTGTTCAGCACTATTGCTAAACTCTAAAACAATGATTTACTTATTTTCTATTTCTTTAAATAATCAAAAGCAATCCTGTAACCTCCAATACACTGATAATACCCTATGTTTTAAACTCATAGTCTTCTTCACAGAAACAATACAAATTGCATTTTTGTAAGAGAACCATACAATGCGTTCAGTTTCAGTTTTTCAAAGATAATCTTGCTATGACATTTAAAATACATGCATGAAAGAAAACTAAAATCCTGAATGAAATTGTTTTCTGTATTAGGTTCACCTTGAAGGGCAGTGGTTGCCCAGTGGTAACTGCCGCGACTTACAAGTTGTATGTCGTGGGTTCGAACCCAGGCAGGCTTCACTTTTTGTAAGTTATTTCATCACCACTGTTCTCAAACGGTGAAAGAGAACATCGTGAGGAAACCGGCATGTCTTAGAACCAAAAATTCGAAGACATGTGACAACCACCAATGCACTGGGCCCACGCACAACAGACCAGATGGAGTCTAAGCACGCGTTATCTGCTGTGATTGGCTGTTGAAAATTCATTCAACCAATCACAGCAGTTAACACGTGCTTGACAATTTGTCACATTAATTCGCCGATAATTTTGAGCTGGGAAACTGGGGGTAAGTGCGGCAAAAGGGCTCCATCTATCCTGTCCTACCTCTTTCTGCTGGTTGATGAAGACTTTCGTGCTTCTGACTACCCGCAACGACTTTCAAAGATCTTTAAACGTAAAATCTGGATAAAAGTACACTTTCTCAAGTGAATCAATGTTATTTATCTTCTCTATCTTATAAAACAATCTAATAAACTCTTAACAAACAATAGTAAGACAAATCGTCTCATAGATGGCGCCACTGTGACTTAATTACTTAAAAGCTCGACCATTTATCTGATACTGTTAAATATATTAGGTTTCAGTTAACTTTGTGGAGAAGAGATCTGGCCGTTTGTTTCTTAAGGGGATTTCTTTGTTCTGTAATGAAATAGTTTTGAAAAAAATTTACAGTCTTATTGTCATTTTCATAATTTGTTGTATGTAGATAAAGATATATTGGTAATGTCTAAGGCACTGCTCCCACCGCCGACGAGTGCGCGATTAGCCATCGACTATTTTCTCGCTGAAGAAACGTACAAAAGATATAAGATCCCGTGTCAATATAAAAAAACATTTTGCAAAAAAATACTACCGACTTCCAAATACAAAACCACAAAGTGAAAAATAACTTAATTTTTTGAAGTCTTTTTCTAAAAATTAGGTTATTTTTCAATTTGTGGTTTTGTATTTGGAAGTCGGTAGTATTTTTTTGCAAAATGTTTTTTTATGTTTCACTTTTTAGATGTACGTACCTAATAGGCAAGTTAGTAAGGGAACTATTTCGCCAGAATAGATTTCATGAAACTTGAACATAACCGGTGAAATGAGAGATCTGCTCACCCCTTAAGAGCGAATCCCGAGAGATTTGCCGTTATTTTTTGAAGAGTTCTGTTGTATATCTCCGAAGTTCTTCATCATATCTTCACCAAATTAAAATGGGACCAATTTCGGCACATACTTTTTCAACCAAAAAAAGAATTTTTTAAATCGGTCCACAATTGACGGAGACGGTGAACAAATATAAAAAAAAAAAAAAAACAAACATGAAGTCGAACATGGAACCTCCTCCTTTTTGGGAAGTCGGTTAAAAAGAGACACATGTAATAATAGTAGATCGCTGGCTGTTCACACTGCCGGCGAGTACTCTCTCACCATAAGTTTGACACAGCGACAAGAGTTATCAAAGTTATTCTCGCTCAGTGCTGCTCGCTTGCTCGCTTGACGAGAGACCAACCAGGTCATTTCTACATGCAGTGCGGCCGCCCGAAGCGAGTGGTGCGAGTAATTTCCCGTCACACAAGAACACTCGCTTATAGCCGAGCAACAGAACTATCGGAACTACATACTCGCTACTCGCTGCTCGCCAAATCGTTTTTAGTTTCTAGCTTTACTCGCTACACGCTGATCGTTGGCGGAGGGCCTAAAGCAAAAAAATAACTTTGCATAAATTCCTAGTGTAAGTTGTATGGGTTCGTAAGTTGTAAATTACTACAAAAAATAAAATATCTTATAGTCACCACTCTTGAGAAATAAATATAATTGGTTTGATTACGTGTTCCACAGTCATTGAACGAAAAGCTTAAGCAACTTTGTTGTACTTAATTTTCGTCTTGCCACCTTTTAAAGCATAATATTGTTAGCCTTTGCAAAATTCGTAAAATATACTTTAAAAAACATGAAAAAAATAAAAAATTACTATGGAGTAAAAAAAATTAAAAATATTGAAACATGCAATGCTGCCAGTGTTCTAGGCTTATTTGACATTGGCAGCGATGAGGACGAAATTTTTATACACATGCGCTAGTACATAATTATTATTTACAGTTTATATCTATATTTTATACTTATATTCTGTTGTAAAAATTACATTTAAAATATATTGGTATCCAAATATACTCCTATTTTCAAAGCTTTTTTAGGTAATCAACCTTAAAATCTTTGAAAACAGAAGAAGCCACTTTACGCCATCAACCATCACTAACCTCCACAAACACTTTTCACCAGAATGATAGCCCATTCCAAACCATAGTCTCGCCCATTTTTATCCAGCTTGAGCTAAAGCACCTACAATAGCGTACTTTTTCCTCATTCGGCGTAGATTCGTGCAATAATTCCTTTTTAGCCAGACATCCGTAACGACAGCCATCTTGCCTCTAAGACAGGGGCGTAGCTACCGCTGTATTAGCCTTATCAATGATACGGGGCCCCCGAGTTTAGGGCCTCCAACGAGTGCAATCAAAAGTTTGGATAATGTTATCTAAAATTTATTTTAGTTTTAGATAAGAGGTTCGTGAGGATTTTTATTTATTAAATATACTTTGTGTTATGGTGACAGCATACTCTATCCTATGCCTTCATAGCATTCATATGCTACAATGTAGTAAATTTAGTAAACCGAATTCAATTTTTTTTTGCTCGTTTTACTTGTACTTCAATCATCCTTGTCAGTTTTCACTGTCACTCAAAACCGTTAAAGAATCCAGTCTCCTATTTTATTTATTTTGTAAGAAACATAATCAGTTTTTGTTCCTTTTTTAGCCTGCCGGTAGAAAGGGCCCCCAACAAATTTTGAAACGGGGCCCCTATAAGACTACTACGCCACTGCTCTAAGAACTCCATTTTGAACTTAAGATAGAATGCGTCTGTTTATTGGATTAATGGTTCGTTCTTTTTTGTGTATATTTAAGAATTTTCTTACGTGCCAGTGTGTGTTTTAGATTGTGGTGCCTCTAGGGATCTTGGTTAATCTTTGGACGATAGACTTTGGTCTGAGGTGAAATAGTTTGTTGTCTGATAAATTAGACATACCCAGTGATTATGATTCTGTTTGTTTAATAAGGAATTTAAATAATATAGTATGGTTTATTTATCGTAATATAAAGATAACTAATATGCATTGAATGTATTGTTGATTTTATTCCTTTAATTGTTAGATAACTGTTGTGACTTTATTCTGGATTTCAAGGTTACAATATTTTTAACCGAGTTTTTACAAATTCTGTTTATAAAACACGTGTTTTCAATATTGATTTATGTCCAATTGATAAAAAAAATGTTTTTTTTTTTTAACGCTCCTAATTCTTTCGTTCTCTGGGAAAGTAAGAGGATGCTAATTGTCTTCACAGTCATCAGAACAAGAAGAGCGTTAGAATGTAGGACAACATCCGAACTTGCTTGTCACGAGCCCTACAAAAATGGACCACGATCATCCATACAAGTGCCACAACTCTAGTCCATTACCACAACGCAACAAGCTCCGAAATGAACCAGCCTGCCAAATAAGATTGGACTCGAATAAAAATCCAATTTGATAAAAATAAAGCTTTATAAAAAGTGACGCACGCATTTATCAAAACGCTCGCGCGTACACTGACGGCTTGCGAGGGAACAACGATGTAGCTTAATTGTTACTGGAATAGACAGTGTTTGATTGAAATACTTGTTTTTGGTTTTGTATAATGGATAAGTATTAAACTCAGTTAAATGCAGAATGGCAGTCACAGTTTTACAGTAATTATTTTTGAAATCAATCTTAAATCAAGATTTATATTTGAGCAGCATTCTCGGGTCCGAGAATCCAATTCTAACACAGGCGAAAAAAAGCTAGATATGCCTACGTATAATTTACCTATCGATTACAAAGAAATAAAATACAAGTAGTGATTATGAAATTTCAAAAGTTATATGCCTAAAAACTTGTGTTCATCACCACAGCCGGAAAAAAATTGGTTGGTGTAAGTTGTTGTAACATTTCTTCTATTTCAGCCTCAACTACACTCACTCTATTATATTTACTGCGTTCATCCCAACCAGTCGCTCTACATCCATGTCAATTCAGTTCAGGCCGTAGGGCAGTGAGCAAGCGATCCATCACGATCGCAGAATGTAAACATGTTGCATAGGGCTGCCACGTCCGACTGCGGATCTATCCGCCGGGTTGCGCGGATCTGCCCGATGGATCCGCAGATAAGTTAGGCATATTAGATGTGATGTGTACAGGACATGGGTTGTGTGTAACAGCTGACACAGTGTTTGTTTCGTTTTTGGTTCAACGGGGATAAATAATATTGTGGTGGAAAAAAATCACTGTCAGACGATACCAGGGACGTGTAGATTTTAGGCAACTGGTACTGTCATTAATGATAAGTGATGCAGTATTAGGTGTATTACTTTTTCTTTTCTCATACTTACTACACATACTGTCAGAAAAGTGGGTTTTATTTGAACGACAGTTCGGAAAGGTCTGATGCAATTATGTGCCCGATACTGCTAGTCTTTTTGAAAATTGCTCTACCTTTTTGTTTTCACCAATGCATAGATAATTATTTATTAATTTTAATTTCGAAAGTCCATAAGGCACTCTCACTGCACTCGCACTCTGGTTATGAACTTTTCAAGAAGCAGGTTATCTTTAATAATCTTAACACTTTAGCTGCCAGGTGCAACAAAACATTACATTTTCTATTGTGTCTCACTGTCCGACAGCTACGGTGTTATAAAATATTAATAAAAGCAAGCCTGTTACTGCCCCACTGCACTGTCCTCTTCTCATATCGAGAAGGTATGAGCTTTAATCACCACGTTTGCTCAAGATGAATCGGCGATTTCAAATTTATATTAACTCAATAAGTCCAATAGCCTTATTGCGTTATGAATTCGGCAAGGAGGTAAAGGGCAAAGAGTATGAAATATCGACCAATCACATGCGAGATGAAAGACGCGATGTGTTTTCCCGTCTATGTGATTGGTCGATTTTTCATACCCTTTGCCCCATGCCTTGCCGAATTCATTACGCAATAAGACTGCAGGTTTCTTTACGATGTTTTCCTTTACCGACGGTAGATTCAATTATTATTACTTTTAAATTTTTGATGTGAAACGTCGAACGAAAAAGTGCCGCCTAGTGGCCTGGTTGAAAAAAAGAATTTTGACTTTGACTTTGATGCACTTAAAATTACAAAATCATCCAAATATCCGCTGTGCGCCATCCCTAAGTGCCAAATTATTAGTGCGGTGGCAGCTCGAATGTGATTCGTTCATGATCACCTCAATCGGTACGCTCCGCAAACGTTTCCGGAGCCATTTATTCTAGGCTTCGGCATTGATTGGTTTCATAAAACACATTCAAGAAGTAACTTATTATCATTGATTTATTTTTTGCTAGCTTGTCCCTCTTTGGGGGTATAAGGAATCCCTCCACTCGTTCCAGCTCTCATGAGCTCTTTCTTTCTACTTCCAGTGCTCGGCATCTCTTTCGAAGTCTGCTGCGACCACGTCTCATTGTCTCAGGACACAGGAGTGCTACTTTGGCTCACAGTTTTTCCAGTGTGTAGAAATATCCTGCCCTGCTATTTAAGTTGAGCAACCTGTCATACAATTAAAAAAATACGGATCAATTCACCACAAAAGATCCGCGGTGCGCCAGCCCTAAGTGCCAAAGGATTAGTGCGGAGGCAGCTCGGATGGGATTTGTTTATGATCATCTCAACCGGTTCGCTCCTCAAACGTTTTCGGAACCATTTGTTCTAAGCCGCGGCTTTGATTGATTTAACGTTAACATTTTTTTTGTATTGAAAAAGCCTTTGGTAATAATATTCGTGGCTGTGTGTGGTTTTTATAATAAGAAAGGAGGAAGCAAGCTTTGGTGATAGGTGAATAGGGTTGTTAACTGAAAATTAGCTTTTTGTCCGTCAGGTAGATTGATAAAAAATATTGGACACGTATTTTTCTTTTGACACTCTAACATAAAGTAACGACGATATAATGCGTTGAAATATCGTGTGACGTCACGCCGTTAGTACACTTTACACTGACATAGTGACATCACAAGCCCCCACTCTTTAACTTTTATGCGCTCTATCTTTGTAAATTTTTATTGATCTGGTAAAGCAAAAAATACGTGTCCAATATTATTTGTTAATCTCACTGACGGACTAAATCGAATTATCACTTATCTATATCCAGGAAACATCCCTATTTCAGTTGGGCTGTATAGGATATTGAAAAATTTTACTCCACTGTCTACTATATCATAGTTTACCATTAGGCGGTATAGTGGTCAATCAATAAAATAAAAAACAAAGTTATTTAGAACTAAAATCATTTAAGTACGTCATCTCAAAATCTAAAAGTAAATAAAAAAAATTTGAAATTTTACTAAACTCTAGATCTGAAATCGAAGTTAAACCATTCTACAGTAATCAAGCCAATCCCAAAAAAACATGTTCTTTAATGTCTGTATTTATTCCAAAATAGCGATTAAATCTCAATCTCAGAATTACCAGTAAAATATCCCAAACTTGGTAACCAAAGACTCAATTAAACCCAATGCCGAATCTTGATAATTCCCGATAGTTAGCGCAGCTGCCCCAAAGGATTAGACGCAGCAGCTTCCATGTGATTTGTTTTAAGCCGATACGCCTTCCATTGAATGGCTTTAGCGACAATCAAGCTGGTTTATCTTTGCCTATAGTTTTCTTTTATGTTTCTTTCTTTTGTACTTTTGTACAATCCATACGAATAGAAAGAGCTTGATTTGGAAAGTTTTGCGTGGCATTTTGCTACGCCGTAGTAAGCGGAGCTACGCCGTAGCAGTTGATGCTACGCCGTAGCTGATGATGCTACGCCGCGTAGTAGATGATGCTATGCTTCGTAGCACCTAACCAAATCACTAAAATTTTGTCACTATAATGTGTCGGAGTTATTTTCTTAACGTATTATTAAGTTCCATAAAGTATTTTCTATCTCTATGTATTTATGCTTCTTTCTATAACTATGTATGCTTTGCTCTCGTGGCCACAGCTACCGTGCAAGCTTTTTTCGGGGAAAAACATAACCTATAGCACTCAGCTATACAGCCTTCTATCAGTGACATTATAATCTTAAATGGATCAATAGTGCCAGAGATAATCAAATACTAAAAAAAAAGTTTTGATGGCCAGTGCTTGTGCCCACCTTTCGTGGGATGTGAGGATCATATGGCTGGGTCGGCGAATGGTGTTTCTAAAGCTGTATACTGGGCAGACCAAAATTATTATTTTTTGACTACCTATAATTTTTAATACTACTTTCGCCCTGCAGGGGGACAGTAACAGTCCGGTATTATTATTAATATTAATTCATAAGATTATTAGAGTTAATATAAAAGCAATAAAACATCAAAAGCCTTTGATCATCAACTGGACAGAGCCAGCCAATAAACAACAAAGGATAATCTGATCAAAGCAACCGCCTCGGTCGGACCGATGGATTTATAAGCAAACTTTTTTTAAATTGTCATCCATTAATCTAAATATTGAACCTGATTGTAGCGATGGTTGTAATTGACTAGTAAATTATGATACAAAATCTCATCTCAGAGGGGAAGACAGAGGTGTGAAGTATTGTGCACCTAATTGAGTGTGCACCTATTTTTACTGACCAGGTAAAATTCTGAGTTTGTAGCCCGTAGCCAGAATTTTACGTAAAAAACTTGATGAAAAGTCCAAAACCACTTCACCTATCTTATGAATAGAACCAAGAAACACACGTTTAGCAGTTTCTTTTGCAATCACTAGACCAGGGGTAACCAATTTCTTTTATTTGGTGTCCGTTTTTTTTAAATATATCCTTTGCAGTCCGTACGTATGATTTAAAGACATACCCCTCCTCCCACGGCCTTTACATCATCACGTGTATGTACTTTGTTAAACTGGAAATAATAAACTTAAATATAGATACTATCAATGAAAATTTTGATTAGATGATTCGTCCTTTGTTGAATCGAAGGCTGCAAAGTCCTTTGTCTTTACTGCCGCGAAGTAACTGATTAAATTAAGTAAATTATACTGTACTACTGTTTACTTAAGGTCCATACAAAATCGGTCGGCGGTCCAGATGCGGACCGCGGTCCTCTATTTGGTGACCCCTGCACTACTTCTATTTAGTCCGTCAGTGAGATTATCAAATAATATTGGACACGTATTTTTTGCGATATCAAATAAATAAAAATTGACAAAGATAAAGCGCATCAAAGTTCAGGAGTGGGATTTTGTGACGTCACTTTGCAGTATAAAGTGTAGCATGGCGTGACGTCACACGATATTTCAACGCACTGCTTCGTCGTCTTTTTATGTCTACGTGGAAAAATGAAAAATACGTGTCCATTATTTTTAAGTAATCTATAATAACTGACGGACTAAATACATTATTTTGTCATCATCCCTATTATATTAAAACATACACTATTAAAATGTTTATCTACACTCACAACGTAATGTTCCAAATATGAATTCAAAAAATATTGTATAAACACGTACTTTATATACGTGTATAGGCAAAATAAAAATAATAGTAGATTATTGCTTTGAGCACAAAGTAATTTATTATTGCACCGAGTGCCTGATTTAGATATTGATTCTAATCTAACAGGCACGAGGGCCTTAAGGCGAGGTGCATAATCTGCTTTTCTTTCAACTATTACCTATAGGAATAGTAGATATAAGAAACTCATATCAAATAGTTAAAATAGAAGTTTAATTATTGAAATTAAAAGATTTTCAACAACACTGTCGGCAGCATTTAGAATGTTTTCCGGAGTTAATGTGTCGCTAGATGATTCCATTTTAATTCGAAGCCGAAGCACTCAAAATCAGATAGTATCACACTTTATCGTTTCCAAAAATATTGTCAAGCAAAATTAACAAAGTTCCCGCCAAATCACTTTTTTTAATTTCTTTCATTAATAAATCAGAGTTAGCAGCAATCATTTTTTAAATTTGGAACAAGTAGGATAGAAACGAATAATACGTACGTAAAAAAAAATGTATTGATATCGGCTGGCTGAATAGAGCTAATACATTGAGATTGGCACCTTTTGGTGCGATAAAAAAATAAACTGTGGAATAATGAAATTTCATACATTTTTATTGCTCTAGAGCATTAAAGACTCGCTTTGTACTGAGTTTTTAGTGTGATTGTGATGAAATAAAAGCATAGTTGGAAGAAAAAACCATTACAGTGCAACATTTTTCTTCGATTTTCAAACAACTGCATCATAAAATAATTTTTTAATTTTTATAGCACAATTTTATTTTTTAATTTATTGGCGCTTATGGGCTCATTGACTTAATGTAGAAAAAAAGTGTCTATGGACTCGCGCGCTGCGCAGTCATGCGCAATGATAATCTAAATTGCCCGCCATATCACATATTTTTCCGTTTCCACTTTTGTTTTATTTCAACTGTATGAGTGAAGATAAAATAGTGTTTGCAAGGGCATATAATTAGGTATTAAAACACTCGCGTAATATTATTATCACACTCGGCTTCGCCTCATGTGATAAACCTACGCTCGTGTTTTAATAACCCCTATTATATGACTGTTGCATAAACTACTATTGCAATTCAGTAGAATCGGCTCCTCGATTTGTTGGCCATGCAAAATAAAGCTAAGGGCTAGAAAGGGGATCAATACTGAGACGACGATAGTTGCAATCTATCTATACTCTTTTCAATCAATAAATAATTATTCTAATTATTGGCCTCAGGAAGTTAATCCTTGTCCATCTATCAAAATATAAACTCAATAAGGCTTCATTTATAATTGACTTGCTTAACAAACAATATTAAACTAATATAACGGGAGCAAAGTTTGCTTGTCTGACGGGCGTTCACGTGAAAATGGATTATCGGTTTAGTATTAAACTTTGGCTTACAACAGCGCAGATCCAGGAAATTCTTTGTATGTATTGAAGAAGGGCACTGAAAAGTGCTAATGAATAACGTAGATTTAAACAAGTTTTTATTTTAAAATATTATGAAAAACAAGCTTTTATATTTAAAAGTGCATTTCAGCTCAAGCGGAAAATATCAATTGAGCTAATTTTCTTTGCAAGCTTTGACTACATACATAAACACCAGAACAGATGAATGATAAACATTTATAACAAATATTGGTGGCCTCAACTCAGAGAGGCCCTTTTAATTTTATGAGTGTCACCGCAGAACTTTTTACTAGTAGAACCAATTTTGATGCTTCCTTTTTTATTTGAATGCTGGTGTTTTTCATGTTCCATTTAAATTTGGTCAAAATTTGCTGAAGGACTTCGGAGATATACCACACAACTCTTCAATAAATGCCAGCAAATCTCGCGGGTTTGCTCCAATCACATGTCTGTTTATTGTTTACTCCATTTCATAACAAAATTTCACGCAGGTACGCTCTAAAGGGGTACGCAGCTGTGTAAAGTTCACCCTGGTACACCGGTTGTGTTCAAGTTCCATGTTATTTGGGTAATCTGTTCTGGAAAACTGTGGGCATTATAGATATGTACCACAACTAAAAGATGAAAATAAAAGCTTTTTTACAAAAAAATACAACCGAAGAAAAAAAAATTGGAAGTCGTTGTCCCTATATTTAGGCTGGTTAGATAGGTATTGACAAGCTGTATTACATTTCTTATTTTTAGTCCACAAAAAGCTTGTTTTGAAAAGATTTTTACTTTTAATTAATTTCATTTACGAGTATTTTAATTACCCAGTGTAATTATTCCCAGATGAAGCCAAGTAATTTAGTTTAAAAGGTATTTAAAAAAATCCTGTTAATTTTCTGCTTGATCTCGTCTAGTAATTACAATTTTCTGCTGGAATAATTTATATTTTAATAGGTTTTTTTTACCTAATAATTGATTAGTATCTTGAATTCTGGGGAATATCTTGGGGCAATAATAATTTATAATCATCGTTTTTTTTAAGTGATAGATTCGCCTTTGACTACTATCTCGCATGATGTTAAGTGATGAGGTGGTCGACGGTGAAGCACGCTAGCCTAGAAGCAACCTATTAATTCTTGACTTAAAGATCCCTAGGTTGTAGCTATCAGGAAACAAAGACTTCGGCAGAGAATTCCACTCCTGAACTGTACGCACAATGCAAGTATTTGCAAAACGCTTTGTGCGTATGAATGGGATGTCCACCATGTACCGATGAAGCATTGCCGTACGTCTTGTGGTCCAATGATGGATAGGGCTAGGAGGAATCAAATTGTGCAGTACCATCGCACACTCCTCGAAATGTAACCGATAGAAAAACTACAGGCTGGCAACTCGTCGTCGGTGTTCAAGGCTCTGGAGCTTTGAGTCGACCAGCGTATCGTTGCCGATCAGCCTCTTGGACCGTCTGTCAATCGACTCAATTCGATCAATTTTTATCTTGGTCTTATCCCAATTTAATACGTGTTCTTCTTCCATACTTCTGTGTTAGTCTTCATCTCAGTAGTCACACCGTTTCTAGAGATACCCTTCACACAATACATTCTTATATCCCTATATTTAAAGCACTTATCCCACCGCCGACGATCATTGAGAAGCGAGTAGAGCTAGATATTATATTCGAGTTGGCAGGCAGCGAAAAGCGAGTGTGTAGTTCCGATAGTTTTGTAGCTCGGCTATAAACGAGTGTTCGTTCACTCGCTCGGAGCGGCCTATTGTCCGCGGTGTTGAGTTTACCGCCAATAGAATATCTCTGAGCGAGTATTATCTATGATAGCTCTTGTCGCTGTGACAAACTAAGCGTGAGAGAGTTCTCACCAGCAGTGTGAACAACCAGCGATTAACTTTTAACAAATGTGTCTCTTTTATTGACACGGGATCTATATATTTTGTCCGTTTCTTCAGCGAGAAAATAGCCGATATCTAATCGCTTCCTTGCCGGCGGTGGGATAAGTGTCTAAGTTAATTTAAAAATATATAAACAATTTCTATAAATTTCGACTGTAATAGACTGCATTAATTGCGCATGCGCTAAAGCGGGCGTTGCCACAGACAAGTATTAATTTGAACCAAAACTTTTTATAATAGGTACTATAAAAAAACATTTCCCTCCCGCAGTCGGGTAAAAATGGAGCGCCCCGCATAGGCTTTCCATTACAAATAAATAATTGATGGAAACTCCTCGGTGATATTAACTTCTTGGATTTGCCCTGTATTGTAATAGAAAAATAGTAGATTATTACATCGAGCACAAAGTAATTTATTATTGCACCGAGTGCCTGATTTAGAGCCCGAGCGTTAGCGAGGGCTCTAATCTAACAGGCACGAAGGCAATATAAATTACCTAAGGCGAGGTGCATAATCTGCTTTTCTTTCAACTATTACCTATAGGAATAGTAAATAACAGAAACTCATATCAAACAGTTAAAATAGAAGTTTAATTATTGAAATTAAAAGATTTTCTATAACACTGTCGGCTTCATTTAGAATGTTTTCCGGAGTTAATGTGTCGCTACATGATTCCATTTTAATTCGAAGCCGAAGTACTCAAAATCAGATAGTATCACACTTTATCGTTTCCAAAATTATTGTCAAGCAAAATTAAAAAGTTCCCGCCAAATCACTTTTTAAATTTCTTTCATTTTTAAATCAGAGTTAGCAGCAATATTTTTTTAAATTTGGAACAACTAGGATAGAAACGAATAATACGTACGTAAAAAAAAAAGTATTGATATCGGCTGGCTGAATAGAGCTAATCCATTGAGATTGGCACCTTTTGGTGCGATTAAAAAATAAACTGTGCAATAATGAAATTTCATACATTTTTATTGCTCTAGAGCATTAAAGACTCGCTTTGTACTGAGTTTTTAGTGTGATTGTGATGAAATTAAAGCATAGTTGGAAGAAAAAATGTTTTATAGCATTATTTTGTTAGAGAAAAAGTGTTATAACAAGATTCTATTTTTAAATTTCGGTATTGTGTTTATAAAGTATGTCAATATAAACTCGTTTTGAAGTTTATAATCCGAATATTACGATATGAGAGTAGATAAAGTTCTAAAAAGATCACTTTTAAAGCAGTCTGATGCATTTGGAGGCAGTTGTTTTACTTTAATCTTAGATGATGAATTGTTTTGAATAATATTGAAAACGTCCAGCTGTTTTTGATAAAGAATATTACAAAAACACAAATGCGCACAATACGCGCAAAAACAGCCTTTATTGGCAGTCAAAAACCTATCACGAGTATAAGACCAAAATTCCGTAAAAACCGCTATTTAAGAAAAACCCGTCCAAAATAAGGTGAATCTTTTAAAACACCCTGTGGCTTATACAGTGTGAATCTCCATATTGCCACCATTCAAATCACTGCGTACCCTCATAAAATCACGAACATTTTTATTACTAAAACGAAAGAGACGACAATACTTATCTCACTTCCTTTTTTATCTTGCGTCTCTCTCGCCTAAGAATTTCCACACTTAAGAATCAATATTCGGACTATGGGAGCGACCGCCATGAATTTACGGTCACCATTGTAAAAGGCTCGTAAAATATTTAATATCTTTTGTCCACGGTGCAACACTGTTAACCCTTGAGTTATGACTGAACCGGTTATAACTGGATATAACTGGAATGGTCCGGATGCAGATACCTTTCAGTTGTTTTTAGCTGTGCAAGTAAACGCCCTTTATTTTTTAAAAGGTCAGCAGTATTAGATAGATAGATTTACTCTTTATTGTGCACTTTACTATATTACTAGAAGCTTATTATTATTATTAATAGGGCGTAGTTTTAGCTTAACTGTGCAAGAGTTCAGCTTCTTATTTCCAAATAATGGAGGTTGTACTTGCCATGTCATCTATTCACCGCCATTTCGTTATAGGTAAAGAATACATAAGGTACTAAGTCCGCCTTTGTACCTTACAAATACTATAAACAATTTTACTAACCGAAAATTTAACCCAAGATTATCAAGATAGATAGCAACTGAAGCAATGTTACAAGAAAGACCCAGAATAATAAATAAATATACAAATGTTAATACAATATTTATGTCTGTATAATAAATCGTCCATAGATTTATTGACCGTCTAGAGGACATTCCAATTTCCACGTTGTATTGGTATTTCGAGGAAAACTATTATATTAACGTGCTGATGCTCCAAATTTTAATATATTGCGGCAACAGAGAAAATAAATATAATACTACTAGCCTTTGCCAGCGACGCTCCCGCGTGTATGTCGAAAATAACTTTATTTGGAATATAAAAACAGCCGCTATAAAAAGTGCCATATGTCCTAATTCAGGCTATGGTCTACATTTGTTCGAAATTGTATTAAAACCCGTTCAGCCATTGAGGTGCAAACATCTAAATCATAGACTTTTTCATTTATTAAGTATCTTTAACATCATAGCGTATTTAGTGCAAAAATGGCAAAAAAATCGTGTTAAAATATGTAGTATGCCTGTGATAAGGCAAAATACAAAAGTCACAAAAGCTGAAACGATTGGGGTGGAAAAATACCATTTATTCTCACTAATCGTCGGACTAGTGAGATTATTTTTTTCAATTATTCAACCGTCAAACTACTGAGATTGTTTTTCTCATTTGTTGAACCGTCAAAATTTTAATCGACGAACAATTAAATTCAATTTAAAAAAAACAGACAGGTTTCGGGTTTACAGACACCCCAAATCAATCAGATTTAAGTGTCTGTAAACCCGACAGAAAATCCTTTCAGTTCTCGTCAACGCAAACCGACTGCTGAAGTCCTCGAAGATAAGAATTGATATGGTATAGGTCTCTGAAGAATGTAAATTCGATCGAAAACAATACAGAATCGTCCCGTAAAACCTCAGTACAAACATATTATGTACTTTGCTCGCGTGTAAAGCGTTTTCTTATCCCAAAGGAAAAAGTGCCAAATTTCATCCAGATCGGTTCAGCGGTTCTGGTGTGATTGAATACCAAATAAACATCCATCCATCCATACAAACTTTCGCATTTATAATATTAGTAAGAGATATAAATATAAACGTTTTTTACCGAAACAAGCGTTTTTAAAATTTTATTTTATTGTTTTTCGATTAAAATAAATTCGACGGTCGAACAAATAAGAAAAAACAATGTCAGTAGTTCGAAGGTCGAACAATTGAGAAGAGAAATCTCACTAGTCCGACGATCGAACTAATGAATCAAACTAGTGAGAACTAACGAAAAATACGTGGAAATATTCAGGCAACAATCAATAATTGCAAGAAAAGCATGTATAACATAACAAACTATTAAACAATATGAATAAACTCACACAAACAGCATAAATTTCAAACAGGCAGCATTAAAAGCCTTTTCCCTTAATCGAGTATAATAGCTAACACAGCAAGGGACCATTTGAAGCCGTTTGTAGCTGTTATTTAATCTACAGCCCGAGTATTGCACAAATAGATTTAGCGGATGTCACTTAGAACGGGGAAGGGACACTCCGGAGTAACTCAGGTACCCCGGAGAGTACAGATGTCACTCCTGTGGACATTTCTCTTGGTGAAGGTATATTATTTAACTTTTGTATTGCAGTTATGAAGTGAAGCCTTAGTGGTTTCTGCGTCCTTATAGGATACATATTGTAAGTATACTGTAACTACTCTGTATGTTCTAAGTATTGCTCAAATAGCTTTAACGATATTTTTTAAACTTATTTTTGGATTTCATTGGAGTTATTAAATAAGATCTTGATGTTTTCTGCTCTGTACGACATCAGTAAAGAAATCGAAACTTCTTTCAGTCATTTCAAAGTATTACAGAAATAGAGCACATTAGCAATGTCAGTCCTGTGACACTTTTTGGAGAACGATATTTTTAAAACTTTTCAAATTCAAAATCAAATCTTTATTGCATATCACATGTGTTTAAGAAGATCTTTTAAATAGTAATATAGATCACATGGTTGTCGGGCACAGCAATTGAGTAAAAAAATAAACACATTTAATTAATATTATTTAGATAAAATAATTTTTAAATGATGCTACAGAATAACAATTATAAAATAAAGACAGGCAATTGAAGTTCAGATATAAAAGTCAAATAAAATGGTAAAATGTCAATCAAATAAAATATACTATATATCGAGCACAATAATTTAGTACAGTCATAAATATGTAGATTATTTATTATACAATTAATATAACGTGGAGAATTTATAATGTAATTTTTCATTGTAATAGTACATTATGGTACTAGTGTATAAAGTTGGTGATTACCGCTGAGGTGCCATTGAGACACGAGCCGTTAGGTGAGGGTCTTAAGAGAGCCGAGGACGGTAATCATCAATACACACGTGTATCATACGACGTTTTTCAACACACTTGTGAAGAAAATAATACAAAAAAATCAATTCCAACAGTGAAAACGAGTTGTGAAATTTTTTTCGCAATGGCGGGCAAAATTAATCAGTTTTCCTATGCGTGCGCATCTAACAATGGCGATCGGCCATATACTAAAAATAATGAGTTATTTATTTTTGGCTTTTCGCGGATAGCATTTTAGCCACATACAAAATGGGGAATTTCAGGTTTTCTTTATTACAGACAAAAACAAATTAAGAGAAAGTATTATTTATTAAACACGTACAAGTTGAAATTATCTATTTAAATACGAAGTTGCATGAAATGTGTTGCATTTGTACTATTGAGCACGATCTTTTTTGTATCGAAACTTTTTTAAGAACAAAGCAACTCAACCAATAAATTAAAAAAAAAAACTCTTTATCTCACTTGTGAATAATAGTAATGAAAAAGTCACAGTTTGATAACAGGTGTCATTATGTGACTAATTGCGGTGAAATTAGAGCCACTTTATGAGCAAGTGTGTTGAAAAATAAATGATGCCACAGAATAAAATTATTTTGTATATATATTTTTTGTATTATTATTATGAAGTTTCCATATTTGACATATGAAATCACAATTTTAACGTCTCCAGATAGTCACGTTCGAAAGTCATCATTAAAAATTAAGTCTTGTTGGTTTCGCCAATGTCTTTGGATGATTTTTTCCGTATTTATATATATATGCTATGAGTACTTTGTATTCGAAGAATTGAGCATTTGTATATTGTTATACTCGTAGTTGAGAAGTATACAAGTTAGGTTTTCAAAGGACTGACCCCACTTTTTAGAACCATCTACATCAATTTCGCCCCTTACGTGATGAAATAAAACCTTATTTCAGTCATAAGAGTAATATCAAATGTGCACAACCACATCAGTTTTTATTTTTGGCAATTTAGTACATTTTTATGGCAAAATTAACTTAGCTGTTGCTTATAGATCCGAATAATGTTTAAAAACAAATGTTTCAACCTTACCTCAATTGACAACCCCAAAACAGAAAAGTACTGACCAAACCCCCGTACAAGTCCGAAAAAACTAACTAAAACGTCAACCGAGAACCTCTTACTTCACAATATTAGAAGCCTCCATTTTTTCAGGGTGAAAGTAATTTTTTTCAGTCTCACAATAATGTTGTTCCCGTAAATTAGTTTTCGGAAAGCACTTGGGACTTTTAGTGATGGATAACCGTTCCGTTGCGTTTATTTTCAGAAGGTTTTCCTTTTTTTTCTGTTGCGAAACAAACGGATGGGTCTATTTTTTTCTGAGTGATGCGTGACTCGATGTTTTCTATATTGTTTTTGCTTTTCATGGTGTTTGATGGTAAGTCGGTTAGAAAGGTCATGGTTTGGAATTGATTGTTTTTTCTGTCTGCTTACTTTGGTAAGCAACAAAGTTCATGATAGAAGTATCAATAATACAAAAAAAAGCGAACTAAAAGACGTAAACAAGAAGAAAATCATGCTGTGCAGTCGGAGGATACATATTCGTGAGCTGGCTGACCAAAACCAGATGTATCCTCTGATTGCACAGCATGATTTTCTTCTTGTTTACGTCGTTTTAGTTCGCTTTTAAAGCAGTCAGGTTTTTTGATTTTTCTAATTAACTTTTTTTATTTTTAACTTTTTAGTATATTTTTTTTAGAATTCGGTACATATAAACATATAAGTGATATATTTTTGAAATCACCTCTTAAAACCCTTTGTTTTGATACCCCACACGATGGGTTCGGAAGAAAAAAAGAATTTGGTGACCCACAATATGGCGCCCAAAAGACGCCATTTTATTATTTTACAATTTTAATGTAGCCAGTGACACTCGCAGGGTTAAGACGAATCGATTGACGTACGAATCATCCAAATCGGCTAACGCGTTTGGTCTCTGGAACGCCACATAGGAACAAACATACATACATACATACATAGACTGATAAACACATTACCCTCCTTCGGCATTCGGGTAAAAACAAAGAGCTATGAATAATTTAATGCTTGATTCATGTCTCATTGCTGTATGTAATAAATGACAAATGATTTTATTTCAGTAAGTTGGTTAGTCTGACACTTTTACATGTCGATCATAATTTCAAACTAGATGAGGTCGGCGTTTCCTACCTGACTACTCTGAGAAGAAAGGCCGAAACCAACTCAGAGGTCACAGTCTCTTTTAAAGTCCAGACATAATCTTGGTTAGGTCATGTGAATACCTGTGATTGGTCAACCCGTGCGGCTGTTATTATTTAGCCAGGAAAGTTACATCAATTAGAACAATCGAAATCAGAGAAGTAATTAAAGCAGCCATGAGTCAAGTTCGTGTGTTGACTAACTAGACTTTGATCATTGAACTTTACGCTTTTGGTGATGTTTGTGAACGGAATCCAGCTGCGGTTTTAATACTATTAATAAAAGGTTGTTATACCTTTTTTGAATGTACTTATATGATGCCTAAAGATGTTAAAAAAATGATTTGCTTGAATATTTTTGTGTATCCATTTTGTCGTAAAATGAGTCTTTTCGTACTTAGTCATTAACTAATTCCTAGTAACTCCCTGTTTTAACATTTTCTAAAGTTCTGATAAATTCCAAAGGAATCGTTTCCTTACTTCTGTTAACCCCATCATTTAGTGCACACATTTGTCAGTAACCGTGCAGCTCAACTCAGAATTTAAGGAGCTCAACAATTCGACGAACAATACCAAAGAAAGGACATTTGGGTAGGCCGCATAAATTACTCAAACTGCCAGACCATGAATAACTAACAGAAAAGTTATAATAAATAACAAAAAAAAAAGAATTACCGACATAGTCTTCACATTCACAATAATGACAAAAATATAATGTTTTAAGAAGTAAATTTTCATGATTTTGCAACTTATACATACAGCATAATTATATAGTATAAGTAATTTCATCTATTGAACACAACGTGTTGGTAAACAACCATTCTTATGTTCCTTGTACCACATAATATTGAGCTGCTCTAGGCTCTAACAGCCTTATTTCTAAAAATCTCAGCACTGATTAGCAGGATCTTAATTCAAATTCTCTATACAAAACATCCACTAATTATTTGCTAAACAGGGTCGAGATTTTTATAAATAAACATCTTCTAGATCTTAGATCTTGCAAAGAAACTAATCATAGTCACAACAAGTTCAATACTTCTTCATCCTTTTTACTATTACTGTTAAATATCTAGGCCACACTTCACCTCTCTCGTTTTTTCCTCCAAATCCGTGGGCACGGTCCGTAAACTTTAAATTTATTTACATACATAGTTACATAAAAAAAAGAAAATTCAAGATTAATATTATCAGTCTTATTCATAAAAATCTCAGAATAATAGCTATTTATGCAACTGTTACGTTATGGACGGTCTTTTAATACGAGTGCCATTTTTCGGTACAAGCGTAGCGCGTACCGAAATAGGTGGGCACGAGTTATTAAAAGACCAATAACGTACAGTTCCATACAATATTTTATCTACGAAGGAAGGAATAGAACACAGAAATAGACAAATAAGTATTTCAGGAAGTGTGTTTAAGTATTTCATTTCTCTTATACATGTCTTGATTTCATTTCTGGTAGTAAATTATTTGTAGCCGCAACTGCTCTATTTGTTATATCTGGTGGAGTATTTTCAATATCACTTAATATTGAAGACATTTGAAATAAAATTTGGAATAAAATTTCACTCAGAAAATTTTGCCCGCGTCCACTTTATTTTTATCTTTTTATTTAGTCTTTATTAGGTATAAGGCAAAGATCTTGTAGCCGCAACAGCCAAATAGTATACGATACTTATGTTCTAAACTTGTTCCATTTTTAAAAACATCATTTACATTGTCTTGATTTCGAAGTAATATTATAGGCACCTGGCTGTTTGTTCTGAATGCTTTGCTTGTGTTTTATAATTTATGACGATTCGCATAATGCAACCCGATGTCGTTATGGGTATCATAATGAAACCGCTGTCAATTTTGTAATTCGAATATAACGAAACCGAAGTAGATAAAAACTATTTATGGATATGTTGGCATAATTGCAACAGGTTACATTTACTTCTTCATACGTTTTATTGCTATAAATATCTAGGCCACACTTCACATATCTGCTTACCTCACCCAAATCCTAGCACATCATTTATATGCAAGCCCGCCTGCCAAGCACGAAGCGTACCAATCTAGTGTAAAGGTCTGAGCGCAAATACTTAATCACTAATTACCTAGCCGTCATAAATGTAATTAATTTTAGCGGTATCTTCTTGTGTGGTGCAAGTTTCAAGAGGGAGCGGTTAGGAGGTTTTATTAAAGCTTATTGATTCGAGACATTGTGGTTACTTTTTTATAACATAGCTAATAACAAGGTTCTTTTAATATAATTAATTGCAGGAGCACTTGCAGGAGAGGATTTTACCAGATTTGATGGCATTGAGGATGGAAACATCTAAAACCACTTTACGTCCCAATAACCAGCAATATTTTGAATTGAATTGCATGATTTTGAATATCTGTATAATTATTCTAATATGCCATCAGTTTTATGCTACTTTTGTAATGCATTGATAAGTTCAAAATCATTCTGAAATAATATACTTTACGCCAAGTTATAGACAAAATCTAGAGATATAACCTAACTCTGACACTCTCATTTCATTAAAAAAATACAAAAAATAAAGTGGTATATTATTATTCACATGGAACAGTTCCTCAATTCGTTTTTATTTGATATCTACATAGCGTAAACAACTACAAATCCTAATGAACCCACACTTGCTATCCACTCACAAGTTAGACCACTGCTAGCCTGGTAGAGGTTCTACGCAAAAACGGGGCCCCGCTCATCCCTGATATTAACGTCGCCACATGAAGGATGGCACTACACCGGAGGGAGGCAGACACCAAATAAATATACAATGTTTTGAGGGTTAGAGTATTAAGTCGAGCTCTAGAGCGCGTTTAGGTGAAGCTACAAGTATGGCAGATGTAAAGAAGCTACAAGTCTGCAATGCATATTGTGTATTTCGTTTGAATTGAATTTTACAGTCATTTGGTAGTCTTATTTTACCAGACCAAAGGTAGAGCTTAGAGATATGGTCTAGAACAATAACAGATTGGATGGCTAAATAAGTAAAGGTCGACAAAAATAACGTTGGGCAGATGACCTCAAAAATGTTACCGGTCCAGAATGGATCAGAATTCCGAGAGACTCTATTCTGGCATCACTTTGGGCATTATAGGTACCTAGCTTATAGAACTGGTCCAATTTCGTACTACAACTAAAAAGTGACAAATAAAAAACCTTTTTACAAGAAGTTTTTTGACACTTGTTGTGTTTTTACTTGGAAGGAGGTTGTATTTTTTTGTAAAAATGTCTTTATTTAATATCATAGATCATAATATCATAGAAAATATTCATAGATCATCGGTGACAGATCCTGATATAATAGTTTTTTGGTCAGTTTGCAATATCGAAGTAAATATTGAAGCATACATACTATTGCGTCATTGTTTTATTAATAGATTGTTTATAAAAGCTGCCTTTGGCTACTACTGCCAATGTCAACTACGCCATTCAATCGTTCATCCATCGTCAATACCTCGTCTTATCCAAACTTCTAGACCTCACCTTCTAACTTATACACCGTCGCCATTTAGAATATCTGTGGTTGTAAAGTAGAATTATTTTCTCTATTCCTTCTGCATAATTACGGTAGCATTGCAAATGTTGTTAATTTTGGCTCCGTGCTTGTGAGAAATGAGAACAAATATTTCTATTATAAAGTATTGTTATGACCTACGGAATGAGGTGAGCCGAATTGTTATTTTTTATTAATTGTTATTTTGTGTTGTGTGTTTTAAGAGGTGTAATAGTTTACTGACTTTACAAAAGAGTTTGTTAAGTAAAATAAAATTTGGTAAAAGCTTTATCGGGGGTAGTAATGCATACATACATAAACTCACGTTTGTTTTCCCATGGGGATAGGCAGAAACTACAGACCTGCTACGATCCTTAGATACTTCTTTTGCTTTACTCATATTCATACATCTAGTCATACATGCATTCCGGTTATGAGTACTGCACACCTGGCCTTTAGGAAGAACAGCACCAATAAGGTCTCCATTCACATCTGCCTTGTAAATACCTTTCGTTGGTCGCCTTTCATTCATCCTCTCAACATGGCCAAACTTTCTTAGCATACTCTTTTCAATTTTTGTCACTACATCTTCTTTTAAATGCTGTTGCAATTTTGAAACGTGCTTTCAACGTTCGCGTTTTTTTTTATTTCGTAGACAGGCCCAGACTGAGTTGTTGGTGCCAGATTCCCTCGATAAATATGTCTGAAATAGACCTAGGTACAAAAATTGTAGGGAGAGTATAGTCCTTCAGATCGATTTCAGCCATAGCAGCCAATCCTACACGACTGGATCAGTCAGGCGCAAAACCAACTATGTGAAGTGCTTTCGAGGAATGGAAGTGCGACACCGCCAACTTTTAAACCCTGGGCTACACTAAATAAAAGTGTTATTGCATTCACATTTATACTCACATAATCAAACGTTTTCGACATACCTATAGCTATATAATGGGTGCGATATTTGCAGTTTCTTTACACCCAGATTATCTTCAAACACTTTAGTATTTCAATAAAAACCCAGCTCATTCGCACTCAAATGTTTCACTTTAAAACATCTTCTATGCTATACATTTAGACGTTGTATTTGGCTCTAGTGTCATTCATTTGGCCACTTCATTAATCATGGCCGCTTTGGACGGCAAATGCGGTATGTAGCCAGTGACTATAAATTAGGTTTATTTTGTTTGTGAGGATGAATTGTTTGTTTAATGGATTTATTTGTTCTAAAATAATGTTGAATTAAATCTAAATCTAAGCTAATACTATCTTAGGGTATTTTTTTCTGTGTTTTGTCAGTTTATTAACCCCCGACGGAAAAAGAGGGACGTAATAAGTTTGACGTGTGTATCTGTGTGTCTGTCTGTGGCATCATTGCTCTTAAACGGATGAACCGATCCTGATTAAGTTTTTTCGTTTAAAAGGTGACTTTATTAAGAGTGTTCTTAGCTATATTTAATTAAAATTGGTTGAGCCATTCAAAAGTTATCTACATTTTAATCTTTGAATCTGGGCTTTTTATCGTGTCATAATTACGTGTTTCGATAGATTGTCGATTGAAGCGGGTATCTCCTACTAGATATATGTAGTTTAAAAAGTATGAAATAGCCAACATGTAAAGCAGTTTATTTTATTTACTTAGCGGTTACCCGACGCGAGTACGAGGCTTATTTTTGGTTTTCTAGAATTTTGCAACATGAGATAGTTATATTTTAACGTAAATGCAAACTAGACACTTTATCCTACCTTGAATGCATAAAATGGTCGTGATTAATTGAGAAGAAAATGTACGAGCATTTCTAATGAGCATGAAATATATCAGTTTAAGAGCAAAATGCATGAGAATTTTGCTTAGTACGTGCGCTTTTTAATCCAGTGGAAACAAAAATAGTTTTCAGGTAACTAGCTAAATAGTTCATGTTTTAATTGCATTTAGTAATGAGCATAGAAATTTTATGATTAGCCTGGATATCACTAAGCGCGACTGTTGAGCGTTGAGTCTCGGGTTCGGTTTCCAGGTCGGGCAAAGTATGATTGAGTTTTTCTATCTATAATTTCTCAGTAGCTGATTAGAGTCTGGATTTGTGCCTACCTCCTATTAGATGGGACTTGAACATATCTGGTGAAATGTGGGTATACTAATAGGTGCCTCTGCCCAACCCTTAGAAAAATACAGGCGTGAAGTTAATATATTTAAAATTAAAACCATGTCAATGATTGCTAAAAATCTTCTCCCAGCGGCTTCGCCCGTGTGAAAAGTAGTTTATTATCCCAAGGGAACCTTATAGAAAGAAAGAAAGAAAGAAAAGAAAGAAAAACTTTATTTGTCAAACATGCGTTTACATGACTAATCAGACATGCATGGTATTGAATTAATAAATGTTGTGAGCGTCCATGTTTTGCCAATAATGGCGTACAAAATTTGTAGGTACATTTAATTCCATTTTACATTCAGTAATTTTAAATATAATTACAAAATACAAAACAAATAAATAATAATTGATTTAAAGATATTATAGTATAATTAAGTATATTATAGTCAAAATAAATTAAATAATGTCCAGAATATTCATTACTATGCAGTCAATTATGATCATTCAAAAGTTAATTAATTTAAAATTCACATTATTCAATTGTTATTCTTAACTATGTTTATTAGTAGCTGGTATAAAAAAGTCCTTTTCATTTAAAAAATCTACAACATTGTAATACACTTTACACACTAAAAAATTTCTCAGCTTATTTTTGAAAAGTGCCAAGGGCATTTCTCTCCAACTTTTAGGTAATGTATTAAATATGATAGGAGCCATACAGAAAACACTTTTGCGCATGAGGGTTGTTCTCGCAGTATGAGAACATATCCTGCTGTTGTCGCGCCTATTACGTGGGATTACTTCATCTAATCGTTTAAATCGTAGTGGATTTGTTTTAACAAAAACAGCCACTCCTAAAATGTACAGACATGGCAAAGTAAGTATTTTATATTTTTTAAAGTAAGGCACGCAACTATCAGTAGGTTTAATTCTAAATATTGAACGAATGCATCTCTTTTGAGCCTTGAACACCGTGTCTTTTTCTGTCGAGTTGCCCCAAAAAATGACACCATAGCGTAGATGACATTCTGTTAAACCATAGTAGGCTGTAAGTAATGCCTCCACACCTATTATAGACGACAACGTGTGCAGGGCATAGGCAGATTTACTGATTTTCTTGCACAAGTTTTCGATATGGGTTTTCCAATTAAGTTTTTTGTCAATGTGGAGCCCTAGAAATTTTGTTGTTTCTACCTCTTGTATAGGCTGGTCATCGTAGCGTATATTTAAATTACTCTTACTATTGATCCGTTGACTAAAATGTATTAATTTAGTTTTTGTCAGGTTAATCTTTAAGTTATTGTCATCCAACCACTTTACCATTAGATATATAGACTCATTTATGTCACTTTCATAAGTATCAATACTTTTGCAAGGTATCGCTATGGTGCTATCATCGGCAAATAGTGTCAAAGGTTGAGGGATGCCTTTCGGTAGATCATTAATATACAATATAAACAAAGGAGGCCCTAGAACACTCCCTTGTGGCACGCCAAACGAAACTATACGTTTTGAGGATTGAAATATAATTTCATGTTTACTTTTCATATTAATTTGGGTTATATTTGTTATTTGAGTTCTGTTAAGTAAGTAGGATTTAATTAGATTGTTGACATTTCCTCTAATTCCATAAGCTTCAAGTTTACTTAAGAGTGTACCATAATGCACATAGTCAAAGGCTTGCGTCATGTCACAAAATACGCCACAGACCGGTTTCCTCTTATCCACGTTAGAAGTAACATTATATAAAAAGTCATAAATAGCCATGTCAATAGTGTTACCCATTCTAAATCCCTTCTGTTCTTCGCATATAATATTATGTCTTTCAATAAATGAATTTAGTTCCTTGTAAATATATTTCTCAAATATTTTAGAGATTATAGGAATTAGCGATATTGGCCGATAATTCTCCATTAACTCCCTATCGTCTTTCTTAAATAGTGGCTTGACGATAGAGACTTTTAGAGCAGCAGGGTAAACGCCTGCGCTAATACTGAGATTGATGACATGACTCAAAGGACCGCAGATTTCCTCCGCAACATGTTTTAGTATATAAGTAGCAATACCGTCATATCCCACACTGCTTGTATTATTCAAGGACTTTATTATCTTTTTAATATCGTCTGGTATACTAGGGGCCATAAACATAGTTTTGTTATTGAAATCTAATGTACACGCCCGCGGTCTGCAGTCGACATCCAGTTTTGGCTGTATTTTATCAATAAAAAAGTCATTAAATGCTTCCGCAATGGTCTTATGATGAGATATGACGTTGCCACCCATTTTAATTTTATTTATGTTAGATTTAGGTAGATTATACTTTGCACGATTGATAATTTGCCACGCAGTTTTCGATTTGTTTTTAGATGTTTTTATATTATAATTGTTTTGTGCTTTTTGTGTTAAATTGATAATCTTTTTGTACATTTTAGAATAATTATATAATATGGTTTTATTGATATTGCTACGATTAAGTCTAAACTGCCATAGGAGTTTCCTTTTGTTTTTACTGCATAGTTTGATACCTTTTGACAACCACTTAGTTCTTCTTATTGCATTTATTTTAACCACCTTTATTGGAAAACACAGATCGTACAACAGCTTGAACATCTCAATGAAATGATTATAGGCTACATTTGGGTCATCTGTGTCATATAGTTCTGCAAAGGTAAGGTTTTTCAGATGGTTTTTAAATTTTACTATGTTTTCCGCACTATAGTCCCTTCTAGTTGCGTACCAATACTTAAAACAACATATTTTTTGTACTGGACACTGAAGCAGCTGTGCTGTATGATCCGACAATGCCCATTCTAGTACTTCAGTCTTACATGAATTAAAGTTATGCGCAAAGTTGTCAATGCACGATAAACTGGCCATGCGAGTTGGTTGTTTCAAAGCAAGTTTCAGATTGTAACTCATTAGAAGACATTCAAAGTCATTAGTGACACTATTTTGTTTGAGTACATCAATGTTAAAATCTCCGCAGATAACAATTTTCTTACAGCATGTACGTAAAATTTCCTGCAAGAGCAATTCAAGTTTGTCGAAGCAATAATTTAAATTATTTGAGTTCGGAATTCTATATATACACACAATTATCAATTTATAATTAATCAGTTCCACGCCACAGCATTCAAATATGCCGGGAGTTGATAACTTTGCTACTTTTGGCAATTCTTTCCATTGTAGTCCATTTTTAACAAGGATACATGCACCACCCCTTTTTTGTTCTTTTCTACAATAATGTGCAGCCAAATTATAGTTAGGTAAAAATAATAAATCTTGATACCCTTCCATGATAAAGTGCTCCGTAATACACAAGATATCAACATTTGTCTCTTTCTTAGATAGCTCCTCTAGACACACCAACAAATCATCTGCTTTATTTATCAATCCTGCTATATTTTGATGCAATATGTTGATATATCTATTAGAGAAAAAACAGTTCTCTTTCTTCAGTAACATTGCTTGGTACAGTGTGAGGCAAATTTGTCACTTCATCAGAAGAACTAAACGTATTTAAGTCCCTATATAGTTTAAATTCATTCATCATTAAACTTATATTATGCAATATATTGGCCATACCGCGATTATTAACTGTACTACTACTCTTAGTGAACATACTAAAATCATAAGCAAGATAATCTACCAGAATAATATACCGGGATGAAAACGAAAAATCCTATTCCATACTATATTCTATCTTTGTGCCAAATTTCATCCAGATCCGTCAAGCCGTTTGAGCTTGAAGAAGTACCAAACTTAGCACATTCGCGCGGGGCCCACGCGGCGGCAATGTGTGAGTGAGCGGCGCGACATCAAAGCAGCACGGCGCGGTTGGAGGACACTCGCTACCACGGACTCTACCGCACCAGTCAACACGTCTCTCTTCCTAAACTCTGTTTGTCTGGGACAGTTTACTGTAGTTTGAATATAACGGCTTTAAAACCAACCGCTTTTTAGGGTTCCGTGGATTAAAATGGAATAGAATATACTTTATTGTACACCATAAAAGTTACACATCTCTTAAAGAAGAAAAACTTAATTATATGGGTGGCTACAAAAGCGGTCTTACCGCTGACAGCGATATCTACCAGACAACCTTTGGATGGACTCATAGAAAGGAAAAAACTGAACCCTTATAGGATCACTTTGTTGTCCGTCCGTCTGTCCGTCCGTCTGTCTGTCTGTCAAGAACCTTTTTCTCAGGAACGCATGGAGGTATCAAGCTGAAATTTATATCAAATACTCAAGTCTTCTGTCCCTTAAAGCCGTAAAAGATCAAACTTTTGAGCCAACGCAATCAAAAGATACTCGTAGGTACTGCCATTTATGCAGCAAATTTTGCAAATTTTCGACACTCGCAAGGTAATCAAAACCTACAGGTTACTTCCCGTGAAGCATAAGCAACGTCTTATAGCACAGATAAAGGAAACATTGCGAAAACCATAAATTTGTAGTAACATCATATAATAAAAATATTTTTAATAATTTAAACTTACTACCCCTTTCCTCATGAACGCGTGTATTAAATTGAAATTCATATCAAATCTCTTAATCGTCGGTTTGTACGGATCCCTCGTTGCGCGAGTCCGACTCGCACTTGGCCGGTTTTTTTATACAGTCCACCCATCATTTCATCCACGAGCTAACACACTCACAAACCTTCGCCTTTATAACATTAGTTTGACGAATAGTAAGAAATAGGATTAAAATCATGTCAATGTTTGTTTATAAAGGCTATTATTACTATAACCCACTATCACAATATTCCCCCAGCGCCAACCCTTTCCCCATTGTCATTCAATTTCGTAAAATCAATCAGGGCGCGGAGATTAGCTCGGCACAAACAGAAGGCGTTTATTAGTTCTGTCGCCTGAACTTTAAGCCCATTGCCATTATTTAAGACGGCGATAGTTGGAGTGAGGAAACAAAAAACGCAATCGTTTCACACTCGCACGACCTAAAATTCATAGTTTTTTGTTCTTCCCTTACTTTCCTTGTCTTTTGTAGGTACCATTTTTTTGCGTTATGGACACCGAGTTCTAAAAATAAAATTATTTTTCACTTTGTAGTTTTTTATTTGGAAGTTGGTAGTATTTTTTTGCAAAAAAGTTTTTTTTATTTTCACTTTTTAGTTGTATCTTTTTGTTGTTTAATAAGCTACCTATAACGCCAGAAAAGATTGCCCGAATATCATTAAACTTGAACATAACCAGTGAAATGAGAGATCTGCGTACCCCTTAAGAGCATACTGGCGTGATGTTATGTTATGAAATGGTATAAACAATAAACAGACATGCGATTGCAGTAATCCCGAGAGATTAGCCGTTATTTATTGAAGAGTTCCGTATATCTTCGAAGTTCTTCGCCAAATTAAAATGGGACCAATTTCGAAACATACTTTTCCATACAAAAAAAATATTTTCAAAATAGGTCCACAATTGACGGAGATATCGGTGAACATACACAAAAAAAAATACATACATGAAGTCGAACTTAGAACCTCCTCCTTTTTTGAAAGTCGGTTAAAAAAAGCCTTGAATCAAAATGTAGATAATTAAATTGTCTTTGAGATGGTGAAAATTACATTAAAATAAGCACGGCGGTTTTGGATGCGATTGTCGTTTTGTTGTCCGTGTTAGACATAACTTCACAAATTAATTACAGTATTTTAAGCAAATAAAACTCAAAATTTTCATAGATCAAATTATTAAGAAAATGGTCTAATGTAACATTATTTGTCCCAAAAGTTACGACTAGCCGTTTAGACGTGATTCTCATTCTATAATCAGCTTCTGAGGGGTATCGGCGCCTTAAGCGATTTGCGTTCGATGCCCGCGGTATCGATTTTTGAAGCGATGGTTAATATTTTGTGGGTCGTGTGACATTATTTTTTTTTAGTTTAAGTTCAGTATATTTTTCATAGAAAGAAATATATTATGACGAAATAAAATAATAAAAAAAATGTTTTATTGATCTTAAAAATAAATAATAGTTTAAAACTAAAAAAAACACGATTTAATAGAAAAATAAACTAAAAAGTAGAAAAAAAGACAATAAATTTAAATTAAGTATAGTGTGATTAACAAAAAAAAATATGTTATCATAAAAAAGCGGGGTGCTTTTAGGCATAGCACGCACAGCGATTTTCATTCGCGCGATTTTTTTTCCGCGCGAATTTTTTTATACTATTTGGGCGCGATTTTTTTTCCGCAGTGCGTGCAGCTTCATACATTTCCATAGGACACAGAATGCGCGGAAAAAATTCGCGCGAATAAAAATCGCAGTGCGTGCTATGCCTTAAGATATTTTCAAAATCATAATCATCATCTCAATAAAATATTATAACTATACATAGATAACTATATATATACCTAGCTAATTAATTGGTTTTCTATTACAGCGTGTTTTTTATTTTTCAAACTATTATTTATTTTTACTTTTTAGTTATAAAAAATAAGTGTATTTTCTTATTGCATTTTCATTGGTCCTTGATAAGTGTGCAGAGTTTCAAATTAATCAGACATTTTGCAAGGGGTAAAAACCACGTTCAAAGATTCCGTTACATACATACATACATACCAAGCTAATAAAACGTGTTAACAAGCAAGTTAAAGTAGACAAGCATCAATTATGGTTTCCTCTCACAGGAGGCTTGTGTTGTATCCCAGCAGTAAAAACATTATAGGCTGATTATATATGCTTATGTTTTAGGCATACTTACCACTATAGTCCACACAAATAGAAATTCTGCAGAATAAAATACTCCTTAATTTATGATTACAATACTTATATCTATACAATTGCTAAAAAGCACACGATACGTAATTCAGCCATATAGGTGCTGGAGTTATTACGAGTATATATTACTAGAGGACGCCTCGCGGTTTCACCCGCGTAGTTCCCGTTCCCGTGGGAATACAGGGATAAAAAGTAGCCTATGTCACCCGGGAATAGAGTAGCTTCCCAAAAGTGAAAGAATTTTTGAAATCGGTCCAGTAGTTTTGGAGCCTATTCGGTACAAACAAACAAACAAAAAAATCTTTCCTGTTTATAATATTGGGATAGATAAGACATTTTTAACTTCATCTCTAGGATAGGAACGGATCTGTAATTCCTTTGGTATGGCCGATGCCCATAGGTGATGATGACCAAGGTGGAACGCTTGTATGTTTGTTACCTAATAACATGAAAAGTATTGTTTCCCAATTAAAACAAAACCATTTAACAGACTTTCCAAAAAAGGAGAAGGTTCTATTTTCGACTTTATGTACGTTTTTTGTTTTGTGTGTTACCGATTTCTCCGTCAATTGTGGACCGATTTTGAAATTTATTTTTCGTTTGGAAGAGTTTGTTCCCAAATTAGTCCCATTTTAATTTAATGAAGATCTGATGAAGAACTTCGGAGATATATAACAGAACTCTTCAATTAATGACGTCAAATCTCTCGAGATTGCTGCAATCGCATGTCTGTTTATAGTTTATACCATTTCATAACATAACATCACGCTAGTACGCTCTAAAGGGGTACGCAGATGTGTACAGTTCATTGTAATTAATAACTAATTGTTGTTATGTTCAAGTTTCATGATATTCGGGTAATTTGTTCTGGCATTACAACTAAAAAGTGAAAAATAAAACTGTTTACAAAAAAATACTACCGACTTCCAAATAAAAACAGTACAAAGTGAAAAATAACTTTGGAAGTCGGTTTCCATAACGAAAAAAAATTGGGTCTACCAAAGACACAGACTTCCAAAGTTATTTTTCACTTTATGGTATTTTATTTGGAAGTCGGTAGTATTTTTTTGTAGAAATGTTTTTTTAGACAATCTCTTAACCTTCATTGTCATCCAAACCGAACGAGTATGCAACATTTCAATTTCAGTACCATCGGTAGGAATAACTGTTTTAAAATTCAGTTACAAGATTTGACCCACACATACTAAGAAACTAACAAGGCAAGTTTAAAATCTTATTATAATTCTACAAATAAAGTCACTTCTTTGACGTTCACAGCAGTTAAATGGACCTTTCTCCTTTCACAAGAAAATTAATTATCTCAATTTAAAAATATAAAATTTTCCTTTTCATTTTAAATAATCTCGGTTCCGCAATACCTCTAGAAGCTTCTCCTTGAGATCTGCATATAAATATGTTCTTGTATATAATAAGAGAATTATGTTCGAGAATATAATGTTGGCAAGCTTTGTGGTTCAAATGCATTCGCGGCACTTTGTATTCATGGCTTGACTTAGTGTGGCGATAGAGGTTTTACTATATTAAATAGGGATGGGGCTTGGGTTTATTGATATCGATATTATTGTTTTTTTTTTGTCTTTGCTCAATTTTCATCATTCCCAACCGGTGTCTATATTTCCTGAATCCTATAACCTGAAGGTTTTAAAGTCAAGACTGAATAGATTACTTCTAGGCAAGAGTGCCCCATCATGGACTACATGATGGCTTACCAACAGATGAGATGCTTGCCAAAAAATGTTATTCCAATTTGACAAAAATGTAACGGATATTGTAAAAACTTTATAATAATATAATTCAATGTCTTTATGGCAAGTTTAATAAGTTTTATAATATTCGATTGGCATAACTATAACCCTAAAATACAAAGACATGCCTACTTCTAAAGCTAAAAATCATTATGATCACCAGAAGTTAAATGTTTCTAACACAATCTGCCGAACAAAATCCCCGAAAACCGTATCAAATTAAAATTTATCTAAACTCGCGATTCATATCAGAAATCATATTTCAGAGTTTCAATGACGTCACAAGTATTCAAAGTGCTTTTGTATGGTAAATGACAATTGAGAAAGTACTCCAAGTTACTTTGGTACTTGGTACTTTGACTCGAGTATTTGAGCGGCACCGAGAAATATCTTTTGTCAAAAATTATGAAGATTTCTCCACATTTAGAAGGTTAGAACTTGGAATAATTGTATTATTGGTTGTTTAAATTTTGTTGTATTTTGTGGTAAAGTTTTGAATAAAGTTGGAGGATAATTTGGTATAAACGTTTATTTAGAAAATTGAGGAAAATGGTTTGAAGTTATCTTTGGTGAGTACTGAATTTGATCTAAGTTATTAATTAGAATAACTTATAAGCTGCGACGAACATTGTATTCAACAGACAGTCTAAGTTGTTATTTTAAGTATTTACCTATTCCTAAAAAAGAAGTATTTTTTTAACAAGTGAACAAGAAATTTTGCAGATATAAAATTAGCTATTTGTTTATGTATTTAGCAAAATGCAATGATAATAATGTAAGCAAAAATACTTATTGATACCTGCTGCGTTATACTTAATTATTTATTGGCTTATATACAATTGTTATACTGATTAGCCTAATAATACAAGATATGTATAGAAACCAAGTAACCGCGCCTTCTACACGATGTGATGCTATAGACATAGAATGCAGAAACTATATTATTTCAATTGTTTTTTTGTTATAATTTTCTTTAATACTAATTTTATTGAAAAGAACTTTCTTCTCAATAATATGATTTCGTTTCGACACAAAAAATATTTTACTGATAAAAAATATAATATCGACACTCGACCTGATGAACCATCAATCCCATCCCTAGGCTTGTTTTCGCCACCGCGACACCGAATCAAAATGTATATTATATTCTATGTTACATTATTATTTAAATATAATATTCATTGTCAGTATTTCATCTTAACACCTATTCGTTTTTAGATGAGGTGATTTTTCGAGATATGGTTATATTTTCTTTAGTCTCCCCTAAAGAAAATATGACGTAGGTAGAAATTACATTATGAATAAATTTTCCCCCTTCCAGTCTAAGCTGTGGTGGAAGTAGTTAGGCTCGCGTTTGACCACTATATCACCAGATGGTAAGCGATGATGTGATCGAAGGTGAAGCACGCTTGCCTAGAAGTAAATTATTCACTCTTGACTTAAAGACTTCCAGGTTGGATCAGGAAACACAAAATCTGGTAGGAAATTTCACTCCTTAGCTGTAAGCACAATGAAAGTATTCCCAACTCCTGAAAGCCAGAATCAACAGTGGCGACCACCAGAAAAGCCCCGAGGCAAAGAAGCTCGACGAAGTTCCGGAGAATGAATTTAACTGTCTTGGATCCCGCAACGAAATAAATCAGAAAAAAATAACTGAGGAGTAGGAAAAAATACCAATTTCCATTTCCCTTCATATCAAGCAGGAGACAGAACAAACAAGGCCAATAGGCACAAAGGATCGTAGGCAACTGCATAGCACCACGGATAAAAATTATCATTAATAATAATGGATCCTAACATATAGAGCTGCTATATTTGATTCCAATAATAGGTATGGCAAAAGCGCTTGAACGCACGGAATTTTGTTCTAGTTTCCACAAGGTCCGTATAGTTAACAACTCTAGATACGTTTTTTCCAAAAACGTTTACTGCGCATGGGTACTAGAATTCCACCATGTTTATTTATTTCTCATCTACACTTTAAAACGACAATTCTTCATTACCTAAACCCTTACCCAACTAAACAGAGATTATCTCAAAAACTTAACGGCCTAAGCTCAGCTCCACACCCTACACTTCTACGGTCAAACACTGGGTAGTTAGTGCCGTATTGTCATGCTAAATAAGTCATTATTATAAGTGGGTAGTTCCGAGTCTTGCGTGCTACGCGTAACTACCTACATATTATGCTGAAATTACAGCTTGTTGCCGTACTGTTGTGAGGTGGGCTGTGGATGTCGCATGTTTTTTGAGATCTGCGATTCTTATTCAACTGGTAATGAGTCGTGCAATCGACGTATTCCATATTAGGCACCCGCTTTAATGGCAAATGAGTGCATGGCATCCATACACGGCAACTATCGATTCTTTTCGCAGGTGCCAAATGTAGAATTAATTATTATTTAAAATTGTATTCCACATTTGGCACCTACGGATCAGTAGGTACTAGTGTTAGAGCGGTAGGTAATAGTGTTGGGGCATTTTTTTTGTAGTATTCCGTACCCAAAGTATAAAAACGGGACCCAATTACTAAGACAGTTGTGCGTCTGCCTGTCTGTTATAGTATTGCTATAACAACAAATACTAAAAAACAGAATAAAATAAATATTTAAATGGGGCAACAAACGTGATTTTTTTTGTCGTTTTTTGTAATAATGGTACGGAACCCTTCGTGCGCGAGTCCGACTCGCACTTGCCTGGTCTTTTTCAGGACGTCAAAATCAAAATTTCCATTAAAATCAGTAAAGAGTAAACTCTTTATATATATAACATGATAAAATATAACGTTGATAACACAATGAATCAGAATAACTAAAGTTGTCATAAACAATGCAGTCCAAAGAGTTCCACACATATTCCTTTATGCCTATTACATATCGTAATTTCTTCCTAAGAAAACAAAATACCACCTTTTTTTTAATATAGAAATTACTAGCTTCTACCGCGTGTTCAGTGTTTTCTTATTCGAAAGGAATATTATACCCGGATGAAAAGTATCCTATGAGTTATTCTGTGCCAAATTTTATCCAGATCCGTTCAATCGTTCTAGCGTGATTGAGTAACAGACATACATCCTCACATCCACGCACACATAAGTTAGATAAATCTTTAAATAAACATTAAATGCGAGGTTAATTCTTTATACCGTACGGAACTCTATGCATCGACCCGTGGTCGGTCATTCTAAATCAGTTTTGTGATAGGCCTCTTAATTTACTAATAAATGTGATATTGTTTTGCCAATATAGATGCCACCTTCTTCTACTATTTATCAATTAACCCTTAATATTCAGTAGACTCATAATCATAACAACATCACAAAGGCTTAATAATCGCTTAAACATCAAATCAGTAAACTCAAGATACAATTTAATCGATCATCGCCCAGGCCGTTAATTTGTTCGGCCATGGGCTTCATCCCCTGTTGACTGACAGGGGGAAATGAGCTGATTCGGGCTACCCCCATCGTCTTGGGGGATAGGGTCATTAATCAGGAGATAGGTATGTAAGTAGGTACTTCAAATATTGATTGGTGAGTTACTTTTAGTAATACCAGCATAGATGTTTGGTTCAGAAAGGCAGATGCGCAGTAATCATAACCGGTGTGCGTGTGCGGGAAAAAGGCGCAAGTTTATGTATGTGTCCTTTATTTTTCAGGGGTCCGTAGCCTTATTGCTGCACACACATGCCCGTTCGTCATGTCACACAGGTTTTAAAGCCAAACGGTTGGAGCTACAGTTTTAAAATGTTCACAGTATAAGCATCTTGTTGACCCAAAGCCATGAAAATTGTCAAAAAATATTTTTAAATGTCTTAAGGGGGTCTCAACCAGACAAAAAGGGGGCGCGATAATAATTGTGACCTGACCCATCGAGTGGGGTATCGTTGTTTATAACTCGTTGAGTAGGTACATAAATATTGTATTTTCGTTGTAACAAATATTGGAAAAAACTTTTTTGCAAAAAAATACTACCGACTTCCAAATACAAAACTACAAAGAGTAAAATAACTTTATTTTTTGAAGTCGGTGTCTTTCGTAGGTACCATTTTTATACGTTATAAAAAAAAAGCAAACATAATGTCGAACATAGAACCTCCTCCTTTTTGGGAAGTCGGTTAAAAACAAAGGAATAAGTCACCAAAGTCAGCTTCTTTATACAAAATTTCGTTCCGAAGATTATTTTTTACTTCTCATAGACCTAGGAACTTGAAATTTGGTGATAATGTTTACTATTACGTATATTAGGTATTTACTAACAAATACCAATATATTGATAAATATAATTTTTTGTTTAAAATTCCTTAATTTTTAATTTTAAAACCAACTTGAATTTGCGGTTGGGTACGGAACTATAGCGAAGTCCGACACGCACTTGGCTGGTTTTCTCATTTCGGTCTAGTCTTTCTACCTTGTAAATTAATTACTTTTGCCACTGGATTTCTTCGGTTTTTTTCCGGCATTTAAAGTATCCTTTGGCACAAAGCGATACTATAGTTTACCATCAGTGAAACAGTTTCTGCAAACGGATCAGTTCCTACTTCTGGTAATTACCAAACAAACACAATTCTTCACCCTTTATAATATAAACTTTATAGTAAATATAAAGTTTCCCTCTGCTGGACACGATCGATTTAGGTATCTATATACAGATTTAACACATATTTCTTATTTTTTATGCCGGATCCACACTAGCGAGTTGTAACCGAAAACGTTGCATGTGCTGTTACCAAAAAACATAGTGAGTATGTAATTTGCAAACCTGCTGCGAGCTGTACGCGTGCGGCTAGCAGCGAGTCGACGATTACGACGTCCACATTTTGTAACTGTAACGTTGCATGTAACCGTTACTGTTACCAAAAATATAGTGTGTACGTGATCCGCGAGCCTGCAACGAGCGATACACGAGCGGCTCACAGCAAGCCGACGATTGTCGGTATTTGCCGCTTTCGCAGTGCGCTCGTGGACGTCAAGAGCCGCTGCGAACCATCAAATATTTTCGAGTTATTCGTCATGAGTGAATGGTCAGAGGATAAAATGTCTTCTGTAAATGTGATTTTTTTGTAATGACCACTTTCTTGAATTTTTAAAGTAAATAGTAGATCACTTCTTTCCCGCTATGCATTCACGTTTCCACCATATTCGTGGCCGTTTATGATCATCGAGTAAAACATCTACAAGTATGTATGCTGCAGCAGAGAGACACTTCGTCGGACATCGTGGAGTTACAAACCAAAACTGAGGATAGATCCGGCTCGTCGTTACGGTCACAGTAATGTGGACATCTCTTACACACTAGAATCTCGTGACTGTTTGGTTACAGTTCGCTAATGTGTACGCTCGGTGAAAGTGTTCGGGCGACGTCGTATGCCTAAACCGTAACACGCGTACTCACTAGAACCTCGTTACTGTATCAAGCTGGTTACGGATACGGCTCGATAGTGTGGACCCGGCTTTTATATACCTGCCAGGTAACAAACTACTAGGATTGTTTTTAAAAGAAAACGAAGGAAAACGACTATGTAAAGATTCTGGCCGGTGGCTTTCTTTACCATGAAGGTAGGCTAAAATAGGCTACCTTCATGGTAAGAAAGTGTGTAAGATGGACTCTACGTTGCAATAATTATATTCCAGCTACAGCCAACTAAAATAAACGTAGCAAAAGGAGAATGTACCTAGAAGTAGGTGATCTGATTATATAATTTTAAATAACACCTTACCGATACACAAAATTGTACATATTTAATTATAATTACACACTTACTCCAACTGTTAAATAGTTTACATCCCTAACTTAAATTCTACATACCCTATAAATTAGAAGGGTCAAAATATTTGCGCGTAAGCTTAGCCGTCTCCGTGTTCCCGGCATTTACTATTGACGTTAAACATTTCATGGTACAGTTACAAAGAGAAGTGTTGGGACCAATCAAGTATCGATAAATAGGATAATATGCCTACATAATTTCCATAAAAAAGTTTGAGGCAATTAACATATTTGAGACAATCTATATTTTACGGGGTATCTACTCATGAATATAACTAAACTCGTAGTAAAGACCACGAAAATCGATAAAAAATCAATCGACAAGACCGACAGTTTCGTTTTCGATTTTCGGAGCTGATCGTAGCTAAATTTTGTTCATATTCATGAGTACTTTTGCTCCCTGAAAGATAGCTAATGAACCAAAAGTCACCTTGTACAAGCACAACAAAATCGAATCGTAATGTAAATACACTGCTAGTTATAATTATTACCTATGGAATTTATTTGAGCCTTCGTTAGTTTAAAACTTATGAATTAATAGTATGTTCTCATATTTAATGAATACTTATATATTAATAAAGCAATATAAAACCGTCAATAGTTCAACAGATAAAACATGGCTGGCGTCGCACTGGCGAGCAAAAGGTCGTGAGCTCAAATCCCGGTCGTTGCACTATTGACGTAATCCTGTTGGATCACGTACTTCTATTAAAACATGTGATTTTTCAGTTCAAAGAGTTATTGGACTGCTCTGCATTTTTACTAAATGTGAGGTCAGTCATAAGTAGCCGTGGTGGCCCAATGGTTACGGTCCCGACTTACGAGTTGTTGGTCGTGGGTTCGAACCCGAGCAGGCGCTTTACTTTGTATTATTTATTTCATCACCACTGCTCTAAAAATGGTGAAGGAAAACATCGTGAGGAAAATGGCATTTCCAAGAACCAGACATTCAATGACTTGTGACATCTACTGGGGTCCGCGTGGTGGATTATAGCCCACTCCCACTTCTCTATAATCTTTTTATTTAATGGCCTGTGTCCAAGCAGTAGGAACATTAGAATAGAATAGAATTTCTCTTTATTCGAGTATCCATGACTCAAAAAATTATTAGTAAAACTTACAACTATGTATGACACTCCAAAAACAAAACAACAAAAACTGTGGATCACCATTGCGACAACCTATGTGAGATGGCATAACAGAGACCCACGAAAACACAGTCTAGGCGACACGAAATCATACTTAGGATACAGTTGGAGCTGCCCCACACCCTGCGCACCATGGATGCGCACTTTTTGCGCATGGGTGTGTAGAAACAATCTACATGCGCATCCGCAACATTAAAAGGCTGATGATGATGATGGGATATCATTTTGAGTGGCCGAATTCCTAATTCTCGTATTATTTCTTAATTTCCTTTCCATAATTTTAGTGAAAAAAATAACTCCTTGAGTGCCCGAAACTAAGACTCCCAGATTCAAAGAAGCGCATAATAATTACTAGAACGATTAACACGAATACTAATAGATACTTTGCATCACTACTATGCAATTCCAAAAATATCTATCATGATCTTTATTTCTAACGACCATAGAATTTAATGAAGGCCTTGCAATTGACATGGAATATTTTGCCTCAGTAGGTACTTGCGTATGTGCTTCTGCTTCTTTATGTCGGGTCGATAGAATCAATACAAATTTTGTTGGACCATTATTTAGCAACCTGTACAATTCCATCATTGGACATGTGCTATATTTAATAAAACTTAAATAAAAACTCATTTCAACTTTAAGCAACCGACAACACTACCTCAAATCTACTCTCACATTTCCCATCACTTTCATTCGATTTAAATACCGTTTAAAAGGCACTCGCTTCAAATAACCGATTTTAATTGTATTCGCTTCCCGATCTCCGTTCAAAATGCATTTAATATAATTTGATTACGATATTAAACTGTGGACATTATTAATAATTGAATTTTCGAGTTTTCGAACTTGGCAGTCAGTTTTCATAATTATTATTTTAAGTGTTTTCGTTAAAGTAGGTCTGGGCCAATTTTGTGAGGGTTTCGTTCAAGGTTGATTTAGACTTTGTGTATGATTTTAAAGTTTAAACTTTGAAATTAAAATCCGGTGTGAAGTTTAGTCAATGTTCCAAGTTCAAATATTTATGAGTCTATTGTGTTGTGTGCCTAAAACATGTACCTAGCCCAGTTAGGGCTCGAATATGTTTCAAGTAGGTATATATCTCCAAGATGACGCCGAGTGAATGAAACGACATGAAGTGATAGAATATCGAAGTACGTATCTCCAAATTCATGTTTTTTTTTATATAGTAAATGTGAAAGTGTGATGTTTGGATGTCTATGTTGTGAATCACGCCTCAACGGCTGAACGCATTTGAATGTAAGAAGACATGCGGGCAGACCATGGCCTGGATAAGGACCGGCTTTATCCCTATAATAGGTAGGTGATTGCATTAGGGAGTTTTACGCAGGCTCAAACTTTGGTAAATAATGTACAAAAAATTATAATAAAATAACAAACACTAAGAGCTCAATCCGCCCCGAAAAAGCAAATAAAATTCTCCAAATCCACTTACCCTGAATTGATTTAATTAAATAAAACCCATTAAAATAAATAGCACTTAAAGGTTCCAATCTAAGCTACAAGTGTCACAGTGGGGCCACAAACGGAAATGCGGCTGGTGACAGAAACCACCGGCCGCCATTACCGCGAGCCGCCTTTGACGCCACTTCCGGTATTCAACGCCTGAATCGTAAGCGGTTCCGGTAGCCATAATTTAAGTTTTTCAAGACTTATGAAGAAGATATGTTTTAAATGATTTATGAACTTTCTAGTACGAAAAGAAAAAATAATAAATTATTTTAATGATACTACCACATATTCGCAAGGGATGCAATATTTGAACGTCGAAAATTAAAATACCTAAGGATAAAATGTCTCTGTTCAAAACATCGAAAATTTAAATATCGATTGTATCGAAATATCGAAAATTGTTGTCCCTAAGCTTAAAATGTCTAAAATTAAAGTGCCGAGTGATAAAATATCAACTGCTTAAAAATGTCGATATTCTTTATACCGTTAGTTTAAAATGTCAACATTGAATACACCTAAGTTCATTATATTTACTTTAAAAATCCCTACTCGTTGAAATATCGAACAAATTTTGATATTAATGTGGTATGAAGAAAGTTTGTCTGTATTTAGAACATTCGATACTCTGTACTTCGATATTTGGAACATTCGATACTCTTTACTTTTGATATTTAGGTCTTCCGATGTCACTTTTGTAGGTAATTCGATTTTAGATATATTGGACTTAGGTTATCTAACCATTCGACATCATAAACTTTTTAATTTTCGATTATATGGTCATTCGATAATTAAGTTTTCGATGTTTTGAACATTGACATTTTACCCGTAGGTATATTAATTTTCGACGTTCAAAAATGTACCCCGTTTCAAGGGCTACTTCTTGGATGATTGGAAGGGAGATGCAGATTCTAATGTTTCAGCAGTCTTAGCAAGGTTTATAGTAGTGTTAACCTGCAACTAGATTGGAGTAGTGGCAGATAATTATTCTAATGTTTTAGTGACTGGCCTAACCTATCTAGCGTGTAATATTTCTTCTTTAGCAAGCCTCTAACTTAAAACATGTTTAGTCAATAAGAAATGATGACGATAGAGGTCTACCTCTCGTTTTGCAAATTTATATCTGTTGAAATTGTGTTGCATTAAAAAAGCCGTTATAAAAACGTAATGGATGTTCACCGACTGAAACATGAATGAAAAATTATCGAAATCGAATTTTCAACATTCTTCATTATAAATACTGGCGCCATAAGATTAAAACGAACCATAACACGAAAAAAATAAACACAGCATTAATATTTAAAATCCGAACTCAAGAGACGCCATCTTTCAAGATTCCAATGTTACCAATCGAAAATTATCAATTCTTTATTCAAAAAAATATACCGAAGTGTAAATTTCAATGTAAACCGAACGGTGGACGAAAAAGTTTTTTTTTAATCTTCGTTTAAGAATATTGTAGGCAAAGGAACCTTTTGTAAACGTATCCCCGAATAGATTTTGATTTGTACTCTTTATCGAAGAATATTGGCAGGTGAGAGATTTTTTTTCTTCTTCCTTGTTAATTTTTACTTATTCTTTTCTTTCGGAACGTTTAAACTAAGAATTTATTTTTGAAGGAATGATTTTCTTTGTTGGCAGTGTCTCGGGTGTAAATTAAAGGTTTCTTCCGAAAACCTTCGCTTTTATTGAAAGACAATGATACAGAATTAGCTTTTAGAGGAGCTGGTTTGTTCAATATCTGGGTTATAAATCTCATATATTTCTTTTGTTCCTATAGAAGCGGAACAACTGTTAGGAGGATTTATTTTACACATTTGTAAAGAAGATACAGTGTTATTTGCGACACGTGTCGTAGAAGGTCGCCGTCACCTAAACACATTTGTAATACTAGAAGCATCGCAGATATGTGTTGCCTAAAAAAGGCAGTCATAGGAACTGCCGACAGAAGTAAAAACATAAAACTGTGAAATAACTGTATTGTTGTATGACATAGATGGAGCACAGACAATATAATATTAGCATACAGATGCCTCATCCCATACAAAGAAACCGTGCCGATGTAACTAGCGTTTTTCGTTTGATTAAGATGATTATTTTTTTAAGTACTTCGATCGCGTTCGATTCCGTTCCACGGCAATGGATGGTGTTGATGGATGCAACGACTTGCAAATAAAAGGATTTTCTCGGTTCGTGACTATTTTACTTTAAATACAGTGACGGTTTGTTTTATAGTATTTCTTGCACGTTTTTACAGTTTGATTGTACCAAAATTTATTCCAGTACAAATTTAAAAAATCGGGTGGCATGCCTCAGAAATTTAAAACCATGGTTTTAAATTTCTCTTTTCTATTGGAATCAATTTTAAATGATCCATTCAAATAATCATTGAAATGTGAATTAAAAACCTAATATTCCATAATTTTGTGCTTAGGAGACTTGATTAAAAAAGAACATACATTTTGATCAATTCTAGAAAATGTTAATTTTACACACAATTCAATAACAAATCAATGCATATCGCGCCATCTAGTGACATTTATTTGAACTAAATTTTCTTTCTTTTTTCAAACTTAAGTGGCAGTGGGCAGGGCACATTGCTCGCAGAACGGATGGCCGATGGGGCCGAAAAGTTCTGGAATGGCGACCGCGAACCGGAAGACGATACGCTGGAAGGCCTCCCACTAGGTGGACTGATGACCTGGTTAAGGTTGCGGGAAGGCGCTAGATGCGAGACGCACGGGATCGGTCAATGTGGCGACACCTGGGAGAGGCCTATGTCCAGCAGTGGACGTCTTTCGGCTGAAATGATGATGATGATGAAATTTTCTTTCTTAGCGTTGCGACCCCGTGAATGGAGAAACGGATTAACTGTAACACATTTATTCCGTCACACGTCACATCGATGATGCTGTGAATAGTGTTATGGTATTTCATAGTTTGATCCATTTCTCAACCACATGTTAAACCCCTAGTAACATATTCATCAGCTGAAAGGGTTAAAACAAACCTCAGGGGATGTTTCCCTTTAATATAATCAAACTCGTGCGCGTAGGAGCAGGCAGAGATGTAAACTTTATATTAATGAATGTAGACAAACTTTTGAAGAAGTTTAATTGATGGAGAATTAGGGTTATATAAGTTAGTAGCTGCGTCTGTTATGAGTTAGCTTCGATGTCCCGATAGCAAAAAGTTTTAGCATAATGTCGGATTTTTCTGGGAAATTCTCAATAGCAGCTTGGAGCCAGGATTGTTGTCAAAGTGGTAACCTCCTATTAATCATTAAATCATGCAAGGAGTACTGTTCTCATCTCTGGGACTGATCTGCCAAATATCAGCTTGATGCACTAGAGTCGATCGAAAAGCGGGCCAAGAGGCTCATCGGCAACGAGGCACTGGTGAAATCAAAGCTCCAGACCCTTGAACATTGTTGCCGAGTTGCCAGCTTGTCGGTTTTTAATCGGTTACATTTTGGGGAGTGTGCGATGGAATTGCATGATCTAATTCCGCCTAATCCGTTTCATCATCGGACTACAAGACGTACGGTGATGCGCCATTAGTAGATGGTGGACCCACCCATACGCACAAAACTTTTTGGGAACACTTTAATTATGCGTACAGCTAAGGAGTGGAATTCCCTACCGGAGTCTGTGTTTCCCGACAGCTACAATCTGGGGGTCTTTAAGTCGAGAGTTAATAGGTTTTATCTAGGCAAGCATGCTTCACCGTCGACCAAATCATCGTTTACCATCAGGTGAGATAGTGGTCAAGCGCGAACACGTAGACAATAAAAAACCGGCCAAGTGCGAGTCGGACTCGCGCACTAAGGGTTCCTTACCATTATCGTATAAAACGACAAAAAAAACACGTTTGTTGTATGGCAGGTCCAATTGAATATTTATTTTATTCTGTTTTTAGTATTTGACAAGAGAAATATATCGACTATGGAAATTTCAACTGTCTAGCTGTCACGGTTCATGAGATACAGTCTGGTGACAGACAGACAGACGGACAGTGGAGTCTTTGTAACAGGTTCCCGTTTTTACCCTGTGGGTACGGATCCTAACAAAACAGTTATTATAGAAATTTAACTCGTGGGTAAATAATTAAAGCCGCACGAGTCGATCTCTAATGTTAAAAAACGCACCGCAACGCGCGAATGAATACCATCTTCACATAATCAAGATTCCTCCGTGCCTCGGAAAGCATGTTAAGCCGTTGGTCCGGCTGTCATTTGAAGATCTTTGACAGTAATTTCGGATTGTCAGAAGTCTGTCTATCTGACACCAGTCTTACCAATGGAGAATATCGTGTTACCCATTATATGAATTGTGGAGATAACAGCATTTATTTATTTTTTTGATTGGAAATCATCCAATGACTTCTTCCGCACTAGTGAAGCGGGAGGGCGTGTCAGACTTTTACTTACTAAAACCCACCCGTGTTCCTTCAGTTGCTTGAGCCTGAGCCGCGGTAACTCTCTTTCAAATTTATCCGCGACCTACCAGGCATCGGCCTTAGAGGACCCCGTAATTTTTTTGCTGACATCTCTTTGAGTCGCGCGTGGAGCACTACGCGCCGTTGACACGGGCCTGGTCCTTATCGGACGTCGAGCCACCCATTACTCGCCGTCCGCAAGCCCGCGCCTACGGAGGCCGGAAATCAGCTTGCAACTCCCGACGGTGCTCATAGCCTAATTGCGCAAGTGAATAGGATAGTTGCCAAAAAAAACTATTTAGTCCGTCAGTTCGATAACCTAAAAGTATTGTACACTTATTTTTCTTTTGCCACGTAAACAAATAATTACGACGATACAATGCGTTAAAATATCTTGTGACGTCACGGTGTGATACATTTTATACTGACAAAGTGACGTCACAAGCCCCCATTCCTGAACTTTATTATTTGGTAATCTCACTGACGGACTAAACAGAATTATCATTTTTCTTGCCAGTAAACATTCCTATTCGGCATGGCAATGTGGATGTGGACAAAAGTCTATCTGATTAGTCGATTGATGGCGATCAAACCCTTTGCCTTGCTGACTTTATTTGCTCCATGTTAACATAGATAAAAGATATGGTATATAAAATACTTAATTAACTAAGACTACAAACATATAAACTTAAAACAAAAACTACTCACTAAATAATCCTAAAAATATACAATTCTAAAATCGTCGAAAAACTCCTAGACAGATTGTATTTTTTATGCTTACAAAATGTGGAAGTTATTTCGTACCACTTCAGAAAAATACATTCTTAATTCCCGTGAAGAGAGATTTCGCTGTTTGGCAGAATGTTTCATATAATTTATAACTTTTGTTTCTGCGAAAAGACAGCGGTAAAAATTTAATTCTCGTTTGAAAGGCGCAGTTTTAACTACGGTTTTAGTCGGTTCATATTATCTCTTATAAACAAGAGTAAGCTCATTAGTACGACGATTATTTTCATCTAAACTTATATTTTGAAAAGGTAACATTATTTGTTTGTTTCATGTCACAGACAAATCAAAACAATCTTCAATCAGGCTTTTAATGTGCCCACTGCTGGAACAAAGACCTCCGTTCTGTGAGAGGGAACGGGCCGTAATTCACCACGCGGGCCCAATGCGAGTTGGTGGATGTTACATGTTTTCGCATTTTTGGTTCTAGATCATGCCGGTTTCCTCACGATGTTTTCCTTCACTGTTTTTAGAGCAGTGGTGATGAAATAATTTTCACAGAATAAAGCGCCTGCCTAGGTGAACCCACGACCTACAACTTGTAAGTCACGGCGTTACCACTGGGCCACCATGGCTCTCTGCACTGACTATTATAGACTTCTTTTTCTACGAATTTCTATGATGTTCTATGATCAATGCACAGTACACGTACAAAAGGCCACGAGAACAAAGCTTTGCTCCGCAAGCAAGTCCATAAATAATGATGTAGTCAAACATCAAACTTTACACGCGTGTGGACTAGTAGCCACATGCATAATTGTGTCAACTAGTTTAGAGCCCGGCGTTGCTTGTGCATGTATTTCGGCAGAAATTAATTAGTGTAACTAATTTTAGAACTTTAGCTAGCCAACTTTGTTTTAGGGTTGATTTTGGGATTTTCAGTACCACGTGTAAGTGTATGGAAAAAATATTATTAATTTTCGCATACACATTGGCAAGGACTGTCAAATTTAAGTTTCGATGGTGTCGAAAAATTCTGGAGTGGCGACCGCGTAGTGGTAGACGCTGCATTGGATGGCCTCCCTCTAGGTGGAGCGATGATCTTGTTAGGGCTGCAGGAATCCGCTGGTTGCCAGACTCACAGGACCGATCGAGGTGGGGGCACTTGGAGGAGGCCTTTGTCCAGCAGTGGACGTCCGTCGACTGAAATGATGATGATGACGACATAAACATAAATTTACGCCATTTTCCATTGGGGTAGGCAGATACTATACTTATACAGTACGCAACCTACCTGCTATGATCCTTACATATAGTCGCCGGCACGTAAGTTGGCAAGATTCGTTAGAAGCGGGGCGCGTTGAATGTTCCAAGTGCGCGATTGGTTGGTCATACACACAAGGATCGACTGTTGGTGAAGGTGGCCACTATAGAAAATCTTAGTAGTTTAAAGGGGGGCTGACCAATCTCGTCGCGTCCAAGTTACATTGGCTCTATGTGGTGGTTGGTCAGTTTGTGTAATATGCGCGAACTAATCCCCACTACGCCAAAACCTTGCCAACTTACATGTCGGGGACTATACTCCTTTTGCATCGTTTAAAAGTTCTTACCGGTGTTCAGTGCGTCCCCTCGCGGCGTTACCACTCATGTCAGCAAAAATCTGTCTATAATTTCGTTAATATCACCTTGAAGCTGTTAAGGTGATATTAACGAAATTATAGACAGATGTATAAAATATTTATAAAAATCACAGCTTATAAAAAAGAAACTTATTCTTTATTATATCTACGCAAAAACATAAAAAACAAATATAGATACATTTTCAATGCACTTAATGCCAGTAATCTGGATTTGTACTCTGTGTAAATGGCAGTGTGTTCGCCTTCTATCCCAAGAAACCTAAACATAACTGGCTTAATGTAAACAACTTAGGATAATCCTTCGCGGAATTCAGGAATGTTATTATATTAAGATTATTACTGTTCTATGTTTGACAAATAATCACAGGTAAGTTAATATCAAATAGGAGGACACTACATATTTGATATTAATTATTATACTGAGATTGACCCTATGTGGGTGCGGTGACTGAGCGAATGGGTGCTGCGCTGCGTCTCACGGGCTCAATTCCCGCACGGAACAAATATTATTTGTATGGACTACAGATTGTTGTTCCGGGTTTGGCTTTTTGTATATAGGACTAAATGTTTGTAAACACATCCACTAAACAGGCGAAATTCCTAGTGTGGAGGTTTTGTGAACAATAAAGAAAAATGTCATCGATGAAGATCATATCATCATACATAGGCCTCCCTCAAGCATCGCCACAACGACGTAGGAGGCTTCCCAGCGCTGCTTCTTCCTGTACACGGTCACCTCTCCAGAAATTTTCACCCCATCGAGTATCGGTTCTGCCCACTTATGTACCTTGCCAATTACATATGTCACTTAAATGAAAATGGTTCTCCTGCGGATCTCTTAATTTCTGATTACACCACACAAAGAAACCCGGAGAGGGTTTTGGTCATAGACCTCTCCATTGCCTTTTGAGGATTGATACAACATTTATAACGCAAACTGCAAAAAATTTCACCATTCAACCAACTCTTTCCAAATAGCTTAGAATTCTGACTACCCTTCAAACCCTACATCTGTCGCAGTACGCCCAAGTGGTCGGCTCATTAGGAGTCTAGCGTCTACTGTACTTGTGGCACGTCAACGTTTGTTATCTCTCAAGCCTTCGGGACAGGTACTAGCTACCTGTACTAAGCGACAAACAATGTGTACGAGAATTAGGCATACAATCTGGTTTTGTTGTATTAAAGAAAGATAATTTAGATAATTGTGCCTATACAAGCAATACTAGAGCTGTTACTCCAATTTCTTCAAGCCTTCAGTCTTCATTTAGTTTTCTGTTTAGACAATAAGTTGTCCAAAATTTATTTTATATCAATTATTATGATTGGTCGTTGTTGATAAGGAGCGTCCTCACTGTGAGCATTCACGTGTAATGAGCATTCGCCGTCTAATATTCGAGTGGTGTGGACGACTTGTGTGTGGTGTGACGCAACACTCGAAAGCGTGTACTCAGATAATGAATTGAATGAGTATATACGTAGGAATATTACTGGCCACTTGTAAGCAAGGAACAGTTCCTTGATCTTAAGTGTTGGTGACCTTCTTGGTCAATCGTATTATGAATGAATGACTGGTAAATTGATACCTAGAGAATATTGTGTCACTGCTGAACATTTCAATCAGTTTCTGGACATTGTTAAAGGTTCTTATGCTATCATCCCGGTAATATACCCCATTCGCTGAAGCAAAACTTAAAAGTTAAACAAACAAACGTCAAACGCTTATAATTCGACAAATTAAAAAAAAAACAACCGTACAACGCAAAATGGTTAGCACTCTTTAATTTATTATCATAATAGCCTAGAATTCGAAACTATTTTCTAATCCTTTAAACGAGCAATTCTTGTGTATATGTAGCTATATATAATCTGAATCTCGGAATAGACTCCAATGATTTTCATGAATTTTAGTATGCAGGGGGTTTTGGAGGCGATAAATCGATCTAGCTAGGTTTCATTTTTAGAAAACGTCATTTTCTCTAAATTCAACCGAGCAGGGCTCGGTCGCCCAGGTAGTGCTGTTAATTAATTAAAGAGTGCTACAAGTGTACATTTAATTTCAGGCTACCGCGAATTGGGTATAGATTCAGTCATCTTTTAAAGTTCTTAATATGTGAACTTTATTTTTAACCGGAACGTCTTTCTGATTTTTTTCTTACTCCGTTGCAAATATGACTGTATGTTATGTAATTTTTGCATCGCCTAATTTAAGCATTTACATCCTACTTTAATAATTAGTCAAAAACAAATACCATTTTCTTCTATCCACCACAGCTTTAGAACACACACCGAAAACATACCTCACAAAACTGATCTCTTCAGAGAACGACACCTGAAATACAGATTATAAATCATATTATAACAAAAGGATATCTCCAGGACGCGTCGTTATGAGGGGGTTTTCGGGGGTGTAGGGGTTGTTAGGGGGTGTTCGGGTGTTTGACTTCAGTCGAGATAACATGGCAGGTGTTGCTAAACTTGGTGACAAATTACACCAGGGAAAGGTGTGTAGTTAGATTTATATTTTACGTCATGTTCATGGAGATTTGAATTGCGTGGGAACTGTGTTTTTGGGTGGGGATGAAACACATGGTGGGTAATTGTTCGAAATAAAAGTTATTTATTTTATAGAACCCGTAAATGCCGTAGGATGTAATGATGCAGGGATGAAGGATAATTGTATTATTGCTGTGACCTTCACTGGTGTGTAAAATTCTCTTCGTGTGAACAAACATACATAAGATCACGCCTGTATTCACCGAAGTGTCAAACAGGGTTATACCTACCAATATTTGGCGATTTATGTCGCATGTCAAAGTCAACATTCTTTATTTCAACTAGGCCTTTAAGCGGCATTTTTAAAAGTCAAAATTTCTAATATAATGGTTTATTTAACTTATACTTTAATTATTGATTCTACCGTCCAATCTGCATGTAGCTTGGAGCTACATGCAGATGCAGCTCTTCTCCAGATGCAGCTAGCTATGGAGAAGAACGGATAAGAAACTCCACACTTATTCTTTGAAAAAAAAGTGTTTAACAATATTTAAATACATACATTAATTCATATTCGTGAGGACGATGCACCCAGACTAACACACATATAATAGATGATGAGTCTATTGCCACTAATCGAGCACGAAACCTGGCTCCTGAGAAATTCCAGATGGAAGAACCCAATTATCTTTTTTTTATTATTGATAGGCTCGCGCTTGACCACTATCTCACCTGATGGTAAGCGATGACGTGGTCGACGATGTAGCACGCTTACCTAGAAGAAACCTATTCACTCTTGACTTAAAGACTCTCAGGTTGTACCTATTAGGAAATACAGACTCTGTCAGGGAATTCTACTCCTTAGCTGTACGCATAATGAAAGCCTTACCGCCTATTTTCTTTAATATTTGATCTATCGCTGTCCATGATATTTTCCTACTCGTATTTGTTTTACTTTCCTCTCCTTAGAGACCAATGAGAACACCTCTAAGACATTATTCAAACTTAAGCACGAAAATAACATTGCTCCTTCAAATATTTAACCAAATGCAACACGAACTGAAACTGCAAACAAATACAGAGTTTCAAATATTGATCTATAAATTTAATGTTTATTTTCACTCGAGTTCAGAAGTGGTCTCAAATAATCAAATGAGCCCCTAAACGCCAAATGTTTGGACAAAGTTTATATTAAATATAATACTTTTGGAATGCAATTAGCGTCCTCGTAATTTTCCATGTTTATTTTCAAGTTTATTTCAATAAGCCTTCAAGTTTGCGTATGGGGTGAGACATGGGATCAAGCGATTTGTGATAGACGGAAGCGATTTGAAGAAATATCATACATCTTCTCGGCTTGCCCGATCGTTTGATCATTCGACGTCATTCATCGTTTTCCATCAGAGCGGATGAGCAGGATTCGACCAACATCTGACTAATCACAAAAATAAAGTAATATACTCTGTGAAGGAGTTCTTCTCTCATTCTCTAAATACTATTAGTATAAAACCAAGTTGCTATTTGCTTCTTTCTGTTTCACTGCTTACTTATTTAAAACTACTATGTAAAGAATTTTGTTTCGGCTTTTGTATATAATTTCTCCCATGCGATGCCAAGAAGTGTCGCTAGTCAATTAAAAACTAAAAATTACAAATTAATTACTTAAAAAAGAAAGTTTTCAAACTTTTTCGTCAAAATTTATGTATTACAATCAGATGTTACTAGACATCGTGAAAAACATATTTGCACCAAAAGAAAACTCGCCTTAACAGATTAAAATAATCGCTATAATCTTGGATGAATTTTGTATTCTTACAGAGAAACAAATAAATAACACTTTTCTCCAAAACACTTTTATTTTATTCAAATCGCTACCGCTCCTCACTCATCCCAACCACAAATCGCGCATCAACCAAGCGTAACGAATACTTCGCGACGTTTGTTAATGACTGAAGTTTTTAGCAAACGTTGCGCCTACCTACCTACTGTAGGTATGTAGTTAAGTACGGCTGGAAGTTTGCATGAGGTTTAGCAACCCCCTCGTCACTCGCTAATCGTGAGGGTGCGTACGGGTTAATTGTGTGGAGGTGGGAAAATGTGTGGTGGTTCTTCAGTGTTAGATTTTTGATGCCAAATAAGTAAGTTGGTCAGATTATGCTAAGTGGTTACTGAAGTCTTTTTGGAACAATCCCACCGCACTATTCCCAAACCACTGCAACTCCTGAAAGCCAAAATCCACAGTGGCGACCATCAGAAAACCGCTGAGGCAATGAAGCTTGACGAAGTCCCGGAAAATGTATTTAACTGTCTTGGATCCCGCAACGAAATTATTCAGACAAGCATAATGGAGAAGTAGGAAAAATATACAAATGTCCACTTCCCTCCATATCAAGCAGGAGACAGAACAAACAAGGCCAATAGGCACAAGGCTACTGAAGTCTTAAGATGTCTGTAGTACTAGAGGAATTTTCAGATGTGTTAACGTCCCAGAGACAAAACTGAGAGGTTTAATACGCCTTTAAATACACCGGTCCATCTATCTGAAACACAGCAACGATCATCACTCTGGCAGAGCATCTGCCCTCTGAACAGGAACTGCAGTGGCCAATCTAGAAATCCCTAAATCGATTACGAGTACAGGTTGGTCGCTGTAGAAAAAATCTGGCCAAATGGAGTCTCATAGACCCATCTCAAAGAAGTGCCAGTGTGGCCTCGTCACAGGATATGTCCCACCTCCTTGTCTGCCCTTCGTGCCCCGCCGCCTGCACTTTTCAGGACCTGAATGTGGCAAATAACACAGCGGTCCAGGTGGCTTCATACTGGTTTAGACAAAATTTGAGTATAGTCAATACAAAATTTGAGATTATCGACACGAAAACAAAAGAAGAAGACAGCAACGATTCTAGGCGGCAGAAATTCGTATTTCAGTAGTATGAGATCCTTCGAATCTGCTTTGTTGCCATATCCGATAACGATTATTCTTTCACTTGCCAGTGGATAATTTTTATCCCAGAAAGGTAGAGAAAGGGATGAAGCCAGGAGTAAAGTATTCAATAACATAAGAATACATTTGTACATCTTTAAATCCAGTTACAAAACTGCGGTAGCATATCTTTATCAGAATTTAAAACACTGAGTTCAACTCACATTTAGCATTTCAAATTGACACTTATGAGAAAGTTTAAATTCCAAAATGGAAACGGTTTATAAATCCAGGTCTGAGTTCGCTTTCCTAACTTAATATAGCAATAAACCTGAATATGCTATGATAAAAAGTAACTGTCACTCGTGTGATCCCGGGGAGAGAGAATATTAACTGACATGAATCAAAATGATCACATCCCAAATACCTACTATAGGCTTTTCTTTACTTAGAGTATGAATTGGACAAGGTATATGTATAGAGCAAAACGGACTTTGGGTCTCAGGGTCTCAGCAATATCAACTGTAAATACGTACAGGGGAATAAATTATTTAATATTTTTCTTTTTCAAAGAAAATTCGGCAATATGGCTTTATACAGCGGAATGGAAGAAGAATATGTGTTGCACTGAACAAGTAACAAGAGATATGGGCAGGGAGATTATGATTCTTCTGGCTTCTACATGCAACAGGGATGTTTCTTGGCTAGAAAAATGATAATTCTATTTAGTCCGTCTGTGAGATTATCAAATAATATTGGACCTGTATTTACTTTTTGCTTTATCTAATTAATAAAAATTGACAAAGATAAAGCGCATCAAAGCTCAGGAGTAGGGGCTTGTGATGTCTCTTTGTCAGTATAAAGAGTAGCACACCGTGACGTCACACGATATTTTAACGCACTGTATCGTCGTAATTTTTTGTTTACGTTGCAAAAGAAAAATATGTGGCCGAAATTTTTAGGATATCTAACTGGCGGACTAAATAGCTATTTATGCAACTGTTACGTTATGGACGGTCTTTTAATACGAGTGCCATTTTTCGGTACAAGCGTAGCGCGTACCGAAATAGGTGGGAACGAGTTATTAAAAGACCAATAACGTACAGTTGCATACAAGATTATATCTACGAAGGAAAGAATAAAACACAGATATAGACAAATAAGTATTTCAGGAAGTGTGTTTAAGCATTTCATTTCTCGTCTTGCTTTTTCTGGTAGTAAATTATTTGTAGCCGCAACTGCTCTATTTGTTATATCTAGTGGTGTATTTTCAATATCACTTGATGTTGAAGACATTTTTAATAAAATTTGGAACAAAATTTCACTCAGAATTATTTTCCCACGTCCATTTTTAATTTTATTTTTTATTTAGTCATTAATAGGTAAAAGGCAAAGATCTTGAAGCCGCAACAGCCAAATAGTATACGATACTTTTGCTCCAAACTTGTTCCATTTTTAAAAACATCATTTACATTGTCTCGATTTCGAAGTAATATTATAGGTACCTGGTTGTATGTTCAGAATGTCTTTGCTTGTGTTTAAGAATTTATGACGATTCACATAATGCAACCCGATGTCGTTATGGGTATCATAATGAAACCGCTGTCAATTTTATAATTCGAATATAAAGAAACCGGAGTAGATAATAGATATTTTTGTCAACTACCCTAATTAACGCTTGTAAAGTAATTACATTACTATAATCTGACAACAGTATGCTGATACCACACTGGATGTCATAAACTTTAGAGAAACTACAACTATTTTTCTTTTATTTCAGGTTCATCATTCCCCAGACGTCTCCGTAACAATTTTTCGCACAACCTCACAAAACTTAGACCACAAAAACTTCCATAGCTTGTCTCATTTAAACTCTAAAGACAGTTTCAAACAAAAACTGCTACACAATACTTCTGTTACACATAAAAGTTTTCATTTCGTGTCAGTTACAAGTTTATTTTCCATTTTGTCGACAACATGGCGGACACACGGACGGGGAGAGGCGTGAAACTAAACTAACAATAACACAAGTTTTATATTAACAAAACATTGAGAATTATGACTAAATCTGTCTTTGGAAGGGTGGAAGTGGATTTGGTGACACAGTTTGCACTGCTTTTTAAGCTGTTCTGAGTAATGTATAAATTGTTTTGGTATTTTTAGAGTTGTTAGAAGGTACAAATAACATCACACCTGTATTCTTGAAGGGACGGGTAGAGGTATATCTATACTAATATTATTATAAAGAGGTAAAGTTTGTGAGTTTGTGACGTTGTAGGGGGTAATCTCTGGATATACTGAACCGATTTTAAAAATTCTTTCACCAATAGAAAGCTACATCATTCCTGAGTGTCATAGGCTATAATATATTTTCAACAAAATTTGAGATCCTTATGGAAATTGCAATAATGTAACCCAAGGTAGCAAAATGATGCCTATAAAATTAATTCTTTTGCGTGCGCTGAGAAAACTATTGATGATAGATGGGTAGGCAGGGCAGGCAAGGTAGGCAGGGTAGGTAGGTAGGTAGCCTGTTGACGTGAGCTATGCCCCGGGGGTCAGCTAGTTTATAGAACACGCATAGTTCATGGTGTTTATTTATTTCACTAGCTGTTGCCCGTATCCAGATCCGTGCAGCCGTTCTCGCGTGACTGAGCAACAAACATCCAATATCCATCCATCAAAACTTTCACATTTTATAATATTAGTTGGAAGTAGTATGTTATAATACTAGTAGGATATTAGTTCGGGAAAGGCGTAAAACTAATTAACAATAACACAACTTTTAGATTAAAAAACATTGAGAATTATCACATATTTCTATGCAAGGGGATGTGACGACACAGTTTGCACACTGCATTTTAGGTTATTTTGAGTTATTTTGTAAACTGTCTAAGGCTGTTTTTAGAGTCACTCTGACCGACGGTAACCGTCGGAGCTGACGGTCGCCATGAGGTCGTCAATGGTCGAGTCGCTCGGCTCAGCGCTGATGGCAGTCAGACTCCACCAATGACGATCCCGCGACGACCGCCAGCGCCGACGCGACGGTCAGCGTCGGTGGGCTAAACCGCAGGAACACTAAGCCACACCATTACCACACCGTTTATTAAACACTTATTTAGCACACAAACATTCAGTACAGAGACTTATTTAATAGTCTTTTGAAAAATATAAAAAATAGCTTATCTTCGTGTGCCTTTTCCTTACTTTGTTGGGATTGGTTTCCAACTGGGTGAATACCAGTATTTTACATGTAGCGACTGCCTATCTGACCTCCTTAACCCAGTTACTGGTAAGACTGTTTTCAAATTTTCGGGCTTGTATAATGTCTTCTTCTTCTTCCTGCCCTTGTCCCATGTTACTTGTGGTCGGCGCAACACGTTTTCTTCTTCCATACCGTCCTGTCCCACGTCACGCTATCACTGACTCCCTTTTCTTTCACGTCACTCCTCACACGGTCGATCCATCTTTTCTTTGGCTTTCATCTCCCTCTCCATCCATCCACATTTATATTAATCTCTTATTTTCCCTCTCTCTTTAGTAGTTGTTTTCTTGATTTCTATGTTTTTGTTCCATACTTATAACTGTATATATTTTTATATATAGTATGTTTATATATATGTATTTATTTTATATATAAATAGTACACCAATAGACTACCTACAGTACTTTCTTTCCTTTCTTTTTTTAAAATCCATCCAAAGGTTGTCTTGAAAAGATCGCTTTTAGCGATAAGGCCGCCCATTGTGTCACCCAGTGTATTTTTTTCTTTATCTATACTTTCTGTAACTTATTTGGTGTACATAATAAAGAGTATTCTATTCTATTCTATTCTAGTAACATGCGTTTCATCCCTCCTCATCAGATGACCATACCAGGACAAACGGTATCCTTTTAACTTGTCTGTCACTGGTGCGATTTTCAAACTTCCTATATTAAACTCATTTCTCACTTTATCCATTCTCGTTACTCTGCACATCCATCTCAATATTCTCATCTCTGCTACATTCAATCTTTTTTTTCGAGTATAATGTACAGTGGTTAAAACCTGAAAATATATTAAAAAGCTCCTTACCATATTTTTTGTTTATTGTTTGTTTTATGTATTGCTAATACTATTTTGGATTTATGTCACCGAGGCAGCCTTACTCATCATTTTAATCGAAGCACATAACCACCATTTAAGAAATATGATCCAGCTAATGTGTTCAACAATCGTTACCAATACTAAATAGTAAGTCAAACACAATACATTTGAAATCAACCATTTAAAGGCAGTTTTGAATTGTTAAAGAGTCGGTCAGTTAGAAGGATGAACCTAATTTCTTATTCCAAAGCCTGGATCTCTATGGAGAAGAATGTGCAAGAGACTCTAAGGAAGTAAGCAAGAATCTCAATATCACTGATAACTTTAAACATGTATATCTCGCTAGCTACCACATCAAACTTTCCAGGTCCCTCCTAATTCCCAGTTGAACGGATCTCGTAAGAAAACCAATACCACGTGCACTAATCAAAGTTTCGCTCAAACTCAATTTACAGCTGAAACGCTCGCTCAATCCGCTTGCATGGCTTGCAGCGCTCGCCTTCAAACAATATACTTTAGTGGAGAAAATCTAGAAAATTTTAGTTTTATAACCAACTTTATTTCATTTTCCTCTGGGTCAGCTGAAGTTAGTAATGTTGCCATAAAGATTTTGATTTCCTGTGGGTTTGTTAGAGTTTATTACGTCTTACTCGAGCTGTGGATTGAGTGGTGCACCACTATTGATGTCGATAACCTTATAGACTGATGACACCTTCGTCAGTATTTTTACTTTTCATAGCAGTATAGTACGAGATCCCACATCAATAATCTGTAGTCAGATTGTTTTAGTTTTATTTCTTATAGAATGATTACAGCAGGGTGGCCTGGCAATATCTAGCCGCAATTAGTTTTTCATTTCAAACTTTTAAGTTTTTATTTGCGATGGGTTTGCTCATGACTCTACTTTAGGTCAGAGGTGACTGAGACAAAGTCAACGATGGAGTGTGACTACCCAAAAGAAGCCTGATTACTCTAACTCTGGAGATATTCGGGTTGAATGCGTTCGGAAACACAGACGCAGGCAGTGAGTTCCACGGGAGCCTGCCGTTTTGCCGAAAAGATTTTGACAAAATTTCACTACCCAAACAAATTTTAGCAACCTTTTTTTATATCAATGCAATATTTGGAATAATTTTAGTACGCACATTTTCATTTGGTCAAATTTTGAATTGGTAGAATATTACTAAGGATAGTGTCATTAAGGCATTTGGTCTTTAATTAAATGATTTATTACAGCAAAATACCTTTAGACAGTAAACATCCCCCCACATCTGGCTCCCAGGGTATCAAGAACCTAGCTGACAGAAAGGAGCGAGCGCAGTATAGCGCGAGCGACGACATTTTTGGCAGAAAACGAAAGACAATTAAAAATGCGAGCGAAGCGAGTGCGAGCGCGACTAGCGCAGCGAGGAGCCAGAAAAAAAAACATATATTCATAGACAAGTAAAGTATTTTTGCTACTTTTATATGTAGATTTTTTTGCTTACCCTCTGAGTGCTATTGTGTATGTGTGCGAGTGATAATTTGTTAATTTCTTTTCGTTGAAACATAGGTAACCCAATTTTTTGTCATTGACTAAGCAATTGACTGAATAGAAATGGTAAATTGAAATATATTTTATTTTGCGTAAAATGTGTTATTCCAACTGAAATATTTGACCACATAAAAATTGGTAAAAGTACTAGTTGGGAAACAAGTTATTGTTTAAATGTTCACTTGCCAAACATTAGGTTACAATTACAATTATTACAATTATTATCTTATCGTTACAATTATTTGTGAAGAGATTTTTTGCTTAGTAATAATTTGGCAAATGAAATTATGTGAAAAAAAATTTGGGAAGTGAAAATTTGTCAAATTCCTTTTAGTCAAACAAGGGAGACACGAGTTCCACTCTTTTTCTGTGCACTTATAAAGGATTTTTAGAAGCGCTTGGTGCGAATTGGTGGGATGTCTTTGTTAGGATGATAACTTAAAGTGCGTCTAGATGACCGATGGTAGAAAGGGGCTGGTGGGATGAGGTCGTGGTCTTCAACTTTGCCCTACACTAGGAATTTCTCCTATATCACGGGGTAAGTATGCAACATCAGCCAGCTCTCAGTGAGCCGTAATGTATGGGTTTCCAGGAGCGAACATTCAAACTGGCAAAAACTATATTGTTTGCGAAAGGGCTAGTAGAGAAAATCTAGAAAAATTTAGTTTTATAACCAACTTATTTCATTTTCCTCTGGGTCAGCTGAAGTTAGTAATGTTGCCATAAAGATTTTGATTTCCTGTGGGTTTGTTAGAGTTTATTACGTCTTACTTGAGCTGCGGATTGGGTTGTGCATTGCTATCGATGTTAATAACCTTATAAACTTATAAGAATGACGATACTGTCGTTAGTATTATAACTTTTGATAGTATCAGTAAAATGCATAGATCTTCTATACTTTAAAATTGAACGCATCAATCCAGAACTATTCGTATCAAGCAGTGGAGTTAGATAATCTCTACGCATACTATTATCACTGTTTTTAAAATCATGGTGTAACGAAAAACTGTTTGAAAAAACTAGTTTCTACCTATCCTTTAGTTGTTATATTAAGCCCTTGTTATGTTATCATCATCAGCCTATTAATGTTCCCACTGCTGGGACACAGGCCACCTCTCTGTGAGAGGGATTGGGCCATAATCCACCACGCGAGCCCAGTGCAGTTCGAATTTTTAGTTCTAGGACATGCCGGTTTCCTCACGATGTTTTCCTTCACCGTTTTTGAGAGCAGCGGTGATGAAATAATTTACACAAAGTAAAGCGCCTGCCTACGTAAGTCGCGGCCGATACCACTGGGCCACCACTGCTCTCTATTGTTATGTTATGGACTTGAACAAAATCAATTGTGTATTCAAAACTCAAAATGTTTTTATTGTTACCAAACATATCCTGCATGACATAGCTAGAGGTAGTCCCAGTAAGTTACGAATTATACATTTAATAAGGCTATCTCGCTACAGCCCATAGTGTGGTGTAGAATGTTGAGACCATAAAGAACAGTAGCGACCGACTATAGTCATGCTGAGATTTTTCTGGCATATTCCATTAAATTTCATATTCTACCAACAAAGTAAGAAAATATAAAATCTAACTCAGTCCGCACCCAGTAGGTTAGGTACCAACATAATGTGCCTTACATAAATAACTGGCGCAACCGCCAGCGCCCCCTGGCGTCGTAACTCAAAAGCTGTGACATTGACCCTTTTGCTGAATTTATTAACATGTCACATGCTGGCCAGATGTTTAGCCTTTCACCCGGCGTTATTGTTCTTTTTTAATTTCCCGGGAAATAGGGTAACCCTTTGCCAGATGTAGGGTTAACGTTTATCAAATTGGCAGCACCCTGTATGTTATATAACATCACGACTGTTTTACTTGAAGCAATGAGCACAAGTATACAGTCTTACTTAATTCTGCCAGTTAAGTTTTTAAGACTCTTGAGAGTGAGTATAATGCCATCCTTCTTTTTAACCCCCGCCGGAATAAAAGGGGTGTTATAAGTTTGACCTGTGTTGCTGTGTATCTGTGTGTCTGTCTGTGGTATCATAGCTCCTAAACAAATGAGCCGATTTTGATTTAGTTTTTTTGTTTGTTTGAAAGATGATTTTGTCGGGAGTGTTTTAGCTATGTTTGAATAAAATCGGTTCAGCCGTTCAAAAGCTATGGACGTTTTACTGTTTGAATCGGGGTGTTTTCGCAAGATAAATGTGTCGGGGGTTTTATAAATTTTGAAATTTTACTTGTTCATTTCAATCAAAAGACTCCCACCAACAGACATAAGTCTAACTAGATAACGCAAGTCCCCCAATCTGTATGAAAACCAAGCGTGCCAGTTTTTCACACACAACTTAAAAACAAATTTACTTACCAATGAAAGAAAACATTTCCAATGCCTCGGCCAACTTTTTCTATACAGTATTTACAGCTCAATATGGCATTTTTTTAGATTTCGGTGGATTTCCGGTGCCGATAATGCTAAATGAAAATCTCAAAGTACGATCATTGATTGTAATTTTACTTTGTTTTTTGGCACGTGCAGTACATACAAACGCGTCATCTAGTTAGATTTATATCTGTGCTCCCACTGCTGTTCATAATTCTCCCCAAATCTTTGCAATATCGACTGGTCCTCATTTAGCGATATATAGCGGTGACAGCCCTGGGTGTAAGTTCCGATTCCGGGATAATACTGAGAATTTTTACAATTATACAACAACATTTTAACTATGGAGATCTCCCTCCGTGCTTCGGAAAGCACGATAAGCCGTTGGTGCCGGCTGTCATTCGAAGATCTTAGAAAGTCGGCGACACGGTTGACGCAGTGGTTGAGCGACGGGCTGCTGCGCTGTATGTCGGGGTTGATTCTCGCACGGAACAAAAATTTGTATGGCCTACAGATTTGTTCCGGTCTGGTTGTTTGTATATGTGATATTATATGTTTGCAAATGCACCCACGATACCTGTATCGTGGGTGCATTTGCAAACAACATAACATCGCACTATCACACTAATATTATAATGGCGAAAGTTTGTGAGAGTGTGTGTTTGCATGTTTGTTACATCTTCACGTCAGAACGGCTGAAAGGATCTGGATGAAATTTGGCACAGATATAGATTATAGTCTGGAATAGCACATAGGATACTTTTTCTCGGGAATATGTTGATATCCTTGGGATAATTTTCGACATTTACGCGGGCGAAGCCGCTGGCAAAAGCTAAGAAAATAATGATGATTGAAAAACCAAAGAATTTCTCCTGAGAAAATCGTCGGGATTTCAATTTTTCTATTCGTATTTTTTTTTTTTACTTTGCCCAAGTAAAAAAATTATTTTCATAAGCCGGAAACTCTGGCAGTCAGTCTCAACAAAGGGTGTCATGTTGTCCAGTTTCTGGTTCGTGAAGGTCTGAGAGGAAGACGTTCATGTGAAATACTTATATTCAGCTGGATCCGGTTAGAATGGAGCCTATCCCCAACACAGTCGGGAAAAAGCTATGCGAATTTTAAATATTCACATTACTAGATAATTTAATAAATTAACTACTACAAAATCATGAGGCGTTTTACGACAAACTTTATCCTAACTGTCGTTTCATCAAAAGATTTCAACAAAATCGAGCGAATACTCTCAAGGTCAAAGCTTATAACTTCATGAAATAAGCCTAAAACTTCATGAAAACACATTAAACGGATCGAAATAACTAAAAGATTAGTTCGAGACGTCTGTTGATAAGGACTTCAAAAGTATTAATAATAATTTATTATTAACTCTTGTTCCAGAAGTGTTTATCGAGAAAATCCTTGAACTACTAATATTAATGTCTGCTTTAACTTTGCAAGTATAACTTTTCATCTCGAATTTACAAAAGCTGCTTGTGTTTTCTTCAATTTGTCTATCTAACTGTTTGCTGTTATTTATGACGGTAGTAACTAAATTCACTTGATTGCACTTATACTCTATACCAGGATTCACAAACAAATTAACCGACTTGGTTTTACATTAGAAGAAAACAATAATGTAAAACCCCTTATGTAAATGTGTAATGTTACTTGAGTACGTAATTTAATATTTATCCCGCGCTTTGTTGATTCGACAACGGATGAATCATCTTACAAAAATCTTGGTTAATATTATTTCTTTATTTACGTATTTAAGGTTATTATTAGAATTTTAACAAAGATAATACACGGGAAGAAGTAAAGGCGGGGGCGAGGAGATCCTATGTTCTTCCCAGAGTGTCAAACTATCTCCATGCCAATTTCATCTAAATCGGTTCAATAGATCAAGAGATTACCCCCTACAACCTCACAAACTTTACCTCTTTATAATATTAGTATAGATATGGAAAGAAAAGAAATAAAAAATATTTATATGTGATCCGCACAAGAGACAGGGTATAAGCAAAAACTTTTTAACAAAAAATCAAACCGACTTCCAGAACAAAAAACTACAAACCAAAAAATAACTTTCTTTTCCGAAGTCGGTGTCTTTTGTACCCATTTTTTTTCAGTTTTTCGACACCGACTTCGGAAAAGAAAGTTATTTTTTGGTTTGTAGTTTTTTGTTCTGGAAGTCGGTTTGATTTTTTGTTAAAAAGTTTTTTATTTTTCGCTTTTTAGTTTTGGTAGGTATCTCCAATTAACATGATAATCATTTATGGCCAAAGTACATCTCATGACGATTCCAATAAGCCCAAGCACGACTAGGATACATTGTTTTATTTCAGAGTTCCAGTGCCTACCTTCCGGCTTCATCATCAGAACAGTTCAATGGTACCATTTTCATCAGTACCATTCATTTATAAGTATTTGCTTAATCATAGTCGGTTAACTATACAAGATATTTTATACCCGTGACATACTTAGCATTAAGGAGTTTCAGTGGCCATCTGTGGTTTTCTTCATCAGTTCCACTTCACCAAATTATACTTTCTGAGTGCAAGTGATTGCATTGTTGGTAAAAATACCAAAATCACGATATAAATGCCTATAATATTTGAGGAGTTCCCTCGATTTCTCTAGGATCCCATCATCAGATCCTGACCTGATGACTATGGGACCAACTAGGAAGTATACCCTTCAAAACAAAAGAAGATTTTTTGAAATCGATCCAGGCGTCTTTGAGTAATCGGGGAACATACATAAAAAAAAAAAAAAAAAGATTCAGACGAATTGAGAACCTCCTCCTTTTTTTGAAGTCGGTTAAAAACAAAAACAAAATGGACAATAATAAAAAAAAACCACCGCGAGACCAAAAAGGCTCCTTTTTCAGCATTTCCATATCAGTCTATTATATACTTATCTTAACTACAGATTTATACGACAGTTTCACTACTGTAAAAGAAGTTTCCAACATAGTTACAGAATCGTGAAATCGTATTTAGAATAAACGTTCTGTCCAAATCCTTGCTCACTTGATTTCCCCACGGGCTGTAGAGCGGTAGTCTTTAGTATTTACTGATGAATTTCGGTGTTCATCTACCAAAATAATATCTTATAGTTACCTGAAACTAAACCCTTAGGATTCTAGAGGCTTGCTTTTAATCAGGAAATACGGAATCCAGCAAAGTTAAGTAAATACCACCTTCATAAAGTAGAAATAACACGACTATGGACATATGGAATGGCGACCGCGAACCGGAAGACGATGCGTTGGAAGGCCTCCTACTAGGTGGAGCGATGACCTGGTTAATGTACCGGGAAGGCGCTGGATGCGAGACGCACGGGATCGGTAAATGTGGCGACGCCTGGGGGAGGCCTATGTCCAGCAACGGACTTCTTTCGGCTGAAATTATGATGATGAACACGACTATGGAACTCGTCAAAGAAATCATACTGGTAGTTACAGGATCAATAGAAGTTGTGGCATTTCGCAAACATAGATATTGTGATAAATTAGATGCAGCCTGCATATACACATCAATAAAAAATCGATCAAGTGCGTGTCGGACTTCGCACATTTAGGGTTCCGTACCAAACCGCAAAATCAAGTTGGTTGTAATAGAAAAATTTGGGAAATTCAAAGATAAAAACTGATTTATCAATACATTGGCATTTCTTATTAAATATAAGTAATAATAAACATTAGCACTAAATTTCAAGATCATGGGTCAAAGGGAAGTTACAAAATTCTTCGGAGCAAAATTTTGAAAAATATGGTGGTATCCAAAATTTTTAAAGCAATAATGCAGTGTTTATCTACTCAACGAGCTGTAAACAACGAGACTATTTTACTAATTTAATTAATCTACTGCAATGATCAAAATTGCACGAGCCTTTGCCCGTCTTGACACAATTTTTATATTAAGTATTTATAACGTCCTAAGTGCACCATGAAATACCATACCATATCAAGAAAACTTCAATGTTATACACACCACCAAACAACGAATATCGGATGAAAGGGTAATGCTTGACTGTACACAGAAAACAAAAACTACAGAATAAGCAGAGAAATAGAATAGCCTTTAAACAGTAAAGATACGGCCATCCGAACGTTTGCTTATTACGCATTCACCGTGCAAGAAACATGCCATTTTTAATATCTCGCGCACTACAGCGCTCTTTTTATGTATGAGCTAATTGTGGTGTCAGACAACATGCGCAGTCCTTCCTATCCTGTCAATGATATTAGATCATATGACTTCACCATCATTAGGGACATACAAATGCAATTTTCCCAGCCACACTTACCCAATACGCCCACACATACATTTACAACTACCCACATAAAATATCCGCATCTCTGTACAATACGATGGCGCCTTTGACTAAATGAGCCGTCCTTTGAGACTAGCTGCACCGCACGAGCTGCAGTATTCAGTTCGCTAGTTAAGCTGAACACAAATACTTGAGTGTGTCGGCTTAAATACCAGATATGTGTAGGTTGGGAGACGGGGTAAGTGACGAGCGGAGAGCGGGTGAGTCAAGGTTAGGTATGCAGCATTATTTTCGCATAGAGTCTAGTAGTGTTGGAGGTTGCTATCCCAACAAAGAAGCCTATTTTTAGGTTTCCGTACCTGAAGGGTCCCACCGGAGTCCTACTGCTGTTACTCACGTGCATGTCTGTCCTTCGGTCTGTCGGTCGTCTGTTTGTTCCGAAGAATTTTTTATCTTCCCAATGACCTATGAACTTGAAATTTGGTGATAATATTTATTATTACGTATATTTTACAAAAAAATACCAATATATTGAAACATCTGATTTTTTCTTTAGTGCGGCACTTGGCCCCGGGCTTTATATCCTTTGAGAGTAGCTAAATTGTAGCATATCAAAATGCATGTTAGTTGAGTTTCCTGCTTCAGAATCCAGACGCTAGCCTGTTGAATCTCGAAAATACAACTGTCTATTATTTTCCAAACTGCGGTGCACATAACATAAACGTAGTAGTGTGGGTATTGTCGAAGAGTTGGCACCTACTCACAATAAACTCACATTATATTTCTTTAGTTATGCTTAATTCCCCTGAAATAAGGGTGAACCTACCGCCATAAACTGCACATAAATCCAGCCTCCGGGCTGCTACTAAAAAAATCCCTGACGAATGAACCCTGCGTAAGACCACCTGGTCTTATAGCCAAATTCATCCAATCCAAATGTCCCTTTAGGGTATGAATTTCGAAAAATCTTTTCTCAAATGACACCTACATTATAAAATCAATATCTATCATAATTTCAAACTTCCATCATTAGTGGTTTAGGCTAGGCGTTGATTTGTCAGTCGAGACGTTGTCTTTTATATATATACCTTAATAGATAGATATATTTTATTCTGCCTAATTCTTGTAAATTTCGTTTTTTTTTTTTTTTTGTTTTACCTAATATATAAAAAATAATATTCTAAAATAAAACAAGCCTATATACAAATACAAAGAAACCCACCCGAGATACAGGAAGAAATTTCTAATGGGGGGCAACGTTTTAAAAAAAAAGAGACAAAGGGGAGGGAAAAGGGTTCATTGTGCATCAAAAAATCCATCCCCATCAATGTCAATGGGAAATGTGCCCAGAACGCTGGCAGCATTTCCACGTTGGATGGCAATTTTAAAGGTCAAAATCAATTTTTATTTTTTTTATTTCACGTAGGCCTTCATGGGCACTTATAAAACGTCGACAAAAGGTGCACGGCTATGGAGAAGAACCGGCAAGAAACTCCATGGTTACTATTTTGAAAAATGGTTTGGTTTTACAATAATTCCATGTTACAGCATTAGTACTATGGGGGGACAACGTAGGCCCGACAATAAGTCGTAAGAAACTAAAAAAAAAAAAAATATAATATATAAAAAAGTTAACAAATGTTAACCAACATCTAGAAGGCCTACAATGTTCACACATTCACAAAATAATCGGTAAAAGAATCTATACAAAGGTAAAATATATATATATATATATATATATAACAAGACTAAATTTAACATGTGGCACAAATGTTGTTATCAGTGCTGTAACTATTCTTAGCAAAGGGCTATAAAGATGATTGCGAACTATTGTAAAAAGTCCAATTAAAAGAAGAAAAACAAAAAATAAATAGAAAAAATTAGATTGAGAATAGTTAGAGACATCCACATATTCAGGTCAGATGTGATGTGATTTTTAAATTTATGTGTGATTACCGGCTTTTTTTGTATTATGATTTTCAAATTTATGTGAGCCACTATTATCGGATTTCTTTTTTGTATTATTTGCACTGTATATCGCCTTAGGTGTGACCTGTAAAATTATACATGTGTACTTAAATAAATATGTCTAGTCATTTCACCAAAAGCTCCTATCTTACTCCCCAGTAAGACTGCACTCAACTTTATGCGCCATACACACAGATACTTTGGAAATTGAAATAGCCCGCATGTTATAGAAAATGCCTTCTACTTCGCCTTGCTAAATTCAGCTTAAGATTATCAAGTTCTTGTCATTCTTGATAACTTAACTATTTTAATACATCGATTTCTGATACGGAATTTGCTTGAGCAACTTGAAGATGCAATTTTAAGAGGAAATGTGGGCAGAGAGCGCCGACTGAATTTCCTTAGTAAAAAGTCATAAATCGAGGTTTGGCTCTCGTCTATTTTCTTCTCCAATATGGGACCAATTTAAAAGATATTCCATAAACTGGAAAAGAAAGATATATACTATGCCCGTATGTTTTTCTTTTTTCAATTATAGTTGTAAAATTTGTACACTACGCTGAACACGCTGAATTTTGAGGGTTCTAGTGCTTCTAAAGATAATGTATCATCAAAAAGGAAAAGCGTGGGGTGCTTTTGTCAAAATTACTCTACTTTTATTTGACATCAATCACCCCACGCTTTTTTTTACAATAAAACATATTTTTTTGTTAATCAAAAAATAAATTTATAATATATAAATTAAAAGTAAAAAAATATTTTTTACTTTTTAGTTTGGTTTTCTATTGCAGCGTGTTTTTTTTTTTATTAATTATTATTTATTTTTACATTTTAGTTTAATCGCTAATCGTGAAGATCCTGTTTAGGATAATGGGACAAACTATTTCAATTATTGCATTGTCATCGGTACCTTGGTGTGCAAAGTATCAAATTAATCCGACGTTTTGAAGGGGGTGAACATCACGTTCAAAGATTCCATTGCACAGATACATATACACCAAGCTAATAAAAGCATGTTAATTAAAAAGGTAACAATACTTGTGTTATATGTATGTCTTTAGGAGGTAATCTCTGAAATACTGATCTAATTACGAACATTTTTAACCCCCGACGGAAAAAGAGGGGTGTTATAAGTTTGAGGTGTGTTGCTGTGTATCTGTGTATCTGTGCGCCATAGCGCCTCAACGGATGAACCGATTTTGATTTAGTTTTTTTTGTTTGAAAGGTGATTGTATCGAGAGTGTTCTTAGCCATGTTTGAATAAAATCGGTTCAGCTGTTCAAAAGTTATGCGCGTTTTACTGTTTAGATCGTGATGTATTCGCAAGATAAATGTGCCGGGGGTTTTTAAAATTTTGAAATTTTACTTGTTTCACTCATAGAAAGCTACTCTTTCGCTGAGTGTCATGAGTGATACATTTTTTGTGGACAAATGCGTGATTTCTGAGGGCAGGCCGCGGAAGCCAACCCTCAGGAAAAAGCTAGTCTTCGATAAATCAATATCTCTAAATCTCCATCTCATCGTTTTCTATTATGAACACACTGAGCAACTATCTAACAAAGCTAATATATTCATGTCTATATGTACAATCAATCTGTTTGTCCGTAAGTCATCATCTACTACTCAATCAGTTTATATAAGGAACACTACAACCAAATACCAACCTTAAAAGCTTAGTTAAAGGGTTGAAATTCAAATGGCTATGTGTAAATGTCTTGGTATATTCCTAACAAAGTCCAGTATACACACACTGCAACCAAATACCCACTTTATTGCCATAAATTAAGATACAGATTTGAATGGATTTTTGGAAATGTCTTGGTAAGTGCTAACAAGATTCAGAATTTGATCGTATTGAGACATTTAGATTTGCAATGGATATGGGTTGCATTTAACGCCCCTTGAAGGATTAAGTGTTGTGTATTGTGTTGGTATTGTTCGATAAGAATTGTTTGGGGGAAGTGTGGGAGGAGTTGTTGCTTTGAGTTACAAACTAGATTTATTAGGGAACTATTAAAGATCTGAAGGCCTTACTCTGACGTGCAATCGGAGGATACATCTGATTTTGTCAGCCAGATCGCAAATATGTATCCTCCGACTGCACAACATGATTTTCTTCTTGATTACGTCTTTTTATTTCGCTTCTTAAGCAGCCGGGTTTTTTGATTTTTTGACTTAACTTTTTTTTCATAGCAAAATCTAACTTTCTTGCTTCAGTTAAGCCACTAAGCGGCACTTTTTAAAGATTTTTTTTTTGCTCCATGGAGTTTACACGTTACAGTACGGCCCATATACAATTAATTACTATTATGTGGCAACACTTGGGGGATGGCTACGTCAGCCAGCAGTGGATGTCTTTCGGCTGAAATGATGACGATGTGGGTATTTTGATCTTATACAAAAAATGCTACACACATGCTACGGCGTAGCAATGAGGCTGCTACAGTTGCTACGATATCGTAGCGCTTCACAAATTGGCTACGTAACTTTGCGATTAGTTTCACGTATTGTGTTAGTTTTCTATTTCAAATACAAGAGTTAAACTATATGATTAATAAAGAGATAACATTGCTAATTTGTTGATAATTATGTCCTTAAAAAGTAGATAAGTATACGATTAAAAATTATTTCGATGAATAAAAACTACACAATCTTGAATGCTCCCTTTTTTCGGGCATATTAACAGTTTCTTTAAGGCTGGTATTTGGCGTATTTGTACAATTGTTTGCTACAAATCTTAATTGTATAATGAACTTTATTTTAATAGCAGTAAGGCTTTTCGTTTTGCATTGGGAAAATTTCGCAGATATTTTACCAAATATGAAAAGTTTAGGACCGGCATAATATAAATCTAGAACAAAAGGTAATTTTAATTAAAATAGATAAAAAACAATTGAATCAACAATTTTAAAACAATATTTATTTTTAGAAAAGTCCCCTGGTGAAGGTTGCGGCTATCCATTGGATGCGAGACGCACGGGACCTGTTAATATGGTGACACTTGGGGAAAGGCTATGTCCAGCAGTGGACATCTTTTAGCTGAAACGATGATGATAATGATGAGACCATTAAAAATTTACTGTAAATCCCTTTCTCTATTACCAAATTTTCAACCACTAACTACACCATTATCAGTACAGTCATCCAAAACCAAACCTACACTCTCATCCCAACCTACAACTCTGACGTACACAACATACCTGTACTGTAAGTACGCATACCTGTTAGCCTGAGATCCCACGGCTAAAATCTACAGGTACATTTATTTTTGATAAAACTTTTTTTCTTTAATGATACCTACTTAATAGTAGAATTGGTACTTTAAATTGTAATTAATGTTTGTTAATTAACCTCAGATACACAAGTCTATTAAATCTATAAGTTGGTAATTCTAACATTATATGAAAGAAAAGAAATTATGATACAAAAATGCAAAAAAAAATGCGGCCAGATATTTCCAGGCAACCCTGGGTTAATCTATTCTACTATCATGTACTCGTATATTTCATAAAACTAAATTTTACCAAAAACTAGCTTTTCCCCGCGGCTTCGCTCCCATGGCGCACCGCACGGCACCCGTTTTCGGAAAAAAATAGCCTTTGTCACTCCGAAATAATGTAGCTTTCCATAGGTGAAATCATTTTCGTTAATTATTTTTTAAGTTTATCCATTACAAACAAACAATCCAATCTGTCCTCTTTATATTTTTAGTGTAGATAGTGTTGAAAATTAACTCACAGATTTTTGCGGTGAGATCTTTTACTATGTACCAACACAGGTATACCTGTGTAAACTAAGTACCTAGTTTGCGGTCGGTTTGACCCCATACACCTGGTTTGCGGTATGTCATGGGCGGGTGAGCTTACCGAGTGTTGCGTCTCTTTTTAATTTGTTGGAAGGGAATGAGAGGGTGTTCTTTTGAAGCTGATTATTGAAGGAATGTTTATGTTAAGCAAGGATTTTCAATAAAAAAAGATGGTTGAATTGTGTACATTTTAATTCTTCTTTTCTAAGGTTCCGTACCCAGAGGGTAAAAACGGGACCCTATTTCATAGAATCCACTGTCCGTCTGTCTGTCTGTCACCAGGCTGTATCTCATGAACCGTGACAGCTAGATAGTTGAAATTTTCACAGATGATGTATTTCTGTTGCAGCTATAACAACAAATACTAAAAACAGAATAAAATAAATATTTAAGTGGGGCTCCCATAAAACAAAAATGTTATTTTGCCGTTTTTTGTGATAATGGTTCGGAACCCTTTGTGCTCGAGTCCGACTCGCACTTGACCGGATTGCTAGAAAGGCAAGAACATCAAATACAACTTGCTTGTTCAAAATCAAAATCAAAACAATTTTTTTAGGCTCGGAATTAACACTCTTTGAAAGACAAAAAAAGACAGCCTCCCAAAACGGCCAATTTCTCACGGCAGTTTGGTGCATTCAGATTCATCATCATCATCTTCCTGCCCTTGTTCCATGTTACTTGTGGTCGGCGTAACACGTTTTCTTTTTCCATACCGTCCTGTCCCCCGTCACGATCATATCTTATTCAGACAAATATTAATATACTCGTACCTTCCTTACTATTATTTCTTTCAATGATTTATAAGATAAACTGGAAAATACGCAAATATAATCCTTACAGTGGTCTAGACCATTTAGCAGATGGTAGCGGACATACATAGATTTACTCGTAGTATGTTTCACCTCGGGGACACCGCGTAAGGCACATCATTGATAATAATAATCTAAGAATATATGAATTTAATAATACTTTAATATAAAAATTGTAATAATGTATTAATGATCAAAGAATATATATTTAATAATATTTTAATATAAAATTTTTGTTAATGTAATAATAATTTAAAAATAATATGTATTCCATTCTTTTCCGTGTACTTTACCAAAGGTATCAATAATTGTAATCAAATTGACTAATAATCACAGTGGATGGTAATTTTTATTGAAACATATATATACAAATGAATATTCTAAAAAGATGAAATACCTATATACAAATACAAAGGGGAGACTGAAAAGAGCTCATTGTCATCAAAAAATTCATCCACATCGATGTCAATGGGACTCGTGCCCAGAACGCTGGCAGCATTGCCACGTTGAATGGCAATGCTGATTCTCTGGCCGAAGAAAAGGCCGCCAGCCCTCTGGTCACGTGAAGAGTCGACGAGCTTTGTGCTAATTTCTCGAAAAACTCGATGCGCACTCGGATCCCATGAACCTAATGTTTTGTTTGCCAAACGGCTCAAACATATAAGGTTGTTATATTTGCGCCGTTTGTGGTTTTCTGCACCAGCAGCAGCCACCCCAGCACAGCCTGCCGTGCTAACAAGATGGGATGGCGCAAGGGTGTCGACACATGTTGCATCCCACACCAAAGACCCGTCTGGTCTCTTCCCATCGTCGCATGCCAAGCCATTGTGTTCTAAAACTGCTGGTACCCCGGCGGTGACAAGAGCCCGACGTATGATGTCATTAATGCTGGCGTGCCTTGCTATCCGGCCAGCGCTCCTACTGCAGGATAGGCCTTGGTGACCGAGGCGGTGGACTGCTTCACCACATTGACAACGATAATAATATAATCACAGTTCTGTTGGGGGGCCTGGACACAGATTGGTGCAGATGCCAGTCTGCGGGTCGGTGGATGGTATTCGAATTTATGTTTCTAGGACATGCCGATTTCCTCACGATGTTTTTCATCACCGTTTTGAGAGGAGTGGTGGTGAAGTAATTTACAAAAACTACCTGGGTTTGAAACCACGACCTGCAACGTATAAGTCGCGGCCGATACCACTAAGCCACCACTGCTCTCCACACTCCACAGATATAACGACTTTCAAAATGTATCTATCGATTTGACATGCGCTGCTGACACATGGTCAGTAATAATTTGGACTCTTGACAATCGTTAAGGCTGATAAGATGCCAATTTTATCAAGACTAGGAAAATCAGCTAAGGGATAGTACCTTTTAACCAATTAATTTTCACTCCAGATAGAAAGCATTTGAACCCTTAATTTTTTTTTTACTTTTACGTAATCGATTCTTAACTACGAAGAAACTGTTACGAAGATATTTGAACAAAATATCGACCCCTAAGTGTTGGAAGAGGGGATGAAAACTACCCCCAACCATTTACAGGCATCTGCTAAAATCGGGATCGTTTTAAATTATTCAAAACTACCGTCCTTTCAATGATGTAGTGGAAATAGAAACTCTTTGAGAAACTAATCATAATATTAAGGCTTCATAATATGAAACGGTTTATTTTAAAAGCTGTTAAGGCTTTTGAATAAAAATTAGTTGGTAGTAATGTTATTAAAGTAAAGTTTGAATATTAAATAGTCGTTAACACAATACCATCTTGAGTTCATCAATTGGAAATTTCTTAGATTTTTGAACTGAGTTTGAGCAATTTTTTTTAACTAATTTTATTATTATTATATTCTTTATTGTACACCTTTAAAAAATACATACAGAACAAACATTTTCAAGCACTGTGTACAATAGGCGGTCTTATCGCACAGGGCAATCTCTGAATTAGTACGGGCATGGTATTTTTAGTACGGGCTTTCGTTTAAAAACTATCTCTTCTTTAGGTTATCTTCTTGTGCCCACTCTGGTCCCATTATTTAGGGTCGGGCGCCTCACTTTCCTACGCCAAGTTGTTTTATCTTGGGTTGTCTGCTCTGGTGGTCTCTTTCTAAATTGGACCACCAGGTCAATGGCGGGTGGCTTCCCCTTCTCTTTTGTTTCAAGAGGCGCAGAGCGATTTGTACCACAGTAAGGGTGCCTTTTCACCAGAGATATACTATGCTACATTGCTATGGATGCGTTTGATATCCACCAATCATATTCATTGGTCCATATAGTATAACACTGGTGGAACGGGTTCTGCTAAGCTATGTTTTTTATATGGATGGATGCATGATCTGGATGGTTGCTCTGGATGCGTGCTATGGATGGTCGCCTCTCCCCTTACCGTGCCGTCGTCGCGCCGCTCCCCGTGCCTTCCTTACTATCAATACATCGCATAGCTCGAGCTGCGCATCTTCCTCGCTGCGGCGCAACTTCATAGCGCATCTTACAAGCCCGCTACATAGCTTAGCATCAGTGGAAGCGATCACATAGTTTCGTAGCTTAGCTTTCACATCCTCGCAGCATAGGTGCATAGCACATCTTTGGTGAAAAGGCACCCTTAAGGCCCTTATTACATCTCTTGGGCACGCCTATATCAACATAGACGGTTCTCAGTTATTTTATTAGTACCTATATCTTCAGGCAATGAAGCATATAACATTACATGAAGCTGAACTATTTTGTGGTTTCTGACGCCTTTACTATCTATAGAACAAAAATAGGGTTTTTTTTCTGGGCAGAATAATAATAATTCTATTTAGTCCGTCAGTGCGTCAGTATCAGTAACTACCCGAGTATAATAACAACTTTTTAATATTAAACGTTATTTGCAATCCGTCTATTTCGCTCTGCTGCTCATGGCATAATGGTTCGCGCCAAATTAGCGTCAGGCAACTCCCAGTAGTCTGGCATTTTGCTGGACTAGACCCTTTTGGCGCAGCCGCGGGGCACACTATGTATGTAATTGTTTTACAAAATCAAAATATTTTTTTTTTATTTCACATAGGCCTACATGGGCACTTATTAAACGTCGACAAAAGGTGCACGGTTCGGGTTGGTCGTTTCCTATGGAGCAGAACCGGCAAGAACCTCCATGGTTACTTGTTTTTATCTTCAACGTAGTCCTTGATTTTATAATATGCTTTTTTAATAAGTATACGTTTGATGTAGTTTCTGAACTTTCCATCGGTCAGTTCTATAACTGACTTTGGCAACTTGGTATAAAAGCGTATACTGCTTATAAGAAAAGACTTGCTAGTTTTCGTTAATCTGAATGTGGGTATTACAATTTCGTTATTACTGCGTGTATTTAAATTATGGAAGTCGCTTCTAGTTTTGAAAAGCCCTCGATTTTTACGGACATACAAAATATATTCCAAAATATATAGTGAAGGTAGAGTCAGTATATCGATCTCTTTAAATTTTTCTCTGAGGGACTCGCGAGGACCCATTTTATAGATTGCGCGGATGGCCCTCTTTTGTAGGATGAAAATTGAGTCAACGTCTGCTGCTGATCCCCACAGCAGAATGCCATAAGACATAATACTGTGGAAATAAGCATAGTATACTAACCTAGCTGTAGCTACATCGGTTAGCTGCCTTATTTTCCTTACTGCATATGCAGTAGAACTTAACCTACCCGAAAGAGTTCTAATGTGCGCGCCCCACTGCAATTTTGAATCGATAGTAATCCCTAAGAATACAGTTTCCGTTATAACTTCAAGATTTTTGCCGTCAAGATTTAAGTTTAGGTCATGTTGTGGTACATTTGGTAAAGAGAACTTTAGACATTTTGTTTTTTTCGCATTCAGTAAAAGATTGTTAGCTGCGAACCATTTTGAGAGAATAATTAGACTTTTGTTGACATTTAAGACATCCGTATCTTGCCTATCTATTTAAAAAATTAGCGAAGTTTCATCAGCAAATAGAATTATATCCGATAATTTGGCCATCATAAAAGGGAGATCATTAATGTAAACAAGAAAAAGGAAAGGGCCGAGAATTGAACCTTGGGGCACGCCCATCTTGACAAGAGACCCGGAGGACGTCGCCCCATTAATATTAACTTTTTGCTGTCTGTTTGATAAATAGGAAAGCACGAGATCAGCAGATTTTCCACGAATTCCGTAGTGGTGTAATTTACAGATCAGTGTGTTGTGGTCGACGCAGTCGAAAGCTTTTGAGAGATCACAGAAAATGCCAATGGCATCCTGGGACGTCTCCCAAGCTTCCAAGATGTGGCTGATGAGTTTTACTCCCGCGTCCGTTGTCGACCTACCTTTCGTGAAACCAAACCGTTGACTATGCTACTACTATATATATATATTAAAATTAAGTTCCTTTTTATTTGTACCTACATTGTGTGTATCTGTGTGTGCCAAATAAACTAGTTTTCTTTGTTTCTTTTCATTCGGTGAATTATCAAATAATATTGGACACGTATTTTTTGCTTTAAAAAATTACAAAGTTAAAGCGCATCAAAGTCCAGGAGTGGGGGCTTGTGACGTCACTAAGGTAGTACGAAGTGTACTAGTGGCGTGACGTTTCACAATATTTCAACGCATTATATCGTCGTCAATTTATGTTTACGAGTCAAAAGAAGAAATACGTGTCCAATATCTTTTATTAATCTACCTGACGAAAAAACAAATTTTCAGTAAACTACCCTATTGGAATGCCTCTTTGGTCTGGTGCAGTAGCAGTAGCAAGCGCTTGGTGTCCTAGGTTCGGTCGGGTAAAGCGTTATGGTTTTTTCCAGCTGGAATTTCTCAGTAGCAATCCAGAGTCCGGATTTGTGCCCGGTTGATGGCAATAGTCTCGTCTCCTATAACATAGAACTTAAATATAACTGGTGAAGTGGGGGCATATCATAGGTATACCTACTTCTTTCTATCCAACCCTTCGAGGAATACACGCGTGATGATAAAAACATAAATTGTACGCTATAAAGATACAAGTTGGTAGCCGACTACACGCAGCAGCAGACGACGCGTCGTTGATTCATAAAAATAAAATAAGTAAATAATAAATCTTTTATTTTGGACCAAACATTTGTACATACATCATAAACCTGCCAAACTGCGTGACAGTTTGTCGGCAGGATTAACGCTCTTCTTAAGAACATTTGGTATCAATTATAAACATCTTAGTAGGTAGATACAACTATTAATAGACGGTAAGAATGTTAGGTATCATTAGCATTTCAGCAGCCGCGCGGGCCGCCGTCGGCATCGACACACACACCGGCGACGGCTCGCGCCGCGCATGCTGTTTCAGAATACAATGCAACAAGATGCTCAATGACATTTTGCCGCAACACGCGACAACAATTAACAACTCAATATTATCAACTACTGCCGCACGTCGCGGCAATGTCATTAAGCAGTTCAGTTTTTAATTTAATTTTTAGTGTTCGCTCATTAATTTCACTATAATATCTTCATTCATGTCGCCACGACACGTCGTTGCGTTCTGTCGCTGCAGTCATGATTTAGAACCCGACTGCAGACGGCAGCGCTGTATTCCTATTGGTTCTGAGCGTTCCGTGAAACAAAATGTCTGACTACACTCACTCACTATAGATCTGCGGTCGGGCGACATTTTCTCTGCGATCGTGCGTCGTGTCGCTAGCTGCGGAAGGTATTTCATAGAAATACATGGAAACCAGTAGTTTTACTGCGACACGTCGTCTGCTGCAACTGCGTGTAGTCGGCTAGCAACTTGTAACTTTACGCTTGCGGTTTAAACCACATGAGTTGAATGAAAATTAAATTACATACAACCTAAAAGTAAACACGAATATATTCAGCACATTATACATTAACCGTTTTCACAGCCAATTATCCATTGCTGCGTTAGTAAGCGAAGCTTTACGCAACATTTAACATCACCCGCTATGGACTACGAAATTATTTATAGCATCGAAAATGTTGTTGTTTTTCATAGCACATTAGTGGAATTTATTGTATGTTGAATGTATGCTTCGTTTGCTAATAATGTGTAGTGTTTAGCGAGGTGGGTAGGTGTTGTGTGGGTGAATTAATTGGGGGTCAATTTAAAGTGTTTTGGTTTTTATTATGCGGGTAGTAGCTAAAATTGTTGATATGGCTATGGAAGAGAATTTTGCCGAGTAGTGAAACGATACTGCTGGTCGAATTTATTCAAATTCAAAAGTCAAAGTCAAATTTCTTTATTTCTTAATTTAATTACTAGGTACTTATACTATTAATAAGGGTTTAGCATAAGCATGTTATTATAATGTATGTCGTTTTGTGACAAATAAACACTTTTTCTTTCTTTCAATTAGGCCATTAAGCGGCACTTTTTAGCGTCAAACATTTAAATTTATAAGTAATAATATTTGATTCTACCGTCCATTCGAAAAATTAGCTTGTTATGGAGAAGAACGAACAAGAATCACCAGACTTACTCTTTAAAAAAAAGTGTTTTGCCATATTTACATACATACATTAATTCATATACGTGAGGACGATGCACCCAGGCTAACACTACTATACTACGTATAGATATAAAGTATTACAAACACTAACATATAAATTCATTAATTTGACAAATAGGAACATGGTTCTCACAAACTTACAAATATTGCAATCATTCCTCATACTCAACCACTTTTCTCTGCCTGCTCCAGCCAATTTGTCGTAAACGCCTGGTCAAGCCAGCGTTTCGTGGGCCTCCTTTAAGATGGGTACACACACGCCCATCTTCTGACTCCCATTCTGTGACAACTGTGACCTATTCATACTTCCATTTATACTGATATTATTATGAATGCGAAATTAACTCTGTCTGTTTGTTACCTTTTTACGTCTGAACGGCTGAATAGCTTTGGATCAAACTTGGCATATAGATATGCAATATGTATAGAATATATTATAATATATTTTATGGAAGTATGTACCCTTAGCATAATTCCGGCTAGTAACAATTTCCAAAGCAAATTTCTCACAAGAAACAACCGCATTTCTAACAGTCCAATCCAAATAGAAATTCGTAGTGTAGCTGTAAACTCATGTAAAGTGAAAACAAGGCGGTTATATAAGCACAGTACAATAGTACTATGAAAGTCAGACTCGAGTTTTTCAGGCGACGGCTACGTAACCCGGCGGTCTTATTGCATTCCGCGAACGCCGACCCAGAGGCGTGGGTGGGGCCAGTAAACTATCGGAGGAGTAATTAAACATAAGCCTATTTATGGGCATAGCTTTTTAGCGTTAGCGGATGGCATGGCTGACTTCTGAACCAAACAAAAAGAACTTCCCATCGTGTCGCTTGGAAGAGTTAGCAAAACTTCTTTTTTTAATATTTTCTTCGCTAAGTTTTCTCTTGTTTTTAAGGTCGATTCGTTCATAGAGTTAGCTGAACTTTTTCTAAGAAAATATTCAGTTCTTAAGATGTTCTATTCTTTTATAGACGGTAATCTCACATGCTTATAAGTTGTCTGCTATCTTTTACTCTAATAAATCATTTATTTATTTATTTATTTATGTATGCTTTATTGTACACCAGAAAAAACAGGAACAAAAAAAAACTTAAAACTAAAAAATATACAACGGGCGGCCTTATCGCTTTCCGCGATCTCTTCCAGGCAACCTGGAATGGACAGTGATTGCCTGGACATGACATGGGGTTGACAGTGGTGCAACAATACCAACAAAGAACTTAAAGCTACAATAATACTTAATAAAAATACAAATAGATAATTATATATGCTATAAAATAGATACATAAATACACACATATTTAAAATATAAGCAGTGAAAAAGAAATACGTATGACAATCATAGACAAAATGTATGACAACAAACTAAGAGCACGATTACAGCGACAAGTAATGTTCCTTGATAAGTCTTTTAAACACAGGCAACGACTGAGCACGTTTAATTGAGTCAGGCAATGCATTCCACAGACGAGCAGCCTGGACAGTAAAAGATTTGTCCGTGAAAGTTGTGGCATGCATTGGCATTTTAAGTCGCAAGTTAACTGATGATCTTAGAGATTTCGTGTGGGAATCGCAGATAAACTGAAAACGATCCTTTAGGTAAAGAGGGGTGGAAGGACAAAAGAGCACATTAAACAAAAGTGAAAGAATATGTGTATTCCGGCGAAGGCGAATTGGCAACCACTTGAGCTTTACACGGAATTCGGAAACATGGTCATATTTGCGCAAACCGAATATGAACCTTATACAAAAATTTTGAAGCCGCTCAAGTTTATCGAGTTGTTCTTGAGTAAGGTCAAGATAGCTGGCATCAGCATAATCAAGGATGGGAAGAAGAAGAGATTGTGCAAGCGCAATCTTGGTGGCGGTCGGAAGAAAATTACGAAGTCTCCTCAAAGTTGCAGCAGATGCAAACAACTTACGGCTAACTTCTTGCAGTTGGGCAGTCCAAGAAAAGTGCCTGTCGATGAATATACCCAAGTTTTTAACTTTCTCACTAAAGGGAATTACTGCATTATCAAAAATAACTTGGGGAAGAGACGTCCAGTCGATCCTAGAAACCATTCTAGGACTGCCTACTACTATTACCTGCGTCTTTATAGGGTTTACCTCAAGCCCATACCTCTTGCTCCAATCGCAAATGCGAGCCAGATCAAGATTGATGGTTTCTATAGCATCAGACAGATTTCCGAGAGGAGCTCGCGAGTATAATTGCAGATCATCTGCATAAAGATGGTAGGAAGAAATTAGTTTGTTGGAGATTGAGTTTATAAAAACTGCGAAAAGTAAAGGAGATAAAACGCCACCCTGTGGTACCCCGGCAGAAGTACTACACCAGGAAGACAAATTCTCTCCGATGCATATACGCTGCCGGCGCCCGAACAGGTAACTACGAAACCAGTCAACCACCGATGGAGATATATTAAGAGAGCATAGAATGCCAAGCAAAACATCGAAATCAACAGTATTAAAAGCATTACTGAAATCCAACAATGCCAAGACCGTCAGATTACTGTTTTCCATGGCTGACCTTATGTCATCCGTAATGTTTAGAAGAGCTGTAGTGGTGCTGTGACCAGGACGGAAGCCGGACTGGAAGGGATTGAGGAGATTATTTTTGGATAGGAATGTGCTTATTTGATTATGAATTAGTCGTTCTAGGACTTTGGACAAGAATGGTAAAACGGATATTGGACGAAATTCAGAAAAGGATGAGGGATTGGACTTTTTCGGTAAAGGAATTATCTGCGCATCTTTCCATGAGGATGGGAAGAGACCGCTAGACGCAGAAAAGTTAAGGATGTGGCAAATGACAGGAAGGATAACGTCCAGCACCGGCAGTAACATTTTACGGCTGATACAGTCACTTCCTACTGCATTGGAAGTAATCGATAGTATGCTCTTCTTAACATCACATGCGGAGAATTGACTAAAAACAAATGGAGCATAACTGGGAGTCGGAAGAGATGAAAGGTAATCCAATGTATTCAACTTTACTGTCCTATCGAAATTGGACGAAGCTGTGAAATGATTATTCAATGCATCGATATCTAAATCTTTAGGGATTGACTCTTGTCGCGTTTTACCGACCCCCAATGATCTAAGAAAATTCCAAACTTTGGAAGCGTCTCCGTTTTGGACAGAGTTATGAATGTGTTGGCGATTAGCATTCCTACACATCTTATTGCAGTGATTGCGGATGGAGACATATTTGTCCTTATTCGCATCAGTAGGCCGTCGCTTATATTTAGACTTTGCTGCAGCTTTTTTGTGCAATAACTTTTTGATCTCATCTGTCAGCCACGGCGCCGGAAAATGTCTAACTTTAACAGCTCGTACAGGTGCATGAACATCATAAAGCTCGATGAGTTTAGTAGTAAAGACATTAACCTGCTCATCGACCGACGTAGAGGCAAACAAAGGAGACCAATCTATACTGCTGGCATCCTGGCAAAGACTATCAGTGTTCATACCACCAAAATTGCGTTGCATGAGAATTTTGGCTTTAGCCTTAGGAGGACGAATTTTATATGAAAGAAAAATCAGGTCATGATGCGAAAAGGCGTCGGCTGAGCATTGGCCATGCTTAGCCACGCGATCAGGTGAGGAGACAAACATCAAGTCAAGAAGCGAAGGCGTACAGTTTGGCAAATTGTGAGTAGCCCTTAGCGGCAGAATGGATAGATTGCTAGAAGCTGTAACATTAATCAGAGAAGAAGAGCGATGGTCATTTTTTAGGAGACAAGTGTTAAAATCACCCATGATTATGCTATGACTGTAAGAAGGGACCAGAAGTTCTAAGAGTTTTTCAAAAGATGAGAAGAAATTGATGCGTAAGGAAGGACAGTAATAGACACCAAGAAGTAATTTCGTGTGATGTAGTTCGACTTCCAGAAAGAGGTGTTCACCAGCATTTGATGGCGGCGGCTGCGCTGACATATGGACTACAGAGAAGGGAATGTGTGCACGGAGGTATATGGCAACACCACCACCGCCACCAACTGCCCTGTCGTTTCTTATGAGTACGAAACCGGGAAGAGAGTAGCTAGTCGAAGGGAGACAAGGTTTAAGCCATGACTCGGATACAAGAATAGCATGAATGTTTTTACAGTCAAAACTTGCCAACATATCGTGGAAATGGGCCGGAATACTCTGGGCATTGATATGAATAACATTAAAATTCCTCGAAACATCAGAGAACTGCGCTGTAAGACTGTCAGCCAGAGAAGGAATGCTCACAAAACTGTCATCGTTGCTTGCCAAAGAAAAATAACTGTTGTTGTCGCTGCTGTCATCTGTAGACATAAATATTTCCTATTAATAATATAAATACCTATATAAAACTATCTTAAAACTAAAAACCAATAACAAGTTCACCTGCCGGTTGCGTTATTACGTTACAAGAATAAAACAAAAAATAAAATAAAACAAACATCTAGATGAGTGACCGGGCAACACTAGTTAGCAGAATCAAAATAACTTAAAACGAGAAATATTTTAAAAGTTTATCAATATATTTGATTTTTGTCAACTCTTCTCCTTACATAAAAAATAAATTTACCTCAAACGGAACGCACCCATTAAAACGAAAGTGACAGTAACATTTAGTGACAAATGTCAGGTTTTTTTTGGCGGGATTTTCTCGAGTGCAGTTCAGCGGCTGTTAATATTAATTGCAAATTGATTTATAGTGGATATTGTGATATAAAATTGGTGTAGTTTTGTGTCTCAACTGTCTACGCAATTGGACAATATGTAAAAACGTTAACAGAAGCGATCTCGGGATAGTGGAGCGGAGTATTTTATTGTAGTATTGACTACCTCTGCAAAGCTTACTGGGAAGGCTGACTCGATGCAATTTGCTGCCAAATGCTCCAAGAAACATTAGAATGTGTTGCATCCGCGTTCTAATGCATACTAAAGAATACAAATACTGATGACTAGGCAGCATGGTCTCAGACCTTAGCCTGTTCCGTTAGGAACAAACATACAAAAAAAAAAGTGACAAATGTCAATTTGTGACGTAAATAAAATTGTAAACACGAAGTTTCAATCAACAAAAAAAAATAAGTGAAGGTGGAAAACAAAACAAGAAAATAATATTACCCGGTCCTACAGTTTAATACCAGAAGGATGATATCACTTCTTCACAGCAGCAACACGCTTTAACCTTGCGGTCTTCATATTAGCAGCGGTCGGAACGGACTCTGGCACAGCCGCTTTATGAACACTCTGCTCCGGTTCACAGGGAATCGGCACAATCCTGTCCAATTCAGCTAAAGACTCGACCCGATGCCGCGTATCGTTGGGACCAAGGACATATACGCAGCCCGCCTTAGTCCAGCTCTTGGAAACACCGAATCTTTCTCTTGCAGCCAAGAATATGTCGTGCCGCCCCTTTGTTAAGAATTCGGATAAGGTGACGCCTGACGCCCTTAATTTGGCTTTCGAAAACCAAACTCTGTCCCGGACTGCGAGGCTGCCCAGCTTGAACAGAATAGGCCGGGTTTTATTCGCCACTGCTCGTCCCATTCTGTGACATCGGCTTATGTCAGCAACAGTGAATTCACTAAGCTGCAGCTTGCTACGTACCACCTCAGCTACCACCCTGGCGGTATCTTCCTTCTGCTCTTCATTCACACCATGCAAAAGCAAGATCTTCCTCCGTCCTCGCATCTCTATTTGGTCGACACTTCGGGCCAGTAGCTCCACCTGACACTGAAGGCTGTTCAGAGCCTGAGAGATGAAAGTCCGGAACATGGTGAATTCTGCAGCTAGGGTAGAACTTGTGACAGGGGACGGAGGGGCCTTCTGCAATTCAGCTTCAAAGTTGGACATGCGTGTGTGGAATAACTCCTTTAGTTCACCTAAAGTGCATGCCAACGAATCCATGGTGATGATGTGATAATTTACAGTGTTTTATAGAGAAGAAATTGCGAGAAGATAACGCTACACCAGCAGGTACTGATTATGAACTCTTAAAATATGACATAGAATTACTTTCAATATTATTATATTAAATTATATTAAATTTTTATCACGAGTGTTTTTTTTATTAGTGTAACTGGTACAACTACCCACAAGAAAAAAAAAATCATTCTCCTTTACTACATTTAAAAACCTTTTATTTATTTATTACAACTTTATACAAATTAAAAAAACTCTGAGGTGCGTGTGGGGTATCAAAATAAAGTGTCGCAAGAAGTGATTTAAAAATATGTAACACTTAATGTTTAAATGTACCTAATGTGAATTGTTTTTTTTTTTTTTATAATGAAAAATCCGACTGCTTTTCTTGCTCAATCATGCTGTGCAGTCGGAGGATTCACCTGGTTTTGGTCAGCCACCTCGCGAATATGTATCCTCCGACTGCACAGCATGATTTTCTTTGTTTACGTCTTTTCAGTTCGCTTCTTAAGCAGTCGGTTTTTTTTTAAATTAACTATATGAAACTGAAAGTCTTTCGACTGACAATTTTATGAATCGAACTCTGTTGCAACGCAGGCTTATTACTTATGAAACAGCAATTAGCAATAATCGCGCAGATATTGTACAATCATCACCACACCATAATAATTTTACGTCAGCACTGCTAACAATAAAAATCTGGTAAATAAAATATAAATTTATCGCAAGGTGACCGCGATCATTTCGTATTACGCATGGTTTTTGACAGCAGAGCGACAGCCATCAGCAAGCAATGTGACTGTCAAATTGCGATTATTTTTTCCCTTGTTGTTGGTTGATTGCCAATCGTTCGCTGATGGCTGAGTAGGTACAAAAGTTTTTGAGTATTTGGCGGCATTTTTTTGTGTGTTATTTATTTTGTGGCTATCTACTTTAATTATGCACAAATTAATTCCTAGTGAATATTGTAATGACAAATTGGTTTCGTTTTATGTCTCAAATGTCAACGCAACTGGACAATTTGTTTAATCATTGAAACAGACGTGATCTCGGTAAAGTGGAGGAGAATTTTTTATTGTATCTAATGTTGGCTACCTCAGCGAAGCTTGCCAAACAGTTTGACACGGTAGGTATGTTTACTGCCAAATACTTACAAAAACATTAAAATGTGTTATGTCCGCAATAAGTATATTTTATTATATTCTTATTTCTATATGGCAATCACCAATGACGACTATTATGTCTAAAGGAAATTGGAAAACAAGTGTGTTCAACGATCTATTTCATAGCTGAAATAAGAGATGCTGATGTCAATTTAGTGATGTCCTAATGCATTATCGATTCATTTTCTTATAATAATCGTACAAAGCAATTTTAATAGATTTTACACATTGACATTTCAGTCATCCAATTTTTCAAATAGTTTAAATAAAGGACAATGGCAGAAGCCCATACATGTTTTATCTGAGATTAAATTCCTATGTAAATCAATGAAAAATATCTGGGCCATGTTCTGAATTAGAATGTGCAGATATTCATGAACTTATGTAGGTTATGTCTGGGTAACTTTTAATAATGTGTTAATATGTAATATTATTCACTTTCGTGGAAGTAAAAGGATTTGTATTTCCCTTACCTGGTTGTTTCAGCATAAATTTAAAAATATACTCTTTGAAAAGAGTATATTTATTTATACTAAGCGACTTTGACGTCTATCAAAAGGTCCTCGTCAACAACCAAGCTATATTTTTTTAAGACTTGTATACTAGTCTTTTTGCCTATCATTAATTGAAAGTAAGTAATTCATTTATTTCTACTACACTACCTCCCTGCAAGAAACACCTACACTTAGACATAAACTGTATTGTTAATTCATTTTATTATAATAACAAATACAATTGTTATTTTTTTCCAACAGTCACTTCTTGTCACTTGGCAGAATAGTTGTAAGATGGCAACACTAAGCTAATGAATTTTAACGAAAAAATCAAATAACTTTTATTTATATTGTTTTTTGCTATACGTGGTGAACCAGTTAATGTTATACTTTGAAAAAACGTAGACAATTAATGGTTTTTTTTTTCGTGTAAAACTCCCTTTCAGACGCTCAAATTTAAGTCGGCTAAGATTTCGCCATTGATCTTTTTCAAATTAATTATTAAATTATGTAAATAAAAAGAAAATATCCAATACTCACTGCCATATTTACTGTTACAAATACTTTACATCTGCAAAAAATAAGTTAACGGAATATTTGAGGTAAATAGTAATAAATTGCAAGAAAAAAAAACAGCGTCCGCGAAGTGTTGCATTTTCATAAGCTACTTAATATAATATATGGATTACTTAATCAAACGATAAATTTTAAAAATCATTGGACAGGTATAACAGCTTCTGTTAAAAGTTACTGTCAAAAAAAAGGCTTGACTTAAAGGCCTCAGTAGCCAGGTCATTATATTGATCGCGCGATAATTGCACAATTATTGTTGCTTGCTGTTCCTTACGTAATAAGCCCGCCGGGTGTCCATAAGACGCCTTTCTCTCTTTTTCTTGGCAAAACAGTTCAAACATTAGCAATTCTAATGTACATATTCTTTTTACTTTTAAATACCGTGCAGGGCATAATTGAAACGCATTTTCCGCTTCCTAAAAGGAAAAAGGACCGAAAAAAAAAAATAAGATGAACTTTTTCAAAGTTTTTTAATTCGTTCCTTTTTACGCTTCCGGACAATTTTACCAACAAACCCTCTGAAAAGAACCCACAGAAGTTTTACAACGATGGTTTGATGTTTTATGGCTTTTTACATAAATTCCGGTAAATTACTTAAGGACGACATTGTACACGTACTTTCACTGACATCACTATAACCATCACCATCATCAGCCTTTTTAATTTTCCCACTACTGGGATACAGGCCTGCTCTTTGTGAGGGGGAATGGGCCGTAATCCACCACGCGGGCCCCATTCCACCACGCGGGCCCCATTCCACCACGCGGGCCCCATTCCACCACGCGGGCCCCATTCCACCACGCGGGCCCCATTCCACCACGCGGGCCCCATTCCACCACGCGGGCCCCATAGTGGGTTGGTGGATGACACATGTATTCGATTTTTTGTTTCTAGGACATGCCGATTTCTTCACGATGTTTTCCTTCACCGTTTTGAGAGCAATGGTGGTGAAATAATTTACACAAAGTAAAGCGCCTGCCTGAATTGGAACTTATAAAGTCGCGGCCTATACCACTAATCCACCACTGCACTATAACCATCTGGGTCTAGCTAGACCAGGGGCGTAGCTACCGCCGTATCTGCCGTATCAATTATACGGGGCCCCCGGGCCACAGGGCCCCCCGACGTGCGTAAGCAAAAATTTATAAAAACTTCCCAATTTTTTTTTGCCTGTCATACCTGTCGCTATTGTCCATAGAGGCAGAAACTTTAGAAAAACTAAAGTCATCATCAGCTATAAATGGTTTAATAAATCAGTTTGCCGAAAAAAAAAGGCAAAGAGAGTGTATATTTAATTTGATTTGTTGTTAAAAATTTTGGAAAAAGTGACAGATAGATAATTATATGAATAAATATTTCTTTAAATTTTATGCAAACATTTTTTTTCTTTTTTGAGAAATCTTTACCGTTCATAAGGGCCCCCAAACAAATTTTTATACGGGGCCCCGCCAAGGCACGCTACGCCACTGAGCTAGACTCTAGAATTATGAAATATTGCACAAAAGTCCCTTATATACTCTCGTTATAAATAACAGCAGTGAGCAATATAAAGCATTTGGAAAAATTGAAAGCCTAAAGAGGTTTATAGCTGATAAAACGTTGTGTGGATATTCGTTTGTTGTACCGATGGAATAGATTTCTCATTGAGTTGCTGATACTTACTAAAGCACATGGCATACTAAATGTAGGTATCTTTAGAAGTTATGACGCTATATGTAAATAATTGTTAAGACTTTTTATTGTTTAATTGTCATCATCATCATCAGCCGAAAGACGTCCACTGCTGGACACAGGCCTCCCCAAAGCGTCGCCACATTGACCGGTCCCGTGCGTCCCGCATCCAGCTGATCCCCGCAACCCTCACCAGGTCATCGGTCCACCTGGTGGGAGGCCTTCCAACGCATCATCTTCCGGTTCGCGGTCGCCACTCCAGAACTTTTCTGCCCCATCGGCCATCCGTTCTGCGAGTAAAGTGCCCTGCCCATTGCCACTTAAGGCGCCGATTCCCTTGAGTAACAGATTTTAAAATGAGAATCACGTCTAAACGAATGAAAAATTATATGTTACATAAGACCATTTTCTTAATAATTTGATCTAAGTAAATTTTGAGTTTATTCGTATAACATAGTGTAATTAATTTGTAAAGTTATGTCTAAAACGGACAAAAAAAGACGACAATCGCACCAAAACCGCTGGGCTTAATGAAATCAACACCATCTAAAAGACAATTTAATTATCAAAATTTTCATCTGAAGCTTTTTTTTAAGTCATACAATAATAACGAAAATACAAAAAACTACTAAATTTTGAGTCGCGCGGGTGTGGAACGAGTGCGCGTTTTATTCCCTCAAGGTCGTTGGCGTTAGTCGTCGTCTTAAGTTTGGCAATTCTTCGGGCTATGTCCGTAACCCTGGCTCTCTTACGGATCTCTACATTTCTGATTCAACCACGCAAGGTAACGCCGAGCTTAGCCCTCTCCTTTGCCCTTTGGGTGACTGCTTTCTGTTTGCTTTCTGATGAGGCCCGTTGTGAACGACCACGACTCGGAGCCATAGGTTATCACTGGCAATACACACTGGTCATCAGAGGCGGCTCGTGACATTTATTTATGGGAGTTCACAAAAAAATAACGTAAACTAGAGCTTACCATTCATTTTTTTGTACAGAAAATTCATTCTGATCTATTCTGTTCAGTATTTCTGTTCTGGAAACTTCATAAATAGCATCTTAAATGACATTCTGAATGGTTTTAGACGTACTTTTAAAAACGAACCTGCTGGATAAATGCTGTTTCATAGCCAAATCGATCTCTGACACGAAATCTTCCAAACCTCTATAGATTCCGGAATGTCGTAGATTCGTCCTAACCCCGTAAAGCAACTTGAAATGCACCACAAAATACCACACAATCTATTAAACGCCGTAAAATATATCGATTTTCATCAACGCGTTCATTGAACTCTCTAATAGATTTTCGATACGCAGAATCGAGCGCTTTACAATTTTAGGACCCTAGCAACCAGGCCATAAAATTCATAAAAAAAAAAAAATATAATTCAGGACGTGGTAGCCCCTTAGCTTCAAGTTCGAGACGCATTTCAAGAGTCTTCATAATTTTTTATAAAAGACACACTGTATTGTTCCATTTTTAACACCAATATCGCGCAAAACTATATTTAATACATAATTAAAAGAAATACTGCGAAGAATCTACATTCTACCGTAAAGTAACTGACTCCGAGTGAACGGCGCACAGGTATAAGTCTCCCGCGCCGCCTTGCGCGATTTGGCAACGTCGCGCGTGAGCGGCGCTCCAGATTAGGCTAATTTCCCATACAAAATCTTCTGTTTCACGCGTCGGACCGTGTCGATGTTTCTCTTTCGCACTCATTGAATACAGTGCTAGAAATTGTACTGAATTTTGTTTCATAGGAGCGCAATCGCTGGCGCTCCACTCCACACGTTAGGCACATACAACTTGACGCCAAATGCGCGCGTAGGTAATAGTTAGTTTCTACTACGTTTCTAGTAAACTGCTATTATGAGTGTATTGTATAGGCATTGTAGAAAGAATGTATGTATAGGATTTTAAGGAAATATAGATTATGCATTTTTTGTGGGAGTGCACTGCACCAGCGCTCTTTAGGACGAGCCGCCTCTGCTGGTCTTGGACTTTCATCTTTTATAAGACACTGTGGTAAGTTGGACTTGTTTAACTGTACTATGGATTGTTTAGTAAATAAGTTAACAAATCGCTGTCTTTGTGGCCCCACATCGTCTCTCACATACACATCGCAGTATGTATGCTGCGGGAGGCTGACAGTTTTAATTTACGCGTCCGTTCCCTATTATATGTTGGAACTAATTGTTATGTTACATTTGGGAAACTGATTAGAACTCAATTAATATACGAATGTTCTCGAAAATAATTAATCAAATTTTAACCAGTAAGTGGCTTTACATTTAAGAATTGGCAATGGTAGTATTATAATCAGCTGGTTATGTGCCCACAGCTGGGATACAAGCCTAGTCTCTATAAGCAAGCAAGGGAGCTATAATCCTTCACGCTTGCTCATGGCGGGTTGGTGGCTTTCACATTTATTTTCGAAGTTTTGATTCTAGGGCATACTGGATTCCTCACTAAGATTTTTTTCACTGTTTTAAGACCCTTTGATGATGTCAGTGATGATTAAATAATTTCCTTAAGTAAACATCAAAGTGCGTGGAGATTGGCACAAGAAAAGAAAGGGCTGCCAGCAGTGGGCGACGATGATGATGAAAGTTCAGCCTTGGTTCGAAACCACAACATTCAACTCGTAAGTCACGATGTTTAACATAGGCTATGCAAGTATATGAAAATATACTGAATTACGATTAAGTTGGAGACAACAAAGTTTTTTCAATCCTTGTTATTATTAACGACTTCAAAAAAAGGAGGTAATCAATTCGATACGTATTGAGTACTATTGTTGGAACTGCACAATATTCACATTATGTTATAAGCTTTCAATATTTACTTATTTATTTATTTCACTTCACAATATTCACAGCTTCTAATCATGTGTGCCAAATTTCATAAGTGTATGTATATCTGTACGTAATCCTTGTGTATATAATCCTTATCGAATTGTGATCATTATTTTTTTTTTGTTGGATTGAGTATATCTCAACTTCGGGAATAGTGCAAGTTTCGTTAAAATTGGTCGACAAGTTTTCAAGACATGGAGAATACAACCGAACTTCATAGCGAAAGATAGCGCGAATGTGTAAATTGAGTTATTTTGTGTATTTGGTCAATCCTTTAGATTACTTTTTTAGTGATGAGTACTAAAAAGAGAGAAAGTTAAACTTAAAACATAAAAAATCCAACTTCAAAACCAAAACACTAAAAAGTGTAAAATAACTTTCGGTTCGGAAGTCGGTATCGAGAAATGATACAACAGAACAGAAGTTGTTTTTATTTTGTAAAATATTTTTTTTATTCAATAGTTGTTAGTCTTTATATAACAACACTTTCATCTATCGTACGTACAACGTACACAGATGACTGATCTTCACATATACTGAACAAAATACGTCTACCTGCTACTTATACGACCTCCACACCTCTCCAGCCTACACCGCTCCATGTATACAAAAAGTAACACGAAAATTTCGCCGCTTGTAAATTCCACAGTGCGGTTGTTACAAGTAGGATACGTCGCGATAACTCAGAAGAAAGCCTCTGATGTTTAATTGCTAGAACGTGACTCATGCGGAACGAAGGGCTGCCTTAATCTCACCTTAGACGCGTGTTACACCGTGGGGGAACATTCATTGTTTTATTTTTGGGAGGTTTTAAGGTATGAAATTATGATTGTGGATACAACAGTGAAAGCAAAAACTGCATATGAGTGGTAAGATTGACCTTGGTTGGCGTTTCAATAGAATGCGAGGCCAGCTCAAACTAGTTAGTTTTGTTTTTAATAATGTGCGGCCACATATAAAATAATACTAGACTAGAATACTACAGATGGCTCAACCCACATATATGCCACAAAGAAACCGTGCCCACGTAACTAGCGTTTTTTTATCTAATTATACCGATTATTTTTGGTACATTCCGGATCCGTTCCACGGCGATAGATATATCACCATCTATATCCGTGGAACGGAACCGAACGCGATCGATGTACAAAAAATAATCAGTATAATCAGTACAGTACGTCGGCACGGTTTCTTTGTATGGGATGAGACACCTCTGGTGCGGCCTATAGTATCTATATAGAGGTACGCGAAAACAGGGTAGCAAACCTCGCAAACTATTCCGAAAAGTGAGAATACTGCGACCAGACGAGTGTTGTGTTTAATAAGCAACTGCCCGATAGGTGTTATCTGACTGTTGTGCCTACATACAAATATTAATACCGTGCGGTAATCAATCACGCGACAACCAATCGCTCAGTCATTGTGCCAACCGTGTTGAAGATTTAAAAACGATTATTTGACTTAGTCCTTCTAGACGCGGTTCTCAAAACTAAAAGAAATTCAGCATAGTAATAGTAATTACCGTTTTTGGAATGATTTAAAGCCAGCTTCGTCCTGTGATACCCTGAACAGATACGTGTGAGATAACTCAAGCACATCCAGCGTTGTTTAATTGCCAAGACGTGACTCCACAGAACTGAGACCGGTTTTAATCTCACCTCGGAATGACGTCACACCGAAGTCATGGAGGTTTTAATGTGAAACATTATAATTATTTGGAAGAACCATTACATCTTAGTAGTCTTTGTTTAGGTAAAGAATGTCTCGTCGTATGAATTCGGCCTATGTACCCTCTTTGTAAATGGAGACAAAATAAATATATTAAAAAAGAAAAGAAAAATAATAATACATACATTTTTAGGGAACCCGAATTATTGCTGTCACCCATGTGTCCTGTCTGTCTGTCCGTCGTCTGTCACAAAATTTTGTTCCGAAGAATTTTTAACTTCCTGACCTATAAATTTGAAATTAGGTGATAAAGTTTATTATTACGTATATTTTACTAACAAATACCAATTATATTCTACATTTGCGAAGTCACGCACTCAGCCGGTTTTTGCGTTTCTTTTGGCGTGCGTGACATAGGCCCGATCGCACCACAATTCACTATCGGTGTTTAGCGTTAAATATAATGAAATCATCTTTGTGCTTCTGTCAAGAGTTTTAAAAACTCGTGTAACCTTAAATACATTGGGCGATTTGTTTGGCAGTTGGCATTGGTGTATAAGAATCTAAATGCATTTCATCCTTAAATAATAATTTCAAGCTATACCCATAGCAGCGAGGTACGTACGACACTCCGTTATTAGGGAATGTTGCTCTGAAATGCCAATGCCAGACTTTTTATTTCAATAATAAATATTAAAAAAATGCATTCGTCAATCAAATCAAAACAATCTCGTATTATATGTATTTTACGACGGTATTAGTTTTCTCTTTTTAACCGACTTCCCAAAAAGGAGGAGGTTCTATGTTCGACTTCATGTTAGTTTTTTAATTTATTTTTTTATTAACCTATATGGATGTTACATGTCTATACTTCTATACTAATATTATAAAGAGGAAAGATTTGTTTTTTTGTATGTAACGAATAAACTTAAAAACTACTGGACCGATTTCAAAAATACTTTTACCGTTGGGAATCTACACTATCCCCGGGTGACATAGGCTAGGTACTTATTATTTCTATATTCCCACGGGAACGGATACTACGTGGGCACAGATAATATAATACTAGCATACAGATGCCTCATCCCATACAAAGAAACCGTGCCAACGTAACTAGCGTTTTTCATCTGATTAATCTTGTTATTTTTGTAAATACATCATTCCGTTTCACGACAATAGATGGTGTTAGCAGCGACTTGCAAGTAAAAGGGTTTACTAGGTTCGTAAATATTTTTTTCTTTAAATACAGTGAAGGTTCGTTTTATAGTATGTTTTGCACGTTTTTACAGTATTTTTGCACCAAAATGTGTTACAATGCAAATTTTAACAATCGAGTGGAATGCCTCAGAAATTAAAAAATGCGCCATCTATTGGCATCAATTTAAAATGATCCGTTCAAATAATCATTGAAATGTGAATTAAGAGCCCAATATTCCATAACTTTGTACTTAGGAGAGTTGATTAAATTAGAACATAAAATTTTTATGTTCAATTCCAGAAAATGTTAATTTAAGGCACAATTCTATTGAATTGTGTGTACATGTCTCGCCATCTAGTGAGATTTATTTGAACCAAATTTTCTTTCTTAGCAATGAGACCCCGTGACGCGGGTGAAACCGTACCGAACACCTAAGCATTGAGTCTTACAGTCTTATTACAAAAAACGAGATAAACCATGGTTTAAACCTGTACTATCAAGTCCAGGCTTATCTGCAAAACCATGGTCTAAATTTGTTCGTATTACAAAACTCAAAAATACCGTGGTCTTCTTAGTACCGTCATTTGAACCATTGTCTATACATCAACTACAGATTAATACAAAATATCATTCGTTCACCATAATATCATTCAATTGCAACGTTCCGTTTCCCAGAAATAAAAACGTTTTGATAATACGATAAGGATTAAATTACGTTTAAGAGTGTTAAAAATATTGAGACTGTTATTTTGCATGGATATAAACATTTGTTATTTATCGATTGAAGTTTTGTTTAGATTTAAGCAAATTACATAAATTCTTAATAATTACTAATAATTCATCTACGCACGTGTAACGAAACGTAACAGTCTCGCGCGTTATATGAAACCATAACATTAAACAAAACCATCGCAAGCTGAACAAATATCACTAATCTTTGGAATTTTGAAGTTATCGAAGTCTCTAATAGAACAATTGCCTCTTTGTTAATAATATATATAATAATATATTGTGATGGACCAACAAAAAAAAAACGATCTGAGAATTGGAGTACCGAGGAAAAAGTAATATCCTCAATAATAAATAAATCAACCATGTTAATATCCATTTTCGGGTAAAAACAACAAAATACAATAAAAAAGATGCTATAACCTAAAAGAGAAACTTTGACAGATACGACTTAGACCATCGTTAAACTAGGGGCCGCCGAGGTTTAGCGTTAGACCATGATTTGGACTATGGTTTATCGCTAAACCATTATTTGTAATATCATTTTTGTGTAAACCACAGTTTATAGCGATTTAGACCTGGGTTTTTAGTTAAACCGCTTTTTGTAATAAGACTGTTAGTGTTTATTTTTTTATGGTTCGTGTCTTAACCGTGTTGTATTCATTTTATTCTTTCTTTCTTTCTAGGTAAGAGAGCAGTGGTACTCGAGCCTGACAACAAATAAGCCGTATGTAGTTATAAATAATACTAACCTACTTCTGTCCCCCATGCAGGACAAAGGCCTCTTCTCATACAGAGAAGGGATGAATCACCACGCTTACTCTAGACGGGTTGACAATTTCAAACTTATATTAACTATAAGTCCAGGGTTACCTAGCGTTTTTTTTCTTTACGGATGACAGCGATATCCCTCCCTGTGACAATTTCTGTATGGGCACGCCCACGCCCGGCTTAATTTTTGAACCTTGTTTGTATTTTTTTACTGTTCTTCTCTGTAACTTCGTGATTGTTGTTATTGTGTTGTTTTATGTCTATGTTGTATAAATGTTTTCTATTTTTCTATTCTATGTCCTACATATAATTTGAACCCACGACTTCAAGCAAGAGAGGCTAGGTCCTAGGTAGTGGGCTAACACACCGAGTAGTTATAAAAATGATTGGAACTGAGTGCCTTATCGCACGTTATAGTTCTGATTTGTTTGCGGGTTGAGGGGCTAGACCGAAAAAAAGTGTTACATTGAAAAAAGCGACACCTTTTCGTAGTGAATTTTGAGGCACTTCCCGATCACTTAGGAAACTAAAACATTTTCAATCGATGCAGCTTTTAGTCAATTTTGAGAATATGCAAAAATATTTATAATTATAACGTTTATATACAGTTTTTATAAATACAAATAATCTTTGTTGCGTGTTAAATTGTGCAAGGCACAGCGTGCTGCATACACGATAGTTTAAGCAAAGATCCGCACAAAAGGGAGACACCGAGGAGAGAGCCGGAGGCGCACGAAAAAAACTGAAGACGTACGAGCGAGCGCTAACCGGACACACATGTACCTACGCTAGCAGCCACTATTGTGTGTTTGCTCTGAGCATGAGCTGTGTTGTTGTTATTTCAGTTTCATCATATTTTACGAAACTGAAAGACTGTAAATTTGATTAATCGATCTCCGTTCCAACTGGGTGTCCATAAGAAACCTCTCCCTTTTTATTTAACTTACTTCTTATAGATTGCTTATAAGACGGTTTACATTAAGTGTTAATTAAGCCTGTTATGTTACTCTGTAACAAAAATCGAGAATAAGGATAAAACAGTATTTTATACGTAAAACGAAACGCCACAGCAAGCATCTTGGTTCGAAAAACAAGTGCTGAAATCAGCTTTCTATAAAAGTATATTTCATTCATTCAGCATCGTCAGCACTCTGGACTCATGACGTCACTGTGGTTTAGTTCATTCATTCTTTTTTGTTCATTCTCTGCTTGTTATTTATTGCTCAAAATTTGTATTGTCCTTTTGTTTGGCAGAATGAGCTTTTTTACAAGATGAATAGGTTTCCCGAATTGTTACAATGTATGGTTTGGCTAAAATATACGTTCAAGTCCAGCTATTAATTTTTGCCAAGTTGTTGGTTCAAAACTAGTACCCATTGATTGGTAACACCACATACACTTGCCTCATCAAGTTAAAATTGACAATAAAGCTTGACGTGAAGTATTATTTGTACCAATTTACAAAACAAATATCATTTATAACATATTTTTTGGGAATAATTTCATTGTGCGTACATCTAAGGAGTGAAATTGCTTGCTGAAGTCTTAATTCTTAAATCTTGGGGTCATAAATTCAAGAGTTAACAGGTTACGTCTAGGCAAGCGTGCTTTTTCGTCGACCAAATTATAAGATTGTGGTAAAAGGTAAAATCATTAGAAAAAAACCTGTATAACTCATGGACTAACGATGACGAAACCACTGAAAAGAAAGAAAATTGCACCTAATGTTTTGAAATATCGAATTGCAACTTTAGCTAATTGAAAATTTTTGAGTCATCTTGTAAAGATGGAGCTATGTGAGCGATTTCAATTGAATATTGCATTGGTAACTTGCTATAAGCTTTTGCGTAGTAACACAAGAAACCTTATCGATTTGAACCAATTTTCTTGTTACAAGCCAAACTGAAACGATGTTTTTGTGTTGCCACTTAACAAGTTTTACACCCGCTTTCCGAATTAAGAATTTGAAGTTGAGAACTTGTAAAACTCTTCATTGACAAGAAAACGTAAATTTTTTTAGCCTTGATTTTGAGTCGTTCATAACTTCAAATTCACTATTCAGAAACTGGTTGTAAGACGAAGACTTACTAATTTTACGGAAGAAAATATCTTCATTGCTTGTTACAATGCATAGCACAATTCTAATCAAGTCAAATATAACACAGGACATACTTAATCAAATGCCAGCATTATCATAACTTCTCACAAAATGCACGAACACAAAACGTCTCTAGTCAATTTATATTAATTTGCCAAAAAGCATTCAACTGAAAATTTCAATTTATAACCCCCCCAAAGGAGCCCGATACAATTCATTAATTCTCACCCAAAAAACGATCAATTTAATAATACAACCAAGATTTGAAAATACCCTACAATCCATTATAACCAAACAAGAAAAAAATAAACAGGTGTCTGTATTATTCCATTCGGAAAATAAAAACACATTATTATCATTATAGAAAATGACAAAAAAACACAAAAAGGAGTGCGTATTTGAGTGACGGTCCCGCCATTTTGTGCCGCCTCAACCATTTTGACATCAAAATGTGACAGGTAGGGTCCCCTGTCAACTTGATGTATCGTCTATAGATAATAATATAAAAACTGTACCTGAAAGAAAAGTTTTGTAAAATATGGCTCGACAGTTTTACCTATTACTCATTATTTTAGTATTTGAGGTGAATAAATACTTTTGTTTTTTGTTGTAAGCTTATTTGGAAATTGTTTTAGTTTAGAGCTAGAGTATACTTCCAACTTATTAGTTAGGGACTAGATAACTTATCTAAATATAGTTTTCGTCAAAAAAGGTCCTAATTTTAAAATGTTGTTAATTCGCCTTCTTCTTTCTTTTTCATGTAAGCATGTGGCCACCTGTCAGAGTTAATTAAGCCACCTCTGCGAAGCCCACAGGCCTCTGACTTGGTTATTTCAGACTTACATTAACTATATAAGTCCAGATTTCCTATATTTTCCTTTTCCGTTGCCTGTGATGTCCGAGATAAACTTAGAAAGTACATATGAATTTGAAACAGTCACATTGGTACTTGCCCGGATTTAAACCCACGACATCAAGCACGAGAGGCGAGGTCTAAGCCACCGCGTCACCACGACACTTGACAAAAAACAATAATAACTGAAAATTCCCCAAGTATTTATTATTTTTCTGCCCTATACTGATGTTAGGTACTTGTAGTCGGCAATATGTACGTGTTCTTCTTCGTTTCCGTCTTGTTACGCTATCACTGCCTCCATTTTCTTGACATAAACTTTGTTGCATTGAAACTGAACTTTCCTGATATATGAAGCTCTAGACAAGTTTCATCAATCACCGAAAGTTCGCGATAGCAATTGGTAAAATTAAAAAAAAACCGTTCAGGTACGCGTCTGACTTCGCACATTCAAGGTTCCGTACCAAAAAAAAAACTCTATTTTGTATTTCTTTTTTGTATTTCAACCTGCCTAGCCTTTTCCCAACTATGTTGGGGTCGGCTTCCAGTCCAACCGGATTCAGCTGAGTACCAGTGTTTTACATGGAGCGACTGCCTATCTGACCTCCACAACCAGTAATTGGGTAACACGGTACCCCATGGCTAGACTGTTGTCAGATCTCAAGCTTCTGACTACTCGTAACGGCTGTCATAGATCTTCTAATGACAGCCGGGACTAACGGCTTAACGTGCTTTCCGAGGCACAGAGGAAACTCCGTACCTATGTTGAAATGTTCACCCATCCACGGACCAACCTCGTCAAGCGTTGCTTAACCTTGAAGGTTGACCCGTGCGGCTGTTATTATTTAGCCACGAGCTCCTCCGTTTTTTTTGTAATTATTAGTAAAGTATACGTAATAAACAAACATTAGCACTAAGTTTCAAGTTCAGAGGTCGATGGAAGTTAAAAAAATCGTCAAAACAAAATTGTGTAACAGACGACATACAGAGAGACAGACCCGTGAGTGACAGTAATAGAGATCCTTCGGGTACGGAACCCTAAAAAGTATGGTTCTCAGACCATCTGAGGTATGGGATCATTACCAAGCGCTATCGTAAGTCACGTGATCAATCGCTTACATATTATTGCATTTCACCATCGCCATTTTTGATAGAATAAGACTTTGTCTAAAGCCTCTGAACACTGTAAATGATAGATAAATAAAACTATTAATTCGGTATAACACATGAAACAAACAATATAATCGTTCTCGTAAAATCAGATCCTACTGTTAACTCCTCAAAATCCGCCCTTAAATCATCAAACCAGCTGGAAAATCTTCAAAGAAATGTTCGAAACAAGACGAAAATTCTTTGTCAAAAAGTAAAATAAACCTTATTAGTATTCAGAAAGCGACATTTGTTTGTTTATTCGTTATTCAATGAGAATTCAACAAAAGCAACAGATGACGGTAGAAGTTTGAAACTTTTACAAAAATATGAGCAACAGTGTTGTCTTTTGTTTACACAACTGCGCGGAGGATATAATTATGAGAGTTATGTTTGTCTGTGAGACTCAACTGTCTATCTAGTCATCTTATTTCATAGCTTGTACATATTTGAGTATTGCTTTCAGGATATCTGTATTACTTTGTGAGATATTGTAGCAAAAACTCTCAGATTAGAGAACAGAAACAGATAGCGCCTGCGGAACACGAGAGCGGTGCCGCTATTTATTTATGTGCGCGTGACAGCGAGGAGCGGCCCTGTAGGGATACGTACATCTGTGTGCGTGTAAGGATGCCAGATGTTGGGAAAAACGCCCACATTTTGTTCGATTGTTCTCAAGAATAATGTTATAAACAGTAAATGATTTTTTTTTGCAATATATGTACTTACTTAAGTAGTATTTGTCGGTTATCAAATAAATTATAATAGAACAAAAGTTAAATATAATTCACTAAAGCATATTAAGATATATTAAAATTAAAAGACATGGATATGATACGATAGATTGTATCCATATTTTGCTGATTTCAAATTGAATATAAAAGGAATTGAACAATTAATAGAAATGTGTTCTATTACTGATACTGAACCACTAAAAACAATTGCACACTATAGTTACAAAATTATCCTAAATGTATAGATTAATCGATCTTCTTACGCCCCAAACACATTGCCCTAATTCAATGAAACTTATTTAAATGTAAACTGGCAACAATTTGTGTTCCGATTCCGAGAGAGCCATAAATATTAGTGGGTAAATCAATAACAAAACTATAAAATATAAAATGCATTCATAATATTAGTATGGAAAGTAACTAGTAATGTTGGTATGTAGTATAGTATGGATTAATTAAAGCATTATATGAGACCAGATGATAACCCATGATGTCTCAGAGTGTAAAGTAGAGAGTGTAGTATAGCCTTTTTGAGGAAATAACTAAGCTCCTTTTAAGGATACTTCACAAAAGAAAACCATGATGCTTCTGAGCCCAAAAACATTTCCACCAACAATAAAATTAAAAACACCCTCACTAAAAGATAGAAAAGAAGGCACAAGGAAAAAACAAAAAAAATCGTTAATCCTTATTTGTAACCATGTAAACAATAACCACACAATTTAACATCAATATCAATAAAACAGCCACAGAACTCGGCGGAAAACACTTCAAATAAAATTCACATCAGCTACCGAATTGGGAAAAAAATCAGTCCATGGAATTCTCGAACAACGCATAAAAAGGTCACGTAGCCATATTAAATTATCGGTTTCGTAGAAATAAAACATATTACATATCAATTGATATATGCTTAATATGCGGGGCACGTTTGCCCCAGTTAGTATGGTAAGAGGAGTCTCGCCGGAATCTGGGAGTGGTATTTATAGAATTATGAAGAGAAAAATTGGTCCTTCGAGCCGGATACTTCTTATCAAAGTCTAAAATAAAATTGAATTTGTGAAACTGAGACAGACTCTCAGTTTCTCAAACTCAAGTTCAGTATAGAAGGAGGTAAGATGAAGGCTAAGCGTATAGTAATTTATGGATGCAGAAGATATGCTGCTGGATCGTCTCTAAAAGAAATGAAGTCCCTAAAAAAAGGAGGATGATGATGACAATGAAAGATATAGTCCTGTTTTCCCTTAACTTTACTTGGAAAATATTCATCATTTTAGTCAAAAGACGACCACTGCTGGAAATAGGCCGTCTCTAAACGTCACCATATCGACCGGTCCTGCACATTGCAATCAAATATCACAGCAGAAGCTTGGCAAATGTTTAATTCCATACAAAGAATTGTCAAGTACTAAAACTTTGCAAAACAGAATGTATTCCATTCACCAGGTATTCACAACTTTACCTCTTTTACAGCCGATCAAGAGATTAGCACACCATAAGCAATGGCTATAAATAAAATATTGTCAATAACTCACCTCCTTGGTATAGCGTGCCTGATTTCAATCTATCAGAAGTCTGATAAAAAGCCTTCAAGTTTTGTACATTTCCTACGATTTCCGTGACATTTTTGGTATATTTTTTATTGAAGTTGAAAGTAAGTAATTCTTGAGATATTTTATCCTAATAATTCCTATTCACGCTATTTATAATTTTATTCAGTTTTATTTATTTACAGTGGTGCTTGTGTTTTTGTTTTCTTTGAATTCAGATTTCAAATGTTGGCCAAAGAAAAATATATTGGACGTTATTTTTTGTGGATGGATTGGAGTATGAAGTGCTCCTGAGTTTTCCACCTCGCAAAGAAAGAGGAGAAATGCAACATGGAGTATAAAGAAAGAAATAAATGTTTAGAGTTAATGGCCAACCTTCGTGAATTGGAGAGGCAAGGAACGAATAACGAGGTAGTAGTTGCCGCAACGCCGAGACGTGGTCGCTCACAATGGTCCTCATCAGAAAGCTTACAGTCACCCAAAAGGCAATGGAGAGGGCTAAACTGAAAGTTTCATTGCGTGATCAAATCAGAAATGTAGAGATCCGGAAGATAACCAAGGCTACCGACATAGGCCGAAGAATTGCCAAATGGATGAACGGATGGCCGATGGGGCACAAATGTTCTGGAGTGGCGACCGCGAACCGGCAGATGTTGCGTTGGAAGGCCTCCCACCAGGTGGACCGATGACCTGGTGAAGGTTGCGGGGATCCGCTGGATGCGAGACGCATGAGGGAGGCCTTTGTCCAGCAGTGGACGTCTTTTAGCTGATCGCATCGCGGGTAGAACCTGGATGAAGCTGGCACAGAGACGCGGGGTTTGGCACAAGAAAAGAGAGGCCTTCGCAGTGGGCAAAGTCAAGCTGCGGATGATAATGATAAATGAGAGATAATGAAATCACTAAGTTTTGATTCGAACAGATTAAAATAATAGATAGGCTTTCATAAACCTTGGGTAAGAATCCTAGTTATAACTTAGACAGGTAAGGTTATCATGAATTCAGTGGCAGCAGTGCTCAAGATAGTAAAATCCTAAATCTTTCATCTTTATTTCGCGTTTTATAGCGGAGTTTATTAATTTCATAATTTACGATTTACCTCGTAGATTTTATCGTTTACTTTCAAATTACTTGAAGTGCCGGTTTACTCAAAATGGCTTATCTTCGTATTTAAGGTAAACTTCTTTTTGCGTTTTGGAATCTGCAACTAGCTTCATGTATTTGTCTTCCTTTTGAGATTTCAAAAGTTCCTTTAATGGTGTAATTTAAATAAATGCTTCAAGATCAGCAAGCGTGATTTAAGTTTTTTATTTTTAATTACTTTATCGAGAGTATTTGAGCTATGTTTGATGAAAATCGGTTCTGCCGTTCTAAAATTATGTGAGTTTTATTGTTTGAATCAGGGTGTTTTCGCAAGATAATCTGTCATAATTATGTGTTCATTAGATTGCCGATCGATGCATATCTACTACTAGAAAACATAAGTAGCTTGAAATCAAAATTGAGCCGGGGCTTTTTTAATTTTTTCTTTTTATTTAGCCAAGAGCTTCGAGTTACATTTACCTTAATCCCTTTAATTTTCTCGAAAGAATATCAACTTTTCATACCAGTTGGTATTTATAATTTAATAAGCCTCCATTGCGCAGTACAATAAATAGAAGGCCATATTAATTAATATAAATGCGAAAGTAACTCTGTTTGTTAACTCTTCACAACTAAACGGCTGAACCGATTAGATGCAATTTAGTATGGAGATAGTATGAGATTCTGGAAAGGTCATAGGATAGTTTTTATTCCGGCAGTGTGTTCCCTTGGGATGATAAAACACAATTTATGCGGATGAAGCCGCGGGCAGGCGCTAGTAATTTATATAACAAACATTTTCCCATGTGATTGTACGCAATAACTCCAGTGTGTTAGCTTTATGCGAGATATTAATTAGTTTAATGTTGCCAGCTACAGCTCACGGAATTTGGGAATACGGACGGAGTAATCTTTGGAAGAGAGTTTTAATCCGTTAGAAAAATTTGAATATTAAATGTTTTTGTTCTTTGTTTTGTATGGTATCTGTATCCGAGTCTCAAGAAATAGACCAAGTTTGTAGTTTGTAGCTCACTGGCTAATTAACAATTAGCATTTAACTGTATTGAACGAACTTATGTATTGTCTAGAAAATAAACAAATTCTATTTCTTTTTACATATTTTTTGTGATGTTTTTTATTTGTATTTAACCCTGTTGGGTTCCTAAATGACTGAAAACATAGGAAATTATCTTAATATTCAAGATGTTAGGTTAGGGAGACACCTCTATTTTAATACCTCGTTCCCTTATTCTTTTTGCTCCTAACTGGCTTTTAACAACGCTCATTGACCGATCCAAAATCCTGTTCAATATCCGGCTCGAAGGACTACATAAATGTCGGCACCAGATAATATTAGCTCTAGTCGCACAGCCGTTATTATATTCAAAATATCATAATGTTACAATATAGAGCAACGCCATCTAGTGACGAGTAGAATAACTAAGTAGTAAGTAGTGGCACCGTCTAGTATCGAAAAGTGGAACTAATCTTCTCGAAAGTTCGTGTCGAATAGAATTTTCCAGAATGTTCGAGCCGAACATTCTGGAAGTTTCTAGTCGCTTCGGGAACAATGAGTTCGAAAGTCGATTGTTCTGGAAGACTCTCGAATTATCTAGAACAGTATGGAACGTTCTAGAAACATCTTCCGTGCTATATAAAGAGCGGTCGGGTTCGTCGTGAGTCAGTTTCGATTTGGAAATGACACAGAGCGATCGGAAAAGGAAAATAGTGCGAAGTAATAGAATTGTTTAAGAAGTGTTGTTGTAATAAAGTGTGATTAATTGAAGTCTGCTGTTCAAAGAATTTATCCCTGAACCCCAGCTCGTAACAATAATATTTAATACAGCAAAGGTAAAAAAATGCTACGTACAAATATAAAAGTAGCAGGCTAAGTCCTATGAGACCGTTCATTTGTTAACATGGGATAAATATACTTGAAAAACATTTCAACATACCTAGACAAAATTATTTCAGTTACTTAATTTTATGATTCCAAGAACAAACATAATGAAAATTATTCACAAAAAATACAAAACCTTTAATAAAACCGTGCTTATTTCAACTCAAATATAGACACAGACTTAAAAGGCTAACTCAGACAGGACTAGGCATAAAATATAATAGTTTAGATCTCCGTAATGTAAGCTAGTTAGACCTTTACATTTACATATTTAATATTCCTATTCTGAAATAGTACAATACTGTAATGCTGCCAACCTCAAGCTAGTGCCCGTAACTGACAATTGGCCAATTTTGGATTTTTGATGCAATCGTAAATATTCTGTATCAATCTGTCTAAGCAGTATTTTTCTACTATCAACAGATTCCAGATAAAAAAAACGCCTCAAATTGCATGTTACAATATTTTTTTTATAAGATTTAGTCATCAATAACTTTAATATCATGTACATTGTGCCTTTTTATTATTGACTAGCTGTCCCACGCGGCTTCGCTCCCGTCAACTGGCTACCTACCTACCCATCTACCCTACCTACCTCGCATACATGATTGTTGCTTAACTTAAACCGTTTAAGCAGCGCACGCAACGGAAGCTCTCAAAAATGAATAATTTTGTCCGTTTTTACGACATTTTTCATTTATGCTTCGCTCCTATTGGTCTTAGCGTGATGATGTATAACCTATAACCATCCTCGATAAATGGACTATCCAACACAAAAAGAATTTTTCAATTCCAATTAGTAGTTCCTCAGATTAGCGCGTTCAAACAAACTCTTCAGCTTTATAATATTAGTATAGATAGGCTCGCGTTTGATTACTATATCAGCTGATGGTAACCAATGATGTGATCGACGGAGTAACACGCTTGCCTAGAAGTAACCTATTCATTCTTGACTTAAAGACCCCCAGGTTGTAGCTATCATGAAACACGGATGATATGATTTATAGTTCATAAATTACATTATCGATTTTTACGATTTCGCGGCTTTTTGTTTTTTGTCCAGTAATTCAAAATGTGATTTTGTCAGATAGTGGCACTTTAGCTAGAGAACGTCAGAATGGTCCGCCTGTCATAGCTAGAAGGTTGAATTAGGAAAATGGGGCCAAATGTTTTTGGGTTCACACAATGGCCGTAGTTGGCTCTGGGGTCTGTATTCTATTTGGTATGTGGAATTTTGTAGATGGGGCTCGTTATGGAATTTTAGAGTGTTTAGGAGTCATTGTTCAGTTGAAAATTGTATAATAATAATAATAATGCAGTATTGAGGAAAAAAACACTTTGTTGTAGAATAGATAGTTCGAGGAGCTCGTGGCTAAATAATAACAGCCGCACGGGTCGATCTTTAAAGTTAAGCAACGATTGCCGAGGTCGGGCCGTGGATATGTGACCATCTCAACATACCGAGTTTCCTCCTTGCCTCGGCAAGCACGTTAAGCCGTTGGTCCCGGCTGTCATTTGAAAATCTTTGACAGTCGTTACGAGTAGTCAGAAGCTTGTGATCTGACACCAGTCTAGCCAAGGGGTACCGTGTTACCCAGTTACTGGATTGTGGAGGTCAGATAGGCAGTCGCTCCATGTAAAACACAGGTACTCAGCTGAATCCGGTTAGACTGGAAGCCAACCCCAAAATAGTCGGGAAAAGGCTAGGCAGATTAATTATAGAATAGATAGTTACTATCATTTAACTATATTGATCTTAAACTACTTTGAAAATAGAAACCCAAAAATCTGAGAACCAGTCTTACCAAGTGTTATCGTAAAACCCAAAGGGTGACTGATAAAGATTGTCTTGTAGCATTGAGTCCACCTTTGTATGTACTATGTTCAGTGCGTGCCACGAAAGATGAGACATAACCGCGCCTCGCGCACTCTGTCCGCCACCCGATGACGCCCGGTCCCTTCCGGCACTCAGACCTCATACTGCTAAAGAGACCTTTAATCGTCTACTGCGTAAGTCAAACCACGTGGTGTGTCATGTCTCATCCTTCGTGGCATGCATTGACCATAAAGTTCAAATGAATAAATGCGTTGTGAAGGTTAGACTTAGCAAGAGGCCTTCCAACGCAACGTCTTCCGGTTCTTCTGGTTGCGTCGCACGGGACCGGTCGATGTAGCGATGCTTGGAGGAGATCTTTGTCCTGCAGTGGACGTCTTTCGGCTGAAATGATGATGATGAAGGTTAGACGGGCAGACGCTTCATAAAAATACTAAAATCTACATGCGGTTAGACTGGGAGCCACTTGTCCGTTCTTCTCCACGTAGGTAATTGCCGAACGGATGGTAGACTCACTTAATCAAGATCTAGCCCTAGCTGTCCCCCCAGCGACGCCCTGAGCCGAGGTTCGTATCCCATAGGGGATAGCAATCAGCGTGGTCGCTTAGTTTAAGTCTTTTTGCCTGGCTGGAAGCTCTAGTTTAGCCTCCACAGGGAAAGTCCGGCTAAGCAATAGTCATCATTTGGTTGAACTGCGAGCAGCCACTCATAAAAAAAGAAAAACTGGGAACCTAGTCCAATATTGTAGGGCAAATGATGGTCTTTCTATGCTTATTGATACAAAACATACATATTTCAGGTTTATCTGATCAGTTTTGAAAAAAACAAAGCTTACAAGTCTTAATGAAAACACAAACATTACCAGCAATTATTTTCGAAAACAGTTTTAAAGAGACAAAAATAATATAAAAAAATATCAAGCACGGAAAACTGTCTTCGAGACAATACAATATTAAGCATAAGATACACCAAAACCATGCCAAAACCCAGATACCTAGCACGTGTTCACGTCCAACATTACCAAGCGAATATAAAAGGTTTCTGCAAATATCTACGGGTCTCTAATACCGTGTGGTATAGGCAACACGTATTAACTCTAAGTAGAACTTTATTAAATTCTTTTCTGACATTTTTACTGAAAAACATGCTGTAGGCCTTTTTTTAGGTACTTATTTACTTTTACGCCTATGTGGTGAACGGGGTGTTGAATTCAGTTTGTAATTTTGTGACTGCAGAGCGAAGGCATCTTCATATATTGAAAAGGAATAAGCATTGATCGTCATATTGCCTTATTGCGAGTTGGGAATGATGATAACTTGGTAAAAATGGTCCTTCTTCAGTGTTTGATGGACACAGATTTTCCGTTTGTAATTTTTAATGTTAGTTTAATATCTTCATCCTTTTAGATGTTCCCACTGCTGGGACACACGTCTCCTCTCTATGAGAGAGAATGGGCCGTAACCCACAACGCGGGCTCAGTGTGGATTAGTGGATGTCACATGTCTTTGAATTTTTGGTTCTAGGACATGCCGGTTTCCTGCCGATGTTTCCTTCACCGTTTTGAGAGCAGTGGTTTTTAAATAATTTACAAAAAGCAAAAGCGTCTGCCTGGGTTTGAACTCACGACCTACGACACGTAAGTCGACGCTATTACCACTAGGACACCACTGCTCTATTTAATATCTGCTTGGAATATGTTTTTTTTAAAGTATGCTCTATTTCGTATTCATCTCGGCAAATACTTTTATTTGATACCCATATCATAACAGTGCACAAAAAATAACTAGTCCGCCATCTTGGGGCGTCCACCATATTGGTTTTAGAATGACGTCACTTAGCTAAGCATGCATTGTCATCCAAACTAAACGTGTATGCAAAATTTCATCTTAATCGGTGGCGGATAACAACTTCAAAATTTTGTTGCAAGATTTTACCCGAACATACATACATACATACATTGCAAGTTAAATAAAAGCTTGTAAAAATGTGCGAAACCTTTGTGACATTTAAGGCGGTGTCACTCTATATTGCCTGGATTTTTTATCACCTTCCAATTGTTTTTCGGGCATAATTTATCAGTTAAACACACGTTTTATAAAAAAACGAATCTTAGAAAACGTGTACAAAGTACTACATATTATAAACAGGTTGTATAGCTTATATATTGAACTTGTTATTTATTTCAATTCTATCTCCATACATACCAATCATCAATCAAAAATCAAACCAAAGACACATAAAATCGTCATACACTTCTGGATTCACTTACACAGCCATCTGATCTCATTGACATCATAACATAAGCCCTATTGAACAGTTCCCATTCAATTGATCCAATAACAAAAATATCAGCAAAAAAATCACAACGTAATCTTAAAACGAACGAACATTACACAAAAATGTGCGAATGGAAGGAAATTCTTTAATTTTTTCCTTTATTTTTAGACCCCTCAATAGAATTTTAGTAAAGTCGGGATTTGTCCGTAACAGCTTTTTTAAACGGACGTAAAATCAAAGGAGGCTACTTTGTTTTAAATAGATTTTTGTGTACCAATAGCAAGCCTATTGGTACTGTAGATTTAATGTACTGTACCTTTGACTTTTCGTAAACTAGAGAGCCGATACAATACACCGAATAAACATGCTGAAGTGACACAGAGCTAGCAACACCTATTTGTCGTGGAACTTATGACCGTTGGAGTAGATGTGATCTTAAGGGCCTACATACGCTTTAGTGCCGTAAAACGGTAACTTTCTAAAGCATACTCCTCAGTAACAGCTAGGTTAAAAGGTTTGAAAAAAATATATATTTATTATTGATTCATGTACATAATTTTGAACACAAGGTTTTTTCGTGTAACTAATAGTTTTGCTTTAAAAAAAATATTTTAATAATAATAAAGCCTTCTTTATTTCATATCTTATTTACATTGCAAATGTTGTTAGTAATATTAGTAACTTTAACTTGTATTCATTTTCTTTAGTAAGGTTAGTTATGTATTTTAAACGATATGAATCTCGTTTTGAGTAAAGGCCTCCTCCAGCTCTTTCCATAACTCTCTATCTTTGCTTTTGATTATCCAGTCTTTCCCTGCACTATGTATTAAATCATCAGCCCACCGTTTATTAGGTCTTCCAACTTTTCTTTTACCTGATGTTGGACCCTTCCATTGTGTAGTTATTTTTGTCCACCTATTATCTGAGTTGCGTGAGATGTGTCCAGCCCATCTCCACTTCAATCTTAAAGCCTGTGTTAACGCATCTGTAATTTTTGTTCTCTGTCTTATTATGTGGTTTTTTATTTTGTGTTTCTTTTTTATTTTCAATATGCTTCTTTCCATGGCTCTCTGTGTTGTGTTTATTTTTTGTTTTACTCTGTTTGTGTAGGTCCATGTTTGGCAACCATACAGTAGACTAGGTAGGAGACAGGTATCCATTACGATTTTCTTTAAAGTCATACTGTATTTTCCCTTTAGGATTTCTTTTAGTGACCAAAACTTCCTCCATGTGATGTTTTTCCTTCTTTCTACTTCATCATTGTTATTAGTTGTTGCAAATGATATTTGTTTACCCAGATAAACATAGGAGTTTACATATGCTATATCGTTTCCTTTTATATTGATCGGTATGTTGTGGCGATTAGTCATTATTTTAGTCTTTTCCATGTTCATTTCTAGTCCAACTTGTGTACTTTCTTGGTCGAGTGAGTAAAGCATAGTTTTGAGTTCTTTGGCTGACTCTGCAAATATTACAATATCATCTGCAAACCTAAGATGATTTAGGCGACGCCCATTGATATTGATCCCATAATTGTTCCAGTTCATGTTTTTGAATATATTTTCCAGTACAGCAATGAAAAGTTTTGGTGACAGAGGATCTCCCTGTCTGACACCTCTTTCAATTTTGATTGGGTCACCTCTTCTTTCGAGCTTTACGGTGCTTGTACTGTTTGAGTATATGTTCTTTAAGATGTTTATGTATTTATTATCTACATTTGATGTATTCAGTGCATGCCAGATAGAACTGTGACTAATAGTGTCGAATGCTTTGCTGTAGTCAATAAAAGCAATATATAAAGGTCTATTAAACTCATTGTACTTTTCTATCAACTGTTCTACTGTTTGAATATGGTCAGTTGTGCTGAATCCTGAGCGAAACCCGGCCTGTTCCACTGGCTGACAGTTATCGATGTTTCCAGCAATTCGTTTAAGTAAAATTGATGTAAACAGCTTGTATGTACTTGCCAGTAAACTGATAGGTCTGTAGTTACCTATATGTAATGGGTTCCCTTTTTTGTAGATTAAAATTATGTCAGATGCACACCATTGTTTTGGCGCTGTTCCGGTGTCTAGAACCATATTGAACAGGTGTGTCAAATGGTCAAGTAGAATGGGTGCACCCAATTTTAAGGTTTCGTTTGTCAAACCATCTGGTCCAGGACTTTTATCTTTTTTCAGCATTTTTATATGTGTATGCACTTCTTGTACTGGCACAACTATTTTTTCTCCTGGCCGATCCTCAGTTTGTTCAACCCGTAGTATGTTAATCTGTTCTCTCTTCTTATAAAGTTCTTTGTAGAATGTAGTGGCAAGGTTTATAACATCTTTCCTAGTCTCCGTCTCTTCCGAGCTATTTGCCAGTTTCTGTATCCATTTTTTGTTTAAGGTTAATTCCTTGTAGGCTCTTTTAGTACTTCTAAAATTATTCAAGTTTCTTGATATAATTCGTTCCCGGTGCTTGCAGTAGTCAGCTTTGATAGATTTATTGGTTGTTTTAAAAATATTCGTAAGTTCCTTTTTCGTTTCTACATTTTTATTTTTTGTGTTTATTAGTTCTGTAGGTACGTTTCTTTATTAGACTTTTTGTACGTTCACTGAGTATTGATTGTTGTTTCTTGCGTATTCTGTTAGTATGTTTTAAGCTGGATATCATGGCTTCTTCAAGTATGTCATAATACGTCTGAACATTCTGCGGCGTAGTAGTTATATTGTGTTCAAGATGGAATTTCAAGCAGTTGTTGTATTTTGTAATCTCGTCTTCTGTTGTTGGGATTTTAAAAGGAGTCCCAAAACGTTTCCTGCTTTTCTTTGATTGAGATAAATTTAATGTTACTCGTAGTGGTCTGTGGTCAGAAGAAAATTTAACTCGATTTAGGACTTCAATGTTGCTTACCATGTGAGGTTTATTTGTCATAATGTAGTCAATTTCATTTTTGGTTTTTTGGTTAGGTGATGTCCATGTCCATCTTCTTTTTGCTTTTTTCTTGAAGAATGTGTTAATTATTGACAGTTGGTGTTCGAGAGCATAGTCTATTAACCTTTCACCCCTGTTGTTGCGTTCTCCATAACCGTACCTTCCTAAGCACAAGGTTTCTTCTTTCTTAGGCTGTCCTATTTTGGCATTGAAATCCCCCATTACTATTACTTTGTTATCAGCCAAAGAATGCGCTTGTTCTAAATTATTGTAAAAATTCTGGATTTCTTCTTCCTGCGATGCTTCTGTTGGTGCGTATGCCTGAATTATGGATAATTTATTTTCTTCAATTTCTATTTTTAGCAGGGCTACTCGTTCTGAAATTCCTGTGAAATTTGATATTTTGTTTTTATGTATTTTCTTTATCAAGAATCCTACTCCGTGCAAGCCCTTTGTTTGCCCAATATAGCACAAAATGTAGTCTTGATACTCGTCTATGTTACAACCAATTTTCTTCACTTCAGATAACCCCAATATATCAAAGTCAGTTTCTTCCAGTGCATAAGTTAACTGCAGGTATCGTTCAGTTGATGAAAGAGATCTCACATTAAATGTTCCAATTTTAAAAGTATTTTTATTTATCTTTTGTATTTTAGTAGTTTGGTTTATATTATAATTCTGGTTTTTATTATTGAGTGGAGGGTGGTGGTCTAATTCCCCACGAGGACCAGTCGGCTTGGGGAATTTTTTGTTTTTAGTGTTAATTAGTTTTTCCTTGGTAGTGGTTTTGTTGCGGCGGCTGATGGTTTTGCCCTATGCTTTCTGTTCAGGACGATGGTTATCAGTAGAAAGGGAGTTGCTTCTGTTTCTGTTGCTCATTAAATCAAATGCATTGCGTCTATTTGTTTTTATTGTTATCAATTGTTGTTTGCGGGGCTGTTCAGGTACGCTTGGGGAGGTGGAGGTGTCTCTTTTCCGCTTTTCGTTTCCTGGTCTTCCCTCTTTGATGATTAGTTTGTCGTAGCTAATTACTGCATAATTGCCCTTCTTCCTTTCTTCTTCGAGTTTTGGTACTAGTTCTCTCCTCTTCTTAAGGACTTCCTTCGGATAGTCTTCAGAAGCATAAGTATTGTATTTCAAATTGTTTTTGTTCTTCATAATATCAGTTTTTTTCCAGTTGTTGACAAATGATATGAGTATCGGTCTTCCCTTTTCCACGTTGATTTTTCCGATTCTGTGAATTGTATATAAAAAAAATATTAACAACACGATATTTTTTCGCAACTTTTGGAAACTCCTCCAAAACGACTTGGATGTTTAAAAATATTTTTATACAGAAAAATTGATGGCTGGAATTACGAGTACTTCATACCTAACATAGCATATGTAATTCAAATAATATTTTGCAAACAAAACTGTTCAAAAGGAGGTTCAATTTTGATATTTTGGCACCGAGCGGGCGCACGGCCAGTACTGCGTTACATCGGGGCGTATATATCACCTTAAGGGCCTACATACGCTTTAGTGCCGTAAAACGGTAACTTTCTAAAGCATACTCCTCAGTAACAGCTAGGTTAAAAGGTTTGAAAAAAATATATATTTATTATTGATTCATATACATAACTTTGAACACAAGGTTTTTTCGTGTAACTAATAGTTTTGCTTTAAAAAAAATATTAACAACACTATATATTTTCGCAACTTTTGGAAACTCGTCCAAAACGACTTGGATGTTTAAAAATAATTTTATACACAAAAATTGAAGGCTGGAATTTCTTTTTACCTAACATAGCATATGTAAATCAAATAATATTTTGCAAACAAAACTGTTCAAAAGGAGATTCAATTTTGATATTTTGGCATCGAGCGGGCGCACGGCCAGTACTGCGCTAACATTGGGGCGTATATAGCGCCTCAAGTTCCTTCCACTCCGGTGCCGTAAAACGGTTACTTTCTAAAGTATAAATTAATACTCCTTAGTATCGGCTAAGTTAAATATATTTATTATTGATTCATGTACATTATTTTTTTGTGTAACTCATAGTTTTGCTTTTAAAAATAATTATCAACACGATATTTTTTCGTTACTTTTGGAAACTCTTTAAAACGACTTGCGATGTTTAAAACATTTTTAAACAAAAAAATTTGATGGCTAGAATTTTTCCAAAACTGAAATGTCATAATATCATATGTAAATCAAAGAATATTTTGCTGACAACACTGTCCAAAAGGATATTCTGGCTTTGAGCGAACACACGGCGAGTACAGGGTTAACAATGGGGAATATATACGCCTTAAGTGGAAACCACGAGTTAGTAAACTTAGGGTCCTCAAGCTAGGTGAAGCAACGATCTTCGCAGGCTGATTGATAGGCCAGAAACCACATTCGAGCAGTGAAGAAAACAATTGACTTACAATTGGAGAGAACTATGAGAGCTACTACTGTGCATGATAAAATGTTTCATCTGAAGTTTTTAAAGCATTTAAGTGTAATATTTGTATCTCCACATAAATAAAATTATAAACTACTAGCGGACGCCTCGCGGTGTCACCCGCGTATTGCCCGTTCCCGTGGGAATACAGGGATAAAAAGTAGCCTATGTCAGCCGGGGATAGTGTAGCTTCCCAACGGTGAAAGAATTTTTGAAATCGATCCAGTAGTTTTTCATTCGTTACATACAAAAATACCAATCTTTCCTCTTTATAATTTTATAAATAAATATAGAATACATAACGCGTAGCGTATAAAAAAGAGAGGGTCCATTGGGCATCAAAAAATTCGTCCACATCGCTGTCGACGGGAAACGTATCTCGAACGCTGGCAGCATTGCCACGTTGGATAGCAATGCTGATTCTCTGGCCGAAGAAAAGGACAACCCTATGATCACGTGACGAGTCTACTAAACTTTTACTGATGTCTCGAAACACTCGATGAGCACTCGGACCCCATGCACCTTATGTTTCAACCCTAAACGGCTCCAACGGCTTAAAATAAGTTTATTGTATTTAAAGTGTTAATTTCACTGTTACTATAAAAAACCTATAAGCAAAAAAATCAAGTTTTATTATCTCTTTTAGTTTTGGTAGGTACCTCCAAATACCATGAATGTGAAAATCACTTATAGCCAAAGTAAATCTCATGACGATTCCAATAAGCCCAAACACGACTAGGATCAATTGTTTTATTTCGGAGTTCCAGTGCCTACCTTCCGGCTTCATCACCAGATCAGTTCGATGTTACCATTTTCATCAGTACCATTTATTTATAAGTATTTGCATTGTTATAGTCGGTTAGCTATTCGATATATATTACCTTACCCGTGACATACTTAGCATTAAGGAGTTCCAGTGGCCAGTCTTCTTCATCAGTTCCATTTCATCAAATGACACTTTCTGAGTGTAAATGATTGCATTGTTGATAAAAATTCCAAAATCTATGTATGCTTATAATATTTCAGGAGTACCCTCGATTTCTCTAGGATCCCATCATCAGATTATGGTTTCCATATCATAGAACTACCCTTGGGATATCTAATTGCAAAAAAAAAAACATCAAAATCGGTTCTTAAACGACGAAGTTATCCGCGAACACACATAAAAAAAACATATAATATACGGTCTAATTGAGAAACCTTTTTGGGAAGTTGGTTAAAAATAAAATAAAATACTTATGGGTAGAAATAGTTATTATAAGTTTGGAAGCAACGATATCTTTCATAAGAAGCCCTTCTGCCGAATTTCGTGAATATTATGTAAGATTGGAAGTTCACTGACAATTGGCATCTAATCCCGAAAAGTTTCGAGAGGCATTTGAAAGAAAGGTCAAACTGGCTTGAGTTAGATACCTAAACTAGCTTCTTCCAGTGGCTTTTCTCGCGTTAAAGTAAAAAAATATTTCAAGAGAACGTATGTCCGTGATTAAAATTCACCTTGTCGTTATACAGGGTTAGGTAGGGCAGGCAAAAACCGGGTTGATTAAAAAAACCGTTTGTTACGGGTTTTTTTTTACAAGACCGGTGAAGCCGGTTTTTTTGGTATTTTCGGTCCACGATTGTCAGTGATAAATTTAAAATTTTGTTTGGCAAATTAAAGTATAATTAAGTCAATAATATATGAGAAACATAATCGAAATATCCACAAAACCAGGTTTTACAATACTAAAAAACCTGTGCTTCAAATCCGTCGATTTGCCGGTTTTCACGGTTATCCTGGTATCTAAATTTCATGCTCTATACAGGGTCCAATCTATCTCTATGACAAAGCTCAAAAAAATGGTTCAGCGGTTTGGAATTTGGAACATGCTACAAGAAAAACGAGATACCTTCACATTTACAATCCAACTTTTGACGTTAACGGAGAAAAGTAGTAAAAAGTATCTTATGTCCTAGTGCACGGCATGCTCAATCCGTAAACCAAGTTTCATCCGAATCCGTTCGGCTGATAAACACGTGAAAAAGTAACAGACGGACAGAGAAAGTTACTTTTGCATTCATAATATTAGTATGGATAGTCAAGCAGCCCCATTTCCCCAGGCCGAATCCAAGGTCTTAAATTCAAGGTTATTGCTTGTAGGAACGGAAAACTTGTGATTATATTTTCGATTGTTAAATGGCCCTGTTCATGTTACACTATTCAAATTCCAGGTCGTTTTCTGGAGATTTTCAGTTTAGATCAGGGAAATGAGGTCACTCTTTAAAATAGATGTGGTCTTATTAAGATTGCGAATGACTTGAGGATGATACTCCGGCTTAATTTGTATGGCTCTTTTGTTTGTGTGTACTTAAATCCACTGCCGAAAGTAACTCTGTCTGTTTGTTAACTTTTCACGACTTAACGTATTTAGTGCTCGGGGGTGTACCCTCCCGGTATACCTAGTAGGTAGAAGGATTTTTATGCCGCCGCCGCCAGGACTATATTCCTTTTAATACAAGATTTTTACTAAAATGCAAGGTATGTATGTATGTATGTGTGATCGGATCAAATCTTGCAACAGAATTTTAAAGCAATTATCCTCAACCAATTAACATACAATTTTGTATACACTTTTTGTTTGGACGACAATGCACGGTAAGCTAAAAAGCTTCTTAAAGAGAAGTTTTTTTTTATTGGTAAACAAATATTTAAATTTTCGACTTATGCGCCGTCGAAACCGCTGACATAACCTAATTTACTATATCGTGACTTTAAAAAAATACTAGGTAAGTACTGAAAATATTTTTCGGTACCTAGTATTTATTTGTTTTAAGACGTAGTATTATACCAACGCAGCGTTGGTATACTAAGTCTATAAACTCTACACTGCACCATCTTAAAAACAAAACAGCGCGTTCAAAATTCAAATTCTACCCTAAAATAACGCAGCTCCGTTGTCACGTCGAAAATCACTGAAAGACTTTTCATTAACCCTTCTTGATGAAATTAAGTAAGGGTCCCGTCGACCCCTCACTTTGCGTCATCAATGTCGAAGCTCAAAGTTATGAAGGAATTTTTCATAAATACTTTTCCCTCTTTTTTATGGAGTCGGGAGAATTCGTGATGGCTATGGTTGGTTATTAAGTGTGGAAGACAAAGAGTTATTGTGTTTTAGTGGAAAACATAATAATGCGTAGATTAAGTTCACGCGCTTATTGGTGATCTAAACTATAATAAAGAATACCGAGTAAGGCCAGCTAAGTACTGCATCGGCTGAACATGAAACTTAAATAAATAAATGTTAAAACTTTTTTACAAAAAATTACAACAAAAAAACACTACGAAGTGAAAATTAACTTCAATTTCGGCAGTCGATGTACCTGTTTTCGGTTTCTTCGTTTTTTGACACCAACTGCATAATTTTTTACGTTCTAGTGTTTTTAGTTAGAAGTCAGTTGTATTTTTTTGAAGAGAAGTCATGAGGGAACTGATGAACATTCATCTGTTCCCTCATAACTTCTAAACTACTTATGTGACGTCACATTAAATTGAATGTGGCGCCCTCTAGGGGGCACGAAGTAAAGAACAAAATAAAAATTCGCCCCACCCCTATTACAATAACCCAATATATGGCCTTATTTTCTTGTTTCATAGGTACTTTTTAGAGCGTGATTTTTAGTAGACGGGTTTTAGTTTTTGAATTTTTTTTTATCTATACAAACCGGATAAAGCCTAATAAATAGTCTATATTAACCGACATCCATACCCGGACATTCAATCCATCGTTTCAGTTAACCGCTATTAAAACCTTGGTTCATCCAGCACTGTTTAAAAATAAAATAAATCGCACTATGATATATATACATTTATATATAATATTAATTAATTAATATATTATTAATGATTAATATCAATATAATTATATATATATGTCGCAAACATGAAGGCTATCTTTAATATACCCTCGATCTTGTGGGCTCAACGCGGGTATGCTTGCACAAAGCAGGAATTGAAAAGTATGGGATTCGGGGCCCAGCTCTTCAATGGATAGAAAGTTATTTAAATAACAGAATGCAGTGTGTAGAAATCGAAAAAATTAATAGTAAACTTGAACTAAAATCTTACAGATCAAACTATAAACATAACAGGTCTGGTGTGCCCCAAGGGGGTGTGCTTAGCTCCCTATTGTTCTTACTATATATAAATGACCTGCCTGAAGTTACTAATCACCCCTGTTTTCTGTTCGCTGATGACATTTCGTTAATAATGACATCGAATAATACTGACATTAATAAATACACAACTGACATAAATAATACAATTGAATTGATAATTATATGGCTTGAAGAAAATAATCTAAGAGTAAACCTAACAAAAACTAATTTTATATTTATTTAGTACATATGGACGAGAAAATAAGTCTTTGGACATTAATTATAGGGGACTTAAATTAAAAGAAGTAAACGAAACGGCATTTCACGGTATCACGATTGATAAACACTGCAACTGGAAAGCCCACGTCAATAAAGTATGCAACAAGATAAATAAATTCGTGTTTGTCCTATACGAACTCTCAAAAACATCAGCATTAAAAACTGTATTATCTGCATACTATGGCTACGTTGATTCTGTGCTGAGGTATGGTCTTATTGCTTGGGGCTACTCAACAGAAAGTCAGAGAGTGTTCATCGCACAGAAAAAATGCATCCGCGCCATAGCGGGAATACGCCCATGGGAATCTTGCAAACCAATTTTCAGAAAGTTCAAGATACTAACCCTTCCAAGCCTATACATCTTTGAATGCGCTAAATTTGTTAAAATTCACCCTGAATTATTTAAAAAAGCTCATGAACTGTATGCAAAAAGTAATAGGCACAAAAATAGAATAGTTTTGCCAATAATCCCTAGGACAGCACTGTATACTAAAAATAGCTATGCAATGTGTGGTCGCATATTCAATGCTATACCTGACACCATCAAAAACTTACCAGTTAATAAATTTTCAAGATATCTTAAGTTATGGCTATTAGATAAGAATTTCTACTCTGTAAGAGACATATTTAATAAGGAGTTGAATATGTAATTAATAACATCTTTATTTTATTTCTTTTACCCTCGGACATCAATATTTTTTATAATTTATTTAATAATGTACCTACATATAATCAATTTCTCAATTGTAATTTACTAATTATAACTATAATAGAATTGTATAATTATAAATAAATATTAACCCAAATGTTTGCATGTCACATTATTATGACTAAGTGTTATGGATCTGTATTTTTATTTATGTTAAGACCAAAATTGTACCAACACTTATTGCGAATAAACTGATTTGATTTGATTTTGATTTGGATTGCATTAATTTATTGCAATTTTGTTATTGATCTCAAATTTTATTGAAAATAAATAATAGCCATAATAATAGCCAAAGCAGGTAACTAATGCCGTTTTACAGATAGTCCTTGGTCCAATTTTATCAAAGCAGCGGATTCGGTCACCAAGTATTTCGCTTTCTCTCAACAAAAACACAATTTTTCAAGTTTTGGCTACTTCACTTCTCAACTCTTTTCCTCACTCCACGAAAAACACTGCGGGAAAACCCACTCAGAGCGCCTTTATAGACACCCCTGCTTTTTATTGGCTAAAGGACTCATCCGGCAAATTACCGCTTTTAAAACATCCAATCAGAATCGAGTATTTTGACATACGAAGAATAAAGTGTGGTCAATCGAATAAAATCGAACTGAGGTTTGAAATGTTGCCAATATAACAAAACTGAATTAATAAGTTTACAACGATATTTCTTTGTTCCTAATTATTAATTGTATACTTTTCTCCGATATATATATTATATATCACACAATAATATTATAAAGGCGAAAGTGAGTATGTTTGTTACTTCTTCACGCTCAAACGGCTGGACGGATCTGGATGAAATTTAGCACAGAGATAGATTATAGTCTGGAAAAGCACATAGGGTACTTTTTCCCGGTAATATGTTCCCTTGGGATAATTTTCGACATTCACGCGGTCGAAGCCGCTGGCAGAAGCTAGTCTACCATAAATTCTACAAACCCCATCATCCGCATCGCCACTGCAGTAATTTGTATAACACTTTAACTTAATAAATGTGCCCAAAACTTACTCAAACTTTACTCCCAAAAATATAGTGACAGCTTGAAAAACGGCCAGAATGAAAACTTTCCAAAGTCATTCATAATTTCAAACGACTGTGTTTGATTTCGTGAAGTTACATTTATAATATTTATCTGATTACAAACTAGTTTTTCCCAGCTGCTTCGCCTGCGTGGGTGTCGTGTGTGTAGGCCAAGAAAACGCACTAAAATGAGATACATCCTAAGTTCTAATCTAGGCTATTATCCGATTCCCAAATTATATCATAATTCGTTCAAACAGACTCCGATACAGGAGTAATTCCTAGTGTGGGGCAACGTTATTAAAAATGAAGAAGTACTGTTATGGTTCCTCTAGTCAACGGCACGAACTATTTTGTGCGCGGGGTTAAAATGCATGCTATCTCATCCGTCAACACGTGCGAAAGAGATAGATGCTGTGATGAGCAGTAAGAAGCAAGTTCGCGAACAAATTAGCACTTGTGCAAATTTGTATAGAAATATATGATGATTTAGGATGAAAACGAAATAATACGCGCGAAATTTTATAAACAGACCTTTGGGCGTCTAGATAACATGAAAAAACTACTAAATGTATGTTTTCAAATTAAAATTATTTGCTTTGTTGAATTACTAATCTATACTTGTATGGAAGCCATTTCGCAATTTTCCTTCTTCTTATGGTATTTATTTCCCCCCAAAGATGCGTTAAAATTAGTGAAGAAATATGGAACTTTCGACGCTCATCACTTTCAAATATATTGGATTTTTTACTTATTTGTTTCCATACAGGGCTAGATAATGACAAGATAAATTGATATCATTTTTATTTTGAACGTACATCGTCAAATAGTGGAGTAATCGCCAGACAACGTTTGTATGGAAGAATGATCGACTAGCCTTAAGACGAAATTGATTAAGAATTAATGTCCAAAATTCACAAGAGTCGGGCGCATCGCACGGCTTCCATATTGTATTGTACGTGGTTATTGATCTGATAATTTTGCGTATACTGTGCAATTTCTTTCGCATTTCGAGTTTTGTTCGGTATTTTTATGTGTATTGTAAAATGTAACATCATCAGCTGCCTAATTTACTATATTTATAAAATGAGAGAAATCCATTATAACAGAAAGGGAGGAAGAAATATGACAATATCCGTCATCAGCATGGTGAAGGAATTCATTATGAATTCCAAATTCTTCACAAAGAGAAATAAATACAACTCAAAAATGCAACACGCACTGTTTCACAGACACCCAATTTACTCTCGATATTAGATAAAACGGAAGTCTTAGTTTCATTTTCCTCAAAAAACACAACAGAAAAACAGAGGAAGTACATTTTAACCCTACACCGTAATATTTCGGCGGTTTTTCCACACAACCCGATAGGCCACGATTCCTATTAGAAAGATTAGCATTTTCATTAACCCTCTCTCGAATGCAAAACGCCTTTGTAGGTGCTTGGGGTCCTTTCCATCCACGGAGGATGAAGTAAATGGAGTGTTCACTTCAATTAATAAAACAGCTTAATAGTTTTAGTTGGGTGGAAGAAATATTAGTGTTAGGAATTAGCTTAAAATATTTTTTTTTGGTTGTTTATTTTTTAATCTGCCATCAGTCTTCATAGACTATAATCAGATGTGTTCACGGGTTGATGTCTTGTAGAGTGCTTCCTCCAGGGAGGACAGCTACTCTTCTTCAGTACAACATAGCTACCATCTGTTGTGCAGCTTCATTATATCATGCTTTTTGAGCCGGTTGGAGTAATTTTGGCACATTAATTGGACTGCTAGTTCAATTGGGTGAAGAGACAGTCGCTGCTTGTATGTCGCCGCAGTTGATCGAATTTCTTTAACTATGGTCATTTGTAACTGTTGGTGTATTTCATTGTTTATGATGAACCAATGAGCGTTGCTAATCGTTCTCATTATGATTTTCGGCAGACGCTGAAGCATCGAGATGTTTGAATCACTGGCACTACCTTACAATTGTATACCATTCATCCAGACAGGCTTAAGAACAGTTTTATAGATATGCAGTTTATTATTTGTAGACAATTTACTGTTCCGACCAAGCAGCCAGTGTAGGTGTCGAAGCTTTAATGATGATGATGACGATGAATGGAGGTTACAAATAAATCATTTTGTGTGTATTGTGACGATTAATTAACAACGCAACGTATTAAGCTGCGCCGGATATCGGTCTGAGGATGAGTGAACATTCATAATGTACCAAGGAAAGCACGTTTAGCTCTCAGTCCTGGCTATACTTTGTACATCTTTGACAATCACATGGAGCGACTGCCTATCGGAACTCCACAACCCAGTAACTGGGTAAGATGATACGCCTCAAATTCAAAGTTCTTTATTTCAATTAGGCCATTAAGCGGCACTTTTGAACTCTAAATATTTAAATTTATAAGTAATCCGACCGTCTATCGTCCATTCGGAAAAGTAGCGTGTTATGGAGAAGAACGGACAAGAAATTCCACTTTAAAAAAAATGTGTTTTACAATATTATCCAATTCAACCCTTTTTTTTTCCATATGTGTAACAAATAGTATTATACATGTATCTTTATATATAAGCTTATGTATAGTATTGAATATAGTAATATATATATATATATATTAATGTAGCATTACACCACAAACTACCCCCTGTTTTATTCTTAGTTATTAACGTCCATCCAAAGGTTGTCTGGTAGATATCGCTGTCAGCGATAAGGCCGCCTTTGTACCCGTAGAAATAAGTATAATTGTAAAAGAGATGTGTAACTTTAGTTTTTGGTGTACAATAAAGTATATTCTATTCTATATTCTATACATTAATTCAAATACGTGAGGACGATTCACCCAGACTAACACTAACAGGTAAATTCATTCATTTGATAAATAGGAACATGGTTCTCACATACTTACAAATATTGCAAACATAGGTGAATTACCTAATTTAACAACAATTGAACAGTGTGCGAGTCAACTTCTTAAACAAAAACAGATGAAACATAAAACAATACTATAATTATGAATATATATAATAACCAGTTTGATTTTGTCTACACTAAAGATTGCCCTGTGGTGCAGGACTAGCATGTTTCCAAGCATTCTTATCTTGAATATTATCATCTTATCATCAATACATATAATAAATCTGTAGAAAAGTCGTTTTTGTACATCGAAAATATTTCCATAAAAAATAGCCAGGTTGTTAAAGGAGAACCAACAGAACCCATTTCCAGCATTTTTAGAATTTTTGTCTGTTTGTTTGTTTAGTTGTGCACGCATCACGTAAAATGTACGAAACCAATGTAGATAACTTTTATACATAAATATTTTGCGTAACTTGAAGTATTACTTAGTTTTTGTTTCATCGCAATCGGTTCACTCTATCAAAAGTTTGATGAATTTAAAGTGTTCAAGAAGTTAAATATCGCAACATACGCAATTAAGATACTCGTACTGTTAAACTCCATATTCGATAGATGGCGTTGTGTATTTCGCGTCATTTTCTGAATGGCGGTGTTAAGATTTTCAGCGGAAAATTAATATTAAAAAAAATCGGGCACGAAGGGTTCCGTACCATTATCGCAAAAACGGCAAAGAATTCACGGTTGTTGTATGGGAGCCCCAGTTGAATATTTATTTCATTCTGTTTTTAGTATTTGTTGTTATAGCGGCAACAGAAATACATCATCTGAGAAAATTTCAACTGTCTAGCTACCACGGTTTATGAGATACAGCCTGGTGACAGTCAGACAGACAGACGGACCGCGGAGTCACGCCAGTACGCTCTAAAGGCGTACGCAGATGTGTACAGTTCGTTTGGGTACACCCTCATTTCACTGGTTATGTTCAAGTTTCATGATATTCGGGTAATCTTTTCTGGCATTATAGGTACCTTACTAAAGAACTTGCCTATTAGGTACCACTAAAAAGTGAAAAATAAAAATACTTAGGTAGATTGTTTAAAAAAAACGTTTTCTTTATGTTTTCGTTTCGGTGTGGTGTTCTGGAGTGCTACTAGATGGCGCGCAGTAAATCTGTTCTTACTTTTTTTGTATGAAGTCGATATTCTTCTCCCTAGAGTAAATAGTATTTATTCTGTGCAGCGAACGTTCGATCTAGTTAAGTAGAAAGGTGAGTAAGATCGATAGGTCTAGGTATTTAGGTAGGTACAGGTAGGTAAGTAAGTAGGGTAGGTACATGTAGGCAGGTAATTAGGGTAGGTACAGGTAGGTATGTAAGTAGGGTAGGATAGGCAGTTAACGAGAGCGAAGCCGCGGGCACAGCTAGTTTGTAATATGCTTGTTAACCGACTTCAAAAAAAGGAGGAGGTTCTCAATTCGTCGGAATCTTTTTTTTTTTTTTTTTATGTATGTTCCCCGATTACTCAAAGAAGCCTGGACCGATTTCAAAAAATCTTTTTTTGTTTTGAAGGGTATACTTCCTAGTTGGTCCCATAGTCATCAGGTCAGGATCTGATGATGGGATCCTAGAGCAATCGAGGGAACTCCTCAAATATTATAGGCATACATATAGTGATTTTGGTATTTTTATCAACAATGCAATCACTTGCACTCAAAAAGTATAATTTGGTGAAGTGGAACTGATGAAGAAGACCACAGATGACCACTGGAACTCCTAAATGCTAAGTATGTCACGGGTATAAAATATCTCGAATAGTTAACCGACTATGATGAAGCAAATACTTATAAATGAATGGTACTGATGAAAATGGTACCATTGAACTGTTCTGATGAAGAAACCGGAAGGTAGGCATTGGAACTCTGAAATAAAACAATGTATCCTAGTCGTGCTTGGGCTTATTGGAATTGTCATGAGATGTACTTTGGCCATAAATGATTATCATGTTAATTAGCGATACCTACTAAAACTAAAAAGAGAAAAATATAAAACTTTTTAACAAAAAATCAAACCGACTTCCAGAACAAAAAACTACAAAGCAAAAAATAACTTTCTTTTCCGAAGTCGGTGTCGAAAAACTGAAAACAAGTGGGTACAAAAGACACCGACTTCGGAAAAGAAAGTTATTTTTTGCTTTGTAGTTTTTTGTTCTGGAAGTCGGTTTGATTTTTTGTTAAAAAGTTTTTTTACACAGTGTGCTTTTAACTCGGTAAGACTGATACCAGATTTTGACTATTCATAACGAATGTCAAAGATCTAACTGATAGCCGGGTCCAGCGGTTTAACATAGTTTCCGATTTGCCGAGGAGTGTGTAATAAATAGTCCCCCATGGGGCCCCATGCACAGACCGACCTCTAAGCGACGAAGATCAACATTTGTGGCTGTAAGAAAGATTTTTTGAATTTCTCTTTCAAGTGAAACTCTCCATTGATTACTCCTCCATGTCTGAACCTCTCTGAAGAGGGTAGCGTCGGGGAACAATGGCGAGGTATGTACTTATTGTGATCAAACTCGAACCAATGGGTTGGCTTTCAATAGCTGTAATAAACGCTTGGGTTCGGGGTTTTTTGCATTTGTAAAGGTGTTGTAATTAATTATTTGAGTGGGTTTCTGTGTGGGTGCTAATTGATGGGATTTTTTGGGTTTGGTGATGAATAGATTTCCCTTTATAAAGATAATTAAATCTCCTTCTTCTGTCGCGATCATATCCTATTTACTTGGGTTCGGCCCTCCTTAACTTTCTTCTGCACGGTGCACGGTATTGAGCTGAGCTGGTGTCTAATAATCGTACTTCTTTCAAGTATTTTTGAACCGTCGTCAACCATGTGGTAGGTGGTCTTCCGCGTCCACGTTTCATCGTCAGCAAGTTTAGAGTAAGCTTCACCATCTTACTTCTCACTATAATATATAAATGCGAAAGTTTGGATAGATTTTTGTTTGTTACTCAATCAAGGATTGTTAATTTTATTGGTTTTTGTTCGTTCTGATTTATTGAACTAACCATAAATTCATTATTTCTAATTAATATTTTATCAATCCACGCTAATTTGTCTTTAATTAATTGTTATTGTTTTAAGTTTTAATGAGTCGGCCATATTGTTTATTGTTTAATTTACATGTTGAAATGTACTATTGTAGAAATGTAAATGTATTGTTTGATGTAATTTATGAAATTCAAATGTAATCTATTTTAGTATATATACTGTAATTGTGTAATTTGGTGTGTAAATTCAGATACAAGTTACTTGTTTACGAATAAATGACTAATCAGCTCAGAGTTAGAGTATATTCAAGAATAGCACACAGACTACTTTTTATCCCGATATAATGTTCCTATGGGAAGATAAAATACTTTTCACGTAGGCAAAACCGCTGGTAGAAGCTAGTATAAGATAATTAAATCTGTTGAGCCTTTTATTAACTATGTTGGGGTCGTAACGTCGTCGTCATTTAACATAGAACGACTACCTATGTTGCATTCACAGTGGGTTTCCGTAACCTTAACCAGTTTAGTGGTCCACCTAGAGAGATGCCTCCCAACTTCCAGTGCGGAATGATCGATGTGGTGATACTTGGGGGAGCAATTATGATTAGCAGTGGTGATGAAGATGATTACCTATCTACACTACAAAATCTAGTAACTGGATAACACGATACCTTTGGCAAGACTGAAGACTAACACAGTTGCATCACACATTGTAGTGTACACGTGCCCAAGAAGATTTTATAATTTTTGACTACCATAACGGCCGTCAAAGCCGTAATCCAGGATCAATAGCAGTCCTTCAGAAGCGAACACACATTGAAGCTATATTATGTCCGTCGCATCGCATAATTTTTCATTTGTTCTTGGGCACGTGTACACTACAATGTGTGATGCAACTGTGTTAGAGAAAATGTCGATGTGTGGTTTTAAAAATAAGTTCTCACGCTCGCAAACCTTCCTCGCTATCCAAGGCGCAGATGAGTTTTGGTACCTGTGTAATGAACGCTTGTCCATCCACTGATCGGCCTCAAAGCGTTGTTTTACCTCCGTTAGTTAACACTCAGTAGTAGATTATAAAATGAGAATCACGTCTAAACGGCTAGTCGTATATTTCTTAGAAAATATATATGTGACATTAAACCATTTCATTAATCATTTGATCTACGAAATGTTTTAATTTTATTCGTATAACCCAGATAATATAATACTAGCATACAGATGCCTCATCCCATACAAAGAAACCGTGCCGACGTAACTAGCGTTTTTCATCTGATTATTCTTGTTATTTTTTGTACATCGAACGCGTTCGGTTCTGTTTCACGGTGATAGATAGATGGTGTTAGCAGTGACTTGCAAGTAAAAGGGTTTACTAAGTTCGTGAATATTTTTTTCTTTAAATACAGTGAAGGTTCGTTTTATAGTATTTATTGCCACGTTTTTACAGTTTTTTTTGCACAAAAATGTGTTACAATGCAAATTTTAACAATCGAGTGGAATGCCTCACAAATTTAAAAATGCGCCATCTATTGGCATCAATTCTAAATGATCCGTTAAAATAATCTTTGAAATGTGAATTAAGAGCACAAAATGCCATAATTTTGTACTTAGGAGAGTTGATTAAACAAGAACATACAATTTTTATGTTCAATTCCAGAAAATGTGAATTTTACACACATTCAATAACAGATACGTGCATATCGCGCCATCTAGTGAGATTAATTTGAACCAAATTTTCTTTGTTAGCAATGAGACCCCGTGACATAGTATAATTAATTTGTAAAGTTATGTCTAACACGTACAAAAAAACAACAATCGCACCAAAACCGCCGGGCGTATTTTAATTAAATTGTCACTATCTGATTCTTATTTTTATTTATTATGTATAGATTTATCTACATTTTGATCTAAGGTTTTTTTTTTTAAATCATAGAATGATAAGGAAAGTACAAAAAACTACCGAATTTTGGGACGCGCGGAAGTGAAACGAGTGCGACGAGCGTTTTGTTCCTTCAAGGTCGTTGGTGACTGTAGTCGTCCTAAGTCTTTAGCCACGAGCTTCCACGCCATAAAGTAAACAATTTTATGATAGATTGCAAGTTTAAATTAAATGGTTGAATATTACTATGTTACATGGATCGGCTCGCTATTTGACCTCCACAACCCATTTACACAATACCCTTTGGCAGGACAGGTTTACAGTCGGGCCCCTGACAAGCCGTCACGATAATCTAAATGTCTTATAGAAGAAATATTGTTCCCCGTATGCCATTACCGCGCAAAACGAACTGCCAATTCCTCCGACATAATCTATAATATGTAGGACCCACCTCACCTATATGTACTACTAGTAAAATAAACACTATAAATTCCTCGGGCTGGTTCCTGACACCCACAGTACATATCCGTGTGGCGGCCGCATAATTTTTATATTTTATGAGGCTGTACACGTGTTAAGGTGTTGGCACACGTGTCTATCGGATAATAGAATATTGTTTCGACAAAACAAACTTAACTCCACATTAAAGTGAAAACTTCAAGTGTCTATCTATCAATGGCATCAGGGTGATTGATAGATCACTTCACTTAAGTTTTGTCTAAAGTTGCTTTCGGGTTGTTTTTGTTTTACTTGATGTTGGCGAATCCGTGCGAGTCTATTCTGACAATTCTTGAAAATCTGACTTTTTTTAATGAAAGAAGTAAAATATATTTATTCGTGACCCACACAGGAGACATGAGAGACAAAGTTAAATAATAGAAATAAAACAAAAAACCCCGTGGTAGACAAAAAAGGCTCCTACCTCAGCATGACAAGCGATATTTAAAAATAATATATAGCGCCGCGCTGGTATTCTGGTAAGGCCCACTGTGATGCCACGGACACACTTACGGAAACGGAACATAATAAAAAAAAAATTAACCACAATAATAAAAACACAGAAGGTTAAAAAGTCTGTTTCAAATTCTCAGACCTTCGAGCTTTGAATTTGAATGATGGCCGAGTTTGAGAGTCTAATACTCAACTTCTGCAAATTATCGCAAATTTCAAATGCCAATTGAATTTGGCAAACTTTAAATGCCAATTGCATCGTTCACTTGCGTTTAGTCAGTAATTTATCGTTAGTTTCTTTCCAGAAGCCGAAGGTGTTTCTGTGTTCTAAGCTTTCTAGCAGAAACATTTCTCCAGCAGCTAGTCTCCTTCAGCGTGTTGTTATAAAATAATTCAGTTTATTTGTAGTAGATTCGTGTGCCTACACCCTAAGGTCTGAGACAATAATCTTATTATATTTTTTCCCCGTTTATATCCATTTGTAGTGTGGATATACTATTTCATGTGTTTTTATGTGGAGATTCGATTTCTTCGTACTTATATTTATTTTATCGCGTTAGAAAAAGGGAGGAAAATATAAAGGGATTAGCCCGTTGTCATATACGTATATATTTTAGTGGATATAGTATTGACAGAGAATATAACAATAGTTCTGATATGGGTAACGCTTTGTTTGGTTTAGTGGAAATAAAACCTGTTACAATTTTGAAATAGATTTGCTTATGACCGCAGCAGCGTTATTTTAATATTCATAAATCGTTCTTATTTTGGTGACTAGCTGACCCCCGTGGTTTCGCTCTCGTCAACTGGCTATCAACCTACTTACCACCCACCTAGATAGATAAGATATCCTACCTACCTACCCACCTACCTAACCCACTTACCTTATCTACCTACCAATCAGCTCAACTGCACTACCGATCAACCTACCTTCCCTACCCTATCCTACATACCCTACCCTACCTACCTACCAATTTGTTAAACTATTTATTTGAATAAGAAATATTATAATAATTCAATACGAATGTAACCAACTTATGTTTCTACCGGCGATCTAATTAGATTTTAGAACACAAACGCTGCTATTGTGACTTAACTATGATAGTCAGATATATTCACTCTGAGATTTTTTTGTAGTTAATAATGAGTGCTTTAATCGTGTAGTAGATATTTTTTATGTATCATCAATAGTTTTCTCACTGCACCCCAAATAATTTTATAGGCAAAATTGTTTACTTTGAGTTACATTATTGCAATTTTCATAAAGATCTCCATTTAAAAAAAATAAAATATAACCTGTGTTACTTGTGTATAATTTAGCTTTCTATAGATGAAAGATTTTTTTAAATCGTTCCGGTAGTTTCGGAGCCAAACAAACAAAAAATCTTTCCTCTTTATAATATTGGTACAGATTATGACAATATTGGGCAATGCCCAGTGGTTTTCGGTTCGAATCCAGGCAGGGGCCTTGACTTAATGTGTTTTAAAAAAGTAATTCCCCATGTCTTCAGATTCTGATTTTGTAATTTAACTTGTAAGTACGTAGTCGGGACATAAGAGTTCTCTCACATAGGTAAAATTTCGAATTTAGAATGCAAATATTATGGGCATTCGAAATTTGAATATTTAAAGAAAATAAAAATATAGGGTTTCTGGAATTTTGTTCATTTTTTCTAAAATGAAGTGGACGAGCAAAGAAGACAGAGTCGCAGTAATTGCATTGCATCGTTGTGGTCACGCGCCAACTGATATTTTCGAACTGTTGAAAAAATTGAAAATTCCACTGAGATTTATTTATCGTACTATCAAACGATTCAGGGAAGATTCAAGATTAGAAGATAAAGCCGTCATCAAAGCAGTGAAGGCGCGAATCTAACGAAATCCTGTCCGCAAGCAAAAAATTGTGGCTCTGCAGATGGGTGCTCTACTGTTAAAAGGGTGTTAAATGAAGAACTAGGATTGCGTGCTTAAAGAAAAAAAACAGCATATATTCTTAATGCACGGCTGAAGAAAATCAGACTCGAAAGAAGCCGGGGTTTGTTAAAGTGGTACGCGGGAACAAAAATACCGCGAAATACTTTTTTCGGACGAAATAATTTTTAATGTGGAGGAGAGTTTTAACAAACAAAATGATAAAGTGTATGTACACTCTAGTGAAGAAGCGAACAGACGTGTGCCACGTGTTCAGCGTGGTCATCACCCTTCGGCATTCATGGTTTGGCTTGGTGTGTCCTATTTGGGTGCAACGGAGGTGTTTTTTTGTGAAAAAGGAGTGGAAACCAGTGCCCTCGTATATCAAAACACAGTCCTAACAAACATTGTGGAACCTCTTTCACAAACTATGTTCGAAAACAGGCACAGGGTATTCCAGCAGGATTCTGCTCCAGCTCATAAGGCGAAAAGTACCCAAAACTGGCTCCCGACCCGTGGAATCAACTTTATCAGGCAACAGGGTTGGCCCTCATCCAGTCCAGACTTGAATCCCTTGGCTTACAAAATATGGCAGGACTTAGAAGAGAAGGTCTGCGCTAAACCCCATCACAACTTGGAGTCACTTAAAGCATCTCTGATTAAAGCAGTCGCCGATATTGGCATGAACATCGTGTGTGCTTCGATTATGTGGTTCAAATCTGTATTTTATACCCTTTCATTAGATATATAAGTGGTTGTAGTGCGTAACTCATTGTGTCGTTTATTTAACTTTCCTTAAGGGTACACAAGTCAAAAATTCTTCCATACAAACGTAATCTAGAGATTACTCCACTGTTTGACGATGTATTTTCAAAATAAAAAAAGATATCAATTTGTCTCATCATTATCTAGCCCTGTATGGAACCGAAAAAATAAAATATTTGAAAGTTATGAGCGTCGAAAGTTCCATATTTCAGCACTAATTTTAACGTATCTTTGGGCGCAAATAAATACCATAAGAAGAAGGAAAATTAAAAAACGGCCTCCATACATGGATAGATTCGTAATTCAACAATCCAAATAATTTTATTTTGATCAGATACATTCAGTAGTTTTTTCATGAAATCTAGACTCCCAAAGGTCTGTTTATAAAATTTCGCGCGCTCGTTTTCGTCCTAAATCATCATCCATTTCGATAAAAGATTGCAGAAGTGCTAATTCGTACGCGAACTAGCTTCTTACTGCTCATCACAGTCTATATATTTCGCACGTGTTGTGGGATGAGATAGCATGCATTTTAACCTCGCGCACAAAATAGTTCGTGCCGTCGACTAGTTTGTTTATTTTTACTTAAGTGACAAAACTACAAAAGTTAGTTTTTCTGAGACAACATTATAAGCTGATCAAGCTAAGAACAAAGGGTTTGGAACACAGGTTTTCTTTATGGGCTGGGATACAGGCCACCTGTGGCAAAGGGTCCTAAAGACAACAAATTTATAGATATCAAAATCAATATCAAAATGTGTTAATAATTGATTCTACCGTCCATTCGGCAAAGTAGCTTGCTATGGAGAAGAACGGACAAGAAACTCCACATTTACTGTGTAAAAAAAAGATTTTTACAAGTATTTGGATACATCATTCTTGTTGGAAAAATACATAATTATGTGAAAACGACGTAAAAAGACGTGCACTTAAAAGCGTCTACAGTATAAAACAATTAAAAATACTATAAATATGTAATTAAAAACAAGCCGAGGCTGCTAAGTTATGACCAATCCCAACTGATGGCGCCCGTTCACGAACATGACACATGGATCCGCACCAATAGAATCAACTATCATGAAGGGAACCGAACGATCCAATACATGTGCCACCACACATATATAACATCAAGCCTTGGTTCCCCGTATTGTAGAGCGGAGGTGTACCTGTCTCTAAGTAAACTCAAATTTCACCAGTCATGTAACTGAGGGCGAACCTTCAACCAATCTAGAAAAACATAAACATAATTATTACTTCTAACACTTGAAACTTGAACTTCTACCCACTCCATTTACCAAACACAACATCGAACACTAAGTATATACACTAACACTACTAAGATATTTAGCTACACTTGAGCATTTAGCGAACATTGGAACACTGAGTATCAGTCAATACCGAGAGCACTCGAATTGAGCCAATATTTGCTTCGAGCACATGTATGAGTTCGTGTTGACTTTCTAGGTGATTCATGAGGTACTGTCTTAAGAGATATTTATATTACTAAACATACATCACCTCACGCCCTTTTCCCATAGGAGTAGGCAGGAACTACAGAACGCAGACTGCTATGATCCTTACATGCTTCATTTACGTTTTAGTTTAGTCATAAACGAACGCTGTTTATGAGTAGGTACTGTGCACCTGGTCTTTCTAAAGAACATCACCAAAAAAACCCGTGTACAGTACAACTATTTTCTTAATGTCTCTCGGCAAACTTCGTGTTTCGTCAGTCGTCGGAAGTATATAGAGTTGTAAATTCTCTTTTGACTTAATGTAATTTATTTTAAAAATGGGAGGAAAGCTGCTAAAGGAAAATAGGAAAATAGTTTTACAGCTCCATTATAGTCCGCATGGAAATCAAAACAAAACAACAATAAAGTACTTAGTTCTGAATCCAAATTATTATACACGATAAATCTAATAATTGATGGACATGGAAATTAGCATTCGTTTGTATTCGGAAAGTCGATGATTGCCGAGGGACATTATGAAAATAGCTGTACTGTATCTATGTTCTTCTTGATGGTTTATATTGAGAGAAAAAAAATTGCAAGAAGTTAGCTTTTCTTTATACGTCAGTGACATCAATAGCTGTATCCCGCGTCTTTGCTCCCGTTATTTAACCTTAGAAACCGTGCAATTTTCCGGGATAGAATTATTTTTGGCACTGAGCAATAGTGTAGATTTCTATCGGTGAAATAGCAATGTCACTTCTTTCTAACATAATATTATCAGAAGAGGTCTAAACAAACCTAATAACAGCCGCACGTTAAGCAATGCTTGCCGAGTTCAGTCCGTGGATGGGTGATAATCTTAACATACTGAGATTATTCCGTGCCTCGGAGAGCACGTTCAGCCGTACCAAGATAAAAAAATGGTCTGCCAGATTTATCAAAAAATATTAGACAGATATTTTTTGCTTTCATCATCATCATCATCAGCCTATTAATGTTCCCACTGCTAGGAACAGGCCTCGTCTCTGTGAGAGGGGATGGGTCGTAATCCACCACGCGGGCCCAGTGCGGGTTGGTGGATGTCACATGTCTTCGTATTTTTGGTTCTAGGACACGACGGTTTCCTCACGATGTTTTCCTTCACCGTTTTTGAGAGAAGTGGTGATGAAATAATTCACATAAAGTGAAGTGCCTGCCTGGTTCCGAATCAACGACCTATAACTTGTAAGTCGCGACCAAAACCACTGAGCCACCACAGCTTTATATTTTTTGCTTAACCAAGCCGATAAAAAATTACTGACGAACTAAATAGAATATTTCAGGCAACTACCTACCTATTAGGCATTGCTATTGGTATCATCAATAATACATAGTACTAAGTGACCATTTAAACATTCATCAAACTGCTAGATAGCAGAGTATAAGCAGAGATGTAAAAATTCTTTTTGATTCGCGCTCGATCGTAGAATACAGACGTGCTCGTAAGCAATATTTAATTAAAACAATTATAATAGTGACCTTCTTTATTGTATACATTTTTGCCGACTGTGTAGTTTTGTAGACATAATGAAGACTTAGAAACAGTGAAGTGACTATCAAATAAAATGGATAACAGTCCCTGTAATCCAAGCGGCCGAGTTCAAGTCCCCACCTCGCCAGCGAAGATGACGACGCAAATCCCAGCCCAATCAGATTTCTCGATTGAAGTCGCATCCACGCCCGACATACAAAGATGGATGTCAACCATTGAGCAGCACTTAAATGAGGTTTGCTCTATTGCCTCTGATGGTAAACTGAACTCGGAGCAGAAACTGAAAATTTCTAACTTGTGTCGTAAAATAGGATCTGGCACCTCACAGATGGCAGTCCTATACCAATCCCTGAAGCAGAAAGCAATCTTAGCACACGATATGATAGATGCCCTAAAAGAAAAGCGCAATTTGATGGAACACATCTCGGATCTCAAGCAGACGATTAAGGACTCTGGTACTGCGGGCAATGTTTCTTTTGCCGACATGGTGAAAAAGGGATCAAATGATTTCGTTCGACCGAACAATTTAAGCTCTGTGGTCATTTATCCTAGTGACAAACTCAAGTCCAGTGACGAAACTAAAGACATGGTAACAAAAATCATACGACCTGATCAAATGAAGCTGCATGTACGAGGTGTCCGCAAGACCAAAAATGGAGGTGTCATTATTAGCACAGAGACCAAGCATGACGCTGAAAAAATCAAGAACGCCGTCCAGCTTTCTACATCTGGACTAACCGCCGATGAGCCCAACAAGCGCAAACCACGGATCGTGATTGTAGGAGTGCCGTCTTCCCTGTCTGAAACTGAAGTCTTCAGGTGTATTTACGAACAGAACATACCCGATAAGATGCCAGATATGTCCATGGAGTCCTTCTTGGCCTCTGTTAAATTAAGCCACAAATCTGGGAAGAAAGATGCGTCGAGCTGTAATTACATTATCGAAACTCCAGCCAATCTACGTAAAGCCCTAATTTCGACATCAAGGCTGTTTATAAATTGGACGTCCTGCCCTGTTAGGGACTTCACTCTGGTTACCAGATGCTACAAGTGCCAATTATATGGTCATGCAGCCAAAACATGCAGAGAGGTCAACGCTGTGTGCGCTCACTGCGGTGAAGTTGGACACTCGGTGTCCGATTGCACGAAGAAAGCGGACACATCAAAATGTGCAACTTGTTCGCGCTTTAAAAAGCCCAACAACCATAAAACGGGAGACCCTGAGTGCCCTGCTAGGAAAATAGCGGAATACAGGCACATCAACTCTATCGACTATGAGGGCGTCTAGTACGTCATACTCAAGGTCACACGCGTTGAGCGTTTACTGCTGAAACTGCAATGGCCTACTAATCATCAATATGTTGCTGGCTAAGCACATTAGTCATTAGCTGCAAACATTAAGTGTCACTGTTTAATTTTACAATGTTTACTTTACAATTCTCCTTACCAATTATTTCCCAATCATTATATGTGTAATCAAAGTGCACTTTTTTGCGATATAGGTAAATAAGATATTAAGTAAATATGACCTAATAATTTAGTTATTTGTTTATAGTTTTAAGTAAATTTAAATTAATTTCAAAATTATACAATCTTGCCACTATTTTTAGACTTCTTATGTTAAATATTGTTTAAATTCTTTGACCTAGGATAATCATATTTTTAGAGCTCCTACAGCCTGTGATACAGGATTACCTAGTACAGGCATCTTACATTATTATACCTACATTAGATATCTAAGATTGGAACTGTGTTTTTACCTTTTCTAATTTCTGAATAAAGATTTATTATTATTATTATTATTATTTATTATTATTATAATTAATAATTCAGGTTTAAATGGAGATCTATTGAATCAGTTATGGTAAGTTCTGCTTGCGTTTGGTAGAGATTGTGGTTAATAGGATCTTGTCGGGCAAGTTTTAGTGTATTATGGCTTTTTGGGAAGAGCTCGTGTGGGAAAGTACCTTGGCATGGTGAGCGTGAGGTTCCGGGTTCGATTCCAGGTCAGGCAAAATTATATTTGGTTTTTAGGGTTCCGTACCCATAGGGTACAAACGGGACCCTATTACTAAGACTCCACTGTCCGTCTGCCTGGGTCTCACCAGGCTGTATCTCATGAACCGTGATAGCTAGACAGTTGAAATTTTCACAGATTATGTATTTCTGTTGCCGCTATAACAACTAATACTAAAAGCTGAATAAAATAAATATTTAAGTGGGGCTACCAAACAACAAACGTGTTTTTTTGCGATAATGGGATGGAACCCTTCGTGCGCGAGTCCGACTCGCACTTGGCCGGTTTTCTATTTTTGGAATTTCTTAATAGAAGTCCACACTTCCACAGTTTGTAAATTGGCGGTGTGACACCACCGTGCCAGCATATAATGCCTTCAAACTTACAATGTTTTATAAGTCGAGGGCGTGTCACATCCAGCAAGTAACACTGTACCCGCGTGTTTACTGACGGCCCAATCCCATTGAACAACCAGTTCACTAATTCACTTCCATTTCACTTCACGTCTTCACTTACACCACAGACTAGGATGTCACAGACACTGCAGCACTCAAACCTCTTAATAGCTGTATTAAAAACACACTGAGACTAAAACCTAATGACCCTACCTAATCGTCGGCGAATCTTAACACCGCGATGCAGGCTTCGATCAAAACTAAACATCGCCATCTATCGGCAAAACGAACAACTCTTTGCTCAAATACTCATCATCGTAGACGCAAAGTCTTACTCACAGACCTTCTCAACGAACGTTGCAGGATGAAGAGTTAACTGATTTCCTCCAACTATCGAATTGACTCAACTCGACACCACATCTAGCCTACCAGGCGAGCATACGTTTGTAAGTGATCCACCGGGACGCAATAAATATGAGCAATAAATTGTCCAGAGACAAGGGGTGTTAAAGATATAGCGCGCAAACGTGATCTTCACACATGGTATGAGATCCCACTGCAAAAATCTGCAAGTGGGATTGAATTGAATTGTTTTTGATGAAACTTTGTTTTTATGAATGTATCTTGATAGTAGAATAGATTACTGCAGGCCTCAAACAGATTTTTGTTATTTTGGTATATTTGTATTTTTGTATACTTTGCACTACACTAGGAATTTCTGCTGTCTCGTGGGTGCGTATACAACAACATTATCTAGCACTCAGCTAACCGCCATTCATGGGTTCACCAGACTTAGCAGATAAACTGGCAACCCACAGATTTCAGCTAACTGAGAGCTGGCATCCTTATTTTTTACAAGCTTTTATTTAACTTGCAATGTATGTATGTAAGTGTGTTCGGGCCAAATCTTGCACCTGCATTTTAAGGCAGTTATCCTCCACCGATTAAGATGAAATTTTGCATACACGTTTTGGATGACAATGCATGGTTAGCTAAGTGACGTCATTCTAAATCCAATATGGCGGACTTTCCAAGATGTCGGACTAGTTATTTTTTGTGCACTGTCAGGATATGAGTATCAAATGAAAGAGTTTGCTGAGAAAGCTTGTTTTAAAAAAGATTTTAATGAATAATTTCATTCCTAATTTTTTGTACCACTTTCTTTCAAATGACGTTGGATTCACTTGAAGAACTTATAATATATTTAGGTTAATTATCATTTTTTTTTTAATTAATTTAATTGTTGCTAGATATTTTCAGGCAACTAAGCAGCAATCTATTCTTCTATCAAATGTCATTCATAAAAATTAAGTTTAATCAAAAGCATAAGCTGATTTTTGCAGTGGGATCTTAGACTGTAATGTTTTTGGCGACAGTTCTGCAGTTCTTCGGGTTATGGGGAATATTATGGTGTGGTGCGGGTATGATGATTTATTTACTGTCGGGAAGAATATAAGTTCTCGATGGTGTTGTGGTACCTATTTTTCTTTTTCTGTGAATAATATCCATATTATATCTGATGGATAGCATACCAAGATCTAAGCTAAGTTAGTTGACTTCAGCTCGCATAGCTGAGATATTTTTTTCATATTTGTCTGCAGTTTGCAAACTGCAATGCTGCTTATTTCTTAACTGTTTTAGGCATGATCTCTTGGACTACAATTGGCTTTATAACTGTATCTATTCAAAATGATAAATAGTTATGAATAGATTTATTATTTCGATTTTACTCTAATAAGTCGCCATTGCATTTGAAAATCCTCGATTTGATTGAGTCGAGTGGGATTAATTTTAAATTAACGATTTTGTTTATTTCTGTTTCAGGTAAGTTCCATTTGAAAGTACTGCAGAAATCGTAAGTGGCCTTTGAAAATTGGCGAAATTATCTACATACGTACAAAACAATATTGACTTAATTTATTTTATCTATAAAACAGAATATCTTCCAGCTATCATCACGTCATACCCTCCTTTTACCCATGAAGTACATAAGCTACTTTGTATCCATTAAAATTCCATTTATTATTTAAGCATGCTCCCAAAACTGCAACATAATCCGTTCCAAAGAACCACAAAACTAATCAAACTACACTCAACTCTGAAGAAATACCCAAAAAATATAATAAACGAAAAACTTGTCGGCGATACATCAACGCACACACGCACACACATTCACACCCTTTTAATAAAACAACCTATAAAACTGCGATCAATCAAACCGAACGGTATCAACGCCAAATAGTTCGCCAAACCCGCCAACTTCTGCCAAGCTTGGCAATCACCCGCCAACTTGGCAGGCCGACATATTGTTCGGCCGTCCTCAAGCTATAGTGCTGCTATCTGACAAAATCATGTTTTGGGTTGTGAACGAGAAACAATAAACCGAAATATAATAAAAATCGATGCTGTTTTATATATACAACTAGCGGACGCCTCGCGGTTTCACCCGCTTAGTTACCGTTCCCGTGGGAATACAGAGATAAAATGTAGCCTAGTCACCCGGGGATAGTGTAGCTTCCCAACGGTGAAAGAATTTTTGTAATCGGTCCAGTAGTTTTTAATTTTATTCGTTACATACAAAAATACAAATCTTTCCTCTTTATAATATTAGTATAGAAGTATAGATACTGATTAATAGTAAATAGTATAGAAGTATAGATATAGATTTTAAATCACTAGTTTCTCCCCACGGCTTCGCTCCCATGACCTACCCCACAGGGCCCGTTTTTAGTATAACAAATTAGTCTATGTTTCTCAGGTTTAATTTAGCTTTTACTGGTGAAAGAATTTTCAAAATCGGTTAAGTAATTTTTTGTATTTACCAATTACAAACAAACTCACCAACAAATATTTCCTCTTTATGATACTATTAAATTATAATTTACAGTGAAGACAGTGTAGATATGCCAGAGTTTCCGTTGTCAAAATGTTAGTTTAAATACATGACATAATTTTATCAAAAAGAGGTTTGTAAACAGCAATTTGGGGCGCTTTTATTTTTATTCATAACTAGCTGACCCCCGCGGTTTCGCGCCCATCAAAATTATAGCCTATGTTACTCGGGAATAATGTAGCTTTCCATAGGTGAAAGTATTTTCGAAATCGGTCCAGTAGTTTCGGAGCCTAATCGGTACAAACAAACAAAAAATCTTTCCTCTTTATAATATTGGTATAGATTTATATTGGTAGTAGAATAATAAAGAGTAAAAACTCCTTAAAACAAGATTTTAATGGACTAAAAAGTATGAAATGTCCAAACACGGTGGTGCCATCTTGTTTGGTTGAGGAGTTGCTATGGCCACCTTCGGGCTCCATCATGAGACCAGCTCCATAGTAACATAAATAATTTCAACGTTTTCAAAGTGACATAGGTACGCCAAGTTTAATTGGAAGGAGGGAGTGCTTTAAAAGCGATTACTAGTAGCTGGACACCCATACGAAAGCAAAGTATTATAAATATATATTTTTTGGGACAATCCCACCGCACTATTCCCAAACCACTGAAACTTCTGAGAGCCAGAATCAACAGTGGTGACCACCAGAAAAGCACCGAGGCAATGAGTTTAATTATCTTGGATCCCGCAACGAAATTAATCAGAAAATAATCCGTTATTATTTAGGTGTAGAAAAAAATATAAATTTTCACTTCCCTCCATACCAAGCAGGAAACAGAACAAACAAGGTCAATAGGCACAAAGGATCTTTTACAAATAGGATAAGCCCAGTTTCCTAGCACCACGGATAAAAATTTGCATTAACATTAAAGGTGTATTCCAAAGGAAAACAGTTAAAGGCAACCAAAGTAGTTACTTCATAATCATTATAAAAATAATAAAAATACTGCTTAGAAAGATCAATATAGATTTTTACGATGCCATTGGAAACTAAAATCGGCCAATTGTCAGATACCGGCACTGTACCGTGAGGACGGCAGCTGTATACGTAGAAGTCCATAGTGATGTTTTTCGGACGGCCGCGACCCTTAGCCAAGTTTGGGCCAAGTTTAATTGGCGACAAAGTTTGGAACAAATAAATATTGTTGTAGTGTAATAAAGTTTGCGATTCTAATTAAATATTTGAGTTTTCGTCTTGTTTGTTTTTGTGCTTGTTAAAGTTTGGAGGCAATAAGGAATGAGGCTTAAAATAGGACGATTGGCGATAAGAGGGTGGCAATTTTTTCTCTATGGTAAGGTTTCGTATTCTGAGAATCTAATTTAGAAGCTACATGTTATTTTGCTTCTAAATTTTGCACACTGTCAACAAAAAGGTTTGTCAAAAATTCAAATTTACAATGATGGAATCGACCGCGTGTCATTTTGATAGTGCGTCATGTCAATCCCATACATTTTGGAATTTTCGGCAAATATTATCGCTGAAATGAATTTCACTTTGTCTAAAATCATCTTTAGGGTTCCGTACCCAAAGGGTAAAAACGGGACCCTATTCTAAGACTTCACTGTCCGTCTGCCTGTCTGTCTGTCACCAGGCTGTATCTCTTGAACCGTGATAGCTAGACAGCTGAAATTTTCACAGATGATGTATTTCTGTTGCCGCTATAACAACAAATACTAAAAACAGAATAAAATAAATATTAAGGTGGGTCTCCCATACAACAAACGTGTTTTTTTTTGTCGTTTTTTGCTATAATGGTAAGGAACCCTTCGTGCGCAAGTGCGACTCGCACTTAGCCGCTTTTTTTCTCAACTTTTCGTTGTTTTTAAGTTGGCAAAAACTTTGCCTTTATTCAATCAAGTTGACATATCACCATATAAATCTTAAGAATCATGTTAGTATTTTTTTATTATTTTAAGTATCCTTTTTCCACTGGCATATTGTGGACAATCTGTCCGATCAAGAATTTTTAGTAAGTAAAACGAAGTGTTTGAGTTGTCAGTAGTGAATCACATCTACATAACCCTTCCTTTCTCTGTAATCGGGTAAACGATATCACAACAAACACCGTTATTAGTCGATTACTCTAACATATGGCACGTTATAATTACCGTGTGGTTTTCAACCGAATAGCAGAATTATTAGCGTTCATAACTTAGAGGTTAATTACTTAATTGGATTGTGCTGCTGGATTTGACTTTGCTGCCAGGCTGTGAGGTGTGAATTAGTGGGTACACAGAACTATTTTAATAAACTTCTATTAAATAATTAAAATTCAAAACATTTATTTCAATTAAATTTAATTTGAAATAATATTATATTTATTTATCGAACAACATGGTCCATTCTTTGCTAGTAGAAACACCTTATAACTATTGTTAGTAACACATGCCAATATAAATAATCAAACAATTAAAAATAAACAGTTTATGTTAAAAATTTAAATTGACACGATAAAATCAACTTTTATTACTTGTAAATTTTAATATGTTTGACGTTAAAAAGTGCCGCTTACTGGTTTTCTAGTTGAATAAATATATTTGACTTGTGTCTTTTTTTTTACTTAAATTAAACAACCAAAATTACAGGCTTTAAAAAAAAGAATTAAACAAAAATGTCAATAAATTAAAATGTCAATAAAAATTGAATATTAGGTCATTGCATATGAAATTGGCGTTTTGTGAGGGAAGAACATAAAGTCGTTTTATTTTTAATATAATATATTGATTTAACCAAAGTATATACCATTGCTATTGTTCGCGCCACTTGTAGGTGCGCTCATTGTTTAGTTACCCACATTTCTCTTAATACTTTATCTACCCTTCTTGTCAATTTCGCTGCATTAAACTACACGTTCGACTCTCGAACTGTCTACGTTCGGCCCTCGTCGAGGGCAGCCTCACCGCTCGTGATAAGTCAACCGCCTGGCTATTCACCCTGGATTCCTCACCCGCTGTGAGATCCTACCGCTTTATTACCGCTTTATAAAACCGCACCGTCTGCGATCGACTATCGTCGCCGCCGGATTCGTGGTGGTCACCTCTGATCATCACCTTGAGCCAGCGTCACGTGGCTCGCCGTTATACCGCACCGCATACAGTCCACTCTCGCGTCAGCAAATAGTGCCAGTACCCAGGGAACTTCGAATCAAGACGTCCAGTGGAACAGAGAAGGAGCGCTGCCAGGATTAAGCACGAGCACACCCGCCTCTGAGGTTAGTCGTAGTTTGTTTAATGCAGCATCTCTCTCAGCATACCGACCCGTCAGATTCCCAAGGTCTAGCCTATCTTTGAACCCCAGCGCAAACCGCTACGTGCTTTGGCGTGCCTCAGTGCTATTATTGCGCTGCCGCGCCGACACATTATTTCTGGTCCTTCGAGCCGGATATTAGTTCTGGTTCCTAATCCTACACCTAGTCACTTTGACCTAGGCATATCTAAATATCCCGCTTCACTCTAATATTGAGTTATATTATATTGCCTATTTCATATAGTGCACTCGTACGTCTGCTTATCCTATAAGTGTATACTTACGCTTTGTAATATTAAGTACCATTCTATTCCATTCCTTATGAGATAACTACGTAGTTAAATAACTTAACTAGTAAAATTATAAAACTTGTTAATATTTTCGTAGTGAGGGTGGTAGTAAAATTCATCGTCCTGTGAACATTCTCGAACCGGTAGCACCGTTGCTCACGTTATTGTTCGTGTCGTGTATGTCACGGGTATTATTGCGAATTCAGTCTTTTATTATTTTGCGCTTGAGTTGATTACCACTCGTTTTGCAAAATGTCTATGTCTCGTACAAAGGCTAAAGAACAGTTTGAAGATGCAACATCACTAGATGTTTTGCTAATTAAACGTATTAAATTAATAGGTAAACGTGATGGTATCTTTTCCCGATTACAAATAGTTTACGATCAATCTTTGAAGGCGTTCGATAACGATATTTCTAAGGCTTTGTTTTTATGCAGTATGACATCTTTAGACAGTTTACGTTCTGAATATAAAGAAATTATTGATGATTTAGTTGATGTTGAATTAAATATTGACGCATCTTATAAAGTAAATTATCAATCTATTAACGCCTTTGAAGACTTGTATTGTCGTTGTAAGTTTAGCTTTGATAAATTAGACAACTCGAAGAATGTCCAACACTCTCATGTTTTACCGCAACATAAGTCTATTCGTCTACCAGAACTCGACATAATGAGTTTCTGTGGCGATCCTATTAGGTGGCCTATATTCTTTGAGTCGTATAAGCGAACTATTCACGAAAAGCCTGATTTAACGGATCACGACCGCGTTCAATATTTTATAAGTAAACTTTCGGGTAGGGCACTGTCAGTATGTTCGGGTATCGTGCCCAACGGGGACAATTACCGTGTTATATGGCAGTCACTTCTCGATAAATATGATGATAAGCGTAGTTTAGCTTCTGCTTATTTAGATCAAATATTGGAATTTAGGCCATTTAATATCGCATCGTATAAAAACTTAGACACGTTCCTAGATACATTTGGTTCCGCAGTGTCAAGTTTAAACTCATTAAAATTAGATAATCTTTTGGATTTCGTTCTTCTACACCTTGCATTAAAAAATATCGATCCTAGTACCGCACGATCTTTCGAATTATATAAGCGAGGCACATCTATGCCTACTTATGATCAATTAGTTAAGTTCTTACGTAAGCAAACTAAAATATTAGAACGTACTGCTTCTCCTGCGAATAGACGAAGTGTTATCGATTCCGCACATAGTTATAACAACAATAAGTTAACTAAAGCCACTCATTCATTTGTAACGTCCTCTAACGTAAATAAAAACTGTAAGCTTTGTAAACAAAACAATCACTTAGTTTTATATAAATGTTCTCAGTTTCACAAGTTAACGATCGATGAGCGATTTAATTTAATTAAACAGCATAACGCATGCACTAATTGTTTAAGTATCACTCATAATAATCGTGACTGTAAATCTAACTCAAGATGTAGATTTTGTCAATCGCGTCATCATTCATTGTTATGTCGTAAACAAACGACTGACAACAGCCATCACTCCCGGGAGACGTCGTCGAGTGACATTACGCCTGCTCCTGCGCAGCAGTCGCCGCCACGCTTCCCCACTGCTATGATTGCTACGTCACATAACCAGCTGTCCGGTTGCATTGCTACGCACATTGATGATGTTTCGTTATGTAATATTCAATCTATGTTACCGCGTAATAATACCTGTCTATTGGGGACTGTGCAAGTTTATGCGACTGATTCTAATGGTCATAAACAATGCGTTCGTGCACTAATAGATCCGGGTTCTCAAAATAACTTTATAACTTCGGCGTGTTGTCAAAAATTAGATTTACATTTTAATAAACTATCTCACTATGTAGTTAAGGGCATAGGTTCTGCGCCTAACCCTATTAAGGGGGATACTTCTCTCGAGTTATCTTCGCGACTAAATAATACTTCTGTATTACTTAATGCTTATGTCATTGATCGTATCACTGATAAATTGCCTACGGCAGAAGTTGATGTTTCCGCTCTCTCGTATTTAAATAATCTGCCCCTTGCAGACAACAATTTCTATTCGCCATCAGAAATAGATATTCTGATTGGTGCCCCGCTATTCTCTGAAATCTTGTTGTCAGGTCGTGTCACTGGATCGCCTGACACACCTACAGCCTTTGAAACAATCTTTGGTTACTTGATAATCGGTAATGCTCCGATTAATATCTTTGAACACGCATGTATTTCTTTATGTTCCGCCGTGGAACCACCGCACTTAGACTCGGTACTTCAAAAATTCTGGCTCCTCGAGGAGATTGAATATAAACCTACGTTGAGTCCAGCCGCTCTCGAATGTGAAACCTTTTTCACTGAGAATGTTTCCCGTGACAATACGGGCCGCTATACGGTATCTCTGCCGTTCTCCCGCGATCGTGACTCTCTTGGTGAGTCATTTGCCACTGCTAAGAAGCGCTTCATGTTTCTTGAGCGTAAATTAAATTGTTCCTCTCAACTACGAATTGAATATAACGCTATCATCAATGAATATATAGCTAAGGGTTATATTTCAGTCATTAGAAATGATAACCATATGTCTGGTTACTATATCCCTCATCATGCCGTGGCTCGGTTAGATAAAACCACCACTAAATGGCGCATGATAATGGATGCTAGCTCTAAAACCAGTTCAGGTCTGTCTCTCAATGACGTTTTGCATACGGGTGAAAATCTGCAAAATGATTTATTCTTAATTCTTCTAGATTTCCGTTTATATAAAATCGCCTTTATATCAGACATCAAACAGATGTATTTGCAGATTTTAACTCATGCAAATGACCGCAAATATCAAAAGTTTTTATTTCTGTTTAACGCTTGCGACCAGCTAATTACTTATCAATTTAATCGCGTCTGCTTCGGCCTTCGAAGCAGCCCTTTCTTGGCAATGAGAGTACTCAGACAACTCTGCAATGACGAGTGTACCCGTTTCCCGCTTGCATCTACTGTCATAAAACATAATACGTATATGGATGACATTTGTTACTCTACACCAAACCTGTCAATGGGTTTGCAGCTCAGAGACGACCTCCGGGGTTTGCTCAAAGCCGGGGGCTTTGAACTCGTCAAGTGGGCAAGTAACTCATGTGAGTTGCTTGAATCGCTTTCCACCTCTGAGCTTCACACTGATAGTATTAACTTTGAAGAACAGGACCCTAATTTAAAGGTTCTGGGTTTAAAGTGGTCACCCACATGTGACGAATTTATGTTTACTGTACATTTAGAAAATCGTCCAATCACAAAACGCAACATTTTATCTGTTATTGCTCGTCAGTTTGATGTACTCGGGCTCATTGCTCCAGTTATTTTATACGCTAAACTTGTGTTACAAAATCTTTATATATTAAAACTTGGTTGGGATGAACAACCACCGTTAGAGATTATAAACATTTGGAAAAACTATTTAAATGAGTTACCTACTATTCAAAGTTTACGTTTTAAACGCCATTTAGATGTTTATGAAAATTCAAAAATTTCAATAACTGCATTTTCTGATGCAAGTGAAAAGGCTTATGGTTGCGTTGTTTACCTTCTCATTATAAATGATTCTAACTCAACACCAGTTACTCGATTGGTTTGCGCAAAATCTAAAGTCGCTCCACTGAAGACTGTATCTGTAGCCCGGCTAGAGTTATGCGCTTGCTTACTGATGGCAAAACTAGTTCGCCGCGTTATCGATACATACGAAAAACGGCATTCTATTAATGATGTCTACTGTTTTACAGACTCTATGGTCGCACTTCAGTGGCTTAGCGCCTCACCGCATCGATTCAAAACATTCGTAGCAACGCGCATTACAAAAACCGTAGCCGCCATTCCCGCTAATAAGTTTTATCACATTCCTGGTGATCAGAACCCGAGTGACTGCTTGTCACGAGGATTAACTCCCGCTCAAATCATAAACCATCCACTGTGGTTCACTGGGCCTCATTGGCTATGCCAACCTACAAATGAGTGGCCCGCCAAATTCATTGCTGATGATAATTCAATTCATAATAGTTTACCAGAGATTAAGAAAGTACTGACTCTAACCGCTGTAACTAATGTAAGTGACAATGGTCACCCGCTTCTTAACTTATCAAACCGCATTTCAAAATGGCTGGTACTCCTACGTACAGTCACAAACATTTATCGATTTATAAAAATTTTACCGCCTTCTAATCATATAACTCCAGACGATCTTAATTACGCTGAAGCAAAGGTTTTACTCGCGTTACAATATTCTTATTTTCCTGACGAAATGAAAAGTCTAAAGTCTAATAAAGGTTGTTCTCGTGCTATTCAGAAGCTTATGCCGTTTCTCGACGCTAACGGTCTAATACGAGTCGGTGGGCGGTTACGCAACTCCGATCTCAGCTATGACCAACAGCATCCAATACTGTTGCCTCGTAAACATCATATCGTTGAAATGATTATATCTCATTATCATCGTCAGAACTGTCATACTGGACCGCTCACTCTGATGTCCATTTTACGCCAAAAGTATTGGATACTTTCATGCCGAAATATAGTTCGTCATGTTATACATAACTGTTATTTTTGCTTTAGGGCAAAACCTAATCAAGTATTCCCATTAATGGGTGACTTACCCGCTTGTAGAGTGAATGAAGCCAAGGCATTCACTCATACCGCTGTGGACTACGCTGGTCCAATAAATATTATCCCGTATCGCAAATGCGGCGTTCGCTCTATTAAATCGTATCTTTGTATTTTTGTTTGTCTGGTCGTGCGCGCAGTTCACGTAGAACTCGTAAGTGACCCGAGCACTTGCTCATTTCTATCCGCATTTAAACGCTTCTTATCACGTAGAGGCGCTGTGTCTGTCCTATACTCAGACAACGCTACAAATTTTATAGGTGCAAAAAATGCGCTATCGGATATTTATACGCTCATTAATTCTGAAGATCATATAGAATCTTTTAGAAATGAATTAACCGCTAATAAAATTACTTGGAAATTTAATCCTCCGCGTAGCCCTCACTTTGGGGGTCACTATGAAATCTATGTTAAAGCCTTCAAAACGCATCTTCATAGGGTCGTTGGTTCGCAATTGCTAACATATGAGGAACTGACAACTGTGCTCACGCAGATAGAGTGTGTAATCAACTCACGGCCGCTAACCCTACTAAGTGAAGATCCATCGGAACCTACCGCTTTAACTCCATCACATTTTTTAATGTCAACACCACTTAAACATTTACCTGCTAGTGAGGCATCTAATGAAGCGCCAAGCTTACTAAAACGTTATGCTTTGCTAGACCAAATGGTACAATCGTTCGCAAAACGATGGAAACTAGAGTATCTGCATTTGCTTCAATCTCGTAAGAAATGGAATACGTTTTCTAATCCTATTACTATAGGTTCTATTGTTGTTATTGTCACTGACAATGCGTCTCCGCTTTCATGGCCTCTCGGCGTCGTCACTGCCACCTATCCTGGTAAGGACGGCGTTGTAAGAGTCGCTTCAGTTAGGACGACGACGGGTGTCTATAAGAGACCCGTTGTCCGCCTCTGTACTCTACCTTCTCAATAACTTACTCTGCCCCTGAATTCCTTCGTTGTTTTCCACCGCTTTTCTCTTACTTTTAGTTTTAATTTTTATGAAAACCGAAGGTTTTCAAGCCGGGGGCATGTTCGCGCCACTTGTAGGTGCGCTCATTGTTTAGTTACCCACATTTCTCTTAATACTTTATCTACCCTTCTTGTCAATTTCGCTGCATTAAACTACACGTTCGACTCTCGAACAGTCTACGTTCGGCCCTCGTCGAGGGTAGCCTCACCGCTCGTGATAAGTCAACCGCCTGGCTATTCACCCTGGATTCCTCACCCGCTGTGAGATCCTACCGCTGTATTACCGCTTTATAAAACCGCACCGTCTGCGATCGACTATCGTCGCCGCCGGATTCATGGTGGTCACCTCTGATCATCACCTTGAGCCAGCGTCACGTGGCTCGCCGTTATACCGCACCGCATACAGTCCACTCTCGCGTCAGCAAATAGTGCCAGTACCCAGGGAACTTCGAATCAAGACGTCCAGTGGAACAGAGAAGGAGCGCTGTAAGGATTAAGCACGAGCACACCCGCCTCTGAGGTTAGTCGTAGTTTGTTTAATGCAGCATCTCTCTCAGCATACCGACCCGTCAGATTCCCAAGGTCTAGCCTATCTTTGAACCCCAGCGCAAACCGCTACGTGCTTTGGCGTGCCTCAGTGCTATTATTGCGCTGCCGCGCCGACACAGCTATCTATGCACTTTTGCCATCTCATAGGTAGTTCATTGATCCCTTTTACTAAAAAAACCATTCGGACGGGAATCAATAAAATCTTTGAAGGCGCTTTGTGTAATATGTTGTAGCAAGGTCCGGGGAGTACGTTGGATGTCTCAGACATTTCAATTGAAGCTCCTCTAATTTGGTAGCCGTCTGTTGTGCAGCGTGTGGTCTAGCGTTGTCCTGAAGCAGCGGTGGTCTAGAGCGATTGACCAGCCTCGGCTGTTTAGCAGCTAGCTTTTCCATCATGGTTTGCAGTTACTGACAATAGACATGCGCGTAATCGTCTGGCCAGATTTAAGAAAGCTGTAGTGAACGAGACCGGCACTAGTCCAGCAAACGCTCACAAGTAATTTTTTTTGAGTCTTCTTTCGCTTGGTGCAGGGTTAGGCTGGTTCGCCAGGGTTCAGCCATTGCGATGAGCGTTTACGATTATTGTACAGGATCCACTTTTCATCACAGGTAATGATTAGATTTAAAATCCGTTTGAGTAATGTAACGCAGCAGTCGACGCGCGTTTGTCGGTTTGATACACTCAATTCATGAGGTACCCACCTTTCAAGCTTTTCACCTTCTCAATTTGCTTCAAGTGTATTAAAACAGTTTTATCACTAGCGGACGTGGTTTGCCATGGATCCGCTTCCACAATAGCCTTCATTTCTTCATTATCATATTTGGTCTCTGGCCGTCTACGGGGCTTGTTCTGCAGGTTGAAATTTCCCGAACGAAAAAGTTGGAAACAAAAACGCACTGTGTTTTCTTTTGCGACACCGTCGCCATACACATCATTAATCCTTCGAGCCGTTTCTGCAGCACTGGTGCCACGATGAAACTCGTACTCGTAAATAACGCGATATTTCAAGTTTTCCATTTTGTAAACTGACTGTCGCAAAGAAAAACCAAAAGAGGAAAAACAAATGAATTACGGTTTTCCAAACACAAAAGCATGAGTAAATAGCTGTATAAATTTAAAATTGGAAATCCAAACCAAAGAGGAGATATCTGAGAATAAAGTGGCCAGTAGGACAAATTGACAATTTCATAGGTAAGGACCTAATATTAACTAACAATGTCAACAATTAAAAATTTCGTTAAATTTAAAATTAAATGGTACTTAACTAACTTAAATGCAGATGTACATGGAACATCACACATTTGGTTAGTACACACATAAACTTAGAAACTATTGATTAGTACTTTCAAGAAACTACACTTACTAAGAGATTCTTGTCCAACGCAGGGGCTACTGGGCCTAAGGTCCTGTCTCTTCGTGAGGCCATGGTGGAGCCTTTGAGCTTGTCCTTGGAGGCAGTCTCCGTATGGGGCGATGCCAACCTGGTCAAGTTCAATGCCGCTAAAACACAGGCGTGTCTTTTCTCCGCTAAAAAGAGCCGATTTCTCCCGGCTCTATCTTTCCGAGGTGTAACCGTACCGATAACGGACCATCTTGAGCTTCTTGGCGACATAACTTTGAGGCAAAGGCTCAACTGGCTGCCAAAAAGTTGGGGATCCTTGCGAAGGTGAGACGGTACTTCACGCCAGAACAGCTGCTTAAGTTGTATCAAGCGCAAGTTCGATCTTGCATGGAGTACTGTTCTCATCTTTGGGACGGATCTGCCAAATATCAGCTTGATGCACTAGAGTCGATCGTAAAACGGGCCAAGAGGCCCATTGGCAATGAGGCACTGGTTGATTCAAAGCTCCAGAGCCTAGAACATCGTCGTCAAGTTGCCAGCTTGTCGCTTTTTTATCGGTTGCATTTCGGGAAGTGTGCGATGGAATTGCATGATCTAATTCCGCCAAGCCCGTTTCATCATCGGACTACAAGACGTACGGCGATGCGCATGGCTAATTGGTGGACATCCCACCCATACGCACTAAACGTTTGGAAATACTTTAATTATGCGTACAGCTAAGGAGTGGAATTCCCTGCCGGAGTCTGTATTTCCCGATAGCTACAATCTCGGGGTCTTTAAATCAAGAGTGAATAGGTTACTTCTAGGCAAGCGTTGTAGAACGCTTGCCTAGAAGTAACCTATTCCCTCTTCGACCACATCATCACTTGCCATCAGGTGAGATAATGGTCAAAAAAAAAACAACCACCAGAAACCATAATATTATTAGCGATATTTATTAAACGCCTCACTGGCTTGTAGACGTATCCAATGTCCCAGTATGGGGGATTTATTCCGTTCTAATACCAACATCTAATACCACTGGTTTCAACTCATATTTATTTTCTACTAGCTTTTGCCCGCGACTTCGTTCGCGTGGAATAGTGACTTCCGGCAGATTTTTGGTTTAACCCACATAGTTCCCGATCTCGCGGGACCTCTTCAAAAAAAAAAAAAACAAAATTAAAAAAAATTAAAACAACCACCAGACAACCCAACAAATAAACCTTTTTATCTACTAATACAACGGAGCCAATTTTAAATTTACGAAACGATCAATCCACAATTCCACGACAGTACCGAAGCGCTCGGCCGATACCCAAACAAATGCGTGTAACGAAACCATAGCGCGATCTATTTCGATCCCAACGCCATCTATCGAGCATAGTGACAACTCGGATTATTTATCTATACTCCGTTCGGGCATTTTCTTTGTACTATAAGTTTTATTATAGTGATATTATTTTTTCATACCTTTTTACTATTTATTTACTTTTTTCCGATGAATTAAAACAATAACATGAACTGAACTCGTGTAACGATCGACACCATTGCGCGATCACCAACTCGACATATAGTACTAATAGAATTATCTACACTCCGTTAGAGCATTTTCTTTGTACTAAAAGTTGTATTATATTATATTTTCATACCTTTTTACTATTTATTTACATTTTTCCGATGAATTTTCAGTACTGAATTGATGCCGACTTTTGACCAATAGATGGCTATGTCCGGAATAAATTTTATTTTATATTTTATTTATGTCCATTCTCAAGTTCCAAACTATGTCTGTACCAAATTTCACACAAATCGGTTCAGTAGTTTAGGCGTGAAGCAAAGACAGACAGACAGACAGACAGACAGAAAGACAGACAGACAGAGTTACTTTCGCATTTATAATATTAGTTTGGATTCCGAACGAATACCATTGTTTGCACTTCATCTCTTTGCAATTTCAAAAAAGGCTTCATGTTAAATTATGTAACCTATACAATACATATACACCATACCTATAACTCTGCTCAACCCTCACAACACTCATTTGAAAGCGAGAACATTTCCACTCCGTCTGCCACGCCAGGCCAGAGCGACACAGAAAGCTAAGCGAGCGTGCGATGCGCAGCGATGTGCTATATATAGAATAGGAATATAGAACTTAGTGGGGACTGATTGATGGATGGGGGTTTATTTATAAGTTAGAAATAATAATACTAGACTGTAACTCTCGTAGGCAAAAAAATTAATAAATGCACAGAAGTATGGATTTGTGACTGGTCTGGCACTAAGCTCGCCCATAATAAATAAATTTGTATATTTTTCCAAATAATACACACAGACACAGTTCAAAACAAAGTAGTAGAAATACATTAATAAAAATAAAGCTTGTGCACAAAATATTTACGTCCACAAGAAAACTTAAATTTCGGAAGTCGATGATAGTGTTGTCGTTTCATCGTTTTTTTGACACTGACTTCCGAAACAGGTTATTTTTCACTTTGTAGTGTTTTTATTTGTAAGTCTGTTGTATTTTTTTGCAAAAAAAGTTTTTTAATGTCGACTTTTTTTGTAGACGTAAATATAACATAATGGACCAGTTCTATTGGCTCGGTACCTAAAATGCCCAAAGTGATGCCAGAATAGATTAACCTAATAACATGAAACTTAAACAAAACCGGTGGAAAGAGAGTATACCAGGGTGAACTGTTCACACCTGCGTACTCTTTTAGAGCGTACCAGTGTGATGTTATGTTACGAAATGGTGTAAACATAAACAGACATGCGATTGCAGCTATCCCGAGTGATTTGCCGTCGTTTATTGAAGAGTTCTGATGTATTTTCCGATGTTCTTCATTAGATCTCAATGAAATTTATTAAAAAGTTCTAAGTAAGTTATATTAGTAAAACGATCTGAGGTAATAAATATTTAAAAAAATACAGTCGAATTGATAACCTCCTCCTTTTCGCATTCGGTTAAAAAAATAATGAAAAAACTAGAAGACCTGTATCTTAAGAGAGAGTAATCGGCCGAAATTTTAATTTAATTTAGCTTATATTTACAAGAGTGAAAGTGTGACGATTTATCATTATAAATTCATATTAATATTAGTACTTATTAATCAAATATACATGAAATCTAAAATTATAACTGGTAATATGTGGATGAAGTAAATATCTCTACCAAATACTTTCTGTGTACAGGAGAAACCATAAGCGTGATGCTGTACAAATTATGATTGTGTTTTATTTAGCGGCTACATGTTAATTTGAATACGATTCTAAAACTGCCGTATCATACAATATATGTAGGTACATAGTGTAACAAATAATGAGTGATTTTCTAATGCAAAACATAACCGTAATTCTTTCTTGTAAATTTTAACGTTAGTCTAAAGTTTCAATTTTTCTTTTACAAATTGTTGACAAGTAAAATTTCAAAATTTAAAAAACCCCCGACACATTTTTATCTCATGCTCCATAATTTATCTAGTATATAGTAGATACGCTTCGATCGACAATCTATTGAACACGTAATTATGACACGATATCTTGCGAAAACACCCCGATTCAAACAGGGGCGGGCGGGCAAACGCCCATAACTTTTGAACGGCTGAACCGATTTTATTCAAACATAGCTAAGAACACTTTCGACAAAATCACCTTTCAAACAAAAACAAACTAAATCAAAATCGGTTCATCCGTTTAGGCGCTATGATGCCACAGACTGACACACAGATATACAGCAACACACGTCAAGCTTATAACACCCCTCTTTTTCCGGCGGGGGTTAAAATAAACAAAAGTACAACTTTGAAATAGAAACACTTAATATTCCAGTAAAAATTTTGCAGACAGACTAAAAAAATGCTTTGCTTATAAAATAGACAGGCACCAAAATAATTCTGTAAGACAAACTAGATTTTTCATCAGAAAACTTCGCAATAAATAGGTTTGCCCTTTACATACGGCCTCCTAATCCTTTACAAACCTTCACATTTACAGAAACCATACATCTAGCTATGTACCTATTTTTATCGTGCGAAAACACGGCTCACGGTACGATTAAGGCAATTTATATTACACGTACGATACGTATGTACTAGTGATGTAACGGGACTTTGAAACTTTCGCATGAAGTCGTACCTTTGCATCCACATCCGCAGCCTTTCGAAAAACTAAAAAAAATACGGAGGTATCATAAACAAAGACCCTTGAATGGGGTCGACTACGTCACGGGGTCTCATTGCTAAGAAAGAAAATATGGCTCAAATAAATCTCACTAGATGGCGCGATATGCACCTATCTGTTATTGACTGTGTGAAAAATTAACATTTTCTGGCATTGAACATAAAAATGATATGTTCTTGTTTAATCAACTCTTTTAATTCACATTTCAAAGATTATTTGTATGGACCATTTAAAATTGATGCCAATAGATGGCGCATTAATAAATTTCTGAGGCATGACACTCATCATCTGCCTAGCCTTTTCCCAACTATATTGGGGTCGGCTTCCAGTCTAACCGGATTCAGCTGAGTACCAGTGTTTTACATGGAGCGACTGCCTATCTGACCTCCACAACCCAGTAACTGGGTAACAGCGGTACCCCTTGGTTAGACTGGTGTCAGATCTCAAGCTTCTGACTACTCGTAACGACTGTCAAAGATCTTCAAATGACAGCCGGGACCAACGGCTTAACGTGCTTTCCGAGGCACGGAGGAAACTCGGTATGTTGAAATGGTCACCCATCCACGGCCCGACCTCGTCAAGCGTTGCTTAACCTTGAAGATCGACCCGTGCGGCTGTTATTATTTAGCCACGAGCTCCTCCTGAGGCATGACACTCGATTGTTAAAATTTGCATTTTGGTGCAAAAAAAAACAGTGAAAACGTGCAAAAAAATACTGTAAAACGAACCTTCACTGTATTTAAAGAAAAAAAAAATCACGAACCTAGTAAACCCTTTTACTTGCAAGTCGCTGCTAACACCATCTATCTATCACCGTGAAACAGAACCGAACGCGTTCGATGTACAAAAAAATATCAGATAACTTAGACGAAAAACGCCAGTTATGTCGGCACGGTTTCTTTGTATGGGATGAGGCATCTGTATTATATTATCTGTGACTACGTTAAAAGTCCAATTGTTAGTTAAGAAGAAATGCGGTCGCAGACATCCTATTGAATTTCCTAAGCGAACTAAAAAGACGTAAACAATATGGCGCCCAAAATCCGCCATTTATTTATTTTCCAATTTTAATGTAGCCAGTGACACTCGCAGGGTTAAGACGAATCGATTGACGTAAGAATCATCAAAATCGGCCAACGCGTTTGGTCTCTAGAACACCCCATAGGACCAAACATGGATGGATGGTATGTATGCACCTACATAGACTGATAAACACATGCGTAATGACTTTCCTTCCGCAGTCGGGTAAAAATGCAAACATAGTGGCACAGTATAATTATATATTTCTCTTTCAGTTTATGGAATATCTTTTAGAGAAATATTAGAGTATATTTAAAAAATATTAGATAATTTCCCTAAAATAAAAGAAGATTATATACAAGGCAAACTCAGCACCTCCGCCTCTGCATCCGCCTCCTCTAAAACGCCTTCTATCCTACAACCTTAGTCCTTACGTTACGTCATCCAACAAAATGCGACAAAGTGTGTTTCAACTTTAACGTGAGTGATGAGCGCATTAATTTCGTGCAGATAGGCTCATGAATAAAACACGTATTTATAACACCTTAGGGACGATTTACACTTGAACGCAAAACTTTGATAAGCGATCCGCCAAAGTGTGGAATTAATTTCAGGTTTATTTCTGTTTCGAAGTTTTGAGTGATGTTATTTTTGTGTGGCGTTATCTTTTTGATTAATTGTGTGCTATGGTTTTGGAATTAATCAACAACAGGTATAAAGTATTAAAAGTACTCACACATGTACTGTGCAGTTATTTAATAGGTTATTACATTAACATCCGAAGCAGTTATGACCAATCCCAACTGACGGCGCCCGTTCACGAACATGACGCATGAATCCGCACCACCCAGCTCAACCACCATGATAACGCAAGTCCCTCCATCTGTATAAAAATTAAGTGTGCCACTTTTCCACACACAATTTAAGAACAAATTTACTTACCAATGAAAGGAAATATTTCTATTGCCTCGGCCAATTTTTACTGTACAGTTTTTACAGCTCATCATGACTTAATAGGCACTTTTCTAGAATTCGGTGGATGTCCATGTCCGGTGCCTATAATGCTAAATGAAACAGCTCAAAGTACGATTTTTGATCGTACTTTTACTACCTTTTAAACACGCGAAGTACATACCATCCCTTCATCTAGTTAGATTTATATCTGTGTGTAGATGTGTGAGTATAGTACACCTACAAAAGCCAATTACTAAAATTATAAGTCCCATTTTAGTAATGAGTACCTATTTAGATTAAACCAGCATTTTGATCAACTCTGCAATTGAACCCTGGATAGTAACGCTCACCGATTGGGCTCACATAAAATCAAACACTAGATAAATGATAAAATAAACGAAATCAAATCAAAGCAAACTTTTTTATTTTACATAGGCCTACATGAGCACTTATAAAACGTCGACAAAAGGTGCACGGTTCGGGTTGGTCGTTGCCTATGGAGAAGAACCGGCAAGAAACTCCATGGTTACTCTTTTAAAAAATGGTTTGGTTTTACAATATTTCCATGTTACAGCATTAGTACTATGGGGGGCCAACGTAGGCCCGACAATAAGTCGTAAGAAACTAAAAAAGTTTATATAATATATAACAAAGTTAACAAATGTTAACTAACATCTAGAAGGCCTACAATGTTCACACATTCACAAAATAATCGGTAAAAGAATCTATACAAAGTTAAAATATATATATATATAACAAGACTAAATTTAACATGTGGCACAAATGTTGTTATCAGTGCTGTAACTATTCTTTGCAAAGGGCTATAAAGATGATTGCGAACTTTTGTAAAAAGTCCAATTAAAAGAAGAAAAACAAAAAAAATATATATGAAAAATTGAGAATAGTTAGAGACATCCACATGTTTGTGCCGTTTATGAGTTACCAGGGAAGCCACATGCGCAGAATGAGCTAAAGCCAAATTTTTTATCTTCAACGTAGTCCTTGATTTTATAATATTTAATAAGGACACGTTTGATGTGATTTTTGAACTTTCCATCGGTCAGTTCTATAACTGACTTCTGAAATCTTAGATCTTTACCAAATAATGGCTCTGAAAGGCTACAACATCATATTTTTTTTAATAAATGTTACCCATACGTTTGGGAATACTTTTATTATGCGTACAGCTAAGGAGTGGAATTCCCTGCCGGAGTCTGTGTTTCCCCGATAGCTACAACCTCGGGGTCTTTAAGTCCAGTGTGAATAGATTACTTCTAGGCAAGCGTGCTACACAGTCGACCACATCATCGCTTACCATCAGGTGAGATAGATAGATGGTCAAGCGCGAGCCTACATCAGCTCGGCTTCGAACGTGAAATTAATCCATTAAAAATCACGACGTATGCCTTTTGGCACCCTAAACAACCAATAATTTCATCTACCACAATTCAGTTTTAAAATTCATAGGACAATAATAACGCCAAGAAAATCTTCGTTCAGAAATTGCTCTAAGATCTTGGACTGATGCCATAATTTTTGGTCAAGCAGATGGTTGATCGTTGTATGTGATAAGAATGCAGGTGGTCACTGCAGTTCATTCTTTTGGAATAATTGTAATTTTGTGATGATAGGAATTAGGCAGATGGGTTATTTGTAGAGGTTAAAACCCTTATCATTTAATATGTTCTTATTGGTCGTAGGATCGCTATTTTAGACCAGACTACATTAAGTATGAAGTTCATAGTGAATGTAAATTATCGCGATTTACACAGTTAAATGTCATAGGTCGTCCGTTTGATCCCCATTCATTGCATTTTGTAGATACGTGAACCCACTCCAAGCTTAGTTGGAAACGGTTAAGTATCTAATCACTATTTAATAAATCTGGACAAAAGTCGTTTTTGTACATCGAAAATATTTCCAAAACAATATAACCAGGGTGTTAAAGGATAACCAACAGAACCCATTCACAGCATTTTTGGAATGTTTGTCTGTTTAGTTCTGCACACACCAGGTAAAATGTACGAAACCAATGTAGGAAACTTTTATGAATATAAATTGTTAGTTTTTGTTTCATCGCAATCGTTTCACTCTATCAAAAGTTATATAAATTTAAAGTGTTCAAGAAGTAAAATATTATACCAACACACGCAATTCAGATACTCGGACAGTTAAACTCCATATTCGATAGATGCGAGTTCTGCATTTGACGTCATTTTCTGAATGGCGGAGTTAAGATTCTCCGTGGAAGAATGAAATATAGAAAAAAAAATTGTAGGTTGGTCTAGGTAATGTAGCGTTAAGCCACATTAATAAAATTAAATAATTATAAACTAAAAATTAAAGTATAAAAACAGAAGGGCCAGCTTCGCACGACGTGGGTTGCTGGAGTGAGGCAGCTAACCAGGCAGTAGGAAGGGCTGGAAGCCGTGGTATACCCGAGGTAGGCGGGTGAATGGGCACCACGACGACAAGCAGGCAATCGGGCAGGTAGGTAGTAGAGTAGGTAGCAAATCGGTTAGGCAGGCAGCTGGACGGACTGGAACTCCCAAAAGTCGTGGTAAGCTTGAGCAGACACCACGACGGTCTTTCAGGCACACAGTTTGGTATGCGGTTGTGTAGGCATACAGTAGGTAGAAAGGCAGGCAGCCAGGAGTGAAACGGATAGTAGTCAGATACGTAGGTAAAATCATACACAGTATTTCACTCACAATATTTATATATTTTAGTTCACTTCAGATTATATTACTCTTACACAAGCTGGATATTTAGGTTTAGAGAGATTTAGATAAAAAAGTCCACTTCGGAATACCCAGTAGTAAACCGACTTTCGGCGTTCAGTCCCGATTTCAAACTAAAAACTAACGCCCGTTTTTCATCGTTCTGTCATATATCTACATTAAAATTCAAATTTCAATTAAGAAATAAAGACCAGAACGAATAAAAACGGTTCACAAAGGGGTCAGTCTACGCTACCCTTATAATAGTGTACACTTAGCTTAAAGGAGGTCTAGTCCATGGTGCCTATGTTACGGTCAGAAAAATAAAATAGACAGACAGATGTCATGTCAGATAAAAATGTCACAGTAGAAAAATATTACAAGAATTACAAATTATCAATATAATTTAAGTTTCAGATATTAAAACAATCAGATATATATAACTACAAGTATGCTTTTCAGATGATAACAATAGAAAGAAAACATAAAATTGAATTACAAAAGTTGATAAAATATCAAAAGATATGAAGGTATGGTTTGTATAGTGTTAAAAAATAAATGTTAGTAAATAGAGTTAAAAAATGTGGATCTGTAAATCAGAACACCACAGTAAGTAGAATAGGTAGGTAGGTAAGTAGGGTAATGTAGGCATTTGACAGGACCGAAGCTGCGGGCACAGCTAGTTTTCTTATATATTAGTAAAATATTCTTGTCTGCCGTCTCATTGGTCTTGTGGCCGGGTTTGATTCTCGAGTCAGGCAAATTGCCAAAATATAATGTACAATAGGCACAATCCATGCCTAATACTTCTGGCACAGGAACCGCAGGTAACTATGTAGTAAAATATTCAACTCTTATAAAAATTTCGTAGTTTTCCACCAACCAGAAAAAAAACTCAAGTCTTCCAAGCCAATCAGCATTCCAATTGAATTCAAGCAAAAATAAAAGAGCAAACCTAACGAAACTCATTCTAGATGCCCACAGAAACGTTCTGCCCTTATTTTTTACGTTTCCCAAGTATTTTAACAGAAAGTAACATTCAATTAGTCCGGGTCACGCTCATTGAATATTTAATGAGAAGAATCGATGATGGCGCAAGAAAAAACAATCAAATTTAGTTGTTACAAATTGAAATCAAGTGATATTTCTTTCATGAATTATTCAGGAGCTTTCAATAATCCTGGTTTCTCGAAATTTTGCGATAACACGTTTTTTCCTCAATTCGAAATTTTGTGGACGGCGGTGCGGTGTCGTTCTCTATTAGGGGATGGCCTGTATACGTGTATAGCTGATGAGATTTTGTGGGAATCACGTAGGGAGCAGAGGTAGTCGTTTATAGGGAGGTTTACGTTTTGTATGATAGGTATGAACGCTGAATTCTGCTTTTACCTGTCGAGTTACAGTACGTTCACACGGAGCCACGTTTTGCCGAATCTTATTTTCAGATCTGGAAAAACCAAATGTTGTATTCACACAGCACATCTTGCATTGCCGTATCCGACGGCCTCGTATCGAAATCCCGTGTGAACACACAATCCGGCTTTTTTTATAGCAAGAGCGCGCACAGTTCCTCTCGTTGATTTGGAAGCGACGACGACGACGTATTCGGTTTCAAGAGCCGGCAAATAACCGAATCTATCCCTGCGTGTATCGTATGAACGCATGTATTGAATGCGCTATACCACTGCACCAGATCTTACATTTTGCAGTACGGCCGGATCGGTTTGTAGTCGCAAAATCGGATGTCAACTTCAGCAAGATTCGGTTTTATTTCCTTGAAATACTGTTGCCACTAAACCGAATCCTGCAAAAAACCGATTCGGTAGAGAAACGCTCGACGCCGTGTGAACGTACCGTTATGGCACTTCGTTTTAATTTCTTGTTGTTATTATTAGATATGACCACAGACATAAATCTAACTAGATAACGCAAGTCCCTCCATCTGTATGAAAACAAAGCCTGCCACTTCTTCACGAACAATTTAAAATCAAATTTACTTACCAATGAAAGGAAACATTTCCAATGTCTCGGCCAACTTTTCCTACATATTCTTTACAGCTCAATATGGCATAAAAAGGCATTTTTCTAGATTTCGGTGGATTTCCGGTGCCGATAATGCTAAATGAAAAGCTCAGATTACGATCATTGGTTGTAACTTTACTTTGTTTTTTGGCACGTTAAGTACATACAATTGCGTCATCTAGTTAGATTTATGTCTGTGGGTATTTCATTCTAACACGGTCACTAAGTCTTGCCTCTGAATTCTGCATTAAGAAACTGAAGTACGTAGTATATTTTTTTTAAACACTACTTTATTTCGGAATACCTATCAAACTTTGGCTTTAACGTAATGTTTAACACGTTCTAAACTTCAAATATTTTATACGAAAACAAGGGCATAAAGTCCCCGACACGAGAAGCTATACATTTTGTAAATAATGAACTTACGTTAAGTTAAGTTACGTAGCGACAATTCAATCATCAACAAATAATATCAAATTCAATCAACTCAAAGTAACATACGAAACTAACGAGCAATTACACTCGGTCGGGTTATATTTTAGCGATATGAAGCGCTGTCGTCTAATGTTTTGTGGTACTGGAACATTTGATGAGTCAGACGCGTTAATAGTTTTTCGAATTAATAATTTTGCAATATTCTATCAAAGAAGATAATTTGCTCTATTTAGATGGTTTTTTTCAGTACCTAATCAGGGCACTTTGTTGATTTTGCCTATTTTGTTACAACGAAATTTTTGAAGTAAAACTTATTTAGCCGCGCTGAGCGATTTCTGGTATAGGCAAAAGTTATGAATTCGCGTTAGCGACATGCTAATGTGACAGCGTCATCGAGATGCTTATGTGACGTGTGATTGAATAACAGTCACATACTACTGTGTCGATAGTTATTTCAAAGATTAAAGTTTTCACTTCGTTGGCAGTCTCCAAGACGTAATTTTTTTTAGTAGTTCTAAGATGTGTTGCTTCTTATCCAGTTTTAAGTGCTCAATTATCGCAATCCTCGTCAAAACTCACCCAGAAAAACCTTAAGACTTACACCTCCCCTTCACACCTACTATAAACAAATATCCAGTACTACAGCTGAGCTGAACATTTTTCAACGAACTTAAAAGAATACGTAATTGTGTGTGTAAAAAACGTTCATTTAATAAACTTTGCCGGCACCTGTGTCATTTACAAGCGGAGATTCGGCGTAGGGATGGGAAAACGTAGGCCTTTTTGTATCCGGTTTTTTTTTAGGAGTATTTTCAGTTTAATGTGAACGCAATTTAAGTAGGTAAGCTAGAGTCAATTTATATTTTTGAAAGTGCGTACAGTATGATGTTCTCATTACTGAATAATAATTACTAATAAGTACCGCAGTTTGGCCAGTCACGCTACGCCAATCTTTGATAAAGTCTATAGCTGAAAAGTCCATACTTTACTGGTTTTGACTCATAATGGAAAAACCCAATAACCCGCCTGGAATCGAACCCAGCATCCAAGCTTAACTGTTGTGCTTGCGCCGTTTCTTGATCGTGTGCGATTGACACATCCTCGTACTGTGATAGTAAAGGTACAGAGAGACAGCACCTCTGTTAGCGCACATATTTGTCCACGTTTCCCGCGCCGATGGCCAGTCTCCGTTCTCCAACGGATTGGCAACCACGACCAAAATCGGTTTGGAGGACTATAATTTTTTTGGTTTTTATCTTTTCTACAAGCTTTTATTCAATTTTCAATGTATGTATGAAGGTAAGTGTGTTCGGGTCAAATCTAGCAACTGATTTTTAAAGCAATTATCCTCCACCGATTAAGATGAGATTTTGCATACATGTTTAGTTCGGATGACAATGCATGGTTAGCCAAGTGGCGTTATTCTAAATCCGATATGGCGGACAGCTCAAGATGGCGAACTAGTTATTTTTTGTGCACTGCCATGATATGCGTATCAAATAAAAGGGTTTGCTGAAAAGAATACGAAAATAGCTTGTTTATAATTTTTTATTTTATTTAATAATTGTTTAAGTTAAAAACGATACTAATCGATACTGAAGAGTTTGTTTGTTTGAACGCGCTAATCTCAGGAACTACTGGTTGGAATTGAAAAAATACTTTTGTGTTGGATAGTCCATTTATCAAGGATGGTTATATGCTATATAACATTACGCTACGACCAATAGTAGCGGAGCATAATTGAAAAATGTACCAAAAACGGGGAAAAAAAATTTTTGAGTGCTTCCGTTGCGTGCGCTGCGTAAACGTTTAAAGTTACGCAACATTCATGTATGTAGAGTAACTAGGGTAGGGTAGGTAGGTAGCCAGTTGACGGGAGCGAAGCCGCGTGGGACAGCTAGTGTATTAATAAACTATTACATATATTGCAATTTTAAAAGTGTGGTACTAAGTTTTGAAGGCCAGTGTATATCCTTTTGAATAATTTTATTTCTTCAGTAATATAATGATTTCAAACTAAACACCAAACAATACAAATAAACTCATTTGCATACCTAAAGAAGAGGCAGTTAAATCAATCAGAGATAAATATAACTTTCAACAATGCCAGTACGATTTCTAACTTCTCTAACAAGATTTGCATCGTACTCGAATTACGTTCAATTGTTTAGAATAATTTCTAACTGTTGTGTTTCGTTATTCAAACTTACTTGATTCGATCGTGTTGGGAATATTTTAGCTTGATTTGAATGAGAAAATGGGTGTTTCTTAAATGGGGAAAAATAAAATAAACACCACGCTTAGTAAAGGGAGTTGTGATGGTGTTTTGTTTTTGTTTGTAGTTTGATTCTGCTATTCATCTGATGCCACTTATGACCCATCATCATCAGCTTACAGAAGTCCACTGTCGGGCTTACGCTACTCAAGTGCTACCAGTCTGCCTGATGGCTTTTTATTTTCTTAATATTTCGTCATCATTAGATAGATAATGATGGGGTAAAGTTACGCTATTTACAGAAATCAATCTTTTTTCATGTTTCTTTAAAGTTTTTACAAAATTTTCAAGATTGTGAAAGTTGGCGAAAATGTTAGTTAATCACGCATAAACGGACAACTGATTTAGATAAAATTTGACACAAAGTTGACCTAGCAATGTGTTAATCTAAGCCGATGTCCCTTTTTTCTCAGTTAGTTTTAATCATGGTCTGGCAGTTTGAGTAATTTATGCGGCCTACCCGAATGTCCTTTCTTTGGTATTGTTCGTCGAATCATTGAGCTTAAATTCTGAGACGAGCTGCACGGTTATTGACAAATGCGTGCACTGACTGGAACAAAAGACGATTTCAGACACCAATCTACATGGTCTTCACATGATCTAACCAAGATTTTGTCTGGTCTTTAAAAGAGACTGTGACCTCTGAGTTTGTGTCGGCTTTTCTTCTCAGAGTAGTCAGATAGGAGACTCCGACCTCATCTAGTTTTAAAAATTTTGATCGACATGTTTGTACAAACCAACTTACAGAAACAAAATCATTTATTATTTAAAAAACACATTGCATATTTTGTATATGAATTAGTTTCTCGAGAAAATCAGTAACACCGCAGAGGTCAATTAAAACGGAATATTGTCTACCTAATAATTACTAGCTGTTGATTAGTACCTGATACGAACTGACAGTTAATACCATTCAATTATTGTTTTGTCGTGCATTAGGTAGATGATTGAATCGCTGATAACAAAATAGTTAATTAGTTCCGCAATCGCTGCATGCGGGTGACATATTATATAATTATGTTTTAGGAGAGATACATATACAAATGACAGGTAGACGGAAACCTAATTAACGAGGAAATTTCAGAGATGCGTCTTAGACGTTAATTATGTTGGCTTGCAATCTACACGTCAATCCAACACGCTTTAACGGCTAAACGCTCAAACACGCTTTAACGGTCAAACACGCTTTAACGGCTAAACGGATTTGATTGTCCTGAGTCTCAATCTGTCACAAAAATCTCTTTTCTTCTTCGTTTCGTGTTACGATATATTTTAATAATATTATCTGGCCACAGCATGTGACCATGTTAATGGCAACATTGGAGGCGTTTCTCAGAATATCTAGAAAAAAAAATAACTCTTCAACACTTGGATCAATAATACACTAGATACACAATCCCATACAAAATTTATCTTTAAAATTGTCGCCAATTACCAATAACCTGAAATGCAATGCTTAAAGTTGCATTCACAAAGCTATGAACAAAAAGCAATATTTTTTTACGACCTTTCTTCGCTGCTCAACATACATCAAAACAAATTTAATTTTACACGTATGTTTTAAAGTCTAAAGAACCAATTGGCAAAAAAGCAATAAAGTTTTAACGACCGAGGCTCGCTGCTAGGACAAGGAATGAGTGAAATCTAAATGTGCAATTTTTTTAATGATTATACCTTTTAGTAAAACAAAATAGATAATATTTTAATAATATAATAGTTATGTCCAATCTATCAAAATTAATCGAACAAATTGTCGAATGTTTTAAAAGGCTTGAATATTTATTTTTCTCTTTTGCGACAATTTAAATCTATTCTGCACAGCGAAATGGATCATTAGGCAAGATACAAAATAATAAAAACAATACTACTCCTAATACTATAAAGTTAAGTTACCCTGGTATGCAAGTGTACCAGTTCTTGCTTTAAATCATTAGCTATCTTTCTTCAGATCAAGCCTATTTTCTAGAAATTTATATCATTTAAGCGGAAGATCAATATAGAACTGCTATGTCCAACATAATATCCCACTATCTCTCATAAAACATAACACAAGCCTATAAAAGTCTATTTAAATGAATATCAGCAAAAAACCGACTCGACTTGTTCCAAAAAAATTCAAAGCCCACCACTAAACGGACCACCAACTTAAAACAAACATTCAGATAAGCTAAACTGAGTCTTATCGTTATCAAAATTAGGGTGCTCTCACCCGCAATATAATTTATTATATGACAAAATCGCAAACTAAAAACAAACATTCAGTTAAGCTAAACTGAGCCTTATTTATATCAAAATTAGGGTGCTCTCATCCGCAATATGATTTGTTATATGACCAACTTTTTTGAGGAAAATTTGCTCGCTTTAGAAGTAGAGGATGTTTATGTTAATTTAGAGATACGGTACATAGACTGTATGTATGTTTTTGCATGTTTATCTCGAGAACTGGAGAGATTTTAATAGATTTTTGTCCTCGGCTTTCTTACTTTGGGTTTTCTACAATGTTATTGGGGTTTAGTTTTCATTTAGAGGTAGAAAAAGGAATTTAGATAAAGTTCTTTATTCAGTTGATAAGTAGGTTGTTTTATGTAGGTAACCAAACAATGTTTTTTATCAAGAAATAAAGGCCTAAATAAGTGAGTTAACAAATCTGTGTTATTGGAGCGTTTGTTATATAACTATATGGATAAGGCATGTACGTACATTTTACAATACATTGGGTGTCTAATCTGATTTGATATTAAGATCCTTACTCCGATTTAGTGCCGTAAAACGGTTACTTTCTAAAGCATACTCCTTAGTAACGGCTAGGTAAAAAGTGTTGAAAGAAACTATATATTTATTATTGATTAACGTACATTACTTTTGTGGAACATGGTTTTTACGTATGACTAATACTTTTACTTTAAAAAATAATTAACAACACAATATTTTTTCATTTCTTCTCTCACTCCTCCGACGACGTGGATGTTAAAAATATTTACACAGAAAAATTTATGGTTAGAATTTCTTCATAAACCTACATAGAATAATTATGTAAATCAAATAATATTCAAAATGAGGTCCAATATTGATTATTCTGGCACCATTGACAATCAATGTCTGGCACCGAGCAGGAGCACGGGGAATATATATATATGCCCTAAGCATGTACCTTATGTACCAAAAGACACAAATCAAAGATGTTAATTTTTTTACGAATATTTTTACTTTAATATTAAGTTTACTGTTTGACTGCCTCGTTGGTATAGTGGTCACAAGTGCTACCGCTGAGCATGAAGTCCCGGGTTCGAATCCTGGGTCGGGCAAATTGTGAATGGGTTTTTCCATCTGGAATTTCTCCGAGTCTGCATTTGTGCTCGATTGTGCCCTCTATTACATAGGACTTAACCCCTTGAGTGCCCGAAACGTGGACACACGCGAGTGGGTGTATTTTATTTGTTTCGGTAAACACAGCTTCAACCGGTTAAACACAACTAGTGAAATTTGGATGTGTACCTCTGCCCAACCCTTCGGAAAATACAGGCGTGAAGCTATGTATTAATTTTATATACACAAATAACTTCTATCTGTCTATCTATAAGACACAAGATTCTAGCCAAAAACTTGCTCATCCAATAACGAAATACCCGTAAAAATTGCACCCTGAAGCCAAATGAAGCGGACACAAAGTTCGTACACACATCGACGGGTGCATGTTATACTGGAGCATAGAACTAGGAACGATACACTGGCAGAGACCAGAGACGCCATCCTACTAATATTATAAATACGAAAGAAGAGAAGAACATTTTGAGTGTTTGTGTTTCAAACACGCAAAAATTTCTAATCCGATTTGGATGATTATTTGCACTCCGATAGTTTTTATTTAGCCTTGATTAACACGTAGGATACTTTTTCATTCCAGGACGAACGACGGAGACGATGCGGCTGAAGCCGCGACCAGAAGCTAGTTCCTAATATATTCGTGGCACGAGATCTGTCAGTGTGGTGACGCTTTGGGGAGGCCTATGTTCAGCAATGGACGTGTTTCGGCTTAAATTAAGATGATGATGATGAACACAAGCATCGCCTCTCTTAGCCATAGTTAGAATCAACCGGCGATTTCTATGTACTAATGATATTTAAGAAATAATAGCTAGACGGGATCATCTACAAGGATAAGCAATGCTTGCCGAGGTCGATTCGTAGATGGATGGCCGTCCATTAAATACTGAGATTCCTCTGTGCTTCGGCAAGCACGTTTAGTCATTTGTAGATCTTTGAAAGAGTCACGAGTAGTCATAATACAGAAAAATCCGACAATTCATTCATTCATTTTCAAAGATCTTTATTTAGTTTTTTTTTTTTAATAAGAATGCACTTAACCTAAAATACACATTAACACATAACAGAGAACACTTTATGAGGCTACAAAACATTCGCCTTTCAAAGTTAATAACACATTTTTTTTTAAACTGATTACAACTCATAATTTAAACAACAATAATATTATCATATTAACATTTTTGCAAATTATTTGAAAGTAATATAATTTTGCTACTTGCATGTAGGTAGAATAAAAAGAAAATCTGACAATAGATTCGTTAAGAATGACCACCCTTGTCGAGACTGGTGTCAGATTTTTATAGTGATGATTGTTCTGTATGTTTGTATTTTTGTGGTGTACAATAAAGTATATAATAATAATAATAATAACAATGGAGCACAGTCCTTCGCTATCCAGGATGTCGAAATATCCAGAGGAATAGCGAACCTGTAAGGATCGAGCGAGGTATATTCCAGGGCGATAGTTTGAGTCCACTTTGGTTTTGCCTAGCCTTGAATCCTCTAAGCATGATGCTGGAGAATTCAGGGCTAGGCTATCGGTTGAAGAGAGGTGGTCAGGTTATATCTCACCTCCTTTACATGGATGACTTGAAGCTTTTTGCCCCCAGCAATCTTCAGCTGATGGAGCTACTAAAGGTAACTGAAACTTTTAGTAGCGCCATCAGGATGGAGTTTGGTGTGGACAAATGTGCGGTCATGCATGTAAAGCGAGGGGGGATTGTGGAATCCGTAGGAATTCAACTTGCGGATTCCATAAACCTGAGATCCCTCTCTCCAAACGAAACCTATAAGTATTTGGGTATGTCGGAAGCGTTAGGTATCAGTACTATAGACATGAAGCAATCGTTGAGGGAACGCTTCTTTGGCCGCCTGAAGAAGGTATTCAATAGCCTTCTTTCGGGCGGAAACAAGGTGCGCGCCTTCAACGGTTGGGTCATGCCGGTGCTGATGTACTCTTTCGGCATACTCAAATGGACTCAAACGGAACTTGACGCCCTGGATAGGCGGGTCCGTACACTGCTGACTGCATATCGAATGCATCACCCACGATCGTCAGTCATGAGATTGTATATCCCGCGGAAGTGTGGAGGCCGAGGCTTTTTAAATGCCAAAAATCTCCACAACCGCGAGATATGCAATCTCAGAGAATATTTTCTAAACACCGACGTGGGTATTCATCGAGATGTAGTAGCAGTGGACAAGGGACTCACCCCGATCTCCTTGGCGAATGAGAACTGGCGCAAGCCTGTAGTGCTTGACACTAACGACCGCAAGGAGGTATGGCAGAGTAAGGAGCTTCACGGACGCTTTTTCCGGGCCCTACATGGGTCCGAAGTAGATCAATCAGCGTCCGTAGCCTGGCTGCGATTCGGTGACCTCTTTGGGGAAACCGAAGGTTTCGTCTGTGCAATTATGGACGAAGTTATCATGACGAATAACTACCGGAGATTTATTGTAAAGGATGGCACGGTTGACATCTGTCGGGCATGTCACCGTCCGGGTGAATCGATCCGCCACATTATCTCTGGTTGTTCTCGTCTAGCTAACGAAGAGTACTTGCATAGGCACAACCTTGTAGCCAGGATTATCCATCAGCAACTTGCTCTGAAATACACTCTTGTGGCGTCGGAGGTGCCGTACTACAGGTATGTGCCCGACCCAGTTCTCGAGAATGGCAATATCACATTGTACTGGGATCGGTCCATCATCACTGACAGAACTATTATCGCTAATAAGCCTGATATAGTGGTGGTGGACCGAATCGAGAGGCGTGCAATGATTGTTGACATAACTGTCCCGCATGACGGGAACCTCGTGAAAGCCGAGAAAGATAAGCAAATCAAGTATCTTGACTTGGCTCGCGAGGTTGTCGACATGTGGGATGTGGACTCAGCGATCATTGTACCGATAGTCGTGTCAGCCCATGGCTTAATAGCCACGAGCCTCGACCAACACCTTAGGAGGCTCTCGTTAGGCGGCTGGGTCAAGGGCCTGATCCAGAAAGCAGTACTGCTGGACACGGCTCGTATTGTTAGGAGGTTCCTCTCTCTGGGGCCCTGACCGCCGGTAGCTTGGACCCTGTTCCCGATACCGGTGGGCCTCTATTTTTTATATTTTTAAATGTTTTTCTTTTTTGTGTGTTTTGTAAAAATATTTAAAAATGTAATAAATAAGAAAAAAGTTAAATAAAAGACATAATAATAATAATAGTGTCCAGTCACGGTTAATTGTATTGTTGTGGAGGCCTGATAAAACATTCCATGTAATCTACGTGCGGTTAGACTGAAAGCCGACCCCAGTACAGTTGAGAAAAGGCTAGGCTGGTAATATTTGCGTTGAGTGAAAGTATCGGTTGTCATTGTCAGGTCAGAATGGTCACAGTCGGCCAAATTCTAAGGTGACACTCACTGACACGCCTGGTTTGTGAAGAAAGTTTTGACATTGCCATCTCTAGCAGTGCCCACAAAGGCGTCTCCTTGCTCTGTGTACCGAACCCTCCCATTCGTTTACGTGGCATCCCTGACTTGAACAAATTGTGTGAAAAGATGAGCCCCTGAAACATTTTGTTTACTACCGTCCGAAGCTTTTGTAGCTGAAGGTTGATTAGAAGGATACTTTTTAAGGAGGCCGTTTTTGTGAAATATTTTTCAATATTTTGCAGGAAAATGCGACTCGCCTTGGAATTTTTCAGTGACACTTATTAGAGATTGTTAATTTAAAATGTTTCTGTCGGAAAGGAAAATACACTTTGAAGTGACGAAGACTAAATGATTCATTGACGAAAAAGTGTTACTGTATTTTTTCTATTAGACTTTTTAGTAGCAGGGTTATCTTATTTTGTAGAGTGGCCGAGAAATAACTCTGACACTTCGACCCATTGGGATCTATTGTGGTCCCCTAGATAACCTACTCCTCCCCAATCTTGTTGAAACTCTCTTCATGAGTTTTACAACGAGACTACGACTACGACTAGATATGAGCCTATAGTGTTCTGGTTTTGGATAACCAACCTCTAGGAGAATCATTCGCTTACCAGCCAGTGCATCGCATGTGCACAGAAGATGCTCCATACGTTCTGTATGTTCTCCACACAACCTGCACATGGGTGACGCTGTTGGACCCATCTTCATGGCTAATAATTTAATACAAATTTTTAATACTTAAAAATAGACACTTGAATTTAGTTTAGAAAAATCAGGTTGGGTGGCAATGGTTTGCAAACTTTACTTTTTATGTAGCCCCATAGACAACAGCAGGCGTTAAATCTGGGCTATTTGGGCTGTCATATGAATATGAACGAAATATTATGTTGGATTATGTACAGGCTGCATCCAGAGTTATTTACTATACGGACCATGTGGAACCGGCGTGTGTGTATGACTAGATGTATGAATGTGAGTAAAGCAAAAAAAATATGTAAGGATCGTAGCAGGTGGCGTTCTGTAGTTTCTGCCTACCCCCATGGCAAACTAACAAACAAACAAACAAAGTGAAAAATAACTTTATTTTTTAATTTCGGTGTCTTTCGTAGGTACCATATTTTGCATAATGGACACCGACTTCAAAAAATTAAGTTATTTTTCAATTTGTAGTTTTGTATATGGAAGTCGGTAGTATTTTTTTGCAACAAGTTTTTTTAATTTTTCACTTTTTAGTTGTACCTACCTAATAGGCAAGTCAGTGAGGTAACTATAACGCCAGAATAGATTTCATGAAACTTGAACATAACTTACATACGAAACATACTTTTTCAAACAAAAAAAGAATTTTCTAAATCGGTCCACAATTGACGGAGATATCGGTGAACATAAAGAAGAAAAAAAAAAACAAACATAATGTCGAACATAGAAACTCCTCCTTTTTGGGAAGTCGGTTAAAAATTGAAAAACAGCTATTTAATTAAACAGTAAATAAACCGAGTTTGAATTAATTCCAGTGTTTTTTTTATAGGTACAGAAAAAAAACATTCTGAGACACCCTTTATTATAAAGACACAGACCAGAAATACTAGCTGATCACATCCTATATTTAGCCTACCAATACCCTAATCTAATATCGATACAATTCAAAACCCGATCCAGCATAAACCTAAACCTATTTCAAATCAATTTCAGCACTATATTTTAGACCTAGGTCTACACCTGACGGACAAACCATTGTAAAAGGCTGAGATGAAACTGATTTGATTGTAACAGTACGCAGGTGGTCTACATGTGTGTCTTGCTTGGCTGACGGCCAGGTATGAAATATTCTAAAACGTGTACTCTGTGTCCAAAAATAACGGTTGTCTGGAGCATTCCTCACCCTTAGCCAGGTAAATCTATAATCTGTGGTGAAAGATCAAGTGGTCTGTAGTTTGTATTTAGGTTAGTAAATTGATACAATAACTCACATATCTTTTATTTTGTATTGTTCGTCGAATCGTTGAGCTCCTTTAATTCTGAGTTGAGCTGCTTATTGACAAAAAACGTAAAACAAATGGGCGTATTGATGTTTTTTTTCTGTGTCTTACTCAAATTAAATTTTAAAATGTAATTTTCAATTAAATTAAAATATTGTCATTGTAATTTCAATATAATTTCAATTTTGATATTGTATTTTTTTTTGTATTGTCTTGTGTTGTCCAATGCAACTAATTTTGTTCACCATAAATGGCAATACATGTAGCCAGTTCATATTAAATATAAGACCTTCATACTATACTATATTTTACTAAAATACATCTTATCTTAAAACGCCTATAGCTTTAGAACATGCAGCTGAACATATTTCCATCACACATAGCTAAGAACACAAACAAACGAAATCAAAATTGGTTCATCCGTTTAGGAGCTATAATGCCACAGATAGATACACAAACACATAGTTACAAACGTCAAACTTATAACACCCCTCTTTTTCCGTCGGGGGTAATAGGTACGATGTTTATTGATGATGAACATTATCTTTTTATATAATGCAGCAAAATATTGCAGTGCAGCAGTTTTAAGAACTTAATCCCTATGACTTGTTACTAACTACATTGCACATTTTCAAAAAGTCGGTCAGAAATTAGCAAGTAAATTCCTGAGAAATCCATAAAAATACGTCATTTTTAATAACAAGCACAAAATGACATTGCATATTTCTATCCCCATATAATTTTGGGTTCCATCTTTTATACTTAGCTTGCTATCCTCGTAAAGTAATGCGACAGTGAACCACTTTATCTCGAACATACGCATAGGAATGGCTCGCAGATGTATTAGCTGGCTGACTTCCATACATAAAAATAAAATATTTCATATTCATTTCTGTTTATCTCGATACTGCGATGATATGGGGAAGAATATGGCATATTGGGGACGATCTTAAGCATCCTCTTTTCTTTTCAATATAATTGGTATAAGGTCCATTTCAAAATATATGAGACTAACATAACTACAACACACTAAACAAAACATCGGTTTCAACAATTGATTGATTGACAATCAATTTTGAGAAGTTGCAATAAAGTAGCGTTTGACAAGTTCTTAACTTCAATTCTCAATTCAAAAAGTGGTGGTATAATGTAAAGGAACCTCATTCCAAGTAACTGGACGCAATTCAAAAGCGAACTCATTTGTTTTTAAAAGTATATCATCGCAAAGGCACATTTGAACGCCGTTCGAATTATGAATGTTATTAGAAGCAATCAAATTCGGTAAAATTAATGACACTATTCTAATTTTAAAATGTTATTCGGTGCAATTATCCACAATACGTCAGAAAAAATCGGCGTCTATTTCGTATAATCTTTTGAGATTATCCTGTGTATGAAATACTCATGTGCATAATATGTTTTTAAACTTTTAGTATTGTCGAAGACATTTACGTTTATGTGTACAGATGAACCATAATTATAAAAAAAATCGGGGCAAAATTATGCCGCACTTTTTGGACTTATTTTGTTTAATCTTTAGTTACGTGGCGCTATCTGACATAGTAGAATATATAAAAGCAAAATACATAACACTATAGCTGCCGCCTGCGTGGTATTAATACTTCGCCCAATATATTTATAAATTAAAGCCTACGTGTTATTCTGATGTATAAGCTATATTTATGTAAAGTTTCATCAAAATTCGTTAAATACTTTTTGCGTTACAAAGTAATAAACATCCATCCATCCACAAAATAGTAGCAGGATTTTAACTTCATCGTATTGTCTTTCTGTTATTGATGGGTATACCTTTCAAATCAAAGACCCACTAGCCCATCTACAATCAATTCTCTTCCTTAGTGTTCACAAAATAACGTATATTTTTGTTTGACAAAGATAACAATGGTACACTGGAAGGCGGTCGAATTTTCATGTTTTCATAAATTTTCATATGTTTTTGTTTTCTTATAATTTTATATACGGATACGTTGTCTATGCTTAAGCGGGTTAAATTGTTGTTTTTGTATCCGTCTGTTGGTTTGGTATATCCTTTAACTTAGGTAAACATTAGCACTAATTATTACTATTCATATTTTCTGTTTTTTTTTTTTACCTTTTAGACAATTATTTTCATAGTTTTGTTTTAATTATGACATTTTTTATGGACAATTTTAAATATTATTGTAATAGACAATTATTTATTATTATTTACCAATTTAAATTTTATTTGGAATTGGATCAGGATTAGGAGGTAGTTGGCGTTTTTATTTGAAATAAACGAATTAATAAATAAATTACAAACCTGAACAAAAATATTGGTCTAGCCTCTTATTTTTTCTCACCATTATTGCCTTACTTTATATTTAAGATATCCGCTGGAAGCAAGAGCAGTCATGTGTCAATGCTTGGGAAGCCGTATATCCAGCAGTGAGTGTTCTCCTTTCGGGTGATATAATGATAATGATTGAGGATCAGGACAGTAAAAAAACCGCTAGGTGTGCGTCGTGAACATAGGATTCTATTGGTTCGATCTATCTCGTTAACCCTAATGCCCTGAGTTTGATCGTAAGTCAGGCAAAATACTAATAAATCTGAAACTTTCCATAATTCAGGCAATTCCCAGTACTAACCCGTAGTGTAGATTTGTACCCGATTAGTAGCTTTACTTTTAGCATACTAGACACATCACTGTTTCTTTTTTGGGAAAGGCGTGATGATAATCATTTTTGTAAATATAAACAGTTCTGCACACCCTTTCCGAGAACCTAGTCGTGATAGTACGACCTTGTATTAAATAAAGCCTCCGAAACGAATAGTAAATAAAACATATTTACCGCTCGTTGAGCTCGAATCGTCAATAGGGGAGGCTGGGACGAGAATTAACTTACTACCCTTGGCTGGGTTTATTGAAATACGATGGATAGTCAATTACGTCACTGTGCCAGTGTGCCTTATTCCCCTCTACAGTTTTGTGTTTTATTTTAATATTAAAAGCAAGAAAATAAGAGAAGGATGAGGTTTTGAGTCTTATTAGTATTTTATGTTGAGCCTGAATGAACTTAATTGGAATTGTTTGGGAAAACCTTAAAAATCATACCTTGACGGAGAGCAGTGGTAGCCCAGTGGTATCGCCCGCGACTTACAAGTTGTAGTTCGCGGGTTCGAACCCAGGCGGACGCTTTACTTAGAGTAAATTATTTCATCACCATTGCTCTTAAAACGGTGAAGGAAAAACAGAGAGAGGAAACCGGCATGTATTAGAAAAAAAAATCGAAGGCATGTGACATCCACCAACTTGCACTGGGCCCGCGTAACGGACCAAATGATAGTCCAAGTGCGGAAAAGGGATCCATGTATCCGATGCTATCCTATCCTATCATACCTTGTCGTTTTGGAAAAATACAGCCAAACGCGTGGGCATAAACTAGTTTTCTGCCCGCGTGTTTAAGTTGAGGCCAAACGAACGTAATTTTGTGTGTCGCGTAAAATGAGTCGCGAAATTTACGTTCAACTGAAATTCGGTTAGGTGCCAGACCGGGGGTACGGGGGCGCTGACTCTTGTCTCGCTCGCCTCCCTCACCTCGACCGCAATTCGGTTGAAATAATGTGCGTGAGTCAGCAGACAACTCATTGTGCGTCGCCGTGTGACACAAACAGGTCTTTAGTATGAAACCGAATGCAGCGTAAATTCTGCGACTAATTAACACAGGACACAGTAAGCTTTCGGCATAAGGTCAATCGAACTTTTTCACATTTGTGTTAAGGTCGGCTTCCAGTCTAACTGCATGCTGCTGAGTACCAGTATTTTACATGGAGCGACTGCCTTTCTGACCTCCACAACCCAGTAATCGATAATCCACCAATTTACCATCTTAAATAAAGGTACTTTACCGTAACAAAATACTCCAGATTCTTTACCAATTGAATTCAAGCAATTCCTCCCAAAAATAATTCAGCTACCGAATATAAAAATTTAGTTGGAACTGCCATAGATCATGAACAAGCGGGTTGGCTGATAGCACGACCCCCCGGAGACCGATAACCATACGAACCTAAGCACTACAAACGTTCCTATATAAGTGAATATTTTAATAATAATGCCCCTTTTTGGGGTATTTGGAAATGTACCGTTTTACCCCTTTTTCTGAATATATGGGGTAAATTGTAGTTAGGCAACTTTAGGTTTGGCAGTCTTGAGGGAATTGATGGAGGTGATAGTTTTAGTGTGACCTTGAAAAACTTAATAATAATTTAACATCAGGCCTGTATCCCTGGAGAGTTACGCAGGTGTACACTGCACAGTTGGTATACCATGAACCTAGATTGAGCATTTCCCAGGTGGGTTCCCGTATTGTCGAGGCGGGGGGGTCAGTAGACGTGGCTTTGTCACCCACGGTGAAGCGAAGAGAAACCCGAGGACGGGCCGCTCTTCAGTGCTTTTTCCGATTAAGCCAACGACGTAGCGGCCAATAAGTAGGTTGCGGTGCCGCTTGGTAACAGAAGCGACATCGCAACTGAGGCGGCCGCGATGTCGTATTTAGCATCCCAGGTCCCATACGATATCGCGGCTGAGGATTGAAGGCAGCGGCGGGAGAGGAGTGCCAGCATTACGGTGCGCCGCTTTCCCTACCTTTCGCGGCCTAGAAAAGGTCGCCACCGTCTGATGGCGGACGCGGTGGGCCACAAGGGAGGCCCCTATCCCCTGATGGCGAAAAGTGGTAGGTGGCGAGGCCACAGACCTGACCCGTCACAGGGTCCCCCTGTGTAGGGTAGGGTATAATAGTAAGGGTACCATACACGGGGTCGTCTGGCACCCATGTGCTGGTTTGGTCAACTGGGGCGGTCACGGCGTACAATGTGTTCTGTTGCGCCAGTGATAGGGGGTATACCCCAGAGGAGGGTCCGGTGACGGACAGCCGCGGCGGGTTCGCGGTGAGTTCTAACGCGTGCCCGTGTTGCCGCCATAAGAGGCACTGGAGGACACCGTGGAGTTAATGCATGAGCATTCCTCAAGGGAAAAATAAATACGGGTACACTGCACAGTATTATAGTTATCTTAAAATCCCAAGTGATAAAGCAAGTCTCTTGCTATCGTTATTATTTTACCAACAGTATAGGCTGTATACTAGAGACAAAAATAATGACGTGACCCTGCCCATCGCTTGAAAATAAATCTTAAACAGCAAAAACACAGACACACACACCACTTATCTTACGCATCTTACCATCCACTGCTCAGCATAGCCCAGATGAGTATGATAACAGAACAGCGAGATACCGTCATCCCTGCCGGTGACGGCTTGGGGGAAGTTTAACGAATAAACTTCTGGCCATGTTAAGGAATTAGTTTCTTCCGCTGGCGTAGACTGTGTGGTCCAAGTTGAAGGCGGTAGCGGGTTTCGTTTTATAGAGGGGAAATCTTCAAGGTGTGAAGTAAGACACACAATTAAATATTATGGTGACTATAACAACGTATAAAATAATCTGGGGACATTAATGGGACTCTAATCCATCCACCAAAATGTTCCGAACCATCAAATTATTTGGTATAGTGTAATTTGATTATTTTTCACTATGTTAACGGTCATAGTTTCAGTATGTGGTTAGTAGCTTTTTAACACGGATTCTTAACCTGGGTACTCATTTAGCAGTGTTGCATGTAACATATCAGATACTGTATCAACCTGCAACTGGGTACGGCTCGTCCACGGTCCACCGCGCGAGCGGCTCGCAGCGGGCTCGTGCCTACGTACTCACTTGATACCGTATCTGATACATTACATGTTACACTGCTAAGTGAGTACCCAGCTTAGAAAATCAACCTAATAACCGATAACAGAAACGGCATAATGCTTATCAATAATAGACAGACGGCGTAGACTTAGCACAGGTTCCCGTTTCACTCTTTAGTTACCTACAGAAACCGAAATATCGCGGTGAAACCGCTAGGTTCGTGAAACAATCATACTACAATCACATTTCGTCATCTCAACATAGCCAAACCTTTTGCAGCGAAATCTAACAAAAATAACGTTACATGTGAATCTTCTACAATCTCGCATTGACCCTCGATAAGCTTATATCTTGCACCAGGTTCAGTCCGCACCCGTATTGTCCCACCACTGTACCAGGGCAAGTTATGAGTGGAGACTTTTGTGTCATTCCCTGGATTAACTTTCCGTAGACATACATTCTCAAAGGGTCGTATTGTTCATATCTTCTTTTTGTTGTAAGTAAATAGAAAAATAAATAATCATTTTCTGGATGATTTGAGGGACAATAGAATGATAGGAACTTTTGTGGAGCACTTGTTATTATATTGCCATGTAATTGTGTTACTGAAGGTTAAAGGCTGTTTTTATACAGAAAAGGAATAGATCATGAACTTGTACACTATTGTATTTGGTCCATGTTTTCTTGGACGTTTTCATTCTCAGTCAGGAGTATTATTTCGTTAGGTAAGCTTCTCAAATAGCTTGAAAGTAAAGTTTCAAAGCATTACATTAAGTTCACTTAAGAATATGCGTTGTTGCTTGGCATTTTGCATATTCTCAGTCGAGAATAAAGTTATTATTGCATTCATTTAACACGTCTATAAATAAGCTTCTAATATGATTTGGTTCTTATATTGGGCCAGAGATGGCAAACCCTCTGGCTCTCTCGGTGGTCTTTATTGGGCTCTTCATTCATCAATATCCATCATTAAAATACAGTTCCAAAAACACTCACACTAGGTACTTATACGTACACTAATGCGAATCTGTTCTACCCACATTGGAACCTCGGTTGGTGGTTGGTAGCCATTAGTGTCACCAACATTGTGTTTTGCATTTCATAGTGCAAATAAATATCATCATGACCACCTACACAATTTTCCTAGCTAACCCTCCTAGCAGATAGCACAAAAAAGTCATCAAACTTATCCCACGAACATCCCAGTGCCATCTACGCTCCCGAGCAAGCGAGTGCACTCGAGCGTAAAAGCAAGCGATGACGTCATTAAACCGCGCCGAGCTAAAGTGAAGCTGTTATAAAATATTTACCGCAGGGACCTTGGCTTCGAAATATGTGGATTTCAAATTTTTTTTCATTGCGACATGCTTTTGGGTATGCTCGTCCTTGTGTGGTTGAAATACTGTGGAAATCCTCATGTGATTTTCTCTCTTTCATTTATTTTACCGAATCATGTATGGCAAAATGTAGTTAGACCCGATAAAATCATGAGTCATCATCATCATTTCAGCCAAAAGACGTCCACTGCTGGACAAAGGCCTCACCCAAGCGTCGCCACACTGATCGGTCGCATCTACCGGACTTCCGCAGCTTTGACCAGGTCGTCGCTCAACCTAATGGGAAGGAAGCCTTCCAACGCAACGTCTTCCGGTTCGCGGTCGCCAGTCCAGAACTTTTCGGCCGCAACGGCAATTCGATCAAATGATACGTAAGAGTAACTAACGATTAACTGCAATCTGCATTTTGCTAATTTAGTCTAAACTCTTCCCTCTTATTAATAAACACAGAATAAAGTTATGCCAAGTATAAACCTATGAAAATGTATGGTTATTCCTTTGTTATTCCTGGTTTAACTTTATTCCGTGTTTATTAATAAGGGGGTTAGAGGTCTAGCACAATTCCAAGGAGTGTTGTATTACTCAGTGATTAGGTTATGGAGATCAGATAAGCAGTCGTTTTTGTAAAATACAGGCATTCAGCTGTATTCAGTTAAATTAGAAACTAACCTCAAAATAGGGAAATAGGAAAAAGACTACCAGGGTTAGTGATGAATAGTTTTTGCTGCCCGAACTAACATATACCACAAAAATTCTCATGAAACCATCTCATCACACTTATATATATATATTATTATATTATCACAATCATCACACTAATATTATAAAGGCGAAAATCTGTGAGTGTGTTTGTATGTTTGTTACTTTTTCACGCTCAAACGGCTGGACGGATCTGGACAGAATTTGGCACTGAGATAGATTATAGTCTGCAATAACACATAGGGGACCTACTATTTATCCCGGGAATATGTTCCCTCGGGATAATTTTCGACTTTCACGCGGGCGAAGCCGCTGGCAGAAGCTAGTTATTATTTATTATAATCACAGCACTAATATTATAAAGGCGAAAGTCTGTGAGTGTGTTTGTATGTTTTTTTACTTTTTCTCGCTCAAAAGGCTGGACGGATCTGGTAAAATTTGGCACAGAGATAGATTTAATCTGGAATAGCAACAATTTATATAGGAAATAATAATAATGATATAATTTCATAGGAAACAATTTATCCCGGAAATATGCTCCCTCGGAATAATTTTCGACATTCATGCGGGTGAAGCCACTGGCATAAACTAGTTTAAAATAATAATTCCTTGCCTCATATCATTTACCAATTTATTTTCGGTTTTATTCTTCTATCCTTCTCTATTTTGAATCGAATTTCCCAAGAAGGATTGCTCAAGGAGATTCGGAACTGATGAAGAGACCAAAGATGACCACTGGAACGCCTCATGTACCTATCTCATGGGTATAAACTATCTCGAATAGTTAAGGAGCTATGATGAAGCAAATACATATAAATAAATGGTACTGATGAAAATGGTACTATCAAACTGATCTGATGATGAAGCCGGAAGGTAGATACTGGTACTCCGTAATAAAATAAGGTATCCTAGTCGTGTTTAGGCTTATTGGAATCGAAATGAGGTGTACTCTGGCTATAAATGATTTCCTTGGTAACACGAGGTACCAAAACTAAAATTAAATATTAGTTAGTAGTTCTAGGTTTGGTTTTATTCGATATCTGAACACTCCACCCTTTTCTATCTATATAATCTTTCACAAAACTGTCCTAACGGCATTTTCCTATCACATTTAAAAATAGAACAGCAAAAGTTAAAATGGCGGTGGCATGACGTCACAGTTAGTGCTCGTAGACATTACTCTCTTTAATTGACAGCTGCACAGATAACAAGCAACTAAACCCTTTTACAACGTGCCATGGGAAAATGGTGGAAGGAAACAGAAATAGTTTATTTGTTGCAGTACCTTCATGAAACATTTTTATGAAAGTGCACAGTATTATATAAAATATGAATCTGGGCTTCATACGTGTAGAAATTATTATAAAAAACAAAAACCCGACTGCTTCAGAAGCGAACTAAAAAGACGTAAACAAGAAGAAAATCATGCTGTGCAGTCGGAAGATACATCTGGTTTTGGTCAGCCAGCTCGCGAAGAACTTTTTTATTTATAACTTTATAGTTAACCTCTTTTTTTATTTGGTGCATCTTAAAGCCCAACCGATGGGTTATGCAGAAAAAAAAAATGGGCTTTCACAATATGGCGCCCAATATACGGCATTTTTTTATATTTTCTATGTTAATGTAGCCAGTGGCACTCGCAAGGCTATTGACGTAAGAATCATCAAAATTGGCCAACGCGTTTGGGCTCTAGAACGCAACATATGAACCATGAACAAACATACATACATAGACTGATAATCACATTAAAAAAAAAGTTTTCTTCCTTTCATTACCCTCTTTCGGCAGTCGGGTAAAAAGTGAGTGATCCCGAAAACAAAAATATGATGAAACTGTTGGTTTATAACATGAAAGATTTTGTTTTTAACCTCTGATTGATCACACGTTAAAACAAAATTAGACTATAAAGTTCCAACATTTGGGACATAATCTTGGATAATAATTTACCACGCAGCTATGATACCTACATAAATCTGTAATTTTTTTGTGTGCCAACATAAAAGCCACTTCTAATGCAAAGAAGAAAGTAACTTCGATGAGCACGTTTGCTAATGGCGTCCTGGCATTTTCAGACTATAAAAATCTGAGTAAAGCTGACAGTACTCACCACACACAAAAGCCTTATTTTAAGAACGATATACCGACGACAAAAAATCTTTACAAACTTTTACGCTTACGTAATTACCACTTAAAACAACAAAAACATATTCTTCTACCCTCGAAATCCACACAGACGCTACTCAAAATTTACTCACATAATTATTTACGCCCCAGACAGCGTAAAAGCGAAAAAGAAACCTGAACCCTTAATAAATAACAGACTAGCATATGTGCCTACTCACTTTTTGTCACCGAAAAGATCGTTAAACTCCCCTTTAACGAGTATTTGCTTTTAAAGCCAGTGACCCATTGCTGCAAAAAAAAATATAGAAAAAAAAAACTTCAGTAATGGGTTCCTATATTTTGGCCTGAAATTCAGGTACAGACTGAATGACTTATGTTTTTGCTGTTATTTTTTGTTGACGCCTTAAAAGGTGGCTTGGAATTAAGAAAGTGGGGTGTAATTAGAAGCGTGTAAGGAAAATGGCGCCTAATGGCCTGCGGTTTGTATATAAACACAAATAAGGCTATATTAACTTTATTTAAAAATTTTGGGACAGTAGAAATTCTAGGGTTGACTGATGAATTTGAGGGCAAATCTCAAGTACTCAAGTAGTAAAGATTTTCCAAAAAATATTTATTTTCCTATTCAATACCTAGTCATCGATTATATTAGGAATGAAAAGAAATATTAAAGAGTGAACAACAGAGTGACGATTTACAGGGGAGATTGCATGAAGAAAACGTGTTGCGACGACCCCAAGTCAAGGGCAAGTCAAGTCTAAGGGCAGAAAGATGATGACTCATTTTCCTCATCATCAATTCATCAGATTAGAACAACATCTGCCATTTATTAAAATATTGACTTGTATAGCAATGGATAGCTTGTATAGCAATAAGATAGAAAATATTTATTTTTGTTTTTAGAGTTCCGTACCCAAAGGGTAAAAACGGGACCTTATTACTAAGAAAGAAGAAAGAAAGAAAAAGTGTTTGTTTGTCACAAAACGACATACATTATAATAACATGCTAATGCTAAACCCTTAACAATAGTATTAGTAGTACTTAAATTAAGTTAGTAAAGACGAGAAATAAATCAAACAACAATAACATATACTACCTACATTTTTTATAACAGAAAATAAATAGGGTGAAAAAGATATATGGGCGGCGCCCGAGTCCTGTGCGGTGTGCGGTCATATGTGTATGAGTAGTCTGCGTGACCCCGATGCTTGAAAACAACAACAAAGGAAGAAGAGAAAGTGTGATGCCTAATGAAAGAAAGAATGCCCCCACATCGCTGCTGAGACTCCACTGTCCGTCTGTCTGTGTGTCACCAGGCTGTACCTCATGAACCGTGATAGATAGAGTTGAAATTTTAAACATATTATTTCTGTTGCCGCTATAACTACAAATACTAAAAACAGAATAAAATAAATATTTAAGTGCAACAAACGTGTTTTTTTGCCGTGTTTTGAGATAATTGTACGGAACCATTCGTGCGCGAGTCCGACTCGCACTTGGCCGGTTTTTTATTTGATTATTGAAACAAATAAAACGTAATTATTGCCAAATGGGTTAGTTCGAATAGTTAGGCCATAATATTACTGCCTGACTGATATTGAAATAGAAATTGTCTTCTATCCAGACTAGGAGTGCTCATACCTTGTTGGTAACCTATGAGAGGCTAACCTATTTTCTATATTTACTTTCAGTTTCTAGCTACTTATCTCCTATCCAATGCTATCACTATTTCGTGTCCATCCATCTCAAAATATTAACGTAAAATGTCGACCAAAAAATTGTGTCCATAAAAAAACTTGTAAAAAAAGGTGTAACTTTTTTACATCCCTAATCAAGTCACTTTCATCTTGAAGTGAAGTAAAAAAAGAGTTAAGAGCCACTACATAAAAAGGGTTGTACAGAAGGCTTACTTGACCCAAAATAGGTATGGTATCCTGTTATCGCCTCTTTCAAGAAATTAACGAGTTCTAATAATCTCCACGAGATCTTACCGTGTTGACAAGTTGAGAAAATTCCACCATTATCATCATCATTCCAGCCAAAAACATCCATGCTTGTTACATAATAAAAAGTCATGAATGTTTGTTTGTTTCACCGGTCGGCTCTATACAATATACATCTCGTATTCATCGGAATCTCGCAGACATAAACAGGTAATCAGTCCATCTAGTGCTGCGTCTTCTGGTAGATTCGCGGCCGATACTCCAGTACTTTTCGCCCCATGGACCATCCGTTTTGCAAAATAAGTACTTTGTCCACTGCCACATAATGTTTGTCAATTCTACAGACTACAGAAAGTTTACTTACGACATTATTAACTCCAATATTTAAAACAATAGACAAAGCCCAATTTATCAGAATGCGAAGTGTATAAGCCTTTTAACCGACTTCCCAAAAAGGAGGAGGTTCTATGTTCGACATTATGTTTGTTTTTTGTTTTTTTTGGATATTCATCGATATTTCCGTCAATTGTGGACCGATTTTGAAAATTCTTTTTTTGTTTGAAAAAGTATGTTTCGAAATTGGTCCCATTTTAATTTGGTGAAGATCTGATGAAGAACTTCGGAGATATACAACAGAACTCTTCAATAAATAACGGCAAATCTTTCGGGATTACTGCAATCTCATGTATGTTTATTGTTTATACCATTTCATAACATAAAATCACGACAGTACGCACTTAAGGGGTACGCAGATCTCTCATTTCACCGGTTATGTTCAAGTTTAATGAAATCTATTCTGGCGTTATAACGACCTTACTAACTAGCCTATTAGGTAGGTAAAACTAAAAAGTGAAAAATAAAAAACTTTTTAAAACTCAAAAGGTATAATTGTTACTATTGATAGTCTTGAATTTCAACGATTCACACCCAAGCTATTTACTTAACATGTTTTGAAACACATCGCAGGTTCTCAAACTATAGCGGACCAACCATTCTGAAAAACCTTCAAATTGCTAGTAGCAATTGCAATTTAAAAACTGGTAGAATTAGAATAGTTATTTTGAAAGATTGAAATAAGACTACGAAGCAGAACGAGATCGCCTATTTATTAGACACAACGCATTCTACAATCATGATAAATCAATATATATAATAAATCTGTAGAAAAGTCCTTTTTGTGTATCGAAAATATAAAAATGTAGCCAGGGTGGTAAAGGATAACCAACATAACCCATTGCCATCATTTTTGGATATTTTGTCTCTTTAGTTGTGCACGCATCACGTAAAATGTGCGAAAGCAATGTAGATAACTTTATACTTAATAAAAAAAATTGCAAAAAAATACTACTGACTTCCAAATACAAAAGTACAAAGAGTAAAATAACTTTATTTTTTGAAGTCGGTGTCTTCCGTAGGTACCATTTTTTTGCGTTATGGACACCGACTTCAAAAAATAAAGTTATTTTACTCTTTGTAGTTTTGTATTTGGATGTCGGTAGTATTTATTTGCTTTTTTTTTCACTTTTTAGTTGCACCTATCTAATAGTTACTATTTAGTAAGGTAACTTTAACGCCAAAATAGATTTCATGAAACTTGAACATAACCGGTGTAATGAGAGATCTGCGTTATGAAATGGTATAAACAATAAACAGACATGCGATTGCAGCAAACCCGAGAGATTTACCATTATTTATTGAAGAGTTCGGTTGTATATCTCCGAAATTCTTCATCAGATCTTCACCAAAATAAAATGGGACCAATTTCAAAACATACTCTTTCAAACAAAAAAAATAATTTTCAAAATCGGTCCACAATTGACGGAGATATCGGTCACACACAAAAAAAAAACAAACATAATGTCGAACATAGAACCTCCTCCTTTTTGGGAAGTCGGTTAAAAATTGTGCGTAACTTGAAGTAATACTTAGTTTTTTTTCATCGCAATGGTTCACTCTATCAAAAGTTAGATGAATTTAACGTGTTCAAGAAGTAAGATAACACACGCAATTCAGATACTCGGACAGTTGAACTCCATATTCGATAGATGGCGTTGTGCATTTGACGTCATTTTCTGAACGGCGGTGTTAAGATTCACCGCGAAAGAATTACCCTAGAAAAAAAAATGGTAGGTAGGTAGGGGGGTAAGCAGGGTAGGTAGGCAGTTGACGGGAGTGAAGACGCGGGCACAGTTAGTAATTTGTAAATTTATTCAGAACTTTATTAGAAAACCTTCTGTTTTTTCCTTCCTAGTGACATAGCTCTTGCGCCTTTAAACCTCTTAATCTTTTTGTGCAGGCAGTAAAGTTCAATTGAGAAGAAAGCTACTTTATGACTTGTAGGTGAATGCTTGCAGCTGCTCCTTGGGTAGGTTATGCTGAAAGAGTTCATGAAGTAGATAGTGAAACTTATGACTTGAGAACGTATGATGCAATTTATTACTGATATTATTACTTAATTTTATATACTTGTCGGGTTTAGTCAATAGTACGGACGTCAAAACAAAGCAAAAGCACGCCCCCAGGCGGCAAATCAAGAACTACTAAGCATTGGCGCGCTTTTCCAAACCACTTGCGGGTGGGGACAGCAGAATATGGCAGTTGAGTACTGACCGCCTCAGAGCTAAGACGTCGTAGAATCAGTGTCGATCCGTAATATTTCTAAGCTAGATTGTAACTGTGAATATTTGAATAAACCCAGTGTATCGAATAATTGAATAATTTGCGTGATTTTATTTTCACGATTACACCCACCGACCTGCCCATACACGATGTCTTAACCTAAGGGTATACATCCTGACTTCCCATAGTTTTGCATCTATCGGCCCTTGATGCCACATACTTTTATTTTTATACAATGCATACAATTATTGAATCCCAATTATTAAACAAACTGTTTATTTTAATAAAATCAATTTTCTTTGTTTTACTTTTCACTTTGTGACTGACCCATCACAAAAGTTCCGCCTTGGAATTTACGTTCAACTGAAATTCGGTTAGGCTGCCAGACGGACGGGCGTAATTTCAGTTGCTACTCTACGTTTTTACGGGGCGCTGACGCTTGCCTAGTTCCCCTCCCTCACCTCGTGCGCAATTCGGTTGAAATAATGTGCGTAAGTCAGCAAACGACTCATTTTAGTCGCCATGCATGTGGCAAAAACAGGGCAACAAACAACTTTAATATGAAACCGAATGCAGCGTAAATACGGCGACGAATTTTACGCGTCTCACAGCTCACAAAATAACGTTCTGTTCGTTCACCCTAAGTGGAAGCGAACTGTTTTTCTGCCTTTCATTTATTTACCTACAAATCCACCCCTAGTCTCTTAACCCTGAGTAATCTACCACCTTATCAATAAGACATATAACTGGAGGCAAGTATTAAGGAACATGAATTATGTATTAGGTTTTAACTGATGGCCGGTCGAGCTGCCTGGTCTGATACATTATTAAAATACTCTAAGTTATTACGGGCTATTGTTACTGAATTGTGCTGATATTGATTTTTATGTAAGATGGACGATTATTGTCTTTAGTGATATAACTTCATAGATGGAAGGAGTTTATGATGACTAAGGACCAGATTATATGCAACATAAAATCTAAAAAAAGGCATGAAAATTGCGTAAAATATTCATGTCAATTTGTAAAATATGTAAAAATCTAAAAAGGCTGAAAGAAATGACGTGAAAACTACACGAGTTCACATGAATACCCTAATTCTTTTCTATCTCTAACTCCTAGACACTATCTCAGAGCCACTTACAATCTAGACGGCTTAAGACCTAGCTCTAGCCTCCCTAGATCTCTAGGACCAAAATAAGTCCGTATAATGAAACTGGCTTCAAATTATGTGGTCTCTTAAGCCCTTTTATTTATTACTTAGGTCTTACTTTAGGGTTAGCTTACACCGAGAGGCGAAGCGACGCGATACGATTCAATTATACCTTTATTTACTACATAGCTCGTGGTTCAATAATAACAGACCTATATATAGAAAATATAGAAAATGCTGCTTAACCAAGAAGGCCCAAGTCAGCCTATGTGCCTGTATGTTGACAGGTACATAGGCTGATTTAGGCCTTCTTGGTTAAGCAGCATATGCCGAGGTCGGTGAATGAGTAACGATCTATTCCATACGGAGACTTCTCGGTGCATCGAAAAACACGTTAGGCCGTTGCTGCTGGCTGTCATTTGCATATCTTGGGAATTGTTAATTAAGCAGTACGCTTAGTCAGAAATCAAGAAATCAGACACTAGTCCTGCCAGGGTGTCAATGGTGAAGAAGACTATGTGCCCGCACCACATACCGCTGCGTTGTAGGTTCCGATTAAGAATCCAAATCTTTACGCAGTGATTCTTCTCCCATGCATCTTCTAAGGAATTCAAATACGCCCCGCGGCTTCACGAAGAAAATACATAGAATATGCCACACCGACGCACATGACATAAGTAGACAATTAATCCAATCAAAAGCCAGTAGAAACATTAAAAAAAAAAGTTGTCACCGATTATTTGCTCAGATGTCAGGCTAGTTCACCAGTGCGCTATTTAGAGTTGAGCAACAAGCATCGTCACTGAGCATCGCATATCAGTGTGAGCTAGCCTTTAGGATTAGATACTCTGGATGAGATAGGGCGTCAATTTTCTCCGAATAAACTAAGGTGGAAGGTCAAGGAGATTATTTTAAATGTTCATTTTTGGTTAGAAGTATCGTGAGGCTGAGAATAACTGGGGGTACCTCCTTTTGTGCACTTTTATTGGGTACGTGGGAGGAAGAAAGGTTAAAATATTTTCGGAATGGTAGCCGAAATAATAAGAAAATAATGTTTTTGCATTTACATTTTGCTCTAGCAGTAATATTCATCTAAATATTGTGTGTATGAGGTAATCTCTGGAGGTATCTACTTTACTCATCATCCTCATCATCATCAGCCTATTAATGTACCCACTGCTGGGACACAGGCCTCCTCTCTGGGAGAGGGAATGGGCTGTAATCCACCACAATCCATTGCGGGTTGGTGGATGTCACATGTCTTCGAATTTTTTGTTCTAGGACATGCCGGTTTCCTCACGATGGTTTCCTTCACCGTTTTTAGAGCGTTTTATTTTTTTATACGTTTCCCCACACTTGGAATTTCTTCCTGTATTGTGGGTGCTTTTACAAACATATAAACTTACATACACAAACATCTAGAGCCGGAACAACTATCTGCATATCATACAAATATTTGTTCCGTGCGGGAATCGAACCCACGACACGCAGCGCAGCAGTCAATCGCTCAACCACTGCGTCTGCCACTGCGCAACGTCTTCCGGTTCGCGGTCGCCACTCCAGAACTTTTCTGCCCCAACGGCCATCCGTTCTGCAAGCAATGTGCCCTGCCCACTGCCACTTAAGTTTGGCAATTCTTCGGGCTATGTCGGTAACGCTGGATCTCTTGCAGGTCTCTACATTTCTGATTCGATCACGCAAGGAAACGCCGAGTATAGCCCTCTCCATTGTCCTTTGGGTGACTGTAAGCTTTCTGATGAGGCCAATTGTGAGCGACCACATCTCAGAGCCATAGGTTATCACTGGCAACACACACTGGTCAAAGATACTGCCTTCTATTTACGATTTCATGCCCTATGTTATTAGTTTCGTCCGTAATTCTTAGTATTTTCAACTAATCTCCTACAAATATCAGGCCCCCAATTCCTAATTCACGATTATTTATTGGATCTGGAAGCAATTACCTAACTCGTGATTACAAAGGAACTTGTACAGCTTTTATCGGGTAAGTTTAGGTAACTTTGTCAGCGCTCTAGGCCGTGGACACGCCCGGGAATTATTGACTGGTCAGTGGGCAAGAGGATTGAGAGTAAGACTAGTTTATTTAGATTTTAGTAGGCACGATTGTAGCGAATATCTAAATATTGAAAGTATAAAATTGTAGTAGTGAAGCTTGTGAAAAGCCCAAGGAATGTTTCCGATATTCGCATGCCTTTTTACCCGACTGCGCGACGCAAAACAGGGTAATGTGTTTATCAGTGTATGTATGTATGTTTGTTCCTTTGTGGTGTTCTAGAGACCAAACGCGTAGGTAGATTTTGATGATTCTTACGTCAATCGATTCTTCTTAACCTTGCGAGTGTCCCTGGCTACATTAAAATTGAGAAAAGTGGAATTTGGGTGCCATATTGTGGTGGCCCAATTTTTTGTTTTCTTCCGAACCCTTCGTGGGGTATCAACATGAAGAGTTTTAATGTGACTAATAATAAAAAAAAAACCCGACTGCTTAAGAAGCGAACTAAAAAGATGTAAACAAGAAGAAAATCATGCTGTGCAGTCGAAGGATACTTACTGCTTTTGGTCAGCCAGCTCGCGAATATGTATCCTCTGACTGTACAGCGTGATTTTATTTATTATTAATTATATACTTTATTGTACACCACTTAAATATCTTTACACTTTTTTTTACTTTGATTTTCAAATTAACTTTTTATTTATTTTGTATTATTCATAGGCTCACGTTTGACTTGGTGTTATCTTATCTGATGCTAAGCGATGATAAGCTCGACGGTGAAGCACGCTTGCCTAGAAGTAACCTATTCACAGACCCCCAAGGTTGAAGGTATCAGTAAACACAGACTCCGGCAGGAAATTCCATTCCTTATCTGTACGAACAATTAAAGTATTCCCGAAACGCTTTGTGCGTATGGGTGGGATGTCCACTATGTACCGATGGCGCATCGCCGTACGTCTTGTAGTCCGATGATGGAAAGGGCTAGACAGAATTAAATTGTGAAATTCCTTCGCACACTCCCCAAACATTTTACAAGCTTTCTGAAACCCTATCAGACTAGCCTTTTAAGACACTATACTGGCATAATTTATAATACATAAGCTACCGATCGGCTTCGCCTGAATGAAAGTTGGAAAGAGACAAAAAAGTATCCTTTGTCCTATTCCAGGTCACGATCTACCCGTTGGGCCGTACAGAACCGTTCAGCCGTTGAGGCGTGATTGATTCACAAACATCCATACTTTCATCTAAGTATATAATATTTTATGTGCGATGATGGGTAAAGTAAGGCGCATCCTAAAACTTGACCTTCAAGACATTTTTTGTTGTATCAGAGAAAACGATATTGTACCTTCAGCCAGTTCACCTTTCTTAACGCTGGTTTCATACATACAGATTAAATAACTGCGTGATCATCAATTGTATTGACGATTCATAATTTATTATTGGGCAACAAATTAAAAAAAATGCTCCTAACCAAATCACATTTGATATTGTTTTATACATTACTGACATTTTTATATTTTTTGAACCGTTTTAATTTTTAATGAGTTTTTGACTATTTAAATTTTAATTATGCATTAATTTTATTTTGAGTTTTTATCTGTTGTATAACTTGATGTACCTATATAACTATGGACTGCAATTATGTCTGAAATAAATAAATAAATCTCTCGATAAAATATATAATCTCATCTTGAGTCACGGTTTTTGTTCCCAAACTGTGTGACTAAAGCCTGTCACAGTAGGCCGTGCTCGCCCGGCAGGAGGACCGAATTTTGGTCATGGTGACCAATTCCAGTGGAGACTAGCCAACGACGTGGGCAATAGTACACAAGACAAGTACTTTTAAATTGTAAAATTACCTTTCCTCATATAAACTTTAACCTATTCTAACTTAAAACAGACTAAACATTTCTTACTTGTTAAGACTTTGTAAACTTAGGGCTCGTTTACACAGAACATCCGTATTTCCAGGATCACTTTAACGGATCTGTCTTTACCGGAGGTAATGTTCACACCGCATATTCAGTATAGTTTTAAAGGATCCGTCGCTACTGAGGGTAATGTTTACTCCGCATAGTACCGTTCAAACGGATCCGTCACTACTGGGGGTAATGTCACGCCCCGCGTGGCTTCGATCCGATAAAACGGATCAGTATTTTAATACTGTTGTGTGTGTGTACTCGCTCATACAACAACTACCTACGCCATTGCCGACTGAAAACGTATACGTTTATGCGGACCCCTGTTTGAACGAGCACTTACGTTTCTTCCCTCAAGAAAAGTAAACCACATTATTTTTACAAGTGAACGAATAATAATTGCCGCCTCGCTATCAACATTCCTGGCACCGTCTGTTTGTCTGTCTGTTACAATTAAGTACAAAACTGGATGCCTTCGGTAATGGTGTGCTTCTGTAGCGATGCGGAATTTCTGATGTTTTGCTTTATGGTAGGAATAAAGGGAGATAGGACGGAGATTTTGTTTATGGTCGTATTGCTGTGAGATTTTACGGGTTCCTATATTTGATAGCCGAGTTTTGGTAAGGATTGAAGGAGCGTTCCTAAATTATGTTACCCAGTTACTGGGTTGTGAAGGTCAGAAAAGCAGTCGCTTCCTGTAAAATACTGGTACTCAGTTGAATCAGGTTGGACCGGAAGCCGACCCCAACATAGTTTGGAAGACGCTAGGCAGATTGGTAATACAATTGGTAATACTGCAGAAATAATGGCTCTATAGTGTCTGTGAAAGGGTGTGAGCCCAGTGTAGGTGTAGTACATGACGCGTCATCTCTACAATTTTTAGTTTCTAGGACATGCCGGTTCAGGGGAACTAAGGGTGCCATACACGGGTTCGTCTGGCACCCATGTGTTGGTTTGATCCCTGGGGTGGTCACGGCGTACAGTGTGTTCTGGTGCGCTGGTGATGAGGGATACTCCCCAGAGTAGGGTCCGGTGACGGACAGCCGCGGCAGGTCCGCGGTGAGTGCCAACGCGTGCCCGTGTTCCAGCCAGAAGCAGCACAGGAGGACACCGTAGAGTTTTAGTGGGTTGGAGTCCCACATAACTGCGTCTTCCCGTGGTAGCGCAGTATGCATGAGTATATCTCCTCGTTAAAAACAAAAACAAGAAAGGACATGGTAGAATGGTTAGGTTAGGTGTGTGTTGCCAGTGATCACCTATGGGACCGAGACGTGGTCGCTCACAATGGCCCTTATCAGAAAGCTCAAAGTCACCCAAAGGGCAATGGAGAGAGCTATGCTCGGCATTTCCTTGCGTGATCACGTCAGAAATGATGATATCCGCAGGAGAACCAAAGTTACCGACATAGCCCGAAGTTAAGTGGCAGTGGGCAGGGCACATTGCTCGCAGAACGGATGGCCGATGGGGCCGAAAAGTTCTGGAATGGCGACCGCGAACCGGAAGACGATACGTTGGAAGGCCTCCCACTAGGTGAACTGATGACCTGGTTAAGGTTGCGGGAAGGCGCTGGATGCGAGACGCACGGTATCGGTCAATGTGGCGACGCCTCGGGGAGGCCTATGTCCAGCAGTGGACGTCTTTCGGCTGAAATGATGATGATGATGATGAGAATGGTTAGTGCAGTAGTCATGAAGTAATTAATACAAAGTAAAGCTCTGACTGATTTCGAGACCAAGGCTGCTACCACTGGGTAAACACGCTGCCGTCACGACTTTATTTTGAAATATTTGAAATTAATGAAGAGAAAATTGTATTCGTACCAATACGCAGGAGCAGAAGAAGTCATACTGGTACGAACAAAATTGAAAAAAGAACATGTTTATTGTATTTTAACATGGCAACTACTTAAAAAAATAAATCAAAGATAGCCTTCACAAAAAACTTTATAACAAAAAAAATACAACCGACTTTCAAATAAAAACACTACAAAGTGAAAATTGCTTCAATTTCGGAAGACGGTTTTCCTGTTTTCGTTTCTTCGTTTTTTGACGAATTCGGAAGTCGGTAACATTCATCATGCATTTAAATGGGACCACATGACAAGCAACAGTTGAAAAAAAAAAAAAAACATTAAAATCGGTTCACCTATACTCGGCATTTTAATTCGATTCCAGATTTGACAATTTCAGTGTTGCAACGTTATGACAAGTACTAAATAGTGACGTTGCAAAATTATTCGATATGGAAATGGAATATTTCCGGATCGATTCTTCTCGTTTATAATTTTACTCTCGTAAACTAAGTATATCAGGAAATTAAATATTTCTGAACCGATAATTTAGTTTTGACGATTAATTAACGATCTGAGACTTTTCTTTTATAATTGTGTGTGAAATAAATAAAAAAATGTGATCATGAAGGAACATGACAAATAAAACAGATAGATGTATTATGGTAATAATTTATTTTATATATTGTCGCCGTCATCGCTATCGCTATCGCTGTCACTTTCTGTAACATTTATTATAAATGTGTCTGTGATATTGTCAATTAACATATCTAGCCTACTCATGTTTTCCTCTTCTTTGACAACATGGGATACGCATTTAGACCATTCGGTAGCCGTAATTTTTTCACACACTGATTGTTTATCGATTTTTGTGTTCATCACTACACTATTATATGTGGTATCATTATTTCACAAAATGACAGTAGCTAATGTCAAATCTGGAATCGAATTAAAATTCCGAGTATAGTAACAAGTTCTGAGGTAACAAACATAAAAAATATAGTCGAATTGATAACCCTTCTTTTTGGGAAGTCGGTTAAAAAGAACTACCAACGCAAACCATATTCTTTTCAAACCACACCAGCCTCAAAAGCATAAAATAACAAATACTTACACATAAAAGTCAAGGGTAAACATATTATACACACATACACAAATAATAAATATATTTAACGGTACCCAGAACCCATTTTGAAGGCAAAATATCTATGCGTTGAAAAATTGTGGTAGCCTCGTATGGAAAAATGCGTTAACCTATTTAAACGAGAGACCCAAGGGGGCAGTTACTATAAATAAGTACTTTTGGAGGGTAAGTGGGGAATGAGGGTAAAAAAGGGAGTATATATGATGTGTTGATGTTAAGGGTACCTTTAATGGTTTTAATGTTGGGATTAACAGGCTGCAACTGAAAAGAGAAATTGTTTATTGGAGTGAAGAAATTATAGCTAAGTTACAGAACATGGCCAATGTAACGTAGGATCGGTTCGGAAACAATAATACGACAAATACTGGAATGACAGTTTATTTTGCGGTACCACCGAATCACGTCACAGTAAAAATTGTAGACTATAGTAGGGTCGCTGGTTGCAGTTGGCTGTTCAAACTTGATTCCATATTATTATTAATTTTAATGTTGAGGGTGGAAGAATAAAAATAAAAAAAACAGGAGGCCTGTCCCTCTGAACGCCGCAGAGTAGCCAGCCAACACCACTCCGCGACGCCCTGCCTCGAGCGGACCGCGTCAGCCTTAACCGAACCCTCGGTCTTAGCCGAGCAGTTGGTTTAGCCGGACAGACAACTCCTGCCAGGCAAACAGCAGGCAGCCAGACAGTCTCTGGAGTCAACACTACAATCTCTGGTCCCCGCCAGACACCTCCTGAAGTTACAGAACAAAGACATCTTAGAAAATAAACTTAAATCAACACATGTTTTACGGTTACACAGAACATACAAACACTTGCGTTACACATACATTTGTTTTAACAGGTAAGACCCAAGCTAACAAAAGTAGTCATAAATTGCTAGATGTACAGTCCCAAGTAACGGGTCTGGGTAGAGAGATTCTATTAAGTATTTTTACTGCATGAACACTGGTGAAAATTTTAATAAATTTGTACGGGTTACCGGGACTTTGAAAAACTCTCCCTAGGTCCTAACCGTAGCCTCCTGTATGGAACGAGCAATCCCAAGTTCAAGTAACGCTTGCCGAGATCTTTCCGGAGTTGGGTGTCCGTCCATTTCTTAGAGACACCTCTGTATCTCGGCAAGCACTTTAAGCTGTTGGTCCCGAATGTCATTTGATGATTTTTGACAGTCGTTACGGGTAATCAGAAGCCAGAGAAACTGACAGCAGTTTTGCTAAGGGTTATCAAGTTACCCAGCTACTGCGGCAACTTTAGTCTGGTTTGTGGAGGTCAGATACTTATCTGACCTCCACAAACCACTCGCCACTCCATGTGTTGACGATGCTACGTCAACTGCTCAGTTACAGGAGTGAATAAATAAAATACGTGGACTATAACAATCTGGTGTAATTACAGAAATACGATATTCAAATAAAATGTACTGTCTTCGATAAAAACGTAGTGATTTTGAGTAACGCGATGCTTGGAGCGAAAGGATGCATCTTGGCATAAAAAAAACAATACAAATAAACATTTACCGACTTCTAAAGCAGTCTCTTCTTGTTTTCTGAAATCAGTGTCTTTAGTACCAATTTTTAAAATTTTTCGACACCGTCTTTGGAAAACAAAGTTAGTTTTCGCTTTGTAACGTTTGGCTTTAGAAGCCGGTTATATTTTTTGGATTTTTTTATTTAATTTTTCCGTTTTTAGTTTTGGTACCTCATATTACCCTGAAAATCATTTATAGCCATTTCGATTATATAAGCCCAAACACGATTAGGATACATTGTTTCATTATGGAGTTCCAGTGCCTTCCAGGTTCTAGTGCCAGTATGTGTGGGCTTCATCATTAGATCAGTTCGATGGTACCATTTTCATCACTACCATTTATTTATACATAATTATGTATTTGCTTGATCATAATCGATATCGCTTAACTATTCGAGATATCTTATACACAAGTCATACTTATTAAGGAGTTTCATATTGGATATCTGTGGGCTTCTTCATCAGTTCCACTTCACCAAATAATATTTTCTGATTGCAAATATGTCTGCCTGTAATATTTTAGGAGTTCCCTCGATTTCCATAGGACCCCATCATCAAATTGTGACTTGGTTTCTACGGGACTATCTCGAGAGAATACACTTTCAAACAATAAAATAATTTTACAAATCCACCTAACTCAGACGGAATTGCCCGAATGGATAATAAAAACCGGCCAAGTGCGAGTCGGACTCGCGCACGGAGGATTCCTTACTTAGTAATAGAGTCCCGTTTTTATCCGAATTGAGAACCTCTTCCATTATGGGATGTCGGTTTAAAAAGGAGTGTTCCATTGTGTGTAATATACAACACTTCTATCCATGAGCGAATAACAAGTTTGAGGTTCTTAGCTACAACAACAATCTGCATTTAAAATGCAACACAATATATATCTCCTTTATAATATTAATCCGAGTACTTTGTTCTGTAAAGCATGTGCACACAACAATATGCGCTAGTATTACGCAGCTTATCTCGAAATAGTGCAGCTTTAGGTGTAACGACACCTTTAGTGTTTGCTGGTGAAGCTAAAATTAGTTTGTAGAAGTGTTCTTTATGCTAATGTATGTTATCATTGACTGGGAATTAACGTACCTTAAGCGTAATAGCATATTCAACTTATCTTGCGTTTTCTGTGAAAAATAAACACTTTTCCTTTTTTTTTCTTACACAGAAAGCTCACTGGATGTAATCGACCGTAGGAGCCCAATTGTGGGTTGGTTAATGTTTCATGATTTCGCAGTTTTGATTCTTGAACATGCCTGGCTTCCTCACAGTGTATTCCGACTATGTTTTGAGAGTCAAAACATAGTCGCATAAAGCTCAAATATTGAGCTCGGGTTGGAAATCAATATTCCCAAACTTGGCTACCATTTGGTCTTTTCTCCAGTCATCTGCATTTCCGCGTCTAGCCATTCAGGCTTACTGATCCAAATCAACTTGAGACGTAACGTCGTGACGCCGACGTCGCACACTTTCTACCGACGATTCATCTTAATCATCATCAGCCTTTTAATGTTCGCACTGCCGGGACACAGGCATCCTCTCTGTGAGAGGGAATGGGCCTTAGTCCTCCACGCGGGCCCAGCGCGGATAGGTGGATGTCACATGTCTTCGAATTTTTGGTTGTTGGACATGCTGGTTTCCTTACGATGTTTGCCTTCACTATTTTTAGAGGATGAAATAATTTACACAAAGCAAAACACTTGTCTGGGTTCGAATCCACGACCTAAGACACGTAAGTCGAGGCAGTTACTGGCACTGGGCCACCACTGCTCCGACGATTACCCAGATCTAAACGCAAAACTTAAAAAGCCCTTAAAAATTTTACTACTCCGAAAATCGTCCGAGAACACTTTCTAAAAACATGAACGTAACAAGTTGGACCAGGTTTGTGTTATGATAAACCAGTAAAAAGTCCATCATAATAAAAGGGGCTGCAGCTTCGAGATAGGTTCTAAACCAATTGAGAATGGAAGCTTTGAACGGTGCGGTTAAACAAACCCTGGAGTGACGGCTTGTGCGGTGTCGTGAGCGAAGCGGGGGCGATCAATGAATGTTTTCTATGTGAAAGTTCTTGCGTATTTATAAACCAAGTTTAAGGTTAACCAAGGTTTTTGTCTGACACTCTTCATAGTTCTTTTGGAGACCCTGAGCAGTAAGAGCCGTTTCTATGATATCCCAGGGTCATAATCTATCACTTGTAAGTGGCAACACATAGGTCCAAATTAAACACTTTAATTTTGAGATACTAGAGTCATTATCATAATTTCAGCCGAAAGACGTCCACTGCTGGATTTAGACCTCCCCAAGTGTCGCCACATTGATCGGTCCTGTGTGTCTCGCATCCAGCGGATTTTTGCAACCTTAACGTTCCACCTGGAGTACACTAGGGTATTTTAGACCAAATAAAATATTGTTCCCGCTCCGCTTGTCCCACAACACAGCTGATCTCAACGATGTAAAAATGCTGTTTGCTAAATATGAATTCCCATTAAGGTGATGGTAACGCCGTGGTTGTTCTAACGCCTGTTGGATTTTAATAGCAATGAATTTACATAACAAAGATTTAGTGCGAGTAAAGTTTAAGGCACTAGTTCGTAGAAGAAAGTAGAATTTTACGCTACTGTTTTAAACGTGAAAAGATGGGAATGTTTGCATAATTTTATACAGAAAAAATGGTAATATTATTTCTAAACTGGTGGCTTTTATGGTATACAACTGCTGAACAACTGAAAAACAGCGAGTTGGACTAAAGAGATGTGAACTAGAGGAACAGATATCCCATTTCTCCACACTCGGTTGTAATGGACGGTGACCTGTATACGGATGGACCGACTTCGGAAAGCAATGATTAACCTTGACTTAATGAGCTGTTTCATTACATAAAGCAATCAAATCAATATAAGACAGAAGGAGCCGGTGCCAAAACTAAATAGCGTATTTATTTTGATGCCATTATTTAATTGTTTATTATTACAAGCTTTATATTATTTATTTATATGTATATAAAGAGATGAGAATGTTGAGATGGATGTGCGGCGTGACGAGATTGGACAAAGTGACAGTTTGAAAGTGGTGCCAGTGACAGAAAAGTTGAAAGAAAACCGTTTGTCCTGGTATGGCCATGTGATGAAGAGGGATGAAAGGTATGTTACTAAAAGAGTTAAGAATATAAATGTGGATGAATGCAGATAGAGACAAAGGCCAAAGAAAAGATGGGTAAATTGTGTGAGGAGTGATATGAAAGAAAAGGGAGTCAGTGACAGTACGGAAGAAGAAAACGTATTGCGCCTACCCCAAGTAACATGGCATAAGGGCAGGAAGATGATGATATATATAATTTTATATAACTTACGTTCGTATGTGTGTGCAACTAGTATATCTTTTCAAGCACTACATGGGATCCGATTATGCTGAAACTTGGCGTACTTATGTAACACTGAAATAACTTTGTACTATGGAGCTGCAGCCAAAAGAACACGTATTGGTAAGGATAACGACACCTTTAAATGTCAATTATCTAAGAACAGTATGACGTTAAAGCCCTATCTAACGATGTCTTAATTATAAAAATCCGTGAAGTGGTTTGAAAGATAAGAGGTAATAATAGTACATTGTGTATTAAGGGCGGTATGTAAGGAATTACGATCGAGGCTCTTTCTGAGTCGAGGTTCGTAATTCCCGTACCGCCCGTGATACACACAATGTTTTTCATCACATTTGCGAGTAATAATTATGAATTATAGCTTTAATACACAAGTCAGCACAGCTGTTATTACGAAATACGTGAACCTTTTTTTTAAGCGGTTGGCGAATTTTTGCCCACACCACAGATTATACAGTGTTTCGTTCAGAAACTTTAAGGGCAAATACTTACGTAGGTATACAGCCATGACGGAGTGTAAAAAGAATTAAATAATTTCGACGTTTTCATACAATAACTATTAAAATCGATTATTAAGAACATTAGTAGAGTATTTAAGTAACATGTAGCGAGATTGCAAAGAAATTCCTGTTTAGATAACATTTTAAGACAATTTTTCAATTTCGTGTAAACTCCTTGCTTGAACTTGCATGACCTGTGTGCTGTGCTGTAAATTAAAAAAATATTACTTACCACCCTTGGGTTTCATGACAAACAAAAAAGCCCGAGGGTTTTATATGGGGCATTACGGCCAAGTTAACCTGTATGTTTTGATACTGTTTACGTGCAAGTGTGATGAAAAGAATATTACAAACATACATACAAGATAAGTGCGAAAAACATAGGTAACCCTTTCCTTACAGCCGGGTAAATAGTTATATATAATAATTTAATCAAAAATGTAAACATAACATCAAAAATACATCGTTAAATATGGTTTTAGTCAGTCAGCTCGCGAATATGTATCCTCCAACTGCACAGCATGATTTTCTTCTTGTTTACGTATTTTTAGTTAGATTTTTAAGCAGTCGGGGTTTTTAATGTTTTAGGATTCCGTACCTAAAGGATAAAAACGGGACCCTATTACTAAGAGTTCACTGTCAGTCTGTCTGTCTGTCTGTCATCAGGCTGTATCTTATAAACCGTGATAGCTAAACAGTTAAAATTTTCACAGACGATGTATTTCTGCTGCCGCTATAACAATAAATACTAAAAACAGAATAAAATAAATAGGTATTTAAGTGGGGGTCCCAACAAATGAGATTTTTTTGCCGTTTAATGCGATAATGGTACGAAAGCCTTCGTGTGCGAGTCCGCGCAAATGGCCGGTTTTTAAGTTTACAATCATAATTATGAAGTCTCCGATTTAGTGTATTATTAGAGTCAGTGCTCTAATTGCATAATACTAACCAATGCCAATGACTTCGGAGTAGAATAATGGATATTTTATAGCAAAAGTGATATTTCCGATTCTCACACGGGTGAAACCCCTGGCAGAAGCTAGAAGCCTAGAAGCCCATATGTTGGTTCTTACGTCCAAGATGTACATATGTATCCATGGACGACATACTTGTAGCTATACCATGTGGCTTTACTATGCTACTTCAAGACATAAAGTACGGGCTAAGTGATACAGATGTTTATGCGTTGCTCGTAAACTGCGGTCAGTATGCCGTGATGTATGTTCCCCACTTCTTGGTACGTGTGACTTTGAGTAATGGTATGGGACACTTATTACTTATAACTAAAGTTGGGGCAGTCTTCGAGACACAAGTGGGTAGGTTAGTTTAAGACAAGTGCAAATGAGAAAGTGTATAAAGAGATTTTTCTTCAATCGATCTGTTGTGTTGTTGCACCTAAAACTATTAATTACTTGCGGACGCCTCGCGGTTTCACTACGCGGGTTCCCGTTCCTGTGGGAACACAGGGATAAAAAGTAGCCTATGTCACCCGGGGATAGTGTAGCTTCCCAACGATTAAAGAATTTTTGAAATCGGTCCAGTAGTTTTTAAGTTTATTCGTTACATACAAAACAAACAAATCTTTCCTCTTTATAATATTAATATATATATTATTAAGTGTAAGTATAGAAGTATAGATAACTAAAGTTGGGGCAATCTTCGAGACACAAATGGGTAGGTTAATTTTAGGCAAGTATTGAGCACCAGAGAAAAACTCTTTATACACTTGAGAAAACAAAAGTAAAGTGAATAAAGAGTTTTTTCAACACACTTGCTCATAAAGTGGCTCTAATTTCACCGCAATTAGGCACATAATGACACCTATTATCAAACTGTGACTTTTTCATTACTATTATTCACAAGTGAGATAAAGAGTTTTTTTTTTAATTTATTGGTTGAGTTGCTTTGTTCTTAAAAAAGTTTCGATATAAAAAAGATCGTGCTCAATAGTACAAATGCAACACATTTCATGCAACTTCGTATTTAAATAGATAATATCAACTTGTATGTGTTTAATAAATAAAACTTTCACTTAAATATAACTTTTGTTTTTGTCTGTAATAAAGAAAACTTGAAATTCCCCATTTTGTACGTGCCTAAAACGCTATCCGCGAAAAGCCAAAAAAAAGATAATTCATTATTTTTAGTCTATGGCCGATCGCCATTGTTAGATGCGCGCGCGGATAGATAGATAGATAGATAGATTCATTTATTTGCCTGAAATATGCTATTGTACAGATCTTATAATACACACATAATAGTTCTTCATATTCCACCTACTAAATTCGGCATGCAAATTTTGTGATCATAATAATTATTCTAATTTCCTCAATTTAAACAAAACAATTGAACTCCAATGTCAAAAAATACTAGATCAAAAATTATAAAACAATAAAATTTAAATTACATATGTCAAAGAAAAATAATTAAATTACATTAATAAATTATAATTCACTCAATTTAAATACAATTAAATTCCAATGTCAAAAAAAATACTAAATCAATCATTATAAATAAATTATATAAATCAAATTACAAATGTCAAAAAAGAAAAAATAAAAACAATAAAAACAAATTGTATAGATGTCAACATGAGAACCAAATCATTAAATCGATTAAAATAAACGTGACAAATTTATTTTTCATGTCATGTAATTTTCCCATTTGTCCTATAGTTCATAAATTCCTCAATAGTATAAAAACAACCTTACGGAGGAAAACTGATTAATATTGCCCGCCATTGCGAAAAAAAATTTCCAACTCGTTTTCACTGTTGGAAATTATATTTTAGTATTATTTTCTTCACAAGTGTGCTGAAAAACGTCGTATGATACACGTGTGTATTGACGATTACCGTCCTCGGCTCTCTTAAGACCCTCACCTAACGGCTCGGGTCTCAATTGCGCCTCAGCGGTAATCACCAACATTACACACTTGTACCATAATGTACTATTCTTCAATCGATCTGTTGTGTTGTTGCACCTAACACTATTAATTATTGGTTTCTGCACCATTCAAAGGTCGACTAATAGAAAATGCCTAAGGCATTAAAGTCTGCCTCTGTACGTTTTTTGAATGAAGTATTAATCTGTCTTTAACCTCAATATTTTTAAATCACAGTCGGTGTTTGTAATTTTGTAGGAAGTGGTATGTATTGTAAGATTAAAGTAATTTGCACAGCTATCTATTTTGAATTAACCTATAAACTTAAAATGAAGAATGCACCCAAAAATATAATTTATTTATTTTGTGTAAACACGAATAGCTTTGGAACAAGAATAGCTTTTCCCTTTGTGCGAACATCAGCTTGCCAGCAAGGATTTCACAACCCCGGACACACATAAAAATCCTTAATGCTGAAATCTCTTTTAATGCACCCTACCGAAACTGTAATAAAAGCGCCTTCAATCATCCTATTAGCATAACAAGGAACTCTGCTTACTCCCAAATATAAATCGTAGCGTAACATCCATTCATACCACGACCACATTCAAAGAGGAAATATTAAATTACTTTTTGCGAGAAAAGAATGTTCGCTCACTTTTTCAAAGTCTTTGAAATCATTTAATTACACTGAAAAGTGTAACCTTTTATAATTAATGTAATTAATGTGATTTTTGTAATTCGCCTTACAAGTATAATTAGGTGGCTACTGCTCCAGTATTTTTGTTTTTGACTTTTGCTTAAGTGTTATTAGATTTGCTTGTTAAGTATTCTCGGTTGTCGCTACCGGGAATTTTAAATAGGGCTTTTTCTTTGTGACTCTTTGCTAAAAAGTCAGATTTTTATGTGGAAAGGTTAAATTTCAGTTTCTGCGGTCGGTCATTGGATGGGTGGCTGACTATTCTATATTAAATAAACTTCTTCCATAGGTCTTGCAGAGAGTTTTCAGAGCTAACAGTTAACGTTAAAATGCGGTTACTGCGGTCAGACACTGTAAGGATGAACATACTGAATATTTAAAAAAACTTGTTTATAAACATTTCCCGTAGTCTTGCAGAGAGTTTCCAGATTAAAAAAATCTTGCAAAGTGTAATATATCTATACTAATATTAAGTGTTTGTTTGAACGTGCTAATCTCAAGAACTGCTGGTTGGAAATAATAAAATATTTTTGTGACGGATAGTCCATTTATCGAGGAAGGTTATAGGATACATATAACAGCATGCTACAACCAATACGAGTGGAGCACAACAAAAAGAACCTTTTTGAGAGCGTCCGTTGCGTGCGCTGCGTAACGCAACAATCATGTATGTAGGGTATGTATGGTAGATATGAGTACATAAGTAGCCAGTTGACGAGAGCGAAGCCGCGTGGGACAGCTAGTTTGATATAAAAGTGTTAAGGTAGGTACTTTAAAAGTTCTTTATAATCGTAACAATCTTAGATGACGTTTCTCATTTTACATGCCGCGATAACTTATGTACGTAAGAAATTTAAAAATCTAATTCATAATCTTAATTAATTACTATGTTACCCATATACATTATAACAACGAGTATCATTCGTAAGCATCAAGTTTAATTATTATTATACTTTATAAAAGATAGCTTGATCTCAGCGACATGTCAAACTGACGTATACGTAATTGTAAACCCAAGCGCTATTGTTACTGTATTGATTCTGACAGCTGTCGCAGAGATCAAGCTATCTTATATGAAGTATAAGTATTTTTATAACTGTCAAATACGACTTCTTAGATTGTCACGACTATAGTGCTTCCCATTATAACCGACTTCAAAAAAAATGATTGTATACTGTTACGTTCACACTAAAGTTTTAACTTTAGCTAAAATAGGCTGGTCAAATTCTCTTCAAGGCTGTTTAAACCCTCTAAAAACTTGCCTTTTAACATTAACTTGAAAATTAACCAAACGTTACAAAGAGCTCAGGAAATTAACATAATCTAAATAATAATAATTTTAATTAGACATTAGCACGGGGGTGTCTGAAAGCTTTATTAAAATATTATTAAAGTAAGGCCAGTAATTATTTTTAAAGGCCTATAAGGTTGTATTAGACTACGGCATTAAGATGTTTTGTGTTGCCGAAACATTTATTTGGATGGTGGGATTAAAGAAAACATGCTTGTAAGATGGGTGAAAATTTTGAAGGTGACTTGGACGAAGTATTTCTTTCATAATAGAGATATATTTATTTAACAAAAACACCAGAAAGACGTTACGTCTGGCTTCTGATTAAGCTTCTGATTGCGTGTGGTACAAAGTAAAAAAAAATCGCAGATTGTATTATGTAGGTATCTACATAGCTTGACCATATACAACATAATGCACTAACTCATACACTTTCACACACAATATATTAACAATAGTACATTATTGTAAGGGCCGGGTAATAAGCAATTGCAGGTCGAGTATGAGATTGCCGAGCCGTAGAAGAGGACTTCACTAATACGAGACAGGCAATTGTCATTTCCGCCGAGGCAAATATAGTGCTTTTCACAAAAGAATGCAGTGAAATAAAACATAATTTTTATATTATTAAAAGTTACAACAACATTGCTGGAGCGTTATAATGTTCCAAATTCAAAAAACGCTGCTGCAATGGATTTGATTTTCTCTGTCCGTAAATTCGATACCTCGCGTGTTCTGTTTTCGAAAATAATGAAAATATTTCCATGCATGTTCGAGAAAACTACATAAATGTTAGTAAAAGAATACAAAAAAAAAATCGTGACACTACTATTATTTATTCTATGGTGACACCGCTACTTCAAAGTCACAGACTCAGCCAGAACTCTGCAGCAGTGGTTCACAAAACACAGTATAACCTGCTCGCTATTACAACCCAGATGCTGATGGCAGTGGCTCACCAATCCGCTTAAATATCTGATAATAATCATGCCAATATCCTATCAAAGAAACTTATATTTGAAACACCATATGCGAACCAAATACAAATATGAACGACTCAAACCGAAATCTAAAACTAAATCGATCTAAAATACACCGTTGTTTTAACCAAAGTGCCTAAACATTAAGCAATAACGTATAACTTTTGTCAGATTTATGACTTTTGTTCCGGCTTAGGGTTCCGTTGGAAAATAATAAAGCCCGACATTGTTTAGTTAGAGAGTTTCCAAGTTCGAATTATTATTGTGTTATGATTATCGGGAATTGGTGTGTGTGTGTGTTTGCTATAGGGATTATGTTGTACCCCTATATGTTTAAAGGGGCTTGAGGCTAAATGGTAAAAGCGATATTAAGCAACATTTGCTGAAGCCGGTATGTGGACCATCCGATACATTCTAAGATCCCTACGTGCCTCAGGAAGCACGTTCAGCTGTTCTCTCGCCTGTCCTCCGTAGATCTTCTACTGTCATTATAATAATAATCCCCCCACCGCAGTATCTCTACGTTTTCGTCGTGGTGGGGCTTGCGCGCTTAAATGACCCCTAGGTCATGGCTCATGGTCATCAGGTCAACATGACTAAGGCGAGGGTCCAGACTAAGAGAGATACAATCCGCAGGGCAGCTTTTTGGCGACCTGGTGGGCAGTAGCGACCCCACGGACCTGATATCCAGGGAGAAGTTTTGTCCTTCAAATCGTTTCCGGCTTGCCTTTATTGGCCGGTTGGGGTGAAACTGACGGGGAACAGAGCTCCCACCTCTCTCTTGCCTTCATTGGCTGGCTTAGTGGCTTGAGTGGAGAATCGCAAGAGCAAACGTGCTCGGAGGAAGGAAGTTAACCCAGTAAGATGCTGGTAAGGATCTTGACATACTTGAGATAGCCTTGGCATACCTCTCCACTCCACAAGCACCTTCGTATATGTTGCCCCCTTGGCGCTACATCCCTAAGGTGCTAGCGACTGTTTATGGGAGAGCACATTAATTATGTGTGCAAGTCATCCCCTTTTTATAACCGTGTAGATCAACAGTGGTCAGACAGGGGCCAATAGTCCTTCTATAGTTATAGGTAATCGATCCACGAAACCTTCCAAACCCATAACCCAATGTGTTTTGTCTCCATATTCTGCAATAGTCCTGCACCAGCTGAGTATTGTCCTTAGGTGCTCGCGAGTGCATACAGGGATAGTTGCCGGTTGGTGTAACATCTCATCCTACATGTCTAACAAGGCCTCTGAGAGTTGGTTTCGGCTCGTGGTACGCCTTTCAAAGATCCAGAACCCTAGGATCCCGCAAAAATAATAATACATTTATTTCAGGCATGACAGGTAGGCAGACATGGCCTATAAATAAATACCTTATCCTAGACATACATATTATTATATCAAAACAATTACAATTAAAAATGTAGAGCACACGAAGTGATGACTGTGTTGGCGTAACTTTATGCTGCGTGGTGTCGCGTATCCATCCACAACAAAGTGGCCTTCATTGGCTTCGACTCTACGGTCACTAAGCCGTCCTTGTCTGCCTGGCCTTTTTTGGTAGCTGGGGGCACCATACTGTGAGCCGGTGCACTGCGTCTCTTTGATGCCCTCTCGGTTCTTTGCACTTTTGGCCAAATTCAGAAGCCAGGCAAACAGTATTACCATTTGGTATCGTATTGCCCATTACCTAATTGGTTAGTGGATATCAAATAGCTTTTAGTAACGTACTGGTAGCAGATGCATTTGGTTCAACTGGAAGTTGACTCCAATAAAGTTAGGAATAAGCCAGCGGCGGCGTCTAGTGGTCAAAAGTACAAACGCACGCTTGAGAATCCTGAATTTGATATCATTTTAGGGGTGTTCAGTTTTATCATGCCAAAGTGAAATGGGAGACCTCATTTCGTGCTTTTACTATGTAATCCTTGTTGGTATGCTGGTGATAAATAAACATTTTTTTTATTTTTTATTTCGCCCTGTTATAAAACCATTTCATCGGATAGACGTTCACTACTTGTCATAATCCTGCCCCAAGCGTTACCGACTGTGCGTCCCGCTTCCAGCGTATTCACGCAACGTTAAATAAGTCTTCAGAGGCCTTAGTGCGAGTTTTTACTCACGCTCAATCGCGTTAACGTGTACGTCATTTTGTATTGAAATTGGATAAGCGCCGTCAGGTGTCGGTAAGGAGAAACCTCTTTTTTTGTATTCATTTTGACATAAGAGATCGTTTACGTTAACGCGATTGAGCGTGAGTAAAAACTCGCACTAAGGCCTCTGTATACCTTAACCTACTACTATTATAAACGTGAAAGTTTGCTAGGATGGATGGGTGGATGAATGTTTGTTACTCTTTCACGCAAAAACTACTGAACGCATTTTGATGAAATTTTACAGAAATTTAGCTAACACATCAAAATCAAAATCAAATAGTTTATTTCGAATAAACCTTATAGATATACTCTTGAATTTTCAAACAAAACAAATAATTAAAAAAATTAATTTACACGTTTTTATTTAGTTATCATTTTTATTATCGAATTATTTTTAAACTTAGAAGTGGTATGTATTATTGTAACCACCTCTTAAAACCCTGTATTTTGATACCCCACTTGATGGGTTGGGAAGAAAACAAAAATTGGTTCCCGCACAATAATATGGCGCCCATAATCCGCCATGTTTGTTTTTTTAACTTTACCTATCTAAGAACACTTGGGCGGTCAAGACTTATCTAACGATGTGTTAATTTTATTAATTGGTCTAGCGGTTTAAAATATATGATGTAATAAAGAATATTACATACATACATACAAGATACGCGCGAAAAGCATAACCCTTTCCTTACAGTCGGGTAAAAAGATGAATCCAGATGCACATCCGAAAGCGTCAGTAGGTCGCTATGGAGAAGAATGGCAATAAATTCCACGGAGTGACGGCACATAGGCTATAATGTATAAAGATATTGGGAGAAGTACAAATACCACGTGGTGGAGCCTCAGGCAACAGCTAGTAGGGTTATAGGACTTTTCAACCTTACGCCATCCGGTACGCGTTACCACTCCAGTACCTTTCAGCCAGTCCCCAGGCTGTAGTCGGCTACAACTAGGTATTAGAATAAGACTGAATAAAAAATGGAATTAAATGTTATTGCGACATCTTTCTATCAATCATTTTCGTGTCTCCAACGCCTTACCAAACTTTAATCATACCTACCTGAAAAGATGTCACATCTGAATTTTTTATGACAAAAAAGAGACACCTAAAAAAGCCACCAGCAATTCTTTGTTTCCATCTTATCGCGAATGATTCATAACGTTGTTTTTATTGTTTCAGGTAAAGACGATAAAACTCGGGCGAATGTTAGTAGTAAAATTATTGTAAGTATTATGTACTAGCACTGAAACGACTTTATTGCCGTCAAGTGTCGGAATGGTTTATGATACAGTGTGTTTGTTATTATTAAGGTAAGATGATTGGAATTTTTATTATAATAAAGTAACTAGACATGTGACAAGAACTTTCAACATCTATTTTAGCCAGTAGATCTCCAATGCTGGACATGTGCCTCCTTCAAGCGTCACTACATAGACCTGTCCTTTTTGTTTACGGGAGAAACCTTCAAAAGGCGCCTCGAATATTGGCGAAAAGGCTAGGGATTGCGGGATTATTACCTCACTAAAACCACCCCGGTGATCTCCATCAGCACTTAGAAGGGACCCCGTGACCTCTAAAAAGACCACCCCGGAACCCCCTCTGTTCAAAGCCTGTTACGGCACGTCTCTGGGGAGATTAATAAAGCACCTCCCCTGAGCTTCCTCCATAAGTTTGGCAATTCTTCGGGCTATGTCGGTAACCCTAGTTCTGCAGCCTCCTTCTGTACCATTACGGTCTCACAGAAGGCGCTCATTTCCTTCCAGTTTTCTGTTTCTGCCAGCCTGGCTCTCACAATCGACCTGTCCTGTGCTTCTCGAATCGGACTCCCGCGGCCTTCACAAGGTCATTGGTTCACCTTCTAGAAGGTTTTCCGTAAACGCATATCAACGCAATATTTTGACAGGTAGCACCTTTTATTGTTACTGAGACAAGTCCATAATTCTGACAGAAATACAATCATCAGAGACCATTATATGCAACATAGAAAGTTCGAAATATGCATGAAAAGCCCTTAAAATATGCACGAATGATACTCTCTCCCACATTCCCTACGCGACAGCCCTTCTCTGAATGTCTTCAAGCGGAAAATCAAGGATCATTTTCTTTCGGAATGACATAATATTAATATAATATTTATATATATATTTTTACTTATGTATGTATGTATATTTATGATTAATTTTATATTATTCTAAAACTGTACACTGGACAACTTCTCTTCTTTCTTTTGTAAATTCTCTGTTACTTAAAAAAAAAAGAAATACCTGTGTCTTCCTTTGTCATTATACACACCCTTCATTCCATAAAACTAAACCAACATACGTACGAACTTGAACTTCACAAAAGAAAAACAATTTCAACTAGAAAGGTACAAAATATAACTAATATATTCTTAGAAGCAGCAATACCAGTTTCTCTAAATACCAGGGCGACATTACGCTCGGGAGGTCCTAAAAGAAAATGGCCGACGAAAATTCTCGAGCACAGGAATTTTCTTACTTCATTTCAGCTGAAGGAAATTAGAGAAAATTGTGATTTTGTTATGGTTTAGATTAATTCTGTTGTAAGAAAATGTTTACTGTGTTGAGCTGTAAAATGTGTAGGGCACAAGATTTCTGAGAGATCTATCAGAATAGTAGAGAGGGCTATTTTTATAGGGAAATTATTAACTGGGTGAAAAATATACTGAATGGGCGACTATTATACTGAGTAAGTAACTATTTATCCAGTTTGAGAAAAACCTTTTAGGAGGTCGTTGTGAGCTGCGGTAATAATTTTTCAACACACTTGCTCATAAAGTGGCTCTAATTTCACCGCAATTAGGCACATAATGACACCTGTTATCAAACTGTGACTTTTTCTTTACTATTATTCACAAGTGAGATAAAGAGTTTCTTTTTTTATAATTTTGGCTGAGTTGCTTTGTTCTTAAAAAAGTTTTGTTACAAAAAAGATCGTGCTCAATATTATAGTACAAATGCAACACATTTCATGGAACTTCGTATTTAAATAGATAATTTCAACTTGTACGTGTTTAATAAATAAAACTTTCACTCAAATATAATTTTTGTTTTATAAAGAAAACTTGAAATTCCCCATTTTGTACGTGGCTAAAACGCTATCCGCGAAAAGCCAAACAAAAATTCATTATTTTTAGTCTATGGGCGGTCGCCATTGTTAGATGCGCGCGCATAGGAAAACTGATTAATTTTGCCCGCCATTGCGAAAAAAATTTCACAACCCGTTTTCACTGTTGGAAATGATTTTTTTGTATTATTTTCTTCACAAGTGTGTTGAAAATCGTCGTATGATACACGTGTGTATTGATGATTACCGTCCTCGGCTCTCTTAAGACCCTCACCTAACGGCTCGGGTCTCAATGGCGCCACAGCGGTAATCACCAACTTTACACACTTGTACCATAATGTACTATAATTGTATTAGGGGTTCTATTTCAGCATATTATACTTTTGAAAATAGCAGAAAAACCGGTAAGGCGATTTCGCTGTACGTTTATTTGTCTGTCTTTAGTTGTCTGCTTTTCAAGCCTCTATCTGGTAAAGAGGATGGCCTGAATTCTTTACTTTGACCCAGACTCCCAACTTACATAATAAAACATAACATTTTTTATGAAGGCATAATAAAAGTTTTGCAGAACTGCCGAGCATTATACATACGTACCTAGTTCATATGCTCGTATTCAGCGTATGCCTATAAAACCCATTTCACCCAGTTGACTGTAAATACCCACTATATATTTTATTTTCACAGAACTCTTTTACACATAAAAATTCAATTTAAACGCATAGAAAATTGTGGATTCGCATTCAGTTGGCACTTCACATTTAAACCCTGTTCAGTAAGCCCAAAAAACACTTCATGTTTTGACATGACAAAGCCACACAGAGGTGCGCAAAATAAAAAACGTATGGGAAAAAAATGTGTTCGAACCGTGGTACAACATAGGCCGCAATTGTTAAATTTAATTCGCCCGGTGCGCAGTGGAACCGTGTATTTTGTCATTTTCGACTAAAGTTTTGCACAGTGGGACATGTAGTAAATTCGTGCATAATTTTTCGTTCTGTGTGTTTAATTTCATTCATATTAATGTCGTCGTGTATGAATTTATAATCACGATTTCATGCTTTATAGCGAGCCAAATAAGGTTACAAAATTAAGTAGAATATGAAATTTGAGCTCATTAGAATTAAACTGCACAATTATAAGAACGAGCACTTTTAATATTTACCTTTACTGTCCCTCTTTTGGACTATAAGCCTTACCACAATCATTGCAAAAACTCTTCTCCCATGCCATCTCTAACTAGAGAGAGTATAGTAAATAGAAAAAGAGAGTCAAAAGAAGAGGATTTTTTTATATTTATAATACGTTTCATTTTCAAACAATAAAAACATACGTACGTAAGCCGATTCATTAAGTGTGGAAGATTTGCAATATATTAGTGGCAAAACCGAACTTTGGGATATTGAACAGAATAACTGCATTACAATAATTAATTAAATAATTATAACTACAATAATTGAGCTACTTAATATTATTCCACATGATTTCATTTCATACGGTTAATTTATCGCGTTTATTCATTTATTCAATTAAGTTGATACGAATACAGAAATATATGAATAAACATTAAAATTAAGGAAACCGCTTTCACAAAAATATGTATATAATTTTAAACATTAGAAAAACACGTTGGTTAGAGAGTGCAAAAGCTTTCAATATTTTCAATACAGTTACCGTAAACTGCAATAAAAAGTCTGCCAATTTGTATGCAAAATTTCAGTGCCACCCATCTATTCGAAAACTTGGAAAATAGTTGGTTTCTGTGATATTGATAGCATGGCAATACCACCTAGTGTTGGTTTTGACCAGTCCTTTGTCGACAGTGCATTCTTTTTTAGGGTTCCGCACCCAAAGGGTAAAAACGGGACCCTATTACTAAGACTCCGCGGTCCGTCTGTCTGTCTGTGTGTCACCAGGCCGTATCTCATGAACCGTGATAGCTAGACTGTTAAAATTTTCGCAGATGATGTATTTTTTTGTTGCCGCTATAACAGCAAATACTAAAAACAGAATAAAATAAATATTTGAGTGGGGTTCCCATACAACAAACGTGATTTTTTTGCCGTTTTTTGCGATAATGGTACGGTTCCGTGTGGTGTCGGACGTAAAGAATCTCACCATCCCATATCTTCCCATGGGTGTCGTAAAAGGCGACTACGGTATACACCAATGAATGGGCAGCAGCGTTCTCTGTGCACTTTAACAACAAACTGCGATCGCCAACCCGCCTGCCAAGCGTGGCGATTAAGGCAAACACCCCCAAACCAAAATGAAAAGCACAAAGAAAAAACGGCCCCGAGTGCCCGGCAGCCCGTCTACCCTCGACTACGGTAGCGGTCGAGGCGATGGCGTGGCAAGGGGTGCGAAGAATCCCCGAAGTGGACCCGGCTACTCTAATAAACACCGACGACTGGACCTGGCAACGTATAACACGCGAACACTCCGGACCGACGAGAAGATAGCCGAACTCGAGGAAGAATTGAGCAGGTTGCGGTGGAGTATTATAGGGTTATCTGAAGTCCGAAGAGAGGGGGAGGACTCGATAATCCTCAAATCCGGTAACCTGCTCTATTTCCGAGAGGGTGACCGGCAGTCCCAGGGTGGTGTCGGGTTTATCGTCCACAAGTCCCTTGTGAACAACGTGGTGAAGATCGAGAGTGTGTCGACCAGGGTGGCGTACCTTATACTCAGAATATCCTTGAGATATTCACTGAAGGTTATACAGGTCTACGCCCCGACCTCGGCACACCCCGACGACGAGGTAGAGACCATGTATGAGGATATTTCTAGAGCCATGCATGGTTCCAAAACTCACTTCACCGTTGTCATGGGGGACTTCAACGCGAAACTGGGCAAACGAGACGAGGATGAGCTGCAAGTGAGCTCCGTGGACGAATACAGCGATGGGTTCGTGGAAGCTGTCCATATGGTTGGGTCTAAGTTTTTCAAGACCCGCCGTACAGATATAAATAAAAAGCTCTCTGATCCTACTCTTAAGCTCATGAAGGAGAGGCGTGAGATGATCCTGCAGTCTTCAGACGATGCGTTGAAATACCGGCAGCTAAATAGACGGATCTCAAAGTCCTTGAAAAGCGATCTCCGCCGCTTTAATACCGAGCGTATTAAAGACGCGATTGAGCGGAATAAGGGTTCCAAGGTATTTGCAAGAGATCTGTCTATTGGGCAGAGCCAGCTCACGAAACTGAAGACCGACGATGGCAGAATCGTATCCGCCAAACCGGAGCTATTGAGAGAGATCGAGAGATTCTATGTGCAGTTGTACACGTCAACCAGTAAACCCGTCGCGAATCTAGCGAAAGACCCTAGAGCTAGATTGACCCGGCACTATACCGAAGACATTCCGGACGTCCTTTAAATATCAAGTCAAATGAATTATTTCATTAAAACCGTTAAATGGCAATTTTGAATGTCAAAATAAAGGTCAAAATGAATTTAAATTTAGATTAATAACGGTCATTCACAAAGGTAATTATTGAAAGTTGTATGTCGTAATGCTGTCTAAAAATAAGTGACAACCACTTAAAAAAATAAAAACAGTTTATCGCAATCCGATTCAGAAAATGATTCAAAAAATTACAAACGCATTTAAAATTCGACACTCAAAACATGTCACACAAGCACATCGCTCAAATAACATAAAATATGCAATTCACGTTTCAATTATTTTGTACATGTCGATTCGGATTTTAAATTTAAAATATCACCTGTTTTCGGTCTCGCGCTTAAACCTCGGCACAAAATAGTAAGTATACAGAAGGGCCACTCCAGCCATTTCGAAAATTGACAGCTAAACTTGACAGAGTCACTAGGGTTGTTACTATATTGATTCCGAATTAAAAAAAAGAGTAAGTTGTTTATGTAATAAACATAAACACGAATCCGACGAATCCATGTAAGTATGATATTATAGAATAGAATAGAAAACATTTATTCGACATAGACACAACACGACAGCAAAAATCACAAAGTAACAGAGAAGAACAGTAAAAAAAGTACAAACAAGGTTTAAGAATAATTGCGCCGGGCGTGCCCATACCGAAAGGGCTACCAACTCAGCATTTGCTGGGCGTCAGACACCAAGCGCTGATTTTCAGTTGGCACCCCGCTAGTGACACACGGACGTGGGATTATCATACTTGCATGTCTTAAAGGATAGACAGAGCATCAAATATCCGTTAAAGATCATGACTAAACATACGACGAAGATTGGATGGTAACATAACGTAACAATGGTGTAATAATGATCCCACCAAAAAAATATAAATGTGAAAAGCACCACGATCGACAAAAATATAAATGTAAAAAAAAGTAAATAAAATCATTAATCCGACTGCTTAAGACGCGAACTAAAAAAATGAACTTAAACAAGAAGAAAATTATGCTGTGCAGTCGTAGGAAACTTTCGTCTATGGACTTATATAGTTTATGGTTTTCCTAGATATTGAATTTCTAACTTGTCATCTTGAAAAATTTAATGACCTTTATAACTGAAAAATGAATGAAATAACGATTTTAAAGAATTAATTTCAAGTATATTAGTAACCCAGTCTATGCGACCTCGTTACAGTACTTTATGTATCTCCTCTGTCGTTTCGCTCTTGGCAGAGCGGTCGTGGTCACGTTGAGTCATCCACTTTGGTGTTAGAGGCGGACACAGCTCTTTTCACGATCTGCCGCCATCTCTCTCTGTTTGTAGACTGCCTGGTGCAGTCTGATACGCGGCTTCCCACTGCAGATTTAACTTGATCAGTCCAGCGCATAGGTGATCTGCCGCGTGATCTGGTTCCCTCTACTTTTCCTTGCACGACCAGCCGTTCTATAGAGTTGTTATCAAGCCTAGAGACATGGCCAAAGTACTGCAGTATGCGCGTCTGTACTATGGACGACAGACGCTTCGTGATGCCGAGTTCCTGGAGTATGGACACGTTGGTGCGGAACTCTGTCCACGATATGCCGAGCATCTTCCTCCAGCACCACATCTCTAGAGCATCTATCTTCCCCTTTTCCAACTCACGCACTGTCCATGTCTCTGCTGCGTAAAGGAAGATTGGGAACACCAATGTTCGCATGAGTCTGACTTTGGTGGCTTTGGTGATATTGCGATTCTTCCACACTTTCTTTAATTTCTCTACCGCGGTTCTGGTTATGGCCATACGACGCTTTACTTCATCTACGCAACCACCACTGTTTGTGATTAAGGCCCCAAGGTATACGTAGGTTTGAACCACGTCGCAGTTCGCAATCTGTGTTACTTCTGGCGAGTTGTCATTGACGCGGTCCACGATCATAATCTTGGTCTTGGATCGGTTAATCTTCAGTCCAAACGTTAGACTTACGCGCTCCATTCTGTGAAGTAATTCCTGCATGAGGTCCGCGTTACTCGCAAATAAGGTGGTGTCGTCTGCGTATCGTAAGTTAGAAATCCTGTATCCACCAATTATAACACCATCGTTCCAATCTTCGAGAGTGATTCGCATTATAAGCTCCGTGTAGATGTTAAACAGCAAGGGTGAAATTATGCATCCTTGTCGTACACCCGCACTTGGGTGGAAATTGTCTGAGAAGACGTCATCTGTCCGCACTGATGCTGTTCCTCCTTCATAGAGTCCTCTGAGCAGGTGTACGAGGTGTTGAGGTGTGCCCGTGTCCAGTAGTGTTTTCCACAGTGTTGGCCATTTCACCGAATCAAACGCTTTGGAGAAATCAACAAAGCATATGTATGTCGGCTTGTTGAATTCTCGAGCTTTTTCGATAATTTGACGAACGATGAGAATTTGCTCACGGGTTCCCTTGCCTTTTACAAAACCGGCTTGTTCTGGCGCAATTTCTCTGGACAAAAACGATTTCAGTCGTTCGTTTATAATGTGCAGCATTATTTTACTAGAGTGTGATATTAGGGCAATTAGTCGAAAGTTGCCACATTTCTTAGTTGTACCTTTTTTATGAAGAGGAGTGAAAACTGAGTGAGTCCATTCCGAAGGCCACTTGCCTGTGAGCCATATCTTGTTGCAGATGGTGTAGAAGATATGAACGCCATGTTCTCCCATTGCTCGAATAGTTTCTATTGGAATTTCATCCTTCCCTGTGGCTTTCCCATTCTTAAGATGTTGAATAGCGGCTCTTACTTCTGATTTAAGGATACCCGGCTCCAGCATATCACTCGTAGGTTCCGTGGATGCAAAACTTTGCGACTGAGGATCTTCAAACAAGGACTGACAGTAGTTCCTCCAGACTTCTGAAATTTGGTCCAGTTCAGTGACTATTCGGCCATTATGATCTTCAATAGCCCAGGTTTTAGACGGCAGCGTTTTTGTAATGAGACGGATCTTGTGGTACAAGTCTCTTGACTCATACCTGTTTGCATGCGTTTATGTATGAATGACATGAAAACGAATAAGCACTCGTGGCAGCCGCGACTGAGATCGGTCTAATATTGCCCATTATTCCCTGTAAAATCGTAATGTCAATGTGAGCGTGCAAAATGGCGCTTTGTTCGTAGTGGACTCTCTGCCTGCGGCGCGCCGCCGCTTATGTACTTTGTGACCTCGGGGCGGGATTAAAAAACAGGCCGTTGATAAAGTTTGGTTACGATATCTGAAATTACGAATTTCGAATGCGAAAATGGCTATTATTATAGTGTTTTGTCGTAATTAATTAATCGGTGAACGATTTATTTTTGTTGTACTTTGGCCAGAATTGTTTCCTTTTTTTTGTAATGGCTTGTAAATCAATTTTGTGTGGCTGCTTTTATTTTTACGTTATGTTTGTATATAGGAGGTAAATCTCTGGAAGTACTAATACGATTAACAAAATTCTTTTGATGAATTACTGATGAACCACCACACTAACATTGAGTACTTACTCCACTGGTTTGCAACGCACGCCTTTCTAGCAAGGACGTTTAAAGGTCATACTAAATTTGGCATAAAACTACTGTCTATACTGTTTTAAATCTCTGTTTGAAACGCCGTTTTAAACCGTGTAGCACAGGCTATGGTACTCAGCAGATAACTTTCTATCCATAGACTTAAAAAAAGACATGGTTCCATAGAATACGGGAATAAAACCTCGACAAAGAGCAAGTATATAAATAAAATCGATGGAACAGCAAAAGTAGTCAAAAGCAAATATATTTTTGTAGAATACTAAAGTTTCAGCCCTAAAATCTTATCCTATCGTGCAGTCCATCCAAAGGTTGTCTGTAAGAGATTGCCCTGTGCGATAAGACCAGACATTGTACACTTGTTTTTGTGAATGTTTGTCCTGTACATATTTTTGTGGTGTACAATAAAGTATATAATAAAACAATAAATACAAAAAAATAAACTTTACTTTTTAAACTAAAACCAGCCAAATAATTCTACAAACTTTTGATTTCAATGTTTCATACCTAAATTATCTAAAAATAAATCCCTTATAAAATATTCAAAACAGAATTAAAAGCCGGTGCATGTTAATCTCTTCTTATTCGTTGTCTTCATTTCTGAAGGTCGTGCCCGTCTTGAAAAGCCTTGACGGAGTCAACGACGATCTGCTTCCAAGCCTGTCTTCGGCTCTTCTCATAGCATTGGTCACAGTGAGTCCCGTAATGGCCCTGATCAGAGACCTTAGTGCGAGTTTTTACTCACGCTCAATCGCGTTAACGTAAACATCATTTTGTATTGAAACTGGATAAGCGCCGTCTGGTGACGGTAAGGAGAAACCACTTTTTTTGTATACATTTTGACATAAGAGATCGTTTACGTATCACGAGTGAGCGTGAGTAAAAACTCGCACTAAGGCCTCAGTATGCTTAGTGCGAGTTTAATAAAATTATTCGTTGAACGTCATCACCGTGAAAGGCAAGTATACGTCGACGGTATCGACTATCTTAAACATGCGAGTGTGTGTTGCTACAGCAGTCAACGACTCGCAAGCGTGTAGTCACTGTGAGACGCGTTCATCATTTAATAAACCGACGAAATAGGTTGACATTTTTATTTGCTATTCCTATTGGAATCGACACACTATTAAAATAGTAGTGGTTATAACGTGTTTTTTAGTTAGAAATTAGAAGTTTGTTTATGTTTTGCCTTTGAAGTGGTGTTTTGGGAATTTGGAATTTTGGACTGCTCTTTAAAATGTTATCGGGTACTACATGACCACTTGTCGACACTTGACATTCTATATTTTTGGCTGTTTGTGGCATAATTCTTGCTTGTGCGTGTCTCAGCTGTCTACAATATTTGTTCTAATAATATTCTGTGATTTTATCATTAATTGTGAAAAATGAGCGACGACGAACTACTATCGAAACGAACTACTTATCATACATTCAAACCAAAATGGGCACAGTCTAAAATGCCTATTCATCGTATTATAAAAATATAAAATGAAAACATGTGCGAGCGAGCCTCGGCGCCCGACCGCTGACGTCACGCGATCTCTCGGTGCTCTGTGGATTCGCTAGGCATTTATCCTTTCAAATTATAAACACAGGCATTATTGTATTGTGTAGTGTCAGATAGGCAGTTGCTCCATATAAACAAATTCGGCTACATGAACATTGGACAATTAAATAAAAAGAGTAAAATGTAATTACAAAATTTTAAACTAATAACATAATAATTTAATATTTAAATAAACAAGATATTTTTTTTTTTTTTTACTAATTACGTAAAAACAATCTTGACATAATTTTTATACAGAGTTATTTTATGTGTTAAATAAAATAAAACAAAAACAGTGTCTGACCTAGGAACCGAACCCAGGATCTCATGCTGCAAGCCAGGTGGTTTCATTGATGATCGCAGGGATGGTCTATCTATAGTTTCTAGTGAGGTCCTGGGTTCGATTCCCAGTTCAGACACTGTTTTTGGTTTATCTTTTTTTTATTTACCTTTATTTATGTCAAGATTGTTATTACGTAATTAGTTAAAATTTAATTTTCATTTTTTAATCTTGGTAATCTGACTAATTAATTGACTAATTGACTTGATTAATTTGACTGACGATTTTTAAATTACCAATCCCATTCGCATAACTATTAGAAGTGATAGAAATGAAAAAGAACCATATACCATAAAAGTATATGTTATAACATAATTATATGTAATAACTTGGTAAGTTTATAACTCTCACAGCGCTCTCACCGCAAAAATATCAGTGACAAGCTTAGTCGCTCACAAGTGATTTTGTTTACGATACGAGATGTCAAAACTGTCAAAAAGTGCAACTCACACTCGCGAAAAGCATGTTTGATACAAGTGCTTGTGATATAAGTGCTTAATGACGCGCTTACTTGTGAGATGTAGTCGATTGTCACTAGTGACGAAATGTTTTATAAACTTGCACTCAGAACTTATAGTTCTCACGTACGCCACTAGGTGGCGCTTATCCAGCGCCATACAAATTTGCGTAAACGTTTACGCGACCATCCCGTTTATAAAACTCGCACTAAGCATACTGAGGCCTTAGTGCGAGTTTTTACTCACGCTCACTCGTGATAAGTAAACATCATTTTGTATTGAAACTGGATAAGCGCCGTCTGGTGACGGTAAGAAGAAACCACTTTTTTTGTATACATTTTGACATAAGAGATCGTTTACGTATCACGAGTGAGCGGGAGTAAAAACTCGCACTAAGGCCTCTGGTCAGACCAGCGAGTTGGTGAACATTGCATATTAATAATGATCACCTAATTAACTTACTTAGCGGAAAATAAAATGCACACGGCTTTCTAGCATGAAATAAAATAAGCTCTGCAGAAATTATTTTGCAACAGGCTGCTTTTCTGAATTATGATGTTTTTAATACAAGGGTTTGTATTCTGAATTTAAATTATTTTCATAAACATTTTTACCTCTGAATGTAGATTTCATTTGTTTTCAATGTTGGAATATACACTCATAACGTCACGTCTGTATTACTCGAAGAGTTACGCCAGCTCCACACGTTGGCCCCAAAGTAGGTCCCAAAGACACTCGTCCAACTTGTGGATCTAGAAAATTACGTTGGCGCCAAAATTGGGCGAGCGTTGGTAGCTGGCCAGCGCGTGTCAGTTTTATCAAAGGAATCTGTGCCAACATTCGCGATCCGTCCACACGTTGGTGATTTTCTCAATCCTGTTGCAACACGCATCGAGTGCGTACGTCGAGCGAAAATTTCATTCTCATCTACAAATTCGTCACGGGCATGGAAAAATGATCGCGCACCATTTAACAGAATGGGTATGATTTACTTGATTGAAGAATTAAAAAAAGCGGTCATCATTGATGAGCATATATATATATATAGGCGTATAAAGAAAGAAAATTAGTGACTCTAGTCGACATGGTTTTGTCTTTTTATTCAGTAATAAATATAAATTATAATATGCACTCAGTACTGTAAAAGCGCTTACAGCAATTACCGTATCGGACATCTTCACATTGGCTCTGACTAGACAGAACTACATAGTTTAATAGCCAACGTGTGCGCCTCACCAATAACCGACCAACGTTGGTAAGAGCGCTGGGACCAACTGTGGAGCCGAGGTTAGGCGGAGATGCACCAATAGTAAACCCACATTTCGATAATGTTCAAGCCCCATGTAATAAAAGGCGTCGAGCATTATATCTTATATTTGAATATTTTTATAATATTGTTTGCAGTCAAGTTTTGACACTATATATACGTATTATTCTTTATGTTGAGGATTCCATGACTACGATAGAAATAAGTATATCCAAGGAATTAGTGAAAACAATGTTTAGATTTACATTTATTACTTACCAATGTTCAGTTTTCTGATCACAACCAACGAGACTATACACAAGTTTTACTACATTCTTATCATCAGAGTATATAAAATTATTATCCTTATCGAAAGTTAGGCCGTATAAATTCTTCATATCCAAAATCTTTTTTAAACCTTCAAACTTACCATCTATGAATACACCACAATTAGTAACAATATATGTGTCTCCTTCGTTATCCTCAACTATTTGTCTAACTGTAATAAGCTCATTTACTACTTGAGATTCCATTTTATCATTATTATATTTATATAAACCTGTTTTGTTAGCAAAATATATAACATTAACACTGTTGACATGAAAATGATCAATTTCGAAATTCTCGAATTCTTTCACTGATGCGAATTTTCCATCAAACTCTATGTGGAGTTTTTGGTCCGGGTAACTGATATAGAATAGGTTCTTTTTGTAGAATAAAGACCAGACGTTTTTTCCTTTTTCCTTGTAGAAGTCTGCAAGTTTTGTGAGCATGTTATATTTGTAGATTCCATCACTTCCTCCGAAAAATATATCGTCATTCATTTGGTCTATGGCAACGGAACAGCCCCCTCTTATTCCTGCTATAGTTTGATACTCTTTTGTATCCAAATTGAGGGATGCCAACTGAAAATCGACATCGGAATATGTTTCTGGGAGAGAGTAACTGAAGAACAGAGTGTTAGAACTTTTGTGCACGTTGAGGTTGTAGGCTCTACCTATGTTGGCCCAAACAATATTCCTGTCGTACCAATTTTCTCCTATTTTGACACGGTTGCATGCGATCTCTGGGACGCCTGTGACGTATGTTGTGACTGATAGAAGTATGTATAGCTTAAAAATCATTGAGGGGTGCCTGAAATTAAGAAAATAATCTTGAAACCAATTGGAGACACATATAAAACAATGAGAACAGTTTAGAGAAATATTTATCTTTTTAAAGTGTCGAAGCAAGTCAATTTATCTCTTTATCATCATCAGCTTTTAATGTTCCTACTGCTGGGACACAGGTCTCTTCTCTGTGAGAAGGAATGTGGCGCAATCCACCACGCGGACCCAGTGCGGGTTGGTGGATGTTACACATCTTCAATGTTTTGGTTCTAAGACATGCCGGTTTCCTCATGATGATTTTCTTCATCGTTTTGAGAGCAGTGGTGATAAAATAATTTACACACAGTAAATTGCCATACCTTTGCCAAGATGAGGATGGACGGTGCCACCGAGGCCGGCCCAGAAAGAGGTATGGATCTAGACGCCCACCACAGAGGCTGGTCTGAGGAGGCTCAGGAAAAGAATACTTGGAAGGATTTAGGGGAGGCCTTTGCCAGCAGTGGGACAGTATAGACTGATATACAAAAAACGCCTGCCTGGGTTCAAACCCGAGACCTACAACTTGTAAGTCGCGGCCGTTACCACAGGGATTAGTATATGTGTGAAAACTATTCTGGGTGAGGGTTAGAGGTCCGTAACACAGGGATTCCTTAGTGCGGACCCCAGTCTCTCACAAAGGCGCTCCTAACACGTGTTGTAACATAGTTTTAAGTATAAGCCGCCAACCTTTGTGGACGGAAAATTGTTTGCCCTCTTTTCTCCTCCTTTTTTACTATTAATAATTATTCTATAATATTTGTAATAACATTTTGATTCTTGTTATATTAAAATAGAAATCATCAATTTTTTATATGGACAGATCCAAATCCATCAAGTAACTTAGAATTACTGAGAGTAAAAGGCGAATAATTTCGGAAACACAGAAATTTTTAACAAACATCATTGTTTTCATCATAAACTGCAATGATTCCTTTTAGAATATCCAATATAACAATACAGTGTCAGACATCGTAACACACTCATATTAAAAAGGCGAAAGTTTGTGAGTGTGTGTGTGTATATGTTTGTATGTTTGTTACTTCTTCACGCTCAAACGGCTGAACGGATCTGGATGATTTTTAATTGGCACAGAGATAGATTATAGTTTGGAATAGCACATAGGATAGTTTTTATCCCGGGAATATGTTCCCTCGGGATAATTTTCGACATTCACGAAGCTAACTATAAACTTCAAAATATTGATCCCTCTACTTACCCGACACAAATTATTTAGTACATCATAGAATTTCATGATTTTGGCCCAGCTTACTTGGCACTCTCAATATATTATGTGATTGACTCCAACAAAATTAATAATGCACATTTTAACACAGTAAGAATACAATATAGTTCACGATTTACCTTTGCCAATTAAAAAATATACTCTGTATTTGATCGACGTTCACTAATGAATGTAAACCTTTCCCGTTGATGTGTATTTGATAGAGATATTTTAAATTGAATCATTCAATCTGAGCAGTGTTGGCCCAGTGGTAACGGCTTCGACTTTCATGTCGTATGTCGTGGGTTCGATCTCAGGCAGGCGCTTTACTTTGTGTAAATTATTCGTCACTACTGCTCTAAAAACGGTGAAGGAAAACATGGTGAGGTAAACGGCATGTCCTAGAACCAAAAATTCGAAGACATGTGACATCCACCAACCTGCACTCCTCTCTCTCACTCCACCGCCTGCGTGGTGGATTAAGGCCCATTCCCTTCCAGATAGAAGAGGCCTGTGTTCCAGCTGTAGGAACATTAAAAGGCTGATGATGATGAATCAATATGCCTAGCTTTTTTCAATTATTTTGGGATCGGGTTCCAGTCTAACCAGAAGTAGCTAATTTACCGGTATTTAAGGAGGGATAGTCTATCAGGGGCCTTACCATGACGTAATACACAAAACTATCATGGTGCGACTTTGAAAAAAGGGACAGAGCTATTTATCTTGAATAGATAGCTCTGTCTCTCTTTCACAGTAGAACCTGACCTCTACATGTAAGTAACCAGTAACAGGATGATACTCTTTGGCAAGACTGGTGTCAGATTTAAAATGAATTAATTGACTAGAACTTTTTTAACCCCCGACGAAAAAGGAGTGGTGTTACAAAGTTTGACGTGTGTACCTGTGTGTGTGACAACATGTCTGTAACTTCATAGCTTCTAAACGAATAAACTGATTTTGATTTAGTTTTTTAGTTTGAAAGGTGACCTTATCAGGAGTGCTCTTAGCTGTTTGATGAAAATCGTTTCAGCCGTTCCAAAGTTATTGGCGTTATACTGTTTGAATCGGGGTGTTTTCGCAAAATATCGTGTCATAATTATTATGTGTTCGATAGATTTTTGATCGAAGCGTGTATTATGTAGTTTAAAAAGTATAAATTAAAATGTCGCAGGTATTGGAAATTTTGAATTTTTACTTGATTTAATATATTACTTAATCACCCACTGAAACAAGAAATTCAAATCTGTATTCTGATTTGAATGGTTTGGATTCTGATGTTATTATAGACACATGCGACATTGCTGAGCTAAGTCACTGGTAACCATCGTTTTCTATCTGCGATACTTCTGACATCGCAGATGTCGATAGGCAATGGTGTTTTCGCGCAACCTACTTGTTTGCCAATTCATCATCAGCCTTATAATGTTCCCACTGCTGGGAAACAGGCGTCCTCTCTGTGAGGGAGGTAATGGGACGTAATCCACCATGCGGGCCTAGTGCGGGTTGGTGAATGTCACATGTCTACGAATTTTTGTTTCTAGGACATGCCGTTTTCCTCACGATGTTTTCCTTCACCGTTTTAAGAGCAGATGTTATAAAAAAAATTACACAAAGTAAAGCGTTTCCCACTATACACATTATAAATAAAAAAGCTACTTACATGAAACAAGAAATATTAATATCCATAACGAATCCAAATCAGTATAAAGCAGCTGCCAATAATATTCATCTGACACACATGTTTCTCTTCCAAATTCATCCGAACAATGACCTGCAGATTGTTATTGATTTAATGTCACGAAACTAAGCGTTGTTTTCTTTGACGAACCATTGTTGCATCAAATCTCATTCACAAAGATGAGTTGATAGATTTTTTGAAAATATTATTGTGATTACAATGTATGTTGATTATTGAGCGGGATATGATATGGCTACAAATGAGGTGGATGACGGACAATATGGAGCATCATCATTTCAGCCGAAAGACGTCCATTCCTGGACATAGGACTCCCCCAAGTATTTTAAAAGTTAATTATTTTCCTTCAAGCTCGTTGCCTCGCCTTTATTTCAGTGTTCTACATCTGACAATCTGCACATCATATCTTATGGGAATGTATTCTTTGGCAAAATGAACGCAATTTTATGTTGGATAATATAAAGGTTGCATCTAGATTTGTTTACTATACGGACCTTTTAGAAACTAGAACTAATTTCCGTGCGTTCAAGTGTTTTTGCCATACCTATTATTGGAATCAAATTTAACAGCATGTTAGGACCCATTAATATTAATGATTATTTTTATTCGTGGTAGGTAACGAACCTTTGTGTCTACTGGCCTTGTTTGTTCTGTCTCCTGATTGATATGGAGGGGAATGGAAATTCGTATTTTTTCCTACTGCTCCGTTATTATTTTCTGATTCATTTCGTTGCGGGATTCAAGGCCGTTAAATTTATTCTCCGGGACTTCGTCGAGCTTCATTGCCTCGGCGTTTTTCTGGTGGTCGCCACTATTTCATCTGTGTCATTCTAGCTTTCAGTAGTTGCAGTGGTTTGGAAATAGTGCGGTGGGAAAGTCAAAACAAAAAGTGTCTGCCCCAAGCGTCGCCACACTGATACGAGACGCACACAACCGGATTCCCGCAGCGTTCACCAGATCATCGGTGCCTTAACCAGATCATCGGTCCACTTAGAGGAAGGCCCTCCAACGTTGCGTCTTACGATTCGCGGTCGCCACTCCAGAACTTTTGAGCCCCATCGATCTGCGAGCAATATGTGCCCTGCCTACTGCTACTTTAGTTTGGTAATTCTTCGGGGTATCTCGGTAACCCCAGTCTCCTTCGCACATCTTCATTTCTGATTCGATTACGCAGGGAAACACCGAACATACCCCTCTCCATTGCCCATTGGGTGACTTTAAGGTTGCACTAGTCGACGGCACGAACTATTTTGTGCGCGAGGTTAAAATGCATGCTATCTCATCCGACAACACGTCCGAAAGAGATAAATGCTGTGATGAGCAGTTAGAAGCTAGTTCGCGTACGAATACACACATTTTGCAAATTTGTAGCGAAATGGATGATGATTTAGGATGAAAACGAGCGCGCGAAATTTTATAAACAGACCCTTGGGAGTCTGGATATGATGAAAAACTACTGAATATCATCATCATCATCATCATATCAGCCGCAAGACGTCCACTGCTGGACATAGGCCTCCCCCAAGCGTCGCCACATTGACCGGTCCCGTGCGTCCCGCATCCAGCGGATCCCTGCAACCTTCACCAGGTCATCGGTCCACCTGGTGGGAGGCCTTCCAACGCAACGTCTTCAACATCACCTTGGTTTTGTCCATGTTCATCCTAAGACCCACTCTTTCGGAAGCTATACTAAGGTCATCGAGCATTGTATTGAGGTCCTCCATATTCTCAGCCATGACCACTATATCGTCGGCAAACCGAAGGTGAGTGATGTACTCGCCATTGACGTTGATGCCTAGCCCTCTCCAGTCCAGAACCTTGAAGACATCCTCCAGTGCAGCGGTGAACAGTTTCGGAGATATGACATCTCCCTGCCTCACACCTCGCTGCAGAAAGACAGGTTCCGAGGTCTGATCCTGAAGTCGAACTGACATGGTGGCGTTTTTGTACAAACACTTCAACACCCCGATGTACCGGTAGTCAATTTGGCACCGTTGGAGAGACTGCAGCACAGCCCAAGTCTCGATCGAATCAAAGGCTTTCTCGTAGTCCACAAACGCTAAGCAGAGAGGCAGGTTGTACTCTTCGGTCTTCTGTATAACCTGCCACACTGTATGTATGTGGTCTACGGTGTTAAAGCCTTTACGGTTTGACGATTCGTCATGACTCTTGAAAACAGCTTGTAGACATGGCTAAGAAGTGAGATGGGCCTATAGTTCTTTAGTAGGGCATTGTCGCCCTTCTTGAAGAAGAGTACCACCACACCCCTGCACCATGCCTGTGGCGTTTTGCCCTCGAGTATGACGGAATCAAACAGCTTCTGAAGGGCCTTAAGGACCGGTTTTCCACCCGCCTTCAGGAGTTCGGCTGTTATTCCGTCTTCACCCGGCGCCTTGTTGTTTTTAAGCTGTTTAAGAGCCATCCTAATCTCATACAGGCGGAATGTCTTCGTTATAGTGCCGGGTCAATCTAGCTCTAGGGTCTTTTGCTAGATTCGCGACGGGTTTACTGGTTGACGTGTACAACTGCCCATACTGAATATATCTGTTCAAAATTATTTGCATTGTTGAACTAATTATATATCACACTATGGTGACTGTTTTGCAATTTTCTTTCTTCTTATGTTATTTATTTACGCCCAAAAATGCTTTAAAATTAGTATTGAAATATGGAACTTTCGACGCTCGTACGAGACTAATAATCTTGGGACACATGTGGAATGTGGTGTTTGTTTTTTCCTGGCTTTACGATGATTGTTTAATTGTTGTGTTATCTCAGGCCAGACGGGTGTAGTGTCAAACACCCGTCTGGTCGATACTTTCCACCTTGTGAGTTTTCCTCTATAATGGAAAAAGAAAACGTTATGCGCCGACCTCAAATTGGGATAAGAGCAAGAAGATAAGGAAGAAGATGAGTATGTTATCATTATGAAGAATACGAGTATGTCCGCTAACTAAAGTGGCATGTTATAAAATGCGTGTGAGTTTTGTCTAGCTAGACTGCAAGTGTTCCTGGTAGTCAGTAGTTAAAAAAAAACAGTGACTCTTCTGTGCCTCAGAAAACACGATAAGCTGTTGGTCCTGGCTGTCACTTGGAGATCTTTGACAGATATTATAAATTATATTATATTATTATTATTAATTTTGGGCCGCGCGTATTATAAATAATATGAAATCGGAAGATGTGTTCCATAGCCTGCCGAAATTTGTGTCAGGAGCACAAAGGTGCATTGAAGGAGGCACATTTGATTTGGTTTCTTGTTTTTTATTTTTGTTATTTTATTTTTATTGGTAAACTTTTATGTTTCTATGTAGTGTATAACATTATTTATTATGTGGTATAACATCATCTTGGAAATACTGTAAGATGTTGTACTTATTGGTGTTAAATAAATAAATATTACGGGTTCTCTGAAGCCAAAAAGTCTTTACCGGTCTTGCCAAGGAATATCGTATTACCCAATAATCGGGTTCGGGAGTTCAGACAGTCAGTCACTCCATGTGAAATATTCAACTTCATCCAGTTAGATTTGAAGCTGACCCCAAAATAGTTGGCTAGGCCTTTTGGTGGTTTGTGTAAAAAAATGTGTATCGATGTGATAGAGGTAGTAATGTGTATTGACTAAGTGTACAGCCTTGTGCATTTGAGAATTAAATCGTGCAAGGGAACATACAAAATCCATAAAATTACATTATCATTAGCTCTCATCGAGCTATCGGGAGAGCCTTCCACCAGAGCAGGTGTTGCCGTGGCTCATCACCTTTTGTGGTGAAAAACGTCCACTGTTAAACAAAGGCTTCCCCCAAGTCTCACCACATCAACCGGTCCTGTGCGTCTCGCTTCGAGTAGATTATCGCATCTTTAACCAGGTTATCGATCCACTTAGCGGAAGGCCTTCCAACTCTGCATTCACAGTTAAAACAAAAACAATATTTCCTTAATAATATCTTTATTCTTAAACTTTACTATACTATACAGTCGTGTGTATTTAAATTATATACACCGAAATCATAAAAAAATATAAATAACCTAATTAAATATATACAAAATAATATTGGGTTGAGATTTGCTGTCCTCTCAAGACAAAACTTTTAGCGATGGTGATAGTCGAAATGTCAAAATGATCACGTCCAATTTTGCCAGCGCTTGCCGATCCTATATGTTTTGTCATTTTTCCTATCACTACGGAAATACTTTCATTGACAAAATATCACTTGCTTAGGACATCTTCTGCCCAAATTCTATTACATTATTATAATGTTTCAATAATACTTTCTTCAAACTCTTTTTTAAAACGGAAACACATGGCATTAAGCATTTATTTATTATTTTTTCTTGTCTCGTCATATATGCTTTCAGGATTATTTATGGCATTCAAACAAACCCCACTCCATGTACTAGGATTCAACCGATAGATGTTATTTCTATCAGAATATATTATATTATCCCTCTCATCAAAAGTCATACCAAAAGCTTGATCGATTATAGCTACTTGCTTAACCCTATGATAGGGTTTATCTTCTAAATAAATTCCGTTGGCACCACAGAAGTGTACGTCTCCATAATTATCTTCGGCTATTTGTCGGATTTGGACATCTTCATTTAAAACTATGGGTTCGGTGATCGGCTTTTCTACTTTGTACAACGCCGTTTTGTTGGCGAAGTAAACATCGAACTGTTTGGACACGAAGAAGATGTCTATTTCTATATTAATAGCTTCAGCTACTTGAACGAACCGATCGTTTTTGTAGACGTAAAGTTTTTGCGTAGGGTACTCTATGTAGTAAAAGTTTCGTCGGACAAACAATCCCCAGACTGACTTTCCTTCTTCGGCGAAAAATTCGGCTTCTTTTGTTAGGAAGTTGTACTTGTATATGCCGTCGTGGCCACCAAAGTATATGTCGTCATTGCCAGCGTCGTATGCTATAGCGTAGCCTCCCGGCACCCCTTGGATATCTCTGCAGGTCCTCTTCTCTAGATGGCAGGCTCGTATACCGAAGTCTACTTGAGACCCATTCTGGATGGTGTGGCTGAAGAACAGGATGCCTGAGAATCTGGAAAATAATAAAACAAATGTTAATTTGATTGCAGCTAACGGGTTACTATGGACAGCAAAATATAACATCGTAGTAAACAGCATTTTTATTACTTCATTCAGAATTAATTGACTGTTTAAAATCTCGCTAGATTTATTATACTTAATTTCGATGTTGAAAACAAACGCTTAGAGTAACATTGTCCAAAATGTCAAAGCATTGTATGTAATCACAACAACTTAATATTTTTTTTGAACTTACGTTGAAATTATCTTGTGACATTTTAATATCTACTTAGCTATATAATCACACCAAATTCAAACAGATTTTTCAATACCCCTCCGTTCTTTTGAATTTTTATCCGAAAATGAGGACGAAAATCACAATTTCAGCCCGTCATCATTACTCAACGCCATCGTTTCAAATGTCAATATATTAAAATCATGATCGTGTTGTTTAAAGTTTTTAATTTCGTGACGTCATGACTGACGTCCATTTAATGGAACAGAGTGTTACGTCATCGGATTGAGAGACACATTATGATGTTTTTAATTATGATGATAACATTATTGTTTCTAGTAATGCTGTGGTCGTCGTTTATTTATTTTTAAACACCACTCTGTTAATATTTCTTGCAAATTGATACGCAATGATGGTTATTGCTATAATCACCATGCTTGACAAGCTAATTGATGATTTAAATTTGTTGCTATCAGCTTCACTGTCTTTTTTTTTATATTCTTGATCTTTGACTCTCTCTCCATACTCTCTAACTCCTTTTAAAGATGTTGTTGATTTGCAAGGTTAAGAGGAAATGGGGGCAGAGAGCGCTGACTGAATTTCCTTAGTAAAACTTCATACTTCGAGGTTTGGCTCTCGCCTATTTCCTCCTCGTATTGGACCAATTTAAAAGATATGCTATAAATTGAATAAAAAAGATATATGTTGTTATTCTATGTTTTCTTTTTTCATTTACAGTTGCCAAATTTGTACAGTAGCCCTCTGTTGATAGCGCCATTTTAAGCTCTTCTAGTAATTTAAAAGATAATGCATCATGAAAAACGAAAACATAGGGGCACAGTACATATCTTTATTTTCCGAGGAATATATTTTAAATTGGTCCAATATTGGGGGAGAAAATAGTGAAGAGCCAAACCTCGAATTATAAGTTTTTACTTAGGATATTCAGTCGGATGTCTGCGACCGCATTTCCTCTAAACCTTGCAAGGAATGATCATCAATCCGCAGACTTTTGAGGTCTGCGGTCGGGGATCCAGAACCTTTCAGCCCCTTCGGCCATCTCTTTCAGTGTCATTGTTTTGTTCATAGTTGTTGTTGTGTATTGTAGACCTGTTGAGGTCTGCGGATGGGTGATCATTCCTTACATGCAGACTCTCTACCGTGCCTCAGAAAGCACGTTAAGCTTGTGGTCCTGCCTGTCATATGTAGATCTTTGATTACGGGTTGTTAAGAATCCAGCAATCTGACACCAGTCTTACCAAAGGGGTATCGTGTTTCAGTTACTGGGCTGTGGAGGTCAGATAGGCAGTCGTTTGGTGTATAATACTAGTAAGCAGCTGCATCCAGTAAAGATGCAAGGTCACCGCGAGACCACGTTGCGAGACCTCGACACGAGACCGCGAGGCGTGTCCGAAGATTGCTTGCCGGTCTCGCTTACGGACGAGTTGAGTCGCGCGTCGCGCTTGAAATGTCCAAATATTTTGTCATGTAATAATTAAATAACCATTTTTTAATTGACTTCCACATTGAAAACAATTTTTTTTTACCCGACGATGGCGAAGCTAAAAGGAGAATTTAGTTTTTGACCGGTATGTGTATATGTACGTATATTCATCTGTTCCCTCATAACTTCTATAATACTTATCATAATTTGACAAATGAGGTGTTGTTGGACGCGTCGTTTTTTCCGCTGGTGACTATGTGACGTCACATTAAATTGAATATCTCTCTCCCGGCTCTCGCTTCCGGCTAGGGGTCACGAAGTCAAGAACGAAAAAATTGTCATGTGTGGTATCATTGAACAGAGATTATAAAATTAAGGTAGGATTTGGCACATCATATTTTTGTCAAGCGTACCGTTTGCCAGGTATATCCCGTCAAAGTCATGAAATAACATTTTTACACGACTACGGCGTCGCAAAGTCCGCTCTTGTAACTTATGCATTATCTAGATACATTTAAAACAACAAACCATAAACAGAAAAAATTTAGCTCTGCAAAAACCCCAAAATACTTTAAATAAAAATTAAGTTCAAATACTAAAACCCGACTACTGAAAAATAGCGCTCTACAAAGTATGAAACAAGAAAATATTCTCATCTGAAATTGTTATGTACAAAGTATTCCGTAGAGGGTAACCGTGGTCGTATGCCACTTTGCAGAATGTATTGTTTTTGTTTCGGTATGTGGCATACGACCACTGTGCTCCTATTTTAAGGAGGGTTATGTGTTTATCAGTCTATGTATGTATGCATGTATGTTTGTTCCTATGTGGTGTTCTAGAGACCAAACGCGTTGGCCGATTTTGATGATTCTTACGTCAATCGATTCGTCTTAACCCTGCGAGTGTCACTGGCTACATTAAAAATGAAAAAGAAAAGAATGGCGGCTTTTGGGCGCCATTTTGTGGGGGGCAATATTTTTTTTGTTTCTAGCCGGGTTAAGTGGGAAATAAAGGGTTTTAAGAGGTGATTTCAAAAATATATGACACTTATATGTTTAAATGTACCTAATTCTAAAAAAACAAAACAAAAAAGTTGTAAATAAAAAAAGTTAATTAAAAATCTAAAAATCCGACTGCTTAAAAAGCGGTTTTTTTTAGAGCATGATTTTTCAGTAGTCTGGTTCTAGTTTTTTAACTTGTTTTTTAAAGGGCATACCTACCTAACCATATAAAATCTATACAAATTGTTCTCACTTGTGCATCACCAAATTATATGGTCTTCCAAGATCTTTGAACAGTAGCTCTCTGTCGTAGTAAACGTTATGAAAGATGATGCCATCACACTTGATCAGATCTGATTGACTGCTGGTGGCTTCGTGCAGGAGACTTGAAGAAACGACCATTACCAAGAAGATCTTGAAGGAATACATGGCTTGAGACTGAAACAAATACAAACTATTATGAAGAAGTATACATTGTCTTTATGCAGGCGGTAACCTTTTGAATTACTGACACGATTACTAAAATTAAGAAAATAACTTATAGAAAGCTACAATATAACAGTATGTTGTAAAACATTTGAGACAGCCTTCTCAGAATGTTACCTGTTCGTTTTTTAAAAGCTTTTATTTAACTTACAATGTATGTACGTAAGTAAGTGTGTTCGGGTCAAATCTTGCAACAGAATTTTAAAGCAGTCCTCATCCTCCAACGATTAAGACGAAATTTTGCATACACGTTTAATTTGGATGACAATGCATTTTTAGCTAAGTGGGTTATTCTAAATCCAATATGGCGGGCGCCCCAGATGGCGGACTAGTTATTTTTTGTGCACTGCCATGATATGTGTATCAAATGAGAGGGTTTGCTGAGAAGTAACTATACGAAAAAAAATTGTATTAAAAAATTCCCGCTCCTTTATAAATACAATTTAAAAAATGCTCTTTAATTTAACAGTAAATAAACTGAAATTGGACTAATTCTAGTGTCTTTTTTAGGGTTCCGTACCCAAAGGGTAAAAACGGGACCCTATTACTGAGACTCCGCGGTCCGTCTGTCTGTCTGTCTGTCTGTCTGTCTGTCACCAGGCTGTATCTCATGAACCGTGATAGCTAGACAGTTGAAATTTTCACAGATGATGTATTTCTGTTGACGCTATAAGAACAAATACTAAAAACAAAATAAAATTAATATTTACGTAGGGCTCCCATACAACGAACGTGATCGTTGTACCGTTTTTTGAGATAATGGTACGGAACCCTACGTGCGCGAGTCCGACTCGCACTTAGCCGGTTTTTTTTTAAACATAATTTTTACATTTTGAGACATCCTTTATTACTACTAACTATTGTGTTACTTTTTTATTCCTTAAAATAAAACACGATTGCTGTGAAATAGACCACGGGAACGATTGAGGGGTCGTTGATAATATTGAGGGTCGTTGATGATATTGAGGGTCGTTGATGATATTGAGAGGTCGTTGATGGTTTTGACCTACTCATCTAGTGGCAATATAAAAAAATTAATGAACGTAGCTGATGCAATCTAGCTATGCTAAAAACCTCTGCCTATCCTAATTGTATATATGTTCTCGGCCCCAAATGTTTTACCGTTTTACCGTGACTTTCAACAATCACTCACTTCCGTAAATTTCACAATGCCAACTAAGACATTATTTCAGAACTAAGTAAATATGAATCACTTTCTATTTGATACTGATTACTGTCAGAATGTCTTATTCCACCGCTGGAAAAACGTCCAACCCTATGATTTGCCACAAGTTCGGTCCAAGGCTAGTTCCGAAACATCAGACAGCATTATAAACCACAAAGCATAAGGCCAATACACGCCAACAGAAAATAAAAATCTCACATATTTCACAAATAGAAAAACACAATAATTTATTACTTATCAGAAATAAAATCCTCAATATAACTTTAACACTGGCACTTTTTATAAAAATAAAATGAAAAACGTTTTTGGACGTCCGTATTGAGCCAAGGTTTTGCGTAATAAGAAAGCAGATAAACAATATCAAACTGTGAGACTTATTATTGTTATTATTTCATCATCACAACCTCACATATTTTTGTTTGTAGTTTGTTGACATAATTGGGGACTGAGTAACATGCATCATTGCCTCTAGTTTGTTGGTCCTTCTAGACGAAATGTGACATTGTTAATAGTGTAAGTGAATTGTTATTATCCACACTCATCATCATCAGTGCTGGATATAGATTTATCTCAAGCGTTTGACATCGACCGGTCCTCTGCTTTTCGCATAATCACTCCACCCTGTTGAAGGCTTTCAAACGCTGCATCTTTCGATACGCGGTCGTCACTCCAGAACCTTTCGGCCCCTTCAGCCTTCCTTATTAGTGTCATTGTTTTGTTCATTGTTGTTGTGTTCTTGTTGAAGTTACTTGATTTACTTACAAATATGCTAAGTACAGTCAATATATGATTTAAGCTGATAGGATTCCGTCATACCTCTCCAGTCATATCCTCGTCAACTTAGATTTAGATGATACCAAATATTATTCTGAAATCTACCATTTTTCTACTTATCATCTCCATCAGCATCTTCCGAGGCCTTGGCCAAATATATGTGGGTTGGCTCCCAGACTAACGAAAGGCAGCTGAGTACCAGAATTTAACATGGAACGCCTGCCGATCTGACTTCCACAACCCAGTCATTGGATAAAGGATGAATATGCTAGACCGTGGCGGGCGCGAGCCGAGCCCCGTGTGAGGACGGACGAGGCACGGATTCAATACTTCACGATCATTTTAAATGAGGCGTCACGGTCTAGAATAATAATGCATCCTTTACACGATACTCCTTGGCAAGACTGGTAGTCAGACTTAAGGCTTTTCAACATCACATCATAAGACCTTCAACAATAATCATGGCAAGTATCTAGTTCCCCTAAATCTTTTGTAAATATTCCATCCCCCTATACTCCTCGCAAGGAAATTAAGATAACCGGATCTTTACGCATACGATATATTTTTATTATATACTTACACGGACACCAGTTACCAACAACGGTTCCTAGTTGATATACTGTATTGTCGATGGTATCTGAGTCCGTTATTTTAAATGGTTTGTGTTCTGTTCTGTGAAATGTGAAGCGAGTAATATAACGGTCCTTTTGGTACGCTGGTATAATATATATTGTAGGAAAGATAGGAGGTTCTCCGTCCTGATTTCTTATTGACTTTGTAGTAAAAAGCACGACTGTCATTGATGTGAGAAACGGGTTTGATTCCCTAGATTTTGTTTTTTATTTTGGAACAGTCCCACCGCACTATTCCCAAACTACTGTAACTTCTGAAAGCCAGAATCGACAGTGGCGACCAACAGAAAAGTGCCGAGGCAATCAAGCTCGACGAAATCCCGCAATGGAATTGCGCAAGTGAATTCGGCAAGGCCCAAGGTTTGACCGCTATCAAATCGACAAATCACATGCGAGATGAATGACGCGATGTGGATTTCCGTCTGTGTGATTGGTCGATTTGATAGCGGAAAAACCTTGGGCCTTGACGAATTCACTTGCGCAATTCGGCTGCTGGAGAATGAATTTAACTGTCTTGGATCGCGCAACGAAATTAATCAGAAAAGAATAACGGATGAGTAGGAAAAATACAAATTTCAACTTTCCTCCATATCAAGCAGGAGACAGAACAAACAAGGCCAATAGGCACAATGGGTCGTATATTATGGAAACTACATTTGGATGGTATTACAGTGTCGCACCATCCCAGCCTGTGGAAGCTACATAAGGAGAGGGTCAAACTGGCTTATTCGATAACAAAAAACGTAACAAACGTTATACAAACTAGTACGGAAAATAACAATCGCCCGTCAAACACAGTACCTTGCTACAATCCTACCCACTAAACAGTAAATACCTCATAAATTAAACATTCACTAAAACGAATTACCGCTGCCTACCCACACGGAACGAAAACCCGCCGTACAAGCGGAGCGAAAAACCACCTAGTGTGTACACACAGATGAATTTGCTTGTATTAAATATTTTTGCTCCAGTGATTATCTAATTTTGTAAATATGAATTTGTTTCATTTCGGTTAATCTGACGGGTTTGTCCCGATACGCTGTGGTGGCCAATGGGTTACAATCCATTTGATTTGTGGGTTGAATTTTGTATTTAGCTAGTAGTTTGGAAGATTCATAACATAATATATATATTTATTTTCTATTCCACAGGCGTCTTAGAAACTATTCATATTTTTTTATTCCAATTAATACAAACTTTTTTTAAACTATCTTTTTTATGATATCTTCGAAACTATGCATTTTTGGATCACATATTCTAGGACTTTTTGTATTATTTTTACTTTAGATTATAACCCTAGAGTAAAGGGATATAAAATACACATTTTAAATAATTACAATATAATATTATAAACGCGAAAGTAACTCTGTCTGTCCATCTGTTACCTTTTCATGCTTAAACCACTCAACCGATTTAAATGGAATTTGGTATGGAGATAGTTTGAGACCTTGGGATGGACATAAGACAGTTTCTATCCCAGAAATCATCATTGAGGAGGTGGAAGTTTGTTTGGTGAAGTAAAAGTTTCTCAAGCAAGGCGGTTGGCGCCGGCGGCAGCCCACAAATCTACAATATTATTGCGAGATATAAAAAGTTATAAGAAGTTCTACTGCCACGCAGACGAAGTCGCGGGCAACAGATATTATTTGATAAATCCTTTATGGGAGAGACTGGTTTTTGTACTGGGAAATCCCGTCACAAAGTTATTACCAGGCCCCAAGAATGATGCAATTTCTCCCTTTCTAGATGATGTAACAACTAGACATAAGGATTATACATAGGTTAGCTTTCATTTTTCGTGAGCAAATTTTGATCTTCAAACACACACGCACATCATCAGCCTACAGCAGTCCACTGCTGGACATAGGCCTCTCCAGCCACACAGCATTGGTCTCGATTTTCGCCAACTCTCATCCAGCTATTACTACCCACTCTGCGAAGATCGTCGCTCGACCTAGCCTGAGCGATTTTAATCTTACTACAACCAAAGTATAGTTATGTATTTTATGGTTCAGGAAACTTTTGACGCTCTACTTGAAAGTCGTTACCCTTAAAATTTAAGCTACACTTTCTGCTGAAGTGCTGTTTTATAGGATAGAGTAACTAAGTTTTAAACCGCAGATATTATGCATGACAAATTGAAGAAGCCTTAGAAAGTTGGGACTGTTTCTTATCTAGCGAATGCCTCTATTGCTATCTGTAGCTCTAAACAAAGAGACATTATTTAGGCGGTGGCGATTGATAAAATGTCAAAATGTTATTAATCAGGAGACATGTCAGAGCAATGGTGGTTTGAACCCAGGCAGGCGCTAGTTTCTGTAAATTATTTCATCACCACTGCTTTCAAAACGGTGAAGGGAAACATCGTGATGAAACCGGCATGTCTTCTTTGCACGCTTGCCTAGAAGTAACCTATTCACTCTTGACTTAAAGACGCCAAGATTGTAGCTATCAGGAAACAAAAACTCCGGCAGGGAATTCCACTCCTTAGCCGTGCGCACTATGAAAGTATTCGCAAAACTCTTTGTACGTATGGGTGGGGTGTCCACCATGTACCGGTGGCGCATTGCCGTACGTCCTGTTGTCCGATGATGGAAGTCTTAGAACTAAACATTCGAAGCGCCACCAACACGCGCTGGGCTGCGTCGTGGATTACGGCCCGTTCCCTCTCACAGAAAGGAGGCCTGCACCTGCACGCACAACAAAATGGGAATCTAAGTGCTTCAAAGGGGGTCCATCTATACTATCCTCCAATTCGATCATCATCATCATATCAGCCGAGAGACGTCCATTGCTGCACATAGGCCTCCCCCAAGCGTCGCCACATTGACAACGCTTGGGGGAGGCCTATGTCTAGCAGTGGACGTCGATAGCACTTGAGAATGCTATACATTTTTGATTTCATCAATTGCTTTCGCGTAGCAATAGCAATTGTAATAAAGCCTTTGATAACTTTTCAACTATGATAAGACAGATAGCAATACTATTTTAGGGCAAAAATAGCTACAGGCAAAACATTTTACATATACCCTTCAGGGATTTTCCAAGCAGAAGAGACACGAAAAGAAACACACGATAAGCTTACCCAAAATAGGTCTACATAAGAATAATGGTATGTCAGTAGTTGCGTGTTTTCTTATCACATATATTTGTATAACAATAAAATAGGCTGACTCATGTTAGTACTTAAGCTCTAAGACTATGAATAAATGACTTGGTTGAAGACATGTAGACACACGCTGCTAAAACACGCAAAACTAAAGATATAAGGTTAAATACCAGTGTACTGTAGGTCACCTCTGCTTAATACTTAGACTGAAAGAGGCGATACGTCATGTAATAATTTATAATAGATACGCTAAGATTTACTTTCTAGTAACTGCCCTGTCAATAGTTTTTGTGAAAGCAACCATTATAACCAAAATGCTGCACAGAAAGTGACACTGAAACTGATATGATTCAGAAGTAAAATTGATTGTTTGTATGGTTTTTGTAGGCGATAATGTTTAGAAGAACTGACTCGAATACAAAAACTATTTAGTTTCTAGTAGAGATCTCACTTACAGAGACACGGCGATAATACTGAGTACCAAAGAGAACATATAAGAAATATACAAAGTTAAACTAATAACTAACTAAAGTGTGTTGGAAGTGCACCAGAAGCTTCATAAAGAAACATACAAAACTTTTTATAAACAGAAAAAAGAAACAGGAAGAACAACGCATTAATTAGGTATATTCTTAAACACGCGTCAGCGCTTGTCAGCTGTCTCTCCTTAGTCTAAACTTTTTTGGGAACTTCACCAATTTCGAAAAAGTTGTTACTAAATTCTTTAGGGCAATGCTTTCGTTTCTGCTTCATACAAAAAAAAAAACAGTGAGCGTTCGGTTTATTGTGAGGTTGATTATTTAATACTTATTTATTTATAAGGAGAATATAAACACTATAGAAATAGTACATTATGGTACAAGTGTGTAATGTTGGTGATTACCGCATAGGCGCCATTGAGACCCGAGCCGTTAGGTGAGGGTCTTAAGAGTGCCGAAGACGGTAATCATCAATACAAACGTGTATCATACGACGTTTTTCAACACACTTGTGAAGAAAATAATACTATAAAATCATTTCCAACAGTGAAATCAGTTTTCCTATGCGCGCGCATCTAACAATGGCGATCGGATATAGATTAAAAAGAATGAGATTTCTTTTTTTGTCTTTTCGCGGATAGCGTTTTAGCCACGTACAAAATGGGGAATTTCAAGTCTCCTTTATTACAGAAACAATCACGTACAAGTTGAAATTATCTATTTAAATACGAAGTTGCATGAAATGTGTTGCATTTGTATTATTGACCACAATATTTTTTGAACGAAACTTTTTTAAGAACAAAGCAACAATTTAAACAAAATAACTCTTTATCTCACTTGTGAATAATAGCAATGAAAAAGTCACAGTTTGATAACAGGTAACATTATGTGCCTAATTGCGGTGAAAATGTGAAATTAGAGCCACTTTATGAGCAAGTGTGTTGAAAAAATATTATTACAATATAATAGTACATTATGGTACAAGTGTGTAATGTTGGTGATTACCGCTGAGGCGCCATTGAGACCCGAGCCGTAAGGTGAGGGTCTTAAGAGAGCCGAGGACGGTAATCATCAATACACACGTGTATCATACGACGTTTTTCAACACACTTGTGAAGAAAATAATACTAAAAAATCATTTCCAACAGTGAAAGCGAGTTGTGAAAATTTTTTCGCAATGGCGGGCAAAATTATTCAGTTTTCCTATGCGCGCGCATCTAACAATGGCGATCGGCCATAGACTAAAAATAATGAGTTACCTTTTTTTGGCTTTTCGCGGATAGCGTTTTAGCCACGTACAAAATGGGGAATTTCAAGTTTTCTTTATTACAGACAAAAACAAAAGTTATATTTAAGTGAAAGTTTTATTTATTAAACACGTACAAGTTGAAATTATCTATTTAAATACGAAGTTGCATGAAATGTGTTGCATTTTTACTATTGAGCACGATCTTTTTTGTATCGAAACTTTTTTAAAAACAAAGCAACTCAAACAATCAATTAAAAAAAAAATAACTCTTTATCTCACTTGTGAATAATAGCAATGAAAAAGTCACAGTTTGATAACAGGTAACATTATGTGCCTAATTGCGGTGAAATTAGAGCCACTTTATGAGCAAGTGTGTTGAAAAAATATTATTACATTATAAAACTAATTTAACACATTCAATAGAATTAAAGAAACTTCCACCTATAGGTTATTGTTGATTGATCTTATGGTTCAACTAGTTGACGGCACGAACTGTTTTGTGCGCGAGGTGGTTATGCATGCCATCTCATCCGACAACACGTGCGAATGAGATAGATGCTGTTATGAGCAGTAAGAAGCTAGTTCGCGTACGAATTGGCACTTTTGCAATTTTTTATCGAAATGGATGATGATTTAGGACGAAAACGAGCGCGAGAAATTTTATAAACAGACTTTTGGGAGTCTAGATATCATGAAAAAACTACCAAATGTATATTTTCTAAATTACATTATTTACATTGTTGAATTACTAATTCATCCCTGTATGGCGGCGGTTTTGCAATTTTCTTCTTCTTATTGTATTTATTCCCACCCAAAGATGCGAAAAAAATAGTGTTGAAATATGGAATATTCGACGCTAATAAATTGTTTTTTTTTTTTTTTTAACTTTTTTGTTTCCATACAGGGCTAAATAATGATGAGACAAATTGATTTTCTTTTTTTTTCTTTTGAATGCACGTTATGAAACAGTGAAGTAATCGCTTGATTAAGTTTGTATGGAAGAATGGTCGACTAGAACAAAAATCTCAAGTTTTATATATATATATTTGTTTAATTATTTCCTTGTCTATCAGAATGTTTATTTCTGTTTGCCTTTTGCTTATAAATAGCTCGATTCATAAGAAAGAAGAACCACAAGAACAACAAAAAGACTACTAAATCTGCATTCACTATAAACTACTCTCACAGAAAACAAAATACCGATAATTCTCATGCCTCACCAACTTTGACATTTCCACAAAAGTAATTAACACTAACAATTTTGTATGGAGAAGCCTCGAAAGCGCCCTCGTAAACAAAAAACTTGCTCGTCAGATCACCAGCAAGATTTCTTTGTGTGTAATGAAATGGTCTAAGCATTTTAACTTTGGACAAAAGACGCTTGTTTTAAAATTTAGGAAATGTTTCTAAGTTAGCAGTATGTCTGTTTGTGAGTTAGGAATAGACATTACTTTTAATATTGTTCCTTGAGATCTCGAGAAAGGCTGTATGTAACTTTTAATAAGGTTATTATTTTAGTTTAAGTTTTTTGGTAAGAAAAGGAGGTGAAATGTCTGTGACAGGAATAATGGAATCTTGAAGTCTGTTAGAAATTATGAACTGAAAGTTATATTAGTTAAATGTGAGGCATTTAAAATTATACCTAGGCAGAGTTGAGCAAAGTTTTGATTTGACGACATTTTCATTGAATAACATAGAAACTAAATTGCTAGAAATGTTTGGAGAAGTGATTTGCTAGAAATTATCATCATCTTCCTGCCCATGTCCCATATTACTTGGGATTTTCGCAACACGTTTACTTGTTCCATACCATCCTTTCCCCCGTCACGATATTACTGACTCCCTTTTCTTACATATCACTCCTCACAAAGTCCATCCATCTTTTCTTTGGCCTTCCCCTCCCTCTCCATCCATCCACATTTATATTCATAACTCTTTTAAGAAACTTTGTAACATGCCCTAGAAATGATTAGGTAAAAAATGGGTATGTGTTGCAACAATCCAAGGGTAAAACCATATATTTTTAGGATCTTCTTCGTGTCGCTGGTATGGCAGCAATGTCAGATTTTTGGACCAAAACTTTGTCACTTTCTCAGCATCGTCGTTGGTAGTGCATAGGTCACTTTGAACGTATGTTTTGGGGCAGAGAGGTCAGCATGGGAGGTGGAAAATAGTTTGCTACTATCAAAAGGGTGATACAAAGATTGTCTTAAAAAAATATTTTCTTAGTCATCTCGACGCTGGAAAGTGGTTTTGAGGTATCTCGAAAAAATTGCTAAATTACTTTTTCGCAGAATTGAAATCAGGAAACAATATTGCGTCAGTCGGTCTGAGCAACGTTTTCCTACGATTTTTCTAAACTTTTTTAACAAAACATACTTCAAAATGCTGTATATACTTAAAAACAAATGTTTTGTAGATACAGCAAAAATGGTATAAATACTTTTTTGGCAGTCAAGATACTCAGGTCCTCGTTACAATTACCAAGACACACCAATATTGCTGCTTTAAATTGAAATACCAATTGCTGTAACTATTACAACATGCATGTTAGGCTTACCTTATAATGCTAACCAATGCTAACATTAGTGGCATCTCATACATTTCAATATAAGAAACACGTGTTCCAAAAATGGCACACCGATTCAGCTAGTTTAAGAGTTATACCTTTTGAAATAGTTTTTTGGCTCTGGAGTAAAGTTCAACTTTTCGAGATACTACAATTTTGCTTTTTTGCTTGGCATTCTTATATCGTACCCAGGAAAACCTATTGGCTCTTGTCATTTTAATCGTAATGCTAGCTTGTCCTTAAACCTCTTAAGCAAGCATTTAAATTACCTAACACCAGCAAAACACACCATCAAAAATTCACCCCATAGCACAGAATACCCTTACAAACACATAACAAAAAGAAAAATAACAAAGATATATAGTCCCCACCTAAAACGCGAACCTTTTAACTTGCGAAATATGTGGAATTTTAACAGGGCATTATGAGGAGGGAAACAAACTCATTATGTACACAGCCAGCATTTCCGACCCGTTCGTATATAATAAATAAGCATACTTACTTATCTTTGGATGGTTAGGCTCGTGGTTAAGTGACAACCACGTGGTTCTATATACACAAAGAGAGCCTAGATTACAGATATAAATCAAACTAGATGGCGCGATTGTATGTAATTCACGTGTTAAAAAACGGAGTAAAAGTACGATCAATGATCGTAATTTGAGCTTTTCATTTAGCATTTTCAGCACCGGAAAGCCACCGAAATCTAGAAAAACTGTATAGAAAATGTTGGCCGAGGCATTGAAAATGTTTTGTTTCATTGGTAAGTAAGTTTGTTTTTAAATTGTGTGTGAAAAAGTGGCACGCTTGGTTTTCATGCAGATGGAGGGACTTGTGTTATCTAGTAAGATTTATGCCTGTGGCCTATATATCCTTGACAACTATGGTACTCGCAGAAACTACCATCGAAAGTTTATCTATTGGATTTCTGCATTGAGTATTTGGAGTTAAGGCGTATATATTCCCCAATGTTAACGCAGTACTGGCTGTGGGCCTGCTCGGAGCCAGAATATCAATATTGAACCTCCTTTGATGATTCTATTTTTGTTGGGAATAAGATATATGATAAGGAAACCAGGATCTGATGATGGGATCCTAGAGAAATCGAGGCATTTCCTCAAATATTATAGGCTAGCGATTTTGGTATTTTCATCAATAATGCAATCATTTGTACTTAGAAAGTAGCATTTGGTAAAGTAGAACTGATTAAGAACACCACAATGGCCACTAGAACTCCGAAATAACAAAATGTATCCTAGTCGTGTTTGGGCTTATTGGAATCGTCATGAGATTTACTTTGGCTATAAATGATTTTCATTGTAATTGGAGGTACCTACCAAAACTAAAAAGAGGAAAATAAAAAACTTTATAACGAAAAAATTAACCGACTTCCAAAACAAAACACCACAAAGCAAAAAAATATTTTTTTTCCGAAGTCGGTGTCGAATAACGGAAAACTATGGGTAAAAAAGACACCGACTTTGGAATAGAAAGTTATTTTTTGCTTCGTAGTGTTTTTTTTTGGAAGTCGGTATGTTTTTTTGTTAAAAAGTTTACTTTGACTGTTTTTGAAGTCATAGATCAATTAAGTATAAAAAACTACTGAATTTTGGATCGCGCGGGTGTGAAACGAGTGCGCGTTTTGTGCCACCAAATTCGTTAGTGACTGTCGTCGTCGTAAAGGGCTCGGTAACTAAGTAATAAAATACAAGCGCAAGACACACACAGGCGTTTTCTTTAGCATGGCAACTTCACGCATCTGCGATAGATGCGATATCTGCAATAACAGAGCCATCTGTTATTGCAGATATCCAATTGTCTATATAGAACTTGTGACCACATAGACCAAATGTTTGAATGTCACATTTTCTCATAAACACAAATCGTAATGAGGCGAAATTGAAATGTTGTTACGTTTTAGCATGCAGTTAATGAACCACCCTACATTTATTTAAAATAAAGATGTCTTGAATCGCCATTTTTTCCTGATAAAAAACGATACATAGCTTAATGTTTGGGTTCCTACGAAGAGCGGTCAGTGAAAGGGCAATCGCATAAGTACAATCACATATCTGTAAGCCATTTCAAGGGTTATCAACACGTTTAATAAAAAATAGACACCATAACATCTAAGGGTAACATCGTAAGGGAATGTGCTCACATGTTTCGATCCGTTTACTCCTGTTTCGACCCGCTTACCCCTTGTTTCATATGATCATTACGACCCCATTATACTCTTCCAGGCGCCTACCTTTGTAATGTCTTTTGATTATGTTATGACAAATATTTGTGAGTTCGTTTCTTACTATTAATATGAGAATGAAGTCGGTTAAAAAAGAAAGCCATTTTAAGGTATTTCTTTTATTTACTCACATAACAATCGAGTCTGCCTTTTATAAGTTTTATATATTGTTTGAAACTGTTGGCGATCTCGGTTGATACCCCAAGTTCACTGGAAGACCAGCGTCAGACTGCATCTGTCTGGCAACATTGCTGAAATGGACCTTTTTGGTGTATCCCTTCAAAACGTCGGAGTAGTTTGAAACTTTGCTCACTTATCAGGGCCCAATGACAATGCAATAATTTAAATAGTTTGTACCATTATCCTAACCAGGATCTTCAGAATGAGCGATTTTTTTTATGTCCGTATACCGGGAGTGTCAAGCGTTTTTGCCATACATATTATTGGAATCAAATATAACAGCTCACAATGTTAAGACCCATTAATATTAATGCTAATTTTTATCCGTGGTGCTAGGCAACTGGGCTTATCCCAGTTGTAAACGACCCTTTGTGCCTATTGGTCTTGTTTGTTCTGTCTCCTGCTTGATATGGAGGGAAGTGGAAATTAGTATTTTTCTTACTCCTCCATTATTCTTTTCTGATTAATTTCGTTGCGGGATCCAAGACAGTTAAATTCATTCTCCGGGACTTCGTCGACCGTCATTGCCTCGGCGCTTTTTTGGTGGTCGCCACTGTTGATTCTGGCTTTCAGGAGTTGCAGTGGTTTGGGAATAATGCGGTGGGATTGTCCCAATAAAAAAATACCGGTAGTGTCTCCACGCTTTTTTATAATATTGTAATTATTTTTTTTAATCACACTATACATAATTTAAATTTATTAAAAATTATTTTCTACTTTTCAGCTTGTTTTTTTATTTTTTTTATTTGCGTTTGCTCTTGACTCTAGTCTAAGTCATAGGTGCCAGAGACAGAGCGGAGTCGATTTTTTTGTTTTTTTTTAACTATTATTTATTTATTTTTGTTTTTGCGTATTTGTATGGACGTGATGAACTATCGTCTAAATAAATGTTTTTCTATCTTTAGCATTGAAGGGGCACGCAGAATCAAAAAGAATCTATATTGCACTATATTTTGTTGAGTATTTAGCAAGCCTGCCACTCTTCAATATCAAAATCAAAATCATTTATTTATATAACATAGGTAACAATTACATGCAAGATCTTAAAATTAGTTAGTGCGCTATGTTTTGCCAATTGACATACAAATTATAACAAGAAATCGATTATATGAATGGGTACTGTTAAATTAAAATATAAATTTACTGCAATATAATTATTTACGAGTACCTATTTGTATTAATACAAGCATGCAAGTAAAATTGTATTATTCATAATCAATTTCATTTCATGTCAAAATTTAAAGTCTATCAATTCAAAAAAAACGCCTGCCTGGGTTCGAACCCACGTTACCGTATTACACGTAAATCGTGGCCGTTACCACTATCGCCACCACTGCTTAATTATGTTATGTAATAAAAATGAATACCGCTTTATTATGAAGGTAAAATAATTTATGAAGTCACTTTATTTAACATGGAAAAAACTCTGTACGCTTAAGTACGAAGCAAAAATGTTTTATAAAATGTGTGTGTAATATACTCGTAAACAGCTCGTAACTTTATTTGTTATTTTTGGACCACAAACTGTGAAATATAATATATTTTGTTTACTTTCTGGTATTATGAACCGAGTTTTACAAGCCCCGTTTATAATGTTAGCTTTTTCTCGCGGGTTTGCTCCCATTCTTTATCCTACAGTTGACTAGACCAAGGATACAGTCACTTTACCCACAAACAAACAATTATTTTTTCCTCTGTATACGATTATATTTTTACGAATTCTAATAATATCGAGCTTTAATATAATTAGTTAAAACTTTTGTACAAAAAAATACTACCGACTTCCAAATAAGAAAACTACAAAGTGAAAAATAACTTTATTGTTGGAAGTCTTTGGTAGGTACCAATTTTTTGCATTATGGACACCGACTACCAAAAATAAAATTATTTATCACTTTCTTATTTTCTTATTTGGAAGTCGGTAGTATTTGTTAGTAAAAAAGTTTTTTATTTATACCTTTTTAGTTGTACCTACCTAATAGGAAAGTAGTTAAGTAAGGTATATAGATAATGCCAGAATAGATTATCTGAATATCATGAAACTGAACATAACCGGTGTAATGAGAGTGTACCTAGGTGAACTGTACACATCTGCGTACCCTTTTAGAGCGTGATGGCGTGATGTTATGTTATGAAATGGTATAAAAAATAAACAGACATGCGATTGCAGCAATCCCGAGAGATTTGCCGTTATCTATTGAAGAGTTCTGTTGTATATCTCCGAAGTTCATCATCAGATCTTCACCAAATAAAAATGTGACCAATTTCGGAACATATTCCTTCAAACAAAAAATATGTTTTTTTTTTATCGGTGCACAATAGACGGAGTCATCGATGAAAAAAAAAAACATACAAAATATAGAACATAGAACCTCCTTCTTTTTGGTAAGTTAGTTAAAAAGGTGTTTACAGTAATTTTTATTGTTCTAATCTTTTAACGGTGACTTTGGAGACGAAGAAAATAATGATAACTAGGTTCTCCAGGTTGGGGCTTACCAATATGTTTTTTTTTGTAATTTATAATTCGGTAGAACCCTATAATACAGGTAAGAACTGCATCATCATGTTCTGCCTGTCCTTACCCATGTTACAGTTCTCGCCAAACTTCTGGGCCGCCCTGAAGTTGGCTTCCCGATGCGCAAGGCACGGATCGGTGCTATTTTTAACCCCCGACGGATAAAGAGGGGTGTTATAAGTTTGACATGTTTTGCTGTGTATCTGTGTGTCTGTCTGTGGCATCATAGCTCCTAATAATAATATGTTTTGTTTGAATGGTGATTTTTTCGAGAGTGTTCTTAGCTATGTTTGAATAAAATCGGTTCAGCCGTTCAAAAGTTATGGGCGTTTTATTGTTTGAATCGGGTGTTTTCGCAAGATAACGTGGCATAATTACGTGTTAGTAACTACTATGTACTAGATAAATTATGTAGCATGAAATAAAAAGTGTCGGGGTTTTCTAAATTTTGGAATTTTACTTGTTCTATGAGACTTACTACTGTTATTGTCTTTTAAATAACGCTGCACATGCTGAAATAGGAGTCTTTTTGGTCTCGCACGAGTTTATTATTTATTTTTATTATTTTATTACTGTATTTTTTGTGTTTTTGCTTATCTCGTGTCTCCTGTGTGGGTCACAAATAAATATTTTTCTTTTTTTCTTTAAGTGCAGCAATTATAGCCAACTTCAGGGCGGCCAAGAAGTTTGGGGAGAACTATAGTTGGAGTCAGCGCAACACGTTTTCTTCTTCCAAACCGTCTTGTCAACCGACACGCTATCATTGAATCCCTGTTCTTTCATATCATTCCACTTCATACTTTTGTTTAGTTCAACATATACACAAAAGCTAGTTAGTTTCAAAACTGAAAAGACCTGTCATACAAATAACTACGGATACTATTAGAAGAGTAAACTCATCCCAGCTTCCCACCTTTCATTGAACTATCCCTTTTCTGCAATATTGACACAATTGAGAGGACTACTAAATTTCTAAGACTTCACTTACAGCACTCTTGCAGCAAATACAAAAACCAGTCAAGTGCGTGTCGGACCTCGCGCAGTGACGGGTTCCGTAGTTGGAATGAGTTTTTAGGCCACTCACAGTATTGATTATAACGACAAAAAAAAACTTTGTATTTCATATTGCTTCTTAAAGAAAATGTGGAAACAAAGTTAAAGTTGCATTTGCACCTTAAATATCACTAAATAGTACCATAATTTAAAAAAGTCACTGGGTATCATCATAATCTTTTAAATAATGGACCCAATAATACCCCGTAGCACAAATAGTCGCCGAGAAAAATCGCTGTGAAATCCAGACAGATGGACAGACGGACAGGGGGTCTACTACGACCTACCCCGTTTTAAAACCATAATGATTTTGGTGTGAGACAGAGACGGAACCATACAAGACAAAAAAGCACTGTTATTTTTGCAGAGCGGAAATATTATGACATTAGCACTTTCCAGGGTGAAATTATCATGTTGCAGTTTTTACCATTTCACTACGGAACCCTAAAAAAATCACCTAACCCAGTATCACTTTACAAAAAGGCAGGCATTCACACTAGCTCTCCCCGTTTCAGAACACGCATGTAATAAGGGTCACTCCGGCCCCAAGATCTGTCACAATCAAACACCCACTTGGGGTCTAAAAGGGTACATATGGTGAAAAAGCTACACTTAGGCAAAATGGTATGAAAATTTTCTCATAATGTTCCTTGGGACGCTTTTTGTACAATCTTGGGCGTGAATGTTCTTGTATTCAGGGTGTTGATTTAATGGAAGGGACACCATTTACAGACATTTTTTTAGGATGGAATTGAAGCTCGATGAGTGGATCTTTGGAAGCCGTTAGTCCTTTGCAAAGTTAATAAATTGTAGGAATAAAATTTGTTCTATTCAGGGTGTTTGTATAAGTTCTTTTGTCAAGTATTGAGTAGACATGAAATACAAATACGATTAAAAGCAACAAAACATTTTTCCAAAGTTTTTGTTAGTACAACGTTCTGCATATTCAATAGTGACGACTGATTCGTTATCTATTGTAAAACGCAAAGAACTCCAAAACCACTTTCACAGAACCTTGCATTACTCCATATAAATAAAAACCTCATGTTTATTTAAAACCACGCTAAAATAAATAGTGCAAAAATATTGTAAGTATACAATTATTGAAACAGAACTCTTGCCAACAAGATACCAATCCAATCGACTAGACGCCACTGGAAACAATAAAATACCAATAGGAAAAACCTCCATAGAAAATATTCAAAACACAACTACGTACGCAAATTGTAACGCATCTAGAAAAAACAATTGAACATCTTTGAAAAAAACTTATATAAAACTTACTCAAACAGAGGAGAGCCAGCAACATTTCAGTCATAAAGTACCAATAGGAGCAATTTACAAGAAAATATTCAAATACACACTTTCGGTACGCAGATTGTAACGCATCCAGAGAAACAATTGAACATCTTCGAAAAAAACTTATATAAAACTTACTCAAACAGAGGAGAGCCAGCAACATTTCAGTTATAAAATACCAATTGGAGCAATTTACAAGAAAATATTCAAATACACACTTTCGGTACGCAGATTGTAACGCATCCAGAGAAACAATTGAACATCTTCGAAAAAAGTTATTGAAAAAATAGGGGAGCTTACATTTTCAGGGCTGTCGCAAAAAGTAGGAAATGAATTGAAAATAATAGAGAATCATTTGTTATAGTCGCCAGTGGCGTAACCCTATTATTTATGAAACATAGGGGAGGAGTAAAGGGGCCGAGCAAGTTTTTGTTAGCTCAATTTTATGAGAGAGATTTTTATAGGAAGTGAAATAAGAAGATTTTTATTTCTAGCACGTCTTCGTCCATGTTTCTGCTTACTTCCCGATGAGAAAAAGGCGTGAGTTTGAGTACTTAGTGTATAAAATATCTGTTCTATTTTTTTCCATTTATCTGTCTAAACGCGTAGTTGATACTTTGCGTGATCCAAGGGCTGGCTTTTACCTTGGTCAGAGGATAAGCATTGCCATACAACGTGGCAATGCTGCCAGTCTTTTATAAACAATACCATTGGACAACGATGTGGAGGAGTTTTTCGACGCCATAATTTTGAATAGTATATTTTCAAGATTAGTTAGTTAATAGTTTTTGTTTTAAGTGTATATGTTTGTAGTCTTAGTTAATTAAGTATTTTATACACTTGTTTTATTTATGTAAATAAATAGCTTTGTCCTCTATTTTACTAATTTAAATAGACTGCATCATTTCATCAAGTTGCCCAAAGGGCAATGGAGACGGCTATGCTCGGAGTTTCAGGAGGAGAAATGAGGATATTCGCAGGAGAACCAAATTTACCGACATAGCCCGAAGAATTGCGAAACTGATGTGGCAGTGGGCAGGGCACATTGCTCGCAGAACGGATAGCCGATGGGGCCGAAAAGTTCTAGAGTGGCGACCGCGAACCGGAATACGATGCATTGGAAGGCCTCCCAATAGGTGGACCGATGACCTGGTTAAGGTTTCGGGAATGCGCTAGTTGCGACGCATAGGGGAGGCCTATGTCCAGCACGTCTTTCGGCTAAAACGATGATGATGATAATTACATCATTTCATCATCATGGACGTCTTTCGGCTGAAATTTTGAATATGATGAAATGGTGCAAGACGCATAGGACTGGTTTGATAGTCGATGTGGTGACAAGTCATGTGCCTTGCGTCTAGCGACCACGAAATCGACGTCACAATAAAGATAATCACTTTGATGGTTCGAAAATGTATTGCATCAAGTGCTTTCATCACCCTTTTATATTATTACCACACTACAACTTACATAATCCAAACTTATCCACTGCAATTTCACATGTACTACAAACATTGCATAAATATATCACACACACACGAACTCATTAATACATAACAGTTCAGTCCCATCCTAACTGTACCGACGTATATTCCCACTGGACAGCAAGACCACAGAATAAATAGTACAGAAGGTCAACTTCAGTACATACAACCAAGGAAAACGCACGCACACCGACATGCTTCGTGAAAACGCGTGCTTAGAGGAAAGTGGCACCGGTGACTGAAAACTTGTGTGGATATTGCTTGTTGTGGTATTGAGATTTGTGCAAAATAAGGGTGACATAGATAGGCTTCACGCACAGCGAGAGCAAGCGTACTCACGTCTGGCATTTTTTTGAGCTCGATCTTTGATCGAATGAGGAACATGTCGTAAGGAAAGTTTGAAAATGCGTGGTTTGTGAGTGATACTATGGCTAGAAAGGAGATGAGACCACTAGCATATAAATAAAATGATTTTTACTCCTCACAAAACAAACATTTAAAGTTACTTACTTATCTAAATATAGATACATAATGTTCGTAGTCTAGAATATGTGAGGGTGTCTGAGTTAGCCATAGGAATGTCTGTATTCCAAATTGCAGATGATTCCAAATATAGATATACCTATAAAAGAAGAAATATGTTGCGCTGATCCCAAATGAATTGTGTTGTGGAGCAGGAGAATGATGGTGACTAAAACACATTTCTCGTAATGTGAGTGCAAGCACAGTTGCGACAATATATGATTGAAATCGCCGTATGTACGCGTCTATGTGTGCGTCCATTTTCGTGCGTTGTATCGAGTAGGCCTTCTGTTTCATTCTATTCTGTGGCTAGACCTAGTTTTTACGAGCTAACCTAGACTGCTTGTGAAGGCTTAGATAAATTATTAGAATCATATTATAAGGGTTCGGCGGCAGATAGGAATATGTAATGTGTTATGTATTTGTAATAACTTTTCCTGAATGTTTTGTCATTTGGTTACGTTTTAGTTTTCTGTTTTTGTAATAAAGGCGAGATAAACCATGATTGAGGGTAAGTAATAAAGTTTTAATAATTGTAACCAAGACAAGACTAGTAGCCCAGTAGAAATAACACTAAAAAAGTCTAGAATCGCAAAGCATGATGTAGTTATGTTTTAATGATAAATTGTACCTATAGACCAGCTAGAGTAGTGTGAATCCAAATTTGCAACTTCGAAAAACTGCAAAATTTTGGGATATTGTATACATTTCTTAATTTTTCAAGTTAAGGTTAATTAATATTGCAACAATTTAAGTCCAACTGCAGCTCTCTAAACCCAATAGGGACCTAGCTATATGGTCTCTCGAAGATTTACATGCGTTCCGCACCTACCACCAAGTGCAAAAGTGACTGGGCGTAGAGAAGGACCGTGACGCGTGGTGCGCAGCGAGCACACGTTTTTCGATGTAGCTGGATTAACAATACCCCAACCGGTCCATAAACCATAGTAAAAATCCAGAAATACGTCAAGCTTTGCGATTTTAATGTTGATTTCTACTGGGCTATAAATTGGTTTTTCTCAAACATGCTTGGAAATTTGAGCATTATTTTGACAACCTTCTTCTAGATAAATCGAAATTGCAGTACAGGCCAAATACATGCGAGCAGCGGTCGGCAAAAGTTATATGAAAATCCATATCAGTCGTGTGTAGCGGCCAAATAAATAAAATAGTAGTCTCATATCTGTCGTGTTATTTAAAAATGGAACGATCTTTTACTCCGAATCATGGCAACCAAGGAGGTAACTTATCAAAGGTTTTATTTAAATTTCGAACTGGCATGCAAATAGAAAGCTGTTTATTGAAAAAAAAAACAAATGAACACTTTTAAGGCTTAGCACGCACTGCGATTTTTATTTGCGCGGATTTTGTAATATTATGCCCGCGTTATTTTTTTAACACAATGTGCAGCTTCATACAATTCCGCATAGACCGCAGAATGGGCGACAAAAAATCATGCGTATAAAAATCCGTCATTGAATTCAAAAAGTAATTGTATTTGACAAAGTGAGATCTAGGCTACTTAGTTTTAATTTCCGCGCATTTTTTGAGAAAAGCACTATACAAGCCTTGGCCACAACTGGGCATTGATGGACTTACGTATGTGTGCCTCGGCTTCGCCTCGGCCCACATTTACACGTTCGTCCATCAATGCCTCTTTTGCTGGCCGCTGCAGTAATGTACTAAAGTACAGATATTTTCTTAATGTCAGAAAGCCAAAATCAACAGTGGTGACCACCAGAAAAGCGCCGAGGCAATGAAGCTCGACGAAGTCCCGGAGAATGAATTTAACTGTCTTGGATCCCGCATCGAATTTAATCAGAAAAGAATAACGGGGGGGGGGTTAGAAAAATACAATTTTGCTCTGCCCTCCATATCAAGCAGGAGACAGAACAAACAAGGCCACAACGGGATAAGCCCAGTTGCCTAGCACCACGGATAAAAATTAATATTAATGGGTCCCAACATTGTGAGCTGTTATATTTGATTCCAATAATAGGTATGGCAAAAAAGCTTGAACGCACGGAAATTTGTTCTAGTTTCCAAAAGGTCCGTGTAGTAAACACGTAGGAGGCAGGAGAGCCTAAAGCGCTTGCTCGCAGCTTCGCGGATTCGGCTCCTCGATCGCTTGATATCCTACAGTATAGTATCAAAGTGTTGTTATTAACAAGAACGAAAAATTATAGCGAATACACTATCTATCTGTCTAGCCCTTTCGCAACATTGCTGAACAATGCAGAATGCAGCTGAATACCTACTTACAAGAAGCGACTGTCTATCTGTCCTCCACAACCCAGTTGCTGAATAGCATTGATATCCATTAGTAAGACTGGTTGTCACGCTGCCGGGCTTCTGATTACTTGTAAATACTGTCAAAAATCACTATACATATTGTGTACATTTAAAGTACAATACTAACCTTCTCGCTACATTTTGTATATTTAGTAATTTAATGGTCCACCGGACGAAACTCCGCTACTAAAATGCAGTATGCAGATGAGATCAAATACTTTACTCATAAAACCGCACTTCGTTTTACAAAGTATCGTCATGGCAACATTTTCTCGCAGGACTCGTCACATTAACCTACATTTTCGCAGTCGACACAACAAAGTAGGTACAGCGAAGGAACCTTAAATGAATACCCCACATCACTATGCTTTTACTCTAATCTATGGCGTATTAGTAAAAAAGGATTCTGGAGTACAGCCCGTAGCAAATATACACACATTTGTGTAATAAATTGGCGTAGGGCTGGGAAAGTTGGTAAATAGATGTCGATGTTTTTGGAACTGCCTCGTTGGTCGCAAACTACTATCGGGTTTTTTCATCAGATTTTTTTTTGTAGCATCCCGGTGTCTAGATATTTATTTATTTATTTATTTATGTATTCTTTATTGTACACCAGAAAATACAGTAACAAAAGAAACTTAAAACTAAAAATATACAACGGGCGGCCTTATCGCATTCCGCGATCTCTTCCAGGCAACCTGGAATGGACAGTGATTGCCTGGACATGACATGGGGTTGTCAGGGGTGTAACAATACCAACAATGAATATAATGATACAATAATACCTAATAAAAACACAAATAGATATATATGCCCTATATAAATACATAAATACATACATATTTAATATATAAGACGTGAAAATAAATGACGTACGACAATCATAGACAAAGTCTGTCAAAAAACTAAGAGTACGATTACAGCGATAAGTAATGTTTCTTGACGAGTCTTTTAAACACAGGCAACGATTGAGCACGTTTAATTGGGTCAGGCAATGCATTCCACAGACGAGCAGCCTGGACTGTAAAAGATTTATCCATGAAAGTTGTGGAATGCATTGGCATTTTAAGTCGCAAGTTAACTGATGACCTCAGGGATTTTGTGTGGGAACCGCAGATAAACTGAAAACGATCCTTGAGATAAAGAGGGGTGGAAGGAGTAAAGAGCACATTAAACAAAAGAGAAAGAATATGTGTATTCCGGCGAAGGCGAATTGGCAACCACTTGAGCTTTACACGGAATTCGGAAACATGGTCATATTTGCGTAAACCGAATATGAACCTTATACAAAAATTTTGAAGCCGCTCAAGTTTATCAAGTTGTTCTTGAGTAAGGTCAAGATAGCTGGCATCAGCATAATCAAGGATGGGAAGAAGAAGAGATTGTGCAAGCGCAATCTTGGTGGCAGTCGGAAGAAAATTACGTAGTCTCCTCAAAGTTGCAGCAGATGCAAACAACTTGCGGCTAACTTCTTGCAGTTGGGCAGTCCAAGAGAAGTTCCCGTCGATGTATATCCCCAAGTTTTTAACTTTCTCACTGAAAGGAATTACTGCATTGTTAAAAATAACTTGGGGAAGAGTCGTCCAGTCGATCCTAGAAACCATTCTAGGACTGCCCACTACTATTACCTGCGTCTTTATAGGGTTTACCTTAAGCCCATACCTCTTGTTCCAATCGCAAATGCGAGCCAGATCATGATTGATGGTTGCTAAAGCCTCAGTCAGCTTTCCGAGAGGAGCTCGCGAGTATAATTGCAGATCATCTGCATAAAGATGGTAGGAAGAAATTAGTTCATTGGAGATTGAGTTTATAAAATTGAGTTTATAAAATATAAAAACTGCGAAAAGTAAAGGAGATAAAACGCCACCCTGTGGTACCCCGGCAGAAGTACTACACCAGGAAGACAAGTTCTCTCCAATGCATATACGTTGCCGGCGCCCGTACAGGTAACTACGAAACCAGTCAACCACTGATGGAGATATATTAAGAGAGCATAGAATGCCAAGCAAAATGTCGAAATCAACAGTATTAAAAGCATTACTGAAATCCAGCAATGCCAAGACCGTCAGATTACTACTTTCCATGGCTGACCTTATATCATCCGTAATGTTTAGAAGAGCTGTAGTGGTGCTGTGACCAGGATGGAAGCCGGACTGGAAGGGATTGAGGAGATTATTTTTGGATAGGAAAGTGCTTATTTGATTATGAATTAACCGTTCTAAGACTTTGGACAAGAATGGTAAGACGGATATTGGGCGGAATTCAGAAAAGGATGAGGGATTGGATTTTTTTGGTAAAGGAATTATCTGCGCATCTTTCCATGAGGATGGGAAGAGACCGCTAGACGCAGAAAAGTTAAGGATGTGGCAAATGACAGGAAGGATAACGTCCAGCACCGGGAGTAACATTTTACGGCTGATACAGTCACTTCCCACTGCATTGGAAGTAATTGATAGTATGCTCTTCTTAACATCACATGTGGAGAATTGACTAAAAACAAATGGGGCATAACTGGGAGTCGGAAGAGATGAAAGATAATCCAATGTATTCAATTTTACTGTCCTATCGAAATTGGACGACGCTGTGAAATGATTATTTAATGCATCGATATCTAAATCTTTAGGGATTGATTCTTGTCGCGTTTTACCGACCCCCAATGATCTTAGGAAATTCCAAACTTTGGATGCATCTCCGTTTTGGACAGAGTTATGAATGTGTTGGCGATTAGCATTCCTACACATCTTATTGCAGAGATTGCGGATAGAGAGATATTTGTCCCTATTCGCATCAGTAGGCCGTCGATTGTATTTAGACTTTGCTGCAGCTTTTTTGTGCAATAACTTTTTGATCTCATCCGTCAGCCACGGCGCCGGAAAATGTCTAACTTTAACAGCTCGCACAGGTGCATGAATATCATAAAGCTCGATGAGTTTAGTATTGAAGACATTAACCTGCTCATCGACCGAAGTAGCGGCAAACAAAGGTGACCAATCAATACAGCTGGCATCCTCACAAAGACTGTCAGCGTTCATACCACCAAAATTGCGTTGCATGAGAATTTTGGCTTTAGCCTTAGGAGGACGAATTTTATATGACAGAAAAATCAGGTCATGATGCGAAAAAGCGTCGGCTGAGCATTGGCCATGTTTAGCGACGCGACCAGGAGAGGAGACAAAAATCAAGTCAAGAAGCGAAGGAGTACAGTTTGGCAAATGGTGAGTAGCACTTAGCGGCAAAATGGAAAGATTGCTAGAAGTTACAACATTAGTCAGAGAAGATGAGCGATGGTCTTTTTTTAGGAGACAAGTGTTAAAATCACCCATGATTGTGCTATGACTGTAAGAAGGGACCAGAAGTTCTAAGAGTTTTTCAAAAGATGAGAAGAAATTGATGCGTGAGGAGGGACAGTAATAGACGCCAAGAAGTAATTTCGAGTGATGTAGTTCGACTTCAAGAAATAGGTGTTCACCAGCATTTGATGGCGGTGGCTGCGCTGACACATGGACTACAGAGAAGGGAATGTGCGCACGGAGGTATATGGCAACACCACCACCACCACCAACCGCCCTGTCGTTTCTTATAAGTACGAAACCGGGAAGAGAGTAGCTAGTTGAACGGAGACAAGGTTTAAGCCATGACTCGGATACAAGAATAGCATGAATGTTTTTACAGTCAAAACTTGTCAACATATCGTGGAAATGGGCCGGAATACTCTGGGCATTGATGTGAATAACGTTAAAATTCTTCGGAACATCAGAGAACTGTGCTGCAAGACTGTCAGCCAGAGAAGGAATGCTCACGAAACTATCGTCGTTGCTTGCCAAAGAAAAAGAACTATTGTTATCGCTGCTGTCATCTATAGACATAAATATTGCCTATCAATAATATAAATATATATTATATAAAACTATCTTAAAACAAAAATCCAATAAGTTCACCTGCCAGTTGCGTTATTACAATTAAGTATAAAAAAAAACAAACATTTAGATGATTGACCGGGCAACACTAGATAGCAGAAAAGAGCAAAATTAAAAAAGTTTATCATAAAGAAACATAAAAATAAAACATCTAAATTAAGACTTACCAGTGCGCCGTTACATAAAACGGAACGCACCCATAAAACGAAAATTGACATTAAACTGACAATCCATACCACATAGTGACAGTGACAAATGACAATGTGTAACGTAAATAAAATTGTAAACACTAGAAGTTTAATTGAATAAAAAGAACTAAGTGAAGGTGGTAAACAAAACAAGAAAATAATGTTACCCGGTCCTACAGTAAAATATCACGAAGATGATATCACTTCCTCACAGCAGCCACGCGCTTTAACCTTGCGCTCTTCATAGCAGCAGCGGTCGGAACAGACTCTGGCACTGCCCCTTTAGGATCACCCTGCCCCGGTTCACAGGGAATTGGCGTAATCCTGTCCAATTCAGCGAGAGATTCGACCCGATGCCGCGTATCGTTGGGACCAAGGACATATATGCAGCCCGCCTTAGTCCAGCTCTTGGAAACACCGAATCTTTCCCTTGCAGCCAAGAATATGTCATGCCGCCCCTTTGTTAAGAACTCAGACAAGGTGACGCCTGACGCCCTTAATTTGGCTTTGGAAAACCAAACTCTGTCCCGGACCACGAGACTGCCAAGCTTGAACAGGATAGGCCGGGTTTTATTTGCCACTGCCCGTCCCATTCTGTGACATCGACTGATGTCAGCAACAGTAAATTCACTAATTTGCAGCTTGCTACGTACCACCTCAGCTACCACCTTGGCGGTATCCTCCTTCTGCTCTTCATTCACACCATGCAAAAGCAATATCTTCCTCCGTCCTCGCATCTCTAATTGGTCAACACTTTGGGCTAGAAGCTCCACTTGACGCTGAAGGCTGTTCAGAGCTTGCGAGATGAAAGTCCGGAACATGGTGAATTCTGCTGCTAGGCTGGAACTTGTGACAGGTGATGGAGGGGCTTTCTGCAGTTCAGCTTCGAAGATGGACATGCGTGTGTGAAATAACTCCTTTAGTTCACCCAAAGTACATGTCAATGAATCCATGGTGATGAAGTGATAATTGTGTTTAATAGAGAAGAAATTGCAAGAAGATAACGCTACACCAGCAGGTACTGATTATGAACTCTTAAAATATGACATAGAATTAATTTAAATATTATTATATTAAATTATATTAAATTTTAATTATGAGCGTTTTTTTATTAGTGTAACTTGTACAACTACCCACTAATATAGATATGTGCCTGGCTGATGGCAATGAAAATGCTCGCTCCTTGTTACATGTGACTAAAACATAATTGTGAAATGTGAGTGTACAGGTGCTCACCCCTCCCTAATCGTTAGGGTAAACCTGTTATTTGTTTTAACGCTTAAAGTAGTAGCATATTCCCCTGATTAGTGACGTTGTGATTCCATTCTAGTCCATACTTCAAAATATTATTGAATCAACATACTAACCTTGGGAAGTAAAGCAATATCAAAGGAAAAGAAGCAATCAAAGCAAAGGAGAAAGTCACTGGAACGCTGCGGGCTCTGTATCGTTTGAAAAATTTGTTGCCAATCAACACGAAGGCAATGCTTGTGCAGACCTTAATTTTTCCTATCATCGATTATGGTGATGTGTGCTACTACGACCTGAATGCAGATCATCTCAACAAACTTGACCGTCTTCTAAATTACTGCATTCGATTTGTTTTCAATTTACGTAAATATGACCATGTCTCTGCGCATCGATCACTTCTAAAGTGGTTGCCCATACGCCAGCGCAGAGAGCAAAGGGCACTGACTACTTTGTTCTCATTTCTCGACTCTTCCAATTTCCCTAGTTATCTGGCCCCTTACATTCAATACATTTGCGCCAACCACAGTAAAAATCTACGGTCATCACATAACCGCCTTCTTCAATGTCCCACTCACCGCTCTGACTTCATTCACCGTTCTTTCTTCGTTCAATCTATTTCTCTGTGGAATGCGCTACTCCAGGAAATCAGGATGGCAACCAACCGGTTGACCTTCAAAGTTAAAGTTCGCGAGCATATCCGTAAGAAGTTGGCAGTAGTATCGTAACAGCGCTAATGTTTTTCAATTATTTATCTATTACTACTAATGTTTAAGTATATTTATGTATTTAGTTTAGTATTTTGAATATATATGGTATAATTATATTGTATTTATAGTTTATATTTAAATAATCCATTACTTAACTTTCTATATTGCACCTACCACTGTTTATCTCTCCATCACCCAAAGGTCGACTGGTAGAAAATGCCTAAGGCATTAAGTCCGCCTCTGTACTTGTATGTGCATGAAGTATTAAATAAAATAATACATTTCACTTTTTAATGTTATTAAAGAAAACTTGCACGACACTATTGCACTACTAATTTAAATCGTACAAAAACAGTAAACAACCAAATGTACAATGTTTACTTTAACACAAAAACATTTTCTACTAGAACACAATCAAACTCAATAATTTATTTCAATTCGACCATTTACAAGTACTTTAAGTCGGTCAGTTCAAAACATGAAGCTACTACTCGGTCATAATATAATTATGCACTTGACACTGACATCACTCTGACTTTCGACTCTCGCAGTTGGCGCATGAAGCGAACGCGGGGCGCCGCACTGATTGGCGGGAGCGAGATCGAAGTGCACAGTTATTAAGACCGTGTTGTAGTTGCACATTCGCAAGCATACGATTTTTATGGAGAGAAAATAAAATCAAATACATTCTATATTTTAAAACAACCACAGCACTTTAAGACTATGCTCCATGAATCGCTTAATCCGCGATATTATTTCGTTTTATGCCTGTTGTATCATAAAGTTTTCCAATATAACATATTGGTGACTTTTACTGTATACGACACTTGTTCTCTAGTGTCGATCGTAACACTTCGGTTTATAGTACTTCAGGTCTTAAAGTTCACGCTACTATCTTTATAGGGTGGGTAAAGGCTAAGATAAATAATGTACCATTATTCTGAGTTAAAAGTTATGAGATTCCTGGGTGACAATTTCTACCGATTTTTTTTTTAATTGCATTTTGCAGAAGATTACAATCTATAAATTAGTATAAGAATAAACAAAACTGTAACACTAGCCCAGACTATCCTTCACAGTGATTAAAACAAACTGCTCAAAAAAGACCGTTTATAATAATCACCACAGCTGTCATATAACAAATTTTAGTAAACTTCATGTTAATTACATATTTTAATACAATATTGAAATAACAAATTTTAGTAGACTGGGAGTTATTTAAAGACAGGCACAAGAAAATATCGCCATTAAAAAAAATACTATCGATAACTTTGCCGCGAAAACATCGACACTAATCCCATCCCTACTAAAAGTACCGCGTAGTAAAAATGTTCGAGTTTGGCAGCGAGACGTATGGGCATAATTTTTACATGTACGTCGTCTGATAATATCGCTCGTACATTGTGAGTACCAGCAAAAAGAATGAAAGTAACTAATTTTCTTTCTTTTATGGCCTGACCTATTTTATTAATTCAGCACTTTTTGGGAGTTGGTCATACTTTTTGGTTGGCAAATTACACTTTTATACTTAGATGAAGCTTTTATATGACAGACGTGTCCGTATATACCAGTTTCTCTGTGCTATTTGTATCAATAAAATAATGTAGCTAATCGGTTTTCTGTTTTGATAAATAAGTGTTTCATGGGTACTGAGAAAATTACAGCTTAGACCTGAAGGGTCCAAACGGAACCCTAATGCTGTCACTCACTTGTCTGTCTGTCTGTCAGTCCGTCGTCTGTCACACAATTTTGTTCCGAAGATTTTTTTAACTTCCCATTGACCTATGAACTTGAAATTTGGTGGTAAGGCTTATTATTAAGTATCTACGTATATTTTACTAACAAATACCAATACATATATCGATCAATCAGATTTTCTTTGGTACGGAACCATAAATGTGCGAAGTCCAACACTCACTTTGCGCGGTTTTTATTTTGTTATACTGGCATTTGCCTTCTACCGCTAATTAATTTGTCCAGCCTCTCCCCAACTAGATTGGGATCAGCTTCTAACCGGATTAGTATTGTACATGGAGTGTGCAGAGTAAAATAATTTAAGTGGCAGTGGGCAAGGCACATTGCTGTTGGGGCAGAAAAGTTCTAGAGTGGCGACCGCGTACCGGAAGACGCAGCGTTGGAAGGCCTCCCCATAGGTTGAGCGATGACCTGGTCAAGGCTTCGGGAGTACGGTGGATGCGAAACGCACAGGAACGATCAGTGTGGCGACTCTTGGGGAAAGCCTATGTTCAGCAGTGGACATCTTTGGGCTGAAATGATGATGATGACATGGTGTGTCTGCCTATCTGACCGCCACAACCTACCACTGGGAAACATGATACATTTTGCCAAGACGGAGTCAGATTTCAGGTTTCTGATTACCCGTAACGACAGTCGAAGATCTACAAGTGACAGCCGGGACCAACGGCTTAACGTGGTTTCCCAGGCACGGAGGAGTCTCGGTATTTAATTAGTCACCATAACCCGTCCACGACTTGACCTGGAAGATCGACCCGTGTGGCTGTTATTATTGACCCACAACTGCCACCGGCTCCGCTAATCTGCATACATAGGATAGGTGGACCCTCTTTTCAGCACTTAGACTCCCATTTGGTGGGCACGCCACAATTGCGGCGATAAGGCCCCTCTTTGAGGAGTGGCTTGAGAGGCGCGACGGTGTCGTCACCTTCCGCCTGACATAGGTCCTCACCCGACGCGGCTGTTTCGGGAGGTTCTTGTTTAAGAAGGATAAGGCGGGAGAAAACGCCGGGGTGTCACCATTGTGTGGATCGCCCGAAAGGACACGGTGGAGATCTGCACCGCGGATAAATTTGAAAGAGAGTTTTTGCGGCCCTGGGTCAAGCAACTGAAGGAACACGGGTGGGTTTTAGTCAGTAAAAGTCTGACACGCCCTCCCGGGGCGTGTCAGACTCCCAAAGCGGGAATGGGCCGTAATCCACCACGTGGGCCCACTGCGCCCGTTTTTAGAGCAGTGGTGATGAAATGATTAACACAAAGTAAAGTGCCTGCCTGGGTTCGAACTCACGACCTACAACTTGTAAGTCGCGACTGTTACCACTGGGCCACCACTGCTCTCAATCTGCATACATAAATAGACTGCAAAATCATAACCCTTTCTTTTGGTTTTACCGTATTCGGCAAAAAATACTCAAACAATGCTGTAATTTCTATTCAGATGTTCTAATGTCCCACCAGGCAGCTTCAACGGCTAATTTGCCATAGAAGTCGAACACATCCACTCTCTGTGGTTTCCAATCCTCGATGAATTGAAAACCGCAACACTGCCATACTCGTTGGTACGAACTAGGGACGTAACAGAGGTCACTTAGCGGAGGTGGATGCGACCTCCACGGTTGCGAAGGTTTATGGGGGAAAAATTAAGAGATCCTACCAAAAGCACTTCATGTAATTTTTTTGCAAAGACAACGCTTTCACTGTTAATAATCTCAAGCGGAGGCAAGCCCCATAACTCTAGAAGGACTAACTCTTCAAGCCTCAACTCTACAAACCCTACATCTGGTGAAAAAAGCATGGCTTGGCCGATATATTATGTTCTTAATGTTTGTGGAACAATCATGTAGTGGACTTTCGCCTCTGTTACAACCGCATCTGTCGCTTGTTTAGGCCAATATTCATGCAGAAGATCCGCACTTGCGGCAAGCAAAATTCCGTTACAACCCTGCTTCAAACACTGCTATTTCTGCTTCACAAAGTACATAAGGACCATTCAGGGCTTTTATACTAAAAGCGGGACCTACATAAAGATTACGTAGGTGTGTATGTAGGTAGAATTGTCATGTGTATTGTTTCTGGAGGGGTAAAATGGAATATAATGTTTGGGAACGATAATAATAGATAATTTTTTACTTGTTCGTTTTATTTTTCTCTTGTGTCGAAAAGTAGTGTTTTCGTGTAAGTAAGAGAATAGTTTCTCATTTTAATAGATTACATACGTTTACGTATTGTTTATGTATGTATGTTAAATAGATTACTAGAAATATTTGAAAATAACACAAATTAAGGCATATGTTTCTCGATGCGGTAGCCGAATCAGCATAGTTATCCAGTTTGTCTTCTCTTGCTCGTTGATTTGTACCAACATATGTTTAAAGCACCTATAATCCATCATATGCCTTCAAAGCACGAGTGAACAGGCCACTTCAGAGCACGCTTATTCCATCATAGACGTATTGCTTCGCTTTTCATCAGGCCAGATCAAGCAAGCTCATTGTGAAATTAAGATGCTGGATGACAGATGCATTGTTATCCAAGAGACTAAGCTGAAATATCTCAGGAACCGCTATTACACCAGCACACATAAATAGATACCCCCCCACAAACATAAAAGAATATTGCTTTGCTAATTGCTTCAGAAATGTAGGGTACAAGGAATATCGATTCAAAGACTATTCGTGAATTCTGGGCTTTTCCTAAAGGTGTATTAAGAATCATGATAATAATTTAACATGCATTGTAGTCTGTTCCATTTTGTATTGTGATACGATTACCTACTTATTACTCATCAATGGGGGTAAGCCACGTTTGCTCCTTCATTCTCATTGTAGCCAAGTACCCTTCTTACCCCCTTTAACCCCGATAGCTTTACCCAAATGGGTACAAATTACCCCGGAGGTACATACATGTAGGTATGAATTAACGTGGAAGATATTTCCGTTGATGTTGCTCAAATAATAAAATTTGAGATATGAGTTATTCAACGTGTAAAGAATATTTTATTAGAAGCGGCATATTTTTGTTGTATGAGACAAGGGAAGTATAAAAATATATTGCTATATGCGGGCAGAGCTCTGATTGAATTTCCTTAGTAAGAAGTCATAATTCGAGATTTGGCTCATTAGATATGATTTTAATTCAAACTTTGCTTCCGTGCGCGTAATAACACTGTTTAAAAGCTATATTAAAGGATCTTATTCGCCAGTGGCGCCAACTGATGAGCACAAAAACGTTAGATCTCATTGCGACAATCGAATCCTAATCCCGAAATACGTACAAAATGCTGACTGTACAAATATGCACCCATCCTACCTTATCTGTCACATATATATTAAATGCCTTCCTTTGTACCAGTTTGTCCTACAAAGTTAAAATTTGGCATAGTTTCACAAAGTTGTGAAGTCACATATAGGAAAGTTTTATTTTCGGACAAAACTTACGAGCGACGAAAACTACGAAAAAGTTTACTAGGGAGGGTTAGCTAATGAAATCAAGCCCGGAAAAGTTTATACGAAAGTAATATTAAACTTTTTTGTACACAAACATGCTTATTTGATATTTAAATAAATGTAGGTAGGATATAAATGAGGAGATCTTTTTTGTAAAGAAGAATCTATCACTTGTATTGCCTTCTAAACTATCAAAAGATTTTATTATCTATTTGCAAACATTTAAATTGAATAGATTTAATAATCTTAAATCGGATGTAGGTAACCGACAATAAAAGCAGACATTTTGAAGCAACCAGCAACGGGCTTTAGTTGCCCGACATTTTGCTGAACTGGTCCTTTTTGGCGCAGTCTTGGGACACACAATGATAAATTTATATTATTTTCTTACTTTTATTGTCGTTTAGTTTTAAATTTTCTTTTTTATGTTTATGATGTATGCTCTAGTAACTTGTGTCAAATAAATATATTTTCTTTCTTTCTTTCAGTCCTGAAACCAATTATTTTAATTTTATGTTTTCATTATCATCTTTTCAGCTGAAAGTTGTTCAAGTGTGGCCACATCGACCGGCCCATCTTATTAGATACTAGCGGACGCCTCGCGGTTTCACCCGCGTAGTTCCCGTTCCCGTTGAAAGACAGGGATAAAAAGTAGCCTATGTCACCCGGGGACAGTGTAGCTTCCCAATGGTGAAAGAATTATTGAAATCGGTCCAGTAGTTTTTATGTTTATTTGTTACATACAAAAATACAAATCTTTCCTCTTTATGATATTAGTATAGAAGTGTACTTATCTAAAATCGCCATCATGTTAGATTGTTATTCATCTCACGAACACCCACTGACGAAGCATAAAACAGGCACTCATTCCTTCCATGTTCGACAACCCATTTAATGACACAATTACACCCCAATATTAATTCGTTTTAAACAGTTATAAGTACAGTCCTTTATAAGCTCCACTTATAATCCCTTAACCCTTTTCTTCCCTCTCTTTCCTCCACCCTATGGTTTCACGAAAGCGGGCTAAGGGCACGTTTATATGAGACGAATTGGTTCACGTCGACGTAACGCGGATTCCGCACGGTTCGATTGCGAATACCTGTCCGTTGTTACAGCAAAATAGGATATATTTGATCATCACCAAAAAGCGTCCATTGTTGGACATTAGCACACTTCGCTAGAGTGTCACCACATCGATCGGTCCTGTTCGTCTCGCATCCAGCGGATTCCCGCAGATTCAACCAGGTCATCAGTCCAAATAGATGGAGGCCTTCCAACGCTGCATCTTCCAGTAAGCGATCGCAACACCAGAACTTGTCAGCCCCATCACTCGTTCGGCGATCATATATACCCTGCCCACTGCCACTTAAGTAATTCTTCGGGCTTTGCCGGTGACCCTGGTTCTCCTGTAAATGTCTTCATTTCTGATTCGATAAACAGATGCACGTCACGCATCTACGTACTATCTCAAGCCACAGATTGGACGACGCGCGTCGCCGCGAAAGTTTTTTTGCCGACGCCGCGCGCCGTCCGCGCAGTTACATGTTGCCGAGGCATTTGAATGTCGTCACCTAGTAAATAGAATCCACATTCATCATTAAGGTTCCCCTAGTCGACGGCACGAACTATTTTGTGCGCGAGGTTAAAATGCATGCATCTCATCCGACAACACGTGCGAAGTGGTAGATGCTGTGATGAGCAGTAAGAAACTAGTTCGCGTACAAATTAGCACTTTTGCAAATTTTTATCGAAATTTATGATGATTTAGGACGAAAACGAGCGGGCGAAATTTTATAAACAGACCTTTGGGAGTCATAGATATTATGAAAAAACAGACTAAATGTATATTTTCAACAAAAAATTATTTGCATTGTTGAATTACTAATCTATCCCTCTATGGAGGCCGTTTTGCAATTTTCCTTCTTCTTATGGTATTTATTTCCGCCCACAGATGCGTTAAAATTAGTGTTGAAATATGAAACTTTCGACGCTCATAACTTTCAAAAATATTTTTTTTTACATTTTTTTTTCCTTAAAGGGCTAGATAATGATGAGACAAATTGATATCATTTTTATTTTGAACGTACATCGTCAAACAGTGGAGTAATCGCCAGACTACGTTTGTATGGAAGAATGATCGACTAGTGTAACCTTAACATGTCGTAATTGTATAGTACGGAAACCGCGCGGTTCCCGCGCGGCAACTTCAAGAAAACTCGCGTCATCTAACTGAAGCCTAACGAAACGGCTTTTCAATTAGGGTCCAGAACTGGACGGTAAAGGATAATATTTAAATAATAAATAACCCTACCGGATCACCCTGCGTTGTTCGGTGTTTATACAAAAAATTGGTTTTAGAAAAACCCCTTATTTTGAAATTACAGTGGCTGAGTGTGGCTGACGCTGGGCTGTGTCAATTAGACTTTTTAATTTTGTTTTAATTTACAAGAGTACATTACACCTTTTTGCGAAGTAGGTTAAGTGGAGTCATGTTTTCGTTTCAGTGTTATTTTAGGACGTCGATATACCAATTTAATCTTCAGACATACTAGAGATAGGACATAGGTAACTTATTATTTAAATTGAAACCTCAAAAAACACTTACTTGAGAAAAAATAAACATACATAAATACTAACTAAATAAAGATTAATTCGATTACTTTAATTATTTAGATTACTTCATAATTTATGAAGTAATCGAATGATTGTACATTTATCTACACTTACGGCAATTTTGTTGTGGTAACTGTACTCCTTAAATTAAAAAAAAATAACTATATAGACACTAATTCCACTGGCTGGGGCTCGAATCCACAAACCATAACTCACCATCCATCCATTCCTATCTCCTACACTTAAAACCATTTTGAAAAACCACACCCCACTCAACAATTTCGAAAACAAATGAAACACAGTACCAACTTACAGTACCTTGACTGAAATAGTTCACTAGTTCACAAGTCCTGACGTCAGAGGTAAGAAAGGGGTAAAACCGGGTGCAAAAGGGGGTGAAACGGGGTGGTCTTAGTATAAATTTCGTGACAGTACTTTCAGTGGGCAAGACTTTAATACCCATCAGGGTAAAACCCGTAAGTTGAGACCTAGATTGCTGTAGATGGGTTTTATAAATACAGTTTTGGTAGAGCTTTCGCCCATTTCCTTGGTGAAATATTGGAAAAGTTCTAGGGATGGAGGGTTACAACAGATGCTGTTTTTGAATGCTGTTAAGTGTTTGTTGTAAGGGTTAAGGCTGTAAGAAAGTTTTTTTCCGTGCAAAGAGGGATGCCTGCTTTAATGTTTACCCATAGATTTAACGAAAGAAGATGCACGTATCAAGCCACTAAAAGTTATATTTACCCGACTGCCGAAGGAGGGTAATGTGTTCGAACGCCGGGCCAATTTTGATGATTTTTACGTCAATCGATTAGTATGTCACTGGCTACATTAAAATTGGAAAATATGGCGGCTTTTGGGCGCTATATTGTGGGAGCCCAAACTTTTTCTTCCTTGTGGGGTAACAAAATAAAGTGTTTTATGAAATTATTTAAAAAATATAACACTTACATGTTTAAATGTACCCGATTCGAAAAAAGCCGTTTTTTGCGATAGTGGTACAGAACCATTATCGCAAAAAATGACAAAAAAACCCGGTTGTTGTATGGGAGCCCCACTGAAATATTTATTTTGTTCTGTTTTTAGTATCTGTTGTTATAGCGGCAACAGAGATACATCATCTGTGAAAATTTCAACTTTCTAGCTATCGGTTCATGAGATATAGCCTGGTGACAGACGGACAAACAGACAGACAGGCAGACAAACATACAGATAGACAGACAGACGGACCGCGGAGTCTTAGTAATAGGGTCCCGTTTTTACCCTTTGGTACGGAACCCTGAAAAAGTTAACTAAAAGTAAACAATATAAAAAACCTGACTGCTTAAGATGCGAACTAAAAAGAGGTAAACAGGGAGAAAATCATACTGTGCAGTCGGAGGATACATCTGGTGTTGGTCAGCCAGCTCGCAATATGTCTCTGTCTTAATTTTATTTTTGAAAAGTCTTAAAGATGAAACGTCACTCAATCCACCGTGACCTAGCTTAAGCAAGCAAGGCGATCATACTTTTGCTCATACTTTTCTGAATCTTAACACAGCTAAGGAGTGTAATTCCCTGCCGGAGTCTGTGTTTCCCGATAGCTACAACCTCGGAGTCTTTATGTCAAGAGTGAATCAGGGACCGAAAACACTTATAAATTACGGTACCGGTATCGAAGAATTTTGGTAACCTCTACGATTTAGGTAACCGCTATCTGGGTAACCCAAGAAGAAGAAACAGGTTACCTTTATTTAGGTTACCTTTTTAATACCGGTTACCTAAAAAGGACCTTGATTAGAAAGAAACAGAATATCGCAATGCCGACAATTTGTTGGCATTAGAAAATACATTACCAGGGAGATCGTCGTGCGTGCTGTAATACGTGTGTGTGCGTCTGTACGCAAGTCCTGTTTACGTTAATTTAGTACGCCTTTTTGCTGCGTATTTGAGTTAAAGTAAAAAAGGAAATGGACAAAGGTTAAGATAGTCAGATAATATTGTATTGTAAATTGGTAAATGGAGGTTATCTTTTTCTCTCATCATAGAAATCAACTCGGTAGTTTGTGTATTTAACTTGCGGAGAAACGTACACGCCCGTTTTTCTAATAGTGGGCAGCACTTCCTCGTAAACAAAGCGCTTATCTTTTTGCTTGAAATTTGTTTGAGCGCGCTAGCAGAGTACCTACACTTTTTGTATTAAAACATTATCATGAAGTGTTCGAACATTTCATGAAATGATTGTATCATGATGTGGTCAGCATAGGCACCCTAATTGCGTAAAACACGATCAATCATAATCTGTTTCATTTCGACAGTTCAAAAACTTTCATTTATCGTAAAATAAAATACATAGTTAGATTACCCGCCAGTAGAGGAGTTGATGTCGCTTTGTTTTTGTTGTACATCATGGCGGCGGTATGAACCAAATCAAACAAAGTAGGGAGACCACGCAAAAAAGTCGATAGACTTTTATTGGATTTCCAAATATGATAATTGTTATGGAAAGCGACCAATTTGGAAGTAACACTCGCTCGGCGCACCCGCGGGTGGTTACACTTCTTACCTAACCCATTTAGTCGGGGTGCCACAGGCGACGTGTTTTTTTTTAATCTGTTATGTTGCATTTCACGGAGCACATGGCACCCCAACCAAATGGGTTAGGTTACGGTTTTTTGTGAATACATACAGTGCGTCCATTATCACTTGTCCCGTGAAGCGATTGGTATCACTGTTAATATTAATATAAATAGTTTAAATATTGAAACTAAGGCGTCAAACTGACGAGCATCACTTTGTGTCGACTAAGCGAACTTCAACTGTCGACAGAGGCAACCGCAGCTGTTGACAGAAGCAACTGCTACTGTCGACAAAAGCACCTGCTATAATCTGTCTAAGCTTGGCAAGCCATGGTGCCAACGTGAGGGCAAGGGAAAAGTTATAGTGAACTGTCTGAACTACGAGGATAGTATTGCCAAAAAACGCCAATAAAAAAAAGTGTGACTCCGGTTATACGAAAACTGATGTTATTTTGTTATCCATTCTGCTGATGAATTAAAGAATATGGAAAATTCAAATAAACCACTGATGCAGATATCTACTACGTTGGATCCAGATGCATCTACTCCAATTAAATTCAAATGCCTCTGCCCCAGATTTATCTTCTGATAATTCATCAAAACAAATGAAAGATAACGGAAACGTGCCAAACTCAGTACAAAGTATGGAAGATAACAAGATGGCGAAACCTTTGTGCAAATTAGTCATAATATGTTTATTTTACAGGACTTCTGGCCAAATATTCAAACGCCACTTGATGTCGAGATGCCGCTGAAGCCCTATTTATACGAAGTTTATTGCTACAGGCAATAAACTTGCATCTTATAAATAGGGCTTAAGTCTCGTGGTGATACAGTCACTTTGACTTAGAGTGATAGAGACAGCAAGAGACTCAACTTAAAATTGAGTAGCGTTTTAATATTTGGGCATTAGGTGCCAAAGCTTGACAAAACTAAATAAAAAAGTACTATATGATTTCTGATCTTCTTCATCATGTCAACCAGGAAGCAAATGTTCAATAATGTCAGATACAAGATCAATTCGGTGAAAACCGGTCGCGATCACCGCATGGTAAGAGGCACATTGAACATTAATATCAAGCTTGAAAGGTCTCGACTGATGAAGTCTACGCTCCGTCCAGCACAGATCCAGATCCAAAACCCCGACACCTTTCAGCTCGAAGACCAGAATCGTTTCAAGTGCCTAGGGAGCTCCGTGGACGAATACAGCGATAGGTTTGTGGAAGCTGTCCATGCGGTCGGGTCTAAGTTTTATAGGCCCGCCGTACAGATAGGAACAAAATGCTCTCTGATACTACTCTTAAGCTCATGAAAGAGAGGCGTGAGATGATCTTGCAGTCTTCAGACGATGCGTTGAAATACCGGCAGCTAAATAGACGGATCTCAAAGTCCTTGAAAAACGACCTCCACCGCTTTCATGCCGAAAGTATTAAAGACGCGATTGAGCGGCATAAAGGCTCCAAGGTCTATGCAAGAGATCTGTCTACTGGGCAATTGGGCAGCGCCAGCTTACGAAACTGAAGACCGATGATTGCAGTATCGTATCCGCCAAACCGGAGCTTCTGAGGAAGATCGAGAGATTATATGGGCAGTTGTACACGTCAACCAGTAAACCCGTCTCACTGGAGGATGTCCTCAAGGTTCTGGACTTGAGAGGGCTAGGCATCAACTTCAATGGTGAGTACATCACACACCTTCGGTTTGCCGACGATTTAGTGGTTATGGCTGAGACCATGGAGGACCTCAGTACAATGCTCGATGACCTCAGTAGAGCTTCCAAAATAGTGGGTCTTAGGATGAACATGGAAAAAACCAAGGTGATGTTGAATGCCCATAATACACCCACTCCTATCAAGACCGGAAAATTAATTAAGATCACAAATATTTAGCCACATCATGAAGTAGTCGTGCGTCTAACCACATCATGAGCGTTCGATGTTCTATTTCATGAAATGGCCGAACATATCCTCCTGTTTTTTCATGAATCCTGTTTTTTCTGGTGTACAATAAAGCATACATAAATAAATAAATAAACATCTTCATAAAATAATCAATTCTAAGATCTGGCCACGCCCTGTGTTCTGTTTGACTACCTTCATTTGCCCGAAAGCATAAATTAAAACAATTAAATTAAATTTAATTAAACGTTAGCCACAGCCACAGACAAAATAAAAAAACAAGACACAGCGCTGCGAACGATACAGTGAAGAATGCCAAATCTACGCGCGCGATTCTTTCAACTAAACTCAGTTTATTCAAATACAGCGTTCAAATTGGTAGTTTCTCAGCAGTACCAACCAATTAGAACGCTAAACGCGAAATTTGTATTTATTTATTTTTGTAGGGAAAACTAACAGTAGTATACTAAAAATATACAAAGTGTCTTAAGCATATGAATTAACAAATATACTACCCACTACATTTTCCACAGATTACTATTTACACAAGTAAAACAAACTGATTAGCAAAAGTTATTATAGTCAGGGCATGTAGAAACATTAGAAGCTACTGTTCATCCATAAATATTTAGATTATGTTAGTTCTAAAGGTATATTTGCTTACAAATAATACGACAATTGCACAAAATAGCTTATTTTATGTATCGACTAAACGGTGTGTGACACATTTTTTTTTGCTTTCTGCCCATTTCATAGTATATTAATAATATGTTTTATCTATAATTTACCAAGCCAACAAAACTATCCAACACAAACAACACTCGCTTCGCTAGCAAACTGAGAGACACGTCGCCGTGCCAGCCAGAGCCGTGATTGGTCGGCGTTCGCCGGCGCGCGCGGGTAGACTCGACTCTTTGACACACACACACAGGCGATGCGCGCCCTTTAATATTTTGACTAATGCTGACGGACGGCACGTGTAAGATAGAGGTAATTTTTATTTCGGTAACCGGTATTAATAAAAGTTGTTTTTAATATTTAAAAATTAAGGTAACCTTTTAAAATACCTGTAACTAACCGAAACATACCGGTATTATTCATACCGGTTTCGGTCCCTGGAGTGAATAGGTTACTTCTAGGCAAGCGTGCTTCACCGTCGACCACGTCATCACTTACCATCAGGTGTCATAGTGGTCAAGCGCGAGAAAATCTACAATATTTTTTTTAAACACAACTAAAATAATAAAAGGAAAAAATTTAACATAGGCACTTACCAAAATATTTAACAAAATATATTCATTTATAGTAAACAAGATTAAACTTATGAGTTACGACATTAATTAATTATTATTTAATTTCCGGTAAATATTGCCAGTGTTTAAATAGTGTGGCCAATAATTAGAAAACCATTATTTATATACAGTATATTACAATAACTGACCAGATAAGACCTACTATATTAATATTATAAATATGCAAGCTTGTTTGCATGTTTGTTACTCAATCTCGCCAAAAGGGCTGAACGGATCTAATTGAAATTTGGCACAGAGATAGAATATAGTCTGAAATAGCACATAGGCTGCTTTTATACCGATATAATGTTCTCTTGGGATGATAAAACACTTTTCACGCGGGTGAAGCCGATGGCAGAAGCTTGTAAAATTTATAAAGATACTAGCTTCTGCCAGCGGCTTCGCACGCGTGAGAGTCGAGGGAACATATTCTTGGCATAAAAAAGATCCTATATGTTATTCCTAACTGTAATCTATCTCTGTGACAAATTTCATCCAGAGCTGTTCTGGCGTGATTGAGTAACAAACAAACACACAATCAAAGGAGAATGCCCATGGACAGTACTAAAAAAAGTTTATTGTGTCACAATCATTTCTGGACAATAAATAAAACAAAAATATTTCAAGTATTTTAACTTCTTTTCAAAAAGATTTCTAGTGGGGTTGATTTTCTCGAATTAATAAGTATTTTTACTTCCGTTTCACAGCTCAAACATATTCCGCCATTTATGTTAGGGTTGAGGCATGTTGACATGATCTGACATCGATTAAAGAAGAAGATCGAAGAATCGTTTTTTTTTATAATCTACCTGAAACACTGAATCAATCCATCCGGATTCACCTCTTTAGTGTAAACAACAAACTTATTTTGAAATTGGTGTGGTTTACTAGTTTAATGCAAAACAAGATATTTTTTTTTTCATGTTTTTAGAAATCGATTGTATTACCGATTTGGATACATGTCTATAATTGTCAGTCATTTCATTTGACAGTGAAAGTAGTCGTTTTTTCATTTGTTTTGTTTGTGTTTTGTTGCGTCAAGTTGAGTTTTACGTGCCACCGTTACTCAATACTTATCACTACAACACCACGGCGCGCGGCGGTGTTGTAGTGATAAGTATTTAGTAACGGTGGCACGTAAAACTCAACGTGTTTGTGAAAATAGTGCTTAATAAGACAGGTCTTTATATTTGTGATTTCCGACATGGTTACTGTTCGAAGTTGGTGTCTCAATTGTTCTTTGGTGTTGGCGCAGACATAACATTTTGTCGAAGATTCTTGATAATATATTGGACCATATTACGGGCTTGGATCTACACCGGAAAGTAAGAATAACATTATATATCTTAACAGCACTTCAACAAATGTCTAACGAATACAAATCATAAATATGTTGGCATAGAGTCCATATTGCTGTGAATCTACTGTAATCTAAAAAGGAATATATTTCGTTCAATATCTCTTAACTCCCGCAATGAAAATTGACTAAAGTTGGTACGTGTAATTAATTAAGGTAACATAATCAAATAAAGATGTTTTTATCAGGACACTAGAATGTTTCGGTCAGTACATTTCTCCATACAAAATGGGCATTCTCCTTTTCGCATTTATAATATTAGTAAGATTGGGGGGGACACTAATTCCATATGGGTCGAATCGCGGGCGGCTTCTAGTCATCACATCCATAAACTCACGACCTTTTTCCATGGAGGTAGGCAGAAACTACAGAACGTCACCTGCTACGATCCTTACATACTCATTTTCCTTTTACGTATATATCTACATCTAATCCCAAACACACCGGTTTTGAGTACTGCGCAGCTATTTTCATACACAAATATTTATAAGTCTAAAATATTATCCTGAATATGTCTTGTCTATACTATAACAAAGTAGAAAACAAGACCTCTACCTTACAAGGAACCAATCCAGATGATAAGTGTGTATCCCGAAACGAATCTGAAAATCTCCCGATTTGCTTGAAACGTACACGAGAAGCGGAATCCGAAATCAGCTGTTTATTCCCTTGATTTTTATGCGCATTTATTTGGAAAGCGTATACATCAACACTGCGCGATTTAGATGGGTTAGCGAAATCTTCGCTGTATAATAAGGCTTTTCCCGCGGCTTCACTCACTAAGTACCATCCCTAACTATGAAAAAATTTGTTGAGTAGTCACAGCGGATATTTGTGTCTCTGAAGTTGACTCTGCGAACCATTGCGCAAGAAATAGATTGTGTTTTTTTTATTTTTATTTATTGCATACAGTAAGCGAGATTGGACGATGCGACAAACTTAAGTGAATGAAAGAGGTGCTGCGCAGGGACTTGCAGCCAACTTCAGAGACTCAAACATCCGCTGTGACTACTGTAGGTTGCGGTTCATTACATACTTCCAGAGATTATCTATTACAAACTACTCTTCATAATATTATTTTAGAAATTCTATGACTACTTTGTTGGTTGTAAGTGTCGTTACTGAGCGCAGCTTCCTTATTTTTAACCGACTTCCCAAAAAGGAGGAGGTTCTATGTTCCACTTCAAGTTTTTTTTTTTTTTTTTTGTTTTGGAGTAGAGAAAAGCGTTATATTAAGTTTTTAACCTACGAAAAAAAGGAGAAGGGTCTCAATTCGACATTTATATATATTTTTTTATTTATGACCACGCATAACTTTTTATAGAGTGGTCCGATTTCAATATTTATTTATTGTTTAGAGTATACCCCAAAGGCCCAAAGAAAAGGATTTATTGATAAACAAAAGGATTTATTGATAATTCACGAAAACGAAAAGAAAACCTTTGTAAAAAAAAACCGACGAAATAATAACGACACGAAAAGCAAAAAAAAAAAACAATTTTTTCTAGCATTTTGAGGCGCATCAAACAAGCAATGAAAATATCAACGTAGCTACAATTATTATAGTTTGCATGTTTGTTTGTTTGGAGCCAACTCAAAATACTAGACTAAAAGATTTTTTATTGTCATTAAAAAACATAATTCATCCTAAATTCGGCATTTTTATGGAAATGTACATAATACATATATACATAAGAGGCAAACCGCCTGTCAAAAAGTGAGCTCACTCCTCTGCCTACGCTTTTTGGAGAAAATAGGGGTGATGTTATTATGTTAAGTGCCGCTTGGTGGCCTAGTTGAAATAAAATATCTTTGTCTTATACATACTATGTATAGGCAGTTATTAACATTTCCCATCAGTTAGGGTGAGTTAGGCCAGTTAATCACAAAGAAAAAGAAGCCTTTCCTCCCTCAGTACAAAATCAAAATAATTTCACAAGATGGCACAAACTTCATAACTTTCCTTTTAGCTTCGCAATCGGGTAGAAATTAATTAACGTAACATTACAATTAACAAAGACTATTATCAAAGCTATGATGAGGCCTTTGAGCCTCTCAATTTTACAAAATTTGGTATTTTCTATAACTCTTACGTCCTCAATCGATAGTGCCGATATCTGACAATTAGCCGATTTTAGTTTTTGATGACATCGTAATCAGCAAAATAATCTCTATCGATCAATTTAGACCGCCTTTGTACCCATAGTATTAAGTTGCTGTAAAATATATGTGTAATTTCTCTTTTTGGTGTACAATAAAGTATATTCTATTCTATTCAATTTAAGCAGTAATTATCTACTATTTATCAATATATTCCGGATATAAATTAAACCCCCCAAAATGCTGTGTTTACAAACGTATTAATCTTATTAGAAATAGAATAGGCTCCAGAGCCTTGAACATCGGCGCCGAGTTGCCAGCCTGTCGGTTTTTTATCGGTTACATTTCGGGGAGTGTGCGATGGAATTGCATGAACTGACCCCTCCTAGCCCGTTCCATCATCGGACTGCAATACGTACGGCGATGCGTCATCGATACATGGTGGACATCCCACCCATATGCACCAAACGTTTTGGGAATATTTTTGTTATGCGCATAGCAAACGAGTGGAATTCCCTGCCGGAGTCTGTATTTCCCGATAGCTACAACCTGGGAGTCTTTAAGTGTAGAGTGAATAGGTTTCTTCTAGGCAAGCGTGCTTCATCGTCGACCACATCATTGCTTACCATCAGGTGAGATAGTGGTCAAGCGCAAGCCTATTCAGTTCGCACGCGCCCTCTACCGCGAGCAGTTAAGTTTTTGAGTCGCTCCGCGTTCGAAAAAACAAAAAAAATACAAAAGGTTTCAGTGACTATATTTTAGTGATAAAAAAGTGAAGTTTGAAGTGAATCACAACATAACTATCAGTATTTAACTTAGTAAAAGTGAGAACATTCTAAATAAATTAAACAAAATGCGTTTAAAAGTCACACATATCGAATAAAAATTGTTTAATAACTATAAAAACGCTACAAATAAAGCAACTAAAAACGCATTATATAATTAAAGTGGCGATAAGTGTAGTAAATCAGTGCTAAAAAGGGTATCTTTAAGTTAAATAAGTGACCATTTGCAAAACAAAAAGAACAAAGAGAGACAATAACTGTATGGATATCAAATTAAAGCAACTAAATTGACCATTCCAAATATATATTTATATTTCATAATACTCTTATGTTTCTATATTTGCACAAATTCAAGATAAGCGTTACTTTGATAGCTAAATAAATAACCTTTTAAACATAACTTATTAGTAAAGTATATACTTACTCGCTCATTATTAAAACTAAAAAGGTCTGAAATTATAAAAAAAACCCGACTGCAAACAAATAGTTAACTGAAAAGAGAAAAACAAGTACTAGGTATAACACGAGTATTATGAGATGCTGCAGGCAGGGACAAACAAAAATCGACCAAAACTTAATTTGTCACCGCTGGCACCACTTCATAATATTTAATGTATAAATTATTCCTAGTACTTGTTTTTCTCTTTTCAGTTAATTATTTATTAGCACTTGAGTTTTTGTTTTTTATAAGAAGTTGCTTTTTCGTAAAAATTGCTCGAATTTCCCCCGATCTTATATCTTGCACCGTGTAACAATTCTTATTTTGTAACATTCCTTTCAGAGAATTTAATCCGAGCCTATTGTGCGTCTACAATAGCCATCAGAGATATTGGTACAAATGTACGTACTATATATGAAAAGTACTGCCTGTAGAGATCTGATTGGACAGGGTAGAAATTGGCTGGCTGATTTTAGTTTTGGTTATATGCTAAGCAAGACCAAAGACCTCATCAGAAAGCTTACAGTCAACCAAAGGGCAATGGACAGGGCTATGCTCGGAGTTTCCTTGCGTGATCGAATCACAAATGTAGAGAGCCCCAAGAGAACCAGGGTTACCGACATGGCCCGAGTAATTGCCTATCTTAAGTGGCAGTGGGCAGGTCACATTGCTCGCAGAATGGATGGCCGATGGTGCAGAAAGGTTCTGGAGTGGCGACCGCGAACCGGAAGAGGTGGCCCCCAGGTGGACCAATGACCTGGTGAAGGTTGCGGGGATCTGCTGGATGCGAGACGCACGGGACCGGCCAATGTGGCGACGCTTGGGGGAGGCCTATATCCAGCAGTGGACGTCTTTCGGCTGATATGATAATGATGAAGACCAAATACTAAGAAAAAAGTCCATTTCTGTTTCATTTCTCACCAAAAACACATCAAATCTTGATCCCACTTTTAATTACCATCACTTCATGCCACGACCTTCTCTCAATCTCTTCAGAGGACACTTTCACGCCTCCTTGACTCGAAACCACCTTAACTTAAGCTTTCACCGTTTTTTCCTCTAAATAGGAAATTACGAAGGCCCATAACGATCTCATTCTACGACCCGAAGACAAAGGCCCTTTTGGAACGGAAGAGTAGTAAGCCGATAACTGTTTAAGTGTAATGCAATATAAACTCAATGCTTTTAAGAAGAGGGCCTGTTTTCCAACTTTGATTTTGTGATTACATTTTGGTTATTGTTTTTCGGGTGGGGCTTTAGTGTGAGTTAGTTTTGTTTGATTGAATATTAAGTAATTGAGCTATAGATAATAAAAAGTCTTTTTTTATTTTATTGTTCTGCTCCAGTTGAGCTATATGTGTCCAAAGCTCGACAGAAAAGTATCGCTCGCTCATTGTTTTTTTTTATTTTTTTATTATAGACAGGCTCGCGCTTGACCACTATCTCACCTGATGGTAAGCGATGATGTGGTCGACGGGGAAGCACGCTTGCCTAGAAGTAACCTATTCACTCTTGACTTAAATACTTCTAGATTGTAGTTATCGGGAAACACAGACTCCGGCAGGGAATGCCACTCCTTAGCCAAGATTGATATGAAGATATTGAAAAAGATTGAATACTGTAATAACTATTAATAATTGGCAATTAAAGTAATCATACAATCTAAATAATACAAATCTTGAACAGGACTAAAAACGTAATTTACGAAATAAAAGATGATTAAAAAGTTTTCCATGATTTTTATTTATGTATTTTGTTATACAAGCACATAATTATCTCGCAATTTATGTATAAACTTCGCATATTTATGAAGGATAACAAAACATTTCGCGCATCATAAATATAAACACAAAACTTGGGCCATCGTTACATGTCTACCAAGTACCAACAGACCTACAACAGGAAAAACAGACATTTTACGTTCCTAAAAAACGAATCGCGTCAAAGAAACTGCAAGTACTTATGTAACTTGTGTGTCAGACCATTCTAATGAAGAATATTGTGTCACAAAACAGGAAGAAACGTCGCAATAATAAAAATAATAAACTTTTTAACAGGAAAATGCGAGCACGGAAAATTACACTAACTTTTATTATTTCTTTAAGCTATAATTTATACTTCAAATTATCACGATGGAAACTGTTTATTGTTACGTGCAAGTTTTCCCTCTTTACACCCCTAATTTCCCCCTATTTCACCCCTACTTGACCCTAGAAATGTTGCTTATAAAGCCCACTGGGGGAATGTTTTGTTTAAGTTTTGCTTAAGTGCAATGAATGGCTGTGTGGGGTAAATAGCTTCTGTTTTATCTTTGTTAGGGTTGATTGACATTTTAAATTATTATTTACAGGAAAATAAGAGAGAATTATGAAGAATCCAATATTTTTTTGGCTGTAGAGTCTTAGATCTAGTGACCGAGTTCTTGTTTTTTTTTCTAAATTCAAAATAACAATTATTTTATCATGATATATATGATCATCTATTAGCACGATAATGCTTAAAAAAATACTGGTCTTGCTCCGTAGGGCAAACATGTTTTTTTCATCCTTTATTGTCCCACTGCTGGCAAAGGTAGGAGACCTTTCCACTCTGCCCGATTTTTTGCCATTACCTGCCAATCGCCCGTAAACGCCTCTAAGTCGTCACGCCAGCGTTTCCTAGGACTCCTACCGCGACGACGCCCATCATCCGGCTCCCTCTGCGTGACGATTTTGGCTCATCTGTCATTATACATTCTGCATATTATTATATGATCCGCCCAATCCCACTTCAGCCCAGCAGACTTGCTGCCCACATCGGTGATTCTTGTTTTGGAGCATATCGTAGTATTACGTCTTCGGTCGCTGAGCTTAATACCCAATACGCTTCGCTACATCGCCCTTTGGCAAACCTTGAGTTTGGACTTTTGAGACTCGGTCAAATACCAAGTTTGAGCTCCGTATGTTAGGATGGGCAAGATGCTCATGTCGATGAGTTTGCGGTTCAGGGATCAGGGTAGGTCTCCTTTCATCAGTGACTTCATGGACCTTCCAGGCGTTCTCGACACAGCGGTCGATTTCTTTGTCTTGCCTGTTTTCGAAGGATCCTAGCTGGCCCAAGTAAATGTACTCATCGACATAGTGGATTTCTTACCCATCTACCTCAACCGTACTGTCTGTACTATTCCTAATTACTTTGGTCTTTGACCGTCTCATCATTAGTCTAACTTCAAAGCTTGCGGTGCTCAGATCTTGAAGCATCTGTTGTAACTCGGCAGCAGTCGGTGCGAATAGAATGATATCATCAGCAAAACGAAGTTTTAGTAAGTTTTTGGCTACCGACTGTAATGCCTTTGCCGGACCACATGTCTACGAGGTTCTTAAACACCTCTTCAAGAGTGCTTGTTAAGAGTTTCACACCTTTTGCTATTTTAAAAGTTAAGGCAAGCAAGTTAAGTTTAACTTTTGCTGTACTGTTCCTATTAAAATTTCTGTCTGCAGGGTCTAAAGTAACCTAACATGAAGGAAATTACGGGAGCTGAAGTGGACGAGCAAAGTGCTCGCTTTGCTTGCTCACGTCTGCTCCCGTCATCGCCTTTGAACCTAACCTATCCGGTTAGTTTCGAAGGCGATGACGGGAGTTGAAGTGTCGGGGTGCGCTTCGCTCGCTCTTGGGTTTGATCAACCAATGCATTTCGTCTAACGTTAGTTATACTTCGCGTTGTTTTACCAATTAACATGATTATAAAAAAACTAGTTTGTCAAATTATGTTTCGATGTAATTAAATTTTAATGTTGTCTTTCAATTATTCGTCAACTGAGTTACATATAGAAAGAATACAAAAGTAAAAGTTAAATAGTTGAGTTATTTAAAGTGATAAATTTATCAAGAATAAATTTACCTAACGTTAATTTAAAATGAAAATGTGTGATTCGTTTATTTTGGCATGTCCTTATTGACTTTCTAAAACAGTATAAAGCTAACCAAGCACCATACAATTTTCTTCTTTAGATCAGCTGGTACCGAAAACCTTTTAAACATATTGCCTGTAATTTTTAATTACCTAGTCAATCCGCTATCACTGACACCCCGCCTCACAGTTTTCATTAAAACATCTTAGAGCCGTAGCTAACTGTTATTCGTAACGCGATTCTGCGGTAGACTGCCTATTGACACGGCGTATAAAACAATACGACTCCCTATATAAATGTATAGTAAAAGCCTAGGGGGAGCCCAAAGAAACTATGGATGGATTGTGGGCAATGATATGTTTAGAACTGGGGTCTTCTACGAGAGTCGATGTTTAAGCTCTTTAGGCCCACTTGCGCCAAAAACTTCACTTGAGTTGCTAACACTTGTAGTTAGTAAGATACTGCCAGGGTGCTGCAGAGTCCAGTAGGTGGCACATTAATTGTAGCGCCGGTAGCATTCATAAAGTCCTCTGCATGTCCGAGGCAGGCAAGGCAGGTCCAAGTCCAGAAATGGACTGTGCTAGTTTGATTGATTATACCAACGCTGACGAAAGATGTCAGGAACGGTCACCCATCCTTATAATGAACAAGCGCAGGTTTAACCCCAATATTGATGAAACCGTGAGGTTTTATTGAGCCACGAGTCCCTTAAAATCCCTGTAGTCAATATCGCTAACAGTAGCAAGGTAGGCAGAATAATTTTAACGCAACATTAGACATTATTAACGACAGTAATATAAAAGAATTGTTAGCATATTCTCTTTTATAGATATTGAATTGATTTTTATGCTGACTCTGGTTTAAGTGATGGTACTTTTACTTTTTATAGGCTGCGCGAAACACCGGGCAGCGTGGAAGGCCATGTGATCTTTGCCCAGCAGTGGGACTTAGTTAGATAAGAAAAAAATGTGTGTTCAATGTTGAGTAAAGACTTTACTAAAGACATAGCCCATATTGGTAATCACCAAACTTGGCTTAGAATCTCGTGCAGTCCTTGTGCTTTTATTTACTCTCATAGTCCAATGGGATGACAATTCGAAACGACCGGGGAAAGTTTACGCGCAGGACCAACGGTTTTACGTGCTTTCCAGAGCACGAGGGTTCAAACTACAAGCTCATACTGAGAAATGCCTAGTTGAATAACCCAGTAACTCTTCTTGACCGACTTGTGAATCGAACCCAGGACATGCAGTCACTAGTAACCACGAGACCAACGGTATAGCCGTATATCACCTTGCTAACATAATATCAAACCTAAGTCAATGAGTACAATGACTCTACAAAAACCCATTTATCTAATCCCACAACTCAAAAAATCTCTATTGTAAAATTGAATGACGCTTGGTAACAAGTGGGTAAGCAGTCCAGTTAATCAGCTCGCCCGGGGGCTGGGCTACAAGATAACTGCATTACTTTAATGTGGATCCGCTCATTGATTCCACGAATTATGTCGCTCTCTCCTCGGGGAGGGATAGCAAAAAAAAGAAAACACTAAAAAGTGCAAAAATAACTTTATACCATTCCCCCTCTAAAAAGCTTATTTTATTCACTGAAAACAGTGAATAAAAAGCACTTTTAATCACTGTTTTGGTGTTTGAATTTAGAACACACCAATATAATATTCAAACTCCATCTCAATGCTGTACTCCTCGCTCCTTACGCATAAAATATTCGATACAAACTTAGATAGAGTTAGAGATAAGAGTTAGAGATAGGGATAGAGATAGGGAAAGATTTAGAGATAGAGGAAGAGATAAATATAGAGATAGAGTAAGAGATAGAGATAGATATAGAGATGGGGTTAGAGTAAGAGATAGAGTTAGAGATAGAGTAAGTGATAGAGTTAGAGATAGAATTAGAAATAGAGTTAGAGATAGAGTTAGAGATAGAGTTAGAGATAGAGTTAGAGATAGAGTTAGAGATAGAGTTAGAGATAGAGTTAGAGATAGAGTTAGAGATAGAGTTAGAGATAGAGTTAGAGTTAGAGATAGAGTTAGAGATAGAGTTAGAGATAGAGTTAGAGATAGAGTTAGAGATAGAGTTAGAGATAGAGTTAGAGATAGAGTTAGAGATAGAGTTAGAGATAGAGTTAGAGATAGAGTTAGAGATAGAGTTAGAGATAGAGTTAGAGATAGAGTTAGAGATAGAGTTAGAGATAGAGTTAGAGATAGAGTTAGAGATAGAGTTAGAGTTAGAGATAGAGTTAGAGATAGAGTTAGAGATAGAGTTAGAGATAGAGTTAGAGATAGAGTTAGAGATAGAGTTAGAGATAGAGTTAGAGATAGAGTTAGAGATAGAGTTAGAGATAGAGTTAGAGATAGAGTTAGAGATAGAGTTAGAGATAGAGTTAGAGATAGAGTTAGAGATAGAGTTAGAGATAGAGTTAGAGATAGAGTTAGAGATAGAGTTAGAGATAGAGTTAGAGATAGAGTTAGAGATAGAGTTAGAGATAGAGTTAGAGATAGAGTTAGAGATAGAGTTAGAGATAGAGTTAGAGATAGAGTTAGAGATAGAGTTAGAGATAGAGTTAGAGATAGAGTTAGAGATAGAGTTAGAGATAGAGTTAGAGATAGAGTTAGAGATAGAGTTAGAGATAGAGATAGAGTTAGAGATAGAGTTAGAGTTAGAGATAGAGTTAGAGATAGAGATTGAAACACAAGTGCTATTACCTAGCTCAAGGGTCAGGGTTTCACTATTTTTTTGTAAATTTTATTTATTATTATTCCTTGTGCCGCTTCAATCTTTCTTTTTCTCGTAGTCATGGTATAAAATATAGTATGCAACTCTTGAATAAAACGGATTTATATCGAGGGCCATGAATCACTCGCGTCGCTCATGATTCTAACACTTGAATCACTCGCTATGCTCGTGATTCAATCAACACGAATCACTCCCTACGGTCGTGATTCAGTCGTTAGAATCCTTCACTTACTTGTGATTCATCTACGGCCCTCGCATTAAATCCGTCTTTTATTCACTAGTTGCATAATATACTATTCTTTTCGGCATTCGGTGTCTTTGGTCTTTTGTTTTTTATCGTTTTTCAACATGAAACGAAAGTTATTTTTGCACATTTTAGTGTTTTTCTTTAGAAGTCGGTTTATTTTTGGTGTTTTCTTTTTATTTCTCTCTTTTTCGTTTTTGTAGGTACCCTATGACCAAAAAGTGAGCAAAGTCTACAATAAGGTACCTAAAGGATGGACAAAATACCTATACTAACTTAATTTAGACATTCGTGCTGTTTATCGCTAAGGAGTTCGGTTGTATATTTTTATTTTATTATTATATATTTGAAGCTGCTGAAACGATCCAATAAAAAAAGAATGATCACGATCCGATAAGAAGTTTATTAGAAATGCGTGGACATATATGTGTTACCGCTAATGTGCGTAAATCAGTTAGAGTGCTGATTAACTTGTTATAATATTTTAAAAAGTAGCGTAATCAAAACTATCGAAAACTCGAATGTAATCGATTTCTATTGCTTTAAGTCCTTCAATAGAAAGTTATACATTTTGATCGTGTACCAATTGTTTCGCGAGTTTGTCTCAGAACCCTCTGAGGAATAGTCCTCCTCTCATCGATAAAACTCCGTTAATTATCGCTAACTATCCACACGCGAACAATATTCAGTTATTAGTCGATACTTAGTTATTTAGTTTTCAAACATGTTCGAATTTCGGCTCTACCATACCACAGACCACGGAGACGTCTTTGCGCCATCGGCAGCTATTAGAGACAGTATTGAGCAGGTATCGGCGTAAATATTAATAGCTTAATAGCGCTTATTATTTGGATTAAATTAAGTAAAGATCACTTTATTATAAAACGCACCAGAGGCCTGTGGTCGCCCTCATAGTTCATTTTTTAAATCTTATTCTAAATTCGATTGACACCTTATACAAGACCGAAGTATTTTCTGGTAAGAACCTACCGTGCTCTATTATCACGTACTACATAAAACTCTTTCCACAGAAACCAAGCGTGTCAATAAAGATCAGTCATTCATAGAAACTGACAGATTATGACAACTCTGACTAAACTTGTGGCAGCCGAATTTGCGCTCATCGCAATTACCGCTGCCACGAATATAAACAAAACATACGGCCATAGTTAGTTGGTGAACATCCCACACAAGATACAGGCTGTGCCTAGTTTGGGGCCCACGCACACTTCCATTGTGATATCTATCTCCTTTAGTCTATTGTGCAAATTGTTTCTTGTTTTACTTGTGTGTTACAATTTTTTTATTTTTATTTATTTATAAATTATTACATACGCATAAAACGGTATTTAAATCAAAATAAAATAGTTTATTTCAAATATAGGTATTTTAGATTATTAAATAAAAAAATAACGATGAATCTAGTTGCACATTCACAAGCGTCAGTAGGTCTTTAAGTTTACTTCTACGCAAGCGTGAATCATCACTTAAATTCAGGTGATATAGTGCACAATAACAAGCCTATAAATACTATACCTACTATTTAACGAGCAATATTTGAATATTAATATTTATTTGTAATCCGGTTCGATAAAATGTACAGTATTGTCTATGTTTTTTTACCCGAGCAGAGCTCGCTCGCCCTGGTACTAATCATAATAATAGCCTCTCTAGGCACTTTCCGTGCTCTGTGGTCAATAGTTCAGACCTAATTTTAGTTATGTATAAAGTTTTCTTCACACAATAAGGGACAGATATATTCTGATAGAACTAGTTAGGTTGAAAACCGAGCCTAGGCTGAACATACTTCGGACAGAGATAACGGTCAAAGTTTATTATTTAATGAAGTTGGACTGTCTGTGATTAACAAACGTGATTTGTGTAGTGATCTAATAAAATACATGCGTGGCAATGATATTCAAATAAACAGATACGTTATACACTCACAAAACAATTGAAAAAAGTGTACCGCGCAGTAGCGGCAGCACACTTATACACTTTTCATTCATCTAACATTAAAAAATATTTATTTTAATCAATAAATAAATAAATTACAAATACACACGATGGCATTTATTTTGTTTTGTTTTTGTTTCAACAAAGCCTTTCGCTCTTCGCCATGCGTGGCACAAACTAAAGACTAAAGGTCACAATTGTGACCTATCCGAGTCTTCAAAATGCGCGCGCTCATAACATATCTGTTTATTTGAATATCATTGATGCGTGGCATGTTTTTATCAAAGTTCTTATTGAACTTGTGAAAGAGAATAGATAATATATAACACATTTTTGCAGTGACGATTCATTATCCGCGTTGAGCGAGTTTTGGTAGGGGCAAGACTAATGACATTCTAATATGACGTGTTACGACCAGCTATTCCAAAGTTTAAGTTTTCATTGCTGTCAGCAGTCCCCATGAGACCCGAGTTGCATTTTTGACATCTGTCATGTGTCTTGAAACGGTGAAAATGACTCAGCGGTTGTCATTTTCCCTCGGATGCTCATCAATAAAAATTTTTTTTAAATCTTTTATTTTGTGTTGTAGATTGTATCAGTGCTAAATAAATCCTATTTGTTTGCTTTTTTTAAGTAATAAGACTCGTGCTAACCACAGACATCTTCTTTTAATTAATGTTAGACTAATGTTAGAGATGTTAGTCCAACAAATAGACTGAAACTTCTAACAGATTGTAAAGCTTTTTAATTATGTTACAAACTACCCTCTACAGAACAAAAAAAAACTACTTAGGATAAAACCGTTAGAAACCGCTTACTTTCTGTATCCGATTAATTAACAATTCTAGTACAGGAGAAAAAATACAAAAGAATTAGCAGATTGTTTTGCTAACCCTACCACTTAGAGAAAAGATCCCTGTTTTTATTCAACGGAGAAAAAAGCTTGCCTTTACGTTGCATTAGTGCTATTGTATTTAATAAAGTATTTTTTTGCCAAACCTCCTCGGTGAGGGATTTTATTTTTATTTATTGCATACTAGGTTTGGTTCGCAACCTTATCACATTCTTTAGGTTACAATTGACTTTTATTAAGCTCTTTTTGTATCGGTTTTTACTTATGTTTTTGGGTTTTTAGATCGATCTGCATGAATCAATATTATTTATATCATCATATCAGCCGAAAGACGTCCACTGCTGGACATAGGCCTCCCCAAAGGTCGCTATATTGATCGGGTCCCGTGCGTCCCCCATCGAGTGGATCCCGGCAACCTTCATCAGGTCATCGGTCCACCTGGTGGGAGGCCTTCCAACGCAACGTCTTCCGGTCGCCACTCCAGAACTTTTCTGCCCCATCGGCCATCCGTTCTGCGAGCAATGTGCCCTGCCCACTGCCACTTAAGTTTGGCAATTCTTCTGGTCGATAACCCTGGTTATCAAGATAACCAGGGTTATCGATTAATTTCTACATTTCTGATTCGATCAGCAAGGAAACTCCGAGCATAGCCCTCTCCATTGCCCTTAGGGTGACTGTAAGCTTTCTGATGAGGCCGATTCTGAGCGACCACGTCTCAGAGACATAGGTTATCACTGGCAACACACATTGTTCATAGACTTTCGTCTTGAGACACTGTGGTATGTTGGACGAGAAGACACCGCGCAACTATTATTATTGGTATTATTTATATACCTAGTATTAAAGTAGCTCAAAAGTTTGATATCTCTTCTAGTCTTGAATTACCAAGGGGTTTAATGTTACCCAGTAGTCAGATTGTGGAGATCCAATAGACATACGATTAGAGGTATGCTGAGAGGAGTGTAAAGTCACGCATCTTCCATTGGAAAGGATGGATCCTCCGACCAGACGGGAGTTGCGTCTGGTGAGCAAACAGGGCAACTGCTCGATAAGCTTGTTTTCGGGGTGTTGTAAATGTTCAAATAGTGCGAAAAACTTTGAATGCGTGGTGTGTCGTCAGCAACCGAATTGCACAAGTGAATTCGGCAAGGCGAAGGGTTTGACCGCTATTAAATAGACCAATCACATGTGAAAATAATGCTGTGAAGTGGATTTTCGTCTATGTGATTGTTCGATTGATCGCGTTGTCATATTCTCATATTCTCATCCCTTCTCACAGAGAGGAGGCCTGTGTCCCAGCAGTGGGAACATTAATAGGCTAATGATGTGATGTGATGTGATGATGATTCTCATACGCAACAAGGCTGCAGGTATTTTTACCCGACTGCCGAAGGAGGCTAAAGTGTTTATCAGTCTATGTATGTAAGTATGTTTGTTCCTATGTGGCGTTCTAGAGAACAAACGTTTTTGCCGATTTTGTTGATGACGTCAATCCGATCCAAATAGACAGAAGCCGATCCCAACATAATTATTTGCGTGAAGGCTATATAGATGATGAGTATGTTGTATAATAATCGGTAAGGCTATGTATTATATTCGTTTCGCTCAGTTAATCTCAGAGCTATATACAAAATGATAAAGTAATCAGCTTGCGTAAGTATACGGAGACGTTATTAAATGTAAACATTGTGTTTTACTAGGGTTGTAATGGATTTCAGATCTAGGAAATAGTACATTTCGTGTCGAGCATAAAAAGTCGAGATACACTCGCATGTAGCTATCGACGTTCGCCTTCGGATCACTTCGAAATTGGCTACATCGCTCGTGTTAAAACAAAGCCTTTTTATTCGAAATACGAACGATTAAAAACCGCGGACTATATACACACAATCAACGCGCGCTTTTTCGAGAGGTAACAGGTTCAGTATCATTTTGCCGGATGCCGGGTGGAAAAAGCGCAGGCGTATTGCAAATTGCTTTAGTCAACTCGATATTAGATTAGAAACTACTCCTTACTCGTATTTTCATGTTTTTAGGATTCCGAAGTCAACAAGATACCCTTATAGTTTCGCTATGTCCGTTCCGTCCATCTTAGCAGCTTAGCTCAGAGACTCCTTGTACTAGAAAGCAATAATTTGGCATGGATATACATATTAATAATTCCGACAAAATGGTAAAATAAAATATATTTTTTTTCCCGGTTCCTCCTATAGACGTAAAGTAGGGATGCTTTTTTTCCTCGTCTATCCCATACGGGTCTCTTAAAACCATTTTTCGATTCAGAGATTAGTTTGCGTAAAATTAAGCTTTAATATTTTTTGTTAGATTCAAGTTTCCCCCTCCCCTCCCAGTGAAATGGTTGCTTTTGGTTATGTGAAAAAAATCATGGCAGTAGTACCTATTTATAACGAAATTAAAAGGAAAACTATCACAGCTAAATAGCCTTTACAAGTTTACGAGTAATAGTCGATAATTTATAAAATGTACTTGGAACAGTAAAAATTTTGTACAAATGCCATAGAAAAATTACTTAATAACAACTTTCGAAAATGAAATATTGAATACATTTTTCAAATTTCGAAAGAAAAAGAAACAAGGAGCGTGCGTGCGAGGATCCAGCAACGAACCAATCATTCGTATCCGTTCGTAATTGACATACTTCATATAGATTATTTATTTCAGCTTATTTACGTTGATTTCTTGTTCCTATCATTTAATAATTTGATTTTAGTTTTTGGTGGTTGAGCATAGGTTGTTTGAAAATACTCATACTAAAATATATTTTTCTGTTTCATAAATATTTGGAGATTTTAACAAAGACTAGGTAACGGCAATACTGCAGTATTCAAATTATTAAGCGACGCTGGTTATAAATCTTTATTACAAACGCTTGCTTCTATCCGCGGTGGTACTCAAATAGATAATATTTTTCAAACTTCACTTGCGATGTTGGATTTTATAACTCCTTCTTCAGTTACCATGGTCCTATGAGGGCCTGTTTTTAGAAGTTGTGAGGCGCTGAAACCGTGTTTATGTTCATGTAACAACAAAAAACCCTCTTCTTAGTCCGCATGAACCCTATTACTGCGCGTGGCCCGACACGCACTTGGCCGGTTGTTTTTATTACTCGTAAATGCATTGAAGAGAAAAGTGAATGAAGATCTAGGTTCCTATATTTGCCAAAACAATAAGAAAAAAATGCCACATCAAAATACCAACACGCTTCTTGTCAGTAGGTATATTGTGACGGTTTTCAGCACAATACGGGATTATGATTGCGATACACCACTCATTACAAACTGTAATGATATATGTATTACACTCGTGTTTGTCTTCTATGATTACAATCATTTGTTGCCTCATTGCTTTTCTAATTATAGTTTTGATGATTGTCTCATGTCGTGAATGTTGGTTCGTATCTTCGTTCTGTTTAATATTATGGAGTTTTCTTTATGTTTTTTTCCTTCCGGTTGTCTCCACCTTTTAACTTCTGCAATAGGTATTAGAAGCGAGGTCGTAAAAAATAACAAATAGATAACAATTCAAAGGATTTTATGTAACAATATAAACCTACGTGGACATTTTGAAACGGGTAGTATTTAAACGCAAATCAAAAAAAATACTTTTGATATCCAAAAATAATCCGAATTCTCCAATCAAAATACTTGCACAGCAAAATAGTTACCACAAAATATTATTATTTTAGCAACTATTTGAGTTCGTGACGCATCTTTATTAATTGCAAAGAGCTTTTTTAATTATGTAACTAGCGCAACTTTGTAATTCATTTTTGTTAAAACAAAGCTTCTATTTTTTGACGCATATGGCAATTTATTTAAGTGAAATACCATTTTAATATAAACTTAACCTATTCATGTCGGGGTGCCCTAAGCTCCCGAATAATGATTTAATAAACCAAAGACTAAAGACTGGTTCACTATCATACAATATAAATTTTTTGACAATAACAATACCGTCATGGTCACTAACACTGACATTAACATTATAAGCGGGATATTTACCATGTTTACTGTTTGTAGCGAGTTTCCGATATTTCAACAACATGAGGTAGAATTATGCTTGGCACACCTTAATAGCATACATTCTAAAATCAAATTTACCTACGAGATGGAAAAAGAGAGGGAAATTCCATTCTTGGACGTGAAAATAGGGGCCCGTGCTGACGGTTCTTTGAGTCACACAGTGTATAGGAAGTTGACTCACACGGATCGATATCTACACGCTGATTCTCACCACCATCCCCGACAACTGAACTCTGTAGTGACTTCACTTACCAACCGCGCATATGATCTATGCGACGAGGAACATTTACGTGCTGAGCTAACACATGTGCAGAGGGTCCTACAGAGAAACGGATATACAGGGAAGACTGCACAACCCAACCAAAAAACTGGCTGTAAACAACGGAAGTGCGAGGTTGAGAGGCAGCCAGCATTTTTGCCGTACGTGAGGGGAGTGACAGATAAGGTTGCTAACATTCTTCGGAAATACGCCGTGTACGGTGAACCCGCACATTAGTACAATTAAGTAGGTTTTGCTGCGTTTGCACACGCGCGACCATTTTATATAGTTGTTACTAAGTAAAATAAATTAGTGATTTTTCTACACTCGACACGGGCGGTTTTATTATCATCCCCGGTTTCTATCTTTTTACCATAAGTGTGCAGACTAACGTCGTACATTTTTTTTGGTCCTTCGAGCCGGATCTGATATCACGCGTAGTAACAGTCCGTCGGGTATATATATCAAGGTGCGCGGGTGGTTCGGATTCAGAACCCCAGACTTGATAATATTCGTTGTTAATTTCGCGACAGTTCCGTAAAGTTCAATGATAAGTCCATTCAGTGAACGCGTAGTGAATCGTTCATAGAAGACATCAGTGAGACTCTGAGTGCCTTCATCCGAGTGCCAGCATCTGCAGATCGCTGTTGGTATTACATCTCATCGGTGACCAAGTAAGATTGTTCCTTTTGTTTAATCGTCATGGCAGTGTCAAGCGCTCGTCAGTCGGAAATATTAGAAGGACTTAATAGGATAAAGGTCAATTTCGGTAAGGATCCATTATCGAGAAAAACTCCGGATTATATCCAAAAAAGAATTGAGTCGTTGGATAACCTCTGGGGAGAATTCGAACAAAATCACCTGAAGCTCTCCGAGTTTCCAGACAAGGAACCACAATACTTCTCCTCAGACATATTTCATCAGGGTAAGAGTCTCTACCAGTCTACCCGTAACCTGCTTACTGCGTTTGGCTCTGATGAGAAAGGAAGCCAAGCAAACACGGAAGCCAATGAACTGTTGGCTCAACAAAGAACCAACTTTAGGGCCTTCAACAGGTTGGTGAAGAGCATCAGCGTGAACGAAATATCGGAAAAATGGGAACTTGAAGACGAGCTTAGGGCTATACAAACCAAGTGGAACACTATTGACTCGTTGCATCTGCGTATCGATCATTTACTTCAAGGCGGTGACGTATTGTACGAAGATGAATTTAGCATGTTGGAGCGTAATTACAAGGACATCAAACGTTCACTTAATAAGAAAATATCGTCCATGGTACATGTACAGCAAGCTACGCCGAAGCTCGAAATTCCTACTTTTACGGGGAAATACACGCAGTGGCCAACGTTTTGTGACCTGTTTACAGAAGCTATTCACGAAAACAGCACCATTACCAAGGCTCAGAAGATGCAACACTTGAAAGGGAAGCTCAAAGGAGAAGCTGAACGCCTTATCCAGCATCTTCATATTTCGGCAGAAAATTACGATACAGCTTGGGAAATCCTAACTCACAGATATAATAATGCTCAAGTTCTCTTTACTTATCAAATAGAGATATTTTTAAATCAGCCTTCTATTTCCAAGCAAACCGCTTATGAACTGAAGCGGCTATATGACACCACCACGGAGTGTATCCACGCTATACACAACCTTGGTGTGGACACAAACACATGGGATCCGTTGTTAGTGCATCTTCTCAGTAAGAAACTGGACCAGGAGACGTACTGTGATTATAAGGGGGCGCGTACAACACCACGAGAACTACCATCCTTGTCAGAATTTATGACGTTCCTCGAAAACAAATTTATTGCTTTGGAACCCTTACACCGTAGAGAGAGAGAAACAGCGAAGCCTGCTGTTAAACGGGAGTCAAGTTTGCAGAATACCAAACCTGTTAACCAGGGGAACCACTATAAGAAACAATATCAAGCGGCCGCTACTCAAGGACCTAACTGTCCGATTTGTAATACGCGTCACTTCATATTTACCTGTAGGAAATTCATGAAAATGACTCCAGAGGATCGTTTGACCTGGGTGACAAAGAGTCAATATTGTCAAAATTGCCTCAACTATCATCCAGACAATGATTGCACTATTTCCAAACGTTGTAAAAGGTGTAACGCTAGCCACAACACCCTACTACACGACGTTTGTGTACCACAACACCAAACCACCGTAACCACGAGCTCAACCGTGCAGCCTTCCTCGGCACAACATAACGTTAACCACGTCGCTGCTGACAATGAAGAAATCCTGCTAACTACGTTGCTGCTCACAGTTTTATCAAATAATGGTACATACGTTACGTTAAGGGCGCTTCTTGATCAGGGGTCTCAAATTTCACTGATTTCGGAAAATGCGACACAAATGTTAGGTTTACAACGGCGGCAATATCATGCCTCCATTTCAGGGGTAGGGCCGGTCTCTAAACAGAGCAAAGGCATTGTAACCCTAGATTGTAAGTCTATCTACGGAGATTACACCTTGCAAACTCAGGCGTTAGTTGTGTCCAAGGTTATAAACAGTCTACCTAACTCATCATTTAGCAAACAGGCCTGGTCACACTTGAAACATCTTCAGTTAGCAGACCCGGAGTATAATGTATCTAGACCTATTGATCTTCTTCTGGATGCCAGTGTATATTCAGAAATCATATTAAGCGGCCTTATAAAGGGTCCAGCTCAGGCTCCGATAGCTCAACAAACCAAAATGGGTTGGATCTTATCAGGAAATGTCAAAAAATTCAATTGTCATGTCGCCATCAATAACCTTGAAGAGATAGCCAAGTTTTGGGAGTTGGAGGATATCCATGACTCATCATCATCAAACGTAACTATTGGTGATCAATTTTGTGAAGACTTCTACAAAAACACCACGACACGTTTAGAGAATGGAAAATATGTAGTTGGACTACCTATGATGCCAGGCTTCGAACAGCAACTCGGATCATCAAAGTTCAAGGCTATAGCGCAATTTAAACAATTAGAGTCTAAGCTTTCCAAAAATAAATCATTTTCAAGCCAATATAAACAATTTATAAACGAATACCAGGAATTAGGTCATATGCGACAAGTCGAAACAACCGCTGATCAGGCGTATTATCTACCGCATCATGGTGTATGGAAACTTGATTCGACAACTACGAAGCTGAGAGTGGTTTTCAATGCGTCATCCAAGACTACATCGGGTAACAGTCTAAACGATTTGATGTACAGTGGACCAAACTTGCAACAAGACTTGTTAGCACTGATAATAAATTGGAGGCAGTACCAATATGTAATCACTGCGGACATCGAAAAGATGTTCCGCCAGATATTAGTCAGGGAGCAAGATCAGACTCTGCAAGCAATAGTGTGGAGAGATTCAATGGATGATCAATTGAATCAGTATAACTTAACCACTGTAACGTACGGGACCAAGGCGGCGCCCTTCTTGGCTATGCGGACGCTGAAGCAACTTGCGACTGATGACGCTGAAAAATATCCCTTAGCAGCAGTAGCTGTGCAAAACTCCTTCTATATGGATGATCTGCTGAGTGGACACAACTCAGCTGATCAAGGCATGGAGCTACAACAGCAACTGATCAAAATGCTCCAGGGTGCTGGTATGAATTTGCGGAAATGGTCCAGCAACAAACCAGAACTCTTGCAGCATTTGACAACTGAACAATTGAACAGTCCTTACGAATTCAAGGGCCTCGAATCCAGAAAGACTCTTGGATTAAAATGGAATCCATCATCTGATTCATTCTCGTTTCAAAGCAATATAATTCCTGATGATAAAGTCGCGTTTACAAAGCGTCAATTATTGTCAGAAATATCTAAGATTTTCGACCCACTTGGCTGGTTATCACCGCTTACAATCAGAGCGAAGCTACTGTTTCAACAAACGTGGTCCATGGAAACCAGCTGGGATCAAGAACTACCCGAGGTCATACAAGATAATTGGCCTAAACTAAAGGAAGACTTTAACTGCATCGATAAACTCCGCATACCAAGATTTTTAGGTAACACAGAAATAAACAGTCAATTACACGCATTTTGCGATGCTTCAGACAAAGCTTACGCTTGCGTTATTTACCTCATCACCAAGAACCATAAGGGCGAGTACACATCGACTATTGTTGCTGCAAAAACAAAGTTGGCACCAGTTGCAAAGAAAACATCTCTGCCCAGACTTGAACTCTGCGGTGCTCTACTTCTATCCCAACTAGTGAAGAAGGTCATTGATTCCTTACCAAAAGCACGTATGACTCTTCATGCGTGGACGGATTCAATGATAGTCTTGGGATGGCTACATGGAGATATATCCAGATGGAAATCATTTGTAGCTAACAGAGTGAAGCAGATAACCGACATAATACCGGCAGAACGCTGGTGTCATGTCAGCTCGGAGGAAAACGCAGCTGATTGTGCCACACGAGGAATAACATTTCTTCAGTTATTAAACCATTCCTTGTGGTGGGAAGGGCCGAAATGGCTAAAAGGTTACGAGGGAAAAGATGAAACTCATCTCATGTACCAGTCCCCCATCATAGAAATAAAAGCAGCTTGTGTGAACACAGCCTTAGAACAAAATAATGTAACATTCATCAGTGACCTACTGCAAAACTGTAGTTCATTGACTCGAATTGTGCGCATTATTTGCTGGGTTTCTCGTTTCGCCAAGCGCATTCGCGACAAACATATTTCAACATACCATAGTTACCTATCGTCATCAGAAATAAATAACGCATATAATTTAATTATTAAAGAAGTGCAATCACTGGAATTTCATCAGGAATTGCAACATATTAAATGTAAACAACACGTGAGTTCGAAAAGCAAGATTTGCAGTTTAAACCCTTTTCTAGATGAAAACGGCCTATTAAGAGTTGGTGGACGGTTAAATCACGCCAGTATAAGCACATCAGCGAAGCACCCTATCATTCTGCCCAGCCACAGTCGACTTACTGATCTTGTTATTAGCCAGGCTCACATAACAACTTTACATGGTGGCCCCCGACTAACCCTTTCATACATAAGGGACAGGTACTGGATTATCAGCGGAATCAGGACGGTAAAACGGCAATTAAGACTTTGTGTTAAGTGTCGTCGATTTAACAACGAAGTACAACAACAAATTATGGCGGATTTACCACGAGCCAGAGTTACGCCGTCAAGGCCATTTACGCATACTGGTGTCGACTTCACGGGCCACGTAGAACTGAAAGCCAATAAAGGGCGCGGGATCAAAACGACGAAGGGATATGTAGCAGTCTTTGTCTGCCTGTCAACGAAGGCCGTCCACCTGGAACTGGTATCTGATCTGAGTACGGCCGCTTTTCTAGCTGCATTTCGCCGGTTCTGCTCCCGGCGTGGATCACCAGGTCACATGTACAGTGACAACGGTACAAACTTCGTGGGAGCTAATCGACTCATGAAAAAGGAGTATAAGGAGATCATCCAGAACATCAACCCGGACTTCTTTAACAAAATCGGTGAGATGAACATCCACTGGCACTTCAATGCCCCTGCCTGGCCTAATGCAGGTGGGCTTTGGGAAGCCGCAGTGAAGAGCCTGAAATACCATTTGAAAAGGGTCATAGGTGATCAACGTCTTACGTATGAAGAGTTTTCAACGTTACTTTGTCAAATAGAGGCGTGTCTGAATTCCAGGCCACTATGTCAACTTACTGAAAACTCTGACGACGATTGCTTAACTCCAGGACATTTCCTCACTGGGACACCAATTGTGTCAAGACCTCAAACTGAACCGGAGTCTACATCGTTAACCACGCGGTGGCAACTCGTTCAAGCTTTAACCAAAAATATCTGGCAACGGTGGTCATCGGAATATCTTCAACAACTTCAAACGAGAACTAAATGGCAAAAACCACGAAGTAATCTTGAGGTCGATGACCTCGTCCTCATCCGGGAAGAGAACGTACCACCGGGTAAGTGGGCAATGGGTCGAGTAAAGCAGCTGCATCCAGGAAAGGATGGGTATGTGAGAGTTGTTACCGTCAAGACGAGTAACAATACCATACAGCGTCCAGTCAACAAGCTTGTATACTTACCCGTAAATGAGCAGAGACCCTCATCCGAATCCGCGGCACAGTGCGTGGATGAGTCCTCTCCACGATTACCAGCTGAACCTGATGCTAAAAGGCGTTCCCCGCGACTACGAAAACAGAAACCTTTACAAGTCTTTTTCATGTCCGCTTTACTAATGCTTTTGTTTGTATCACCCAGTGATCAGACTCAGCAACTCAAATTGACGCCATATAATGTTACGCAAATTTCGAGCAACCAAGGTCTTTACTTCGACAAGATGTCCAACCTCCAAGTTATCAAGGACGAATGGAAACTCATTGTGTTTTACAACATGTCCACGTTCTATCACGGAGTAACGAACGTAAAGAGCTACATAACGCACTTGAAATTCACCGCCGATTGCATGGGCTCGCAATACGATAGCGTCATCCTACAACTAGAACAGGAAGTAAAAGAACTTGAGCATTATCAAACACTCCTCGAAAAACCTAACGCAAGAAGGCAAAAACGTGGCTTGATAAATGGAGTGGGGTATCTGGCAAATACTATGTTTGGAGTATTGGATGACAGCTTTGCTCAACAATACAAACAGGATATAGAAAAGATAACCACCCATGAGAATCATCTCCAAAAATTACTCAGGAATCAAACACTGGTCTTGGAATCAGAATACAACATTCTACGACGCAGCGAGGAGACAATGAACAACCAGTTCCATTTCATCAAGGAACATCTTCGAAACGCCACTGCTGAAATCAATCGGGTGCGTCTAGACAATAGGAACGGTTTATATGTAACATCTACCGCCTTAGCCGCGAGTGTCATTCTGGCAAATCTAATGCGCATACAGCACACACTTATTGACACCGTGACAGACATCAGCCACGGTCGTATTGACCCTTACCTCCTGTCACCAGAACAACTGGCTCAACAGATCAATATCATCTCCGGGCAATTGCAGGGAAACTTAATGACCCCAATTGAGTCAACAAACCTATCTGACATGTACAAAATCATGAAGGCGTCAGCAACGTTATATGAAGGCTACCTTATCATAGAGATAAAGATTCCATTGGTGAGCAACGACATCTTCGAGTTAGACAGGATCGTACCTATCCCTCAGAAAAGGGGAACGAATCGCATCATTCGCACAGTCCCAAGCTCGCCATTTATTGCCTACAACATCCAAAAGGACCTCGCTCTCTTCTTATCAGATAGTGACCTGCAGGCTTGCATACATGTTCTAACGAGCAAAAAATTATTGTGTACCTATGACAAACCTGTCTATAATCTAAAAATAAAACAATCGCTGTGTGATATTAAAGATGCAAGTGATATCAGAAACGTTTGTAAACAAGAAGTATCCACGTGCCACAATTATTGGGTCAAATTACATAAAGTGAACTCCTGGTTTTATACCTGTTGTGAGTCATGTGAACTTCGTATTTCCTGTATTGCTGATACAACAACTACAGTCATTCAAGGCAGTGGTATCATTAACGTAGGTCAGGGATGCACATTGAAATCGGACGCTTATAGTATCCATGCGCACAACAACTTTCTACGTCACTTGAATATACAATCGAACATCGAAGTCCCAGAGGTGTCCATTCTAAACTCACTCATTAACACGACCTTGCCCATCGATTATGATTCTGCGGTAAACCACACCCACAGGTGGAATCAGCTGGAAGAGCAAATAAGAAACATTAAGGAACAATCTTCTACAGAGTTAACCGTTCACGACATTCATCACTATTCCGTCGCTTATATTGTCCTGGCCTTAGTTGTCATCTTAGGCGGGACCTGCATTTACCTCGTTACAAGAGGGAAGTGTGAGAACGCACTTGAAAAGCAGCAGCACGAGATGGTGGAAGTACGTGGGCAGCCGGACGAGCGCGCCCCTGGGGCGGAGGCGCGAGCCGAGCACGCAGGGCCGAACTCAACGGAGAGCGTGAGGGTAACTGTGCCAGTGCCAGTGTTCAGTGAGTTTAGTGATATAAGTAAATCTACCGAAAGTGTCGATAAGGGGACCTCACCCATGGTCCGTCAGTGAAAGTGAACTTGAGAAACCAGACAATTTAATGTTACAGACTTTACGACTTAGATTAGTTACATAGATATAAACCTAATGAAATCACCTTGTATCATCTTTCAACTGAAATATGTACCATTAATGTAAGTCATCAGTTTTCATGTGTTTAACTTGACCACTTATCATCTAGGATTAAACACGTCTCCTGTCTTCTCCTTTAGAGTTGGCAGTATGTACGGTGAACCCGCACATTAGTACAATTAAGTAGGTTTTGCTGCGTTTGCACACGCGCGACCATTTTATATAGTTGTTACTAAGTAAAATAAATTAGTGATTTTTCTACACTCAACACGGGCGGTTTTATTATCATCCCCGGTTTCTATCTTTTTACCATAAGTGTGCAGACTAACGTCGTACACCTACGTTTATTCGCAACAGTGTCGCATCTTGTATAGATAACGTTATAACTAATCTGCCTGATGATTATGTGGAACAATGTGAAGTAGACCACAATGGTTTGGCAGATGGACACGGTGCCCTTTTGAGCGACTTTTTATTAGATAATATAATTGATAACTCAAATAAAAATAAATATATAGTTGTAAACAAAAGAGTCTTTAACATTAAAAACCGGTTAGTTTTTAGACAAAAAATTCTTGAAATTGACTGGAGTTGTATGGGAATGAACACGTTTTTGAAAACATTTTCTACAATTTTCAGAAATTGCTACAGAAAGAGAGAACAAAAAATTAAAATCAAAACTGGTTTCAAATTAAAGTGGATGACAAAAGGCATTAAAACATCAAGCCAAATGAAACGTTTGCTTTGTGCTGGTAGTATTAATAAGCTGGAAGCCAGTGTCCAGAATTATAAACAAAAATATATAAAAATATACAGAAGAGTAATATCTAAGGCTAAAAAAATAATAATAAGAGAAACTATTAACAATTCTTGTAATTTGAGTAAAGAGGTTTGGAAAGTTGTAAATAAAAGCACGAATAAAATAAAGGCACCGCATTCTGAAATTTTCTTGCTTAAATTTGACGGTAAAATTATAGAAAATCCCTTAGATGTTGCAAACGTATTAGTAAATCAATTTAGCTATAAATGTATTTTGAGTAATGTTAAGAATCTAGATCCCTATATATTTCTTGAACAAAGCACTAAAAGAGTTCAAAATGATATGGTTATTGCGCCTGTTACTCCAAATGAGATACTGAAAATAGTTAATGGTATGGAGAATAAGAAATCATGTGGCTATGACGACATTCCAATAACTGTTATTAAAGAAAATTTAGATATATTAGCTGAACCATTGACTGATTTTTACAATAAATGCATTGCAGAAGGTATATTTCCAGATCAGTTCAAAATAGCAAAAATTATCCCAATTCACAAAAAGGGCTCTAAAACAGATCCAAAAAACTATAGACCTATCTCTTTGCTTCCTGTTCTTTCCAAAATTTTTGAAAAAATTATTAAGAGTAGACTTTTGGTTCATCTAAATTTAAACAAGGTTTTACACTTGAGACAATTTGGATACCAAAAAAACGTAGGAACAGGGGACGCTATATATACATTGGTGGAAGTTATTATTATCAAATTGAATAGGAAAAAGAGGGTAGCTGGCATTTTTCTTGATTTGAGCTCAGCCTTTGATACAATTGACCACAAATTACTCATTGCAAAATTGGAGCATTATGGCGTGAGAGGCAAAACTTTAGAACTTTTCTCATCATATTTAAGAAACAGAAAAATGTATGTGGATATTAGTAATATGCATACAAATAGTAATAGCAATTGCAATAAATCTTCTATGCAGGATATAGTAGCGGGCGTACCCCAAGGATCGATTTTGGGTCCTATTTTGTTTATATTATTTACAAATGATTTAATTAATTACATTAATTCAATATTTCCCGACACACGGCTTTTGTAGTTTTTGCAGATGACACCAACGCAATAGTTGAAGCCGACGACATACAGGAGCTTTCCGCTAAGGTTAATGCGGTGTTGAAAGTTTTTAATTCTTGGTTTGAAAGTAACAAGCTCATAATCAACACTGATAAAACCAAAATAATATTATTTAGTACAACAGCTCGCAATAAAGAAAATATGACGATCGCACTTAATGAATTTAAAATTGACATAGTTAATGAGGTAAAGTTTCTAGGGGTATACATTGACAAATACTTAAATTGGAAAAGGGAATTGCAAGCCATTGATTCGTATATTTCCTCAGCGTGTTATGTTTTACGCAGTCTTAGGGATGAAATAGATATAAAATACCTTAAAATGGTATACTATGCTCTAATAGAATCAAGGTTGAGATATAGTGTTCAGTTCTGGGGGAATAGTTTTAAATATAACTGCCAGAGAGCCTTTGTACTCCAAAAGAGAGCTATACGAACCATGGTCCGGATATCACAAATAGAGAGCTGTCGGCCACACTTTAAAAACTTGAAAATTCTTACTGTGCCCAGCCTCTATGTTTTGGTACTACTGGTGAATTTTAAGAAGTGCCTGCATACATTTGAAACGGATGAGGAGAGACAGTTGAGGGAAAGTACGCGTAGGAAAGATTTTAAAAACAAAATAGTACCCCAGCTTAATATTGTTCAACATAGTCCTCAATATCAAGCAGTGCGGATTTTTAACAGGTTGCCATTGGACATAAAAACCATTATTTACAAGAGCTCATTTAAGTCGACCCTCAAGGCGTTCCTATTGGAGAAATGTCTGTATTCAATAGACGATGACATATCCACGTAATAAATTGGTTAATGTGAGATTGGGTAATAATAATTATGTAATAGTTTGTAATGTTATCGAATTTTTAACTGTATTGAATGTTTAAATTATGTTAGGAAAATTATTTTATTATGAATGTGTTCGTTTTATAATTTTAATGAATGTGATTTTATTTATTTTTTTTAGATTAAGAGTTCAAACACAATGTAAATTGTTCATGAATAAATTGAATTGAATTGAATTGAATATTACTAATAAAAAAAATACGTTTGTAAACACAGCAATTTGAGGCACAGCAGTCATTGGTTTAAACTAGCATTGCACTCGTGCTGCGTAAGGCAGTGTCCATCCCAGGTTGCCTAGCAGAGATCGCCAAATGCGATAAGCCCGTTGTATGTATTTTAGTTATTCGTTTCCTTTTTGTTTGTTAAATCTGGTGTACAATAAAGTATATATAAATTAATAAACTGCTGAGCCTATCATATGAAAAAAAATAAAAGAAGCTGGAAAAATAATTACCGTGGCAAAATAAAGATAAAATAAATAATACTCACATTCATATTCACAGTCACAATCACATTTACACTCACATTCGATTTTTTTATACTCACACTCATAGTAACAGAATAGCGTTGAAATTTATGAAGTATAAAAATAATGTTATTATATCAGGGAACTTTGTAATTGTTTACTACTTTTGTTTTCCTATAATTTGATTGCTTTATTTTGTTTGATATGAATATATTTTCTCTGTATCTGAACATGTGTCAAAAATCTTTTAAATGTTAACCCTCAAAATTGGTACCCAAGATACAGGCTTGCCTATTTTGGGGCCATACCCCTATTTGTCTACTGAGATTTCCTATAGTGGCCTCCTTCACCAACATTACGTTATAAAAGGCGGCACACTATACCAGGCAACCCCTTACGAGGTGTCTGGGACCATCTTCGGTAGGTCACGCCTCCGAGAGCACTCGCCCCTGGTACTCAAGAGAAAATGTGAGTCGCATCGTGATTACTCACTACCATTTGTCCAGAATGGTACCGGAGCAATAAAGCCGCTCACCACACGCACCCCAGCACGCCAGCACTAGTGCAAGCACCGGCACCAGCGCAGTTGGTGCTAGCGGATTCAATCCCCGTTAAGGACGCCAGAGAAGCTGGCTCCCATTTCTCCAGAATGGTCCCGGAGCTGTAAGCACGCTCACCTCTCGAATACAAATCATCGCATCTACCCAATGCCTACAGCTGGGTTGCCGGAAAACTAATCCAACGGGTAGTCCTCTTCTTTCTATCCAGGAAAGTGCCGGAGATGCAGCTCGCTCACAGGAGCTCACTTGCCTGAGGGTTACTCACGAACCCCGCGTCTGACCACCAGGTGGCCCTTTGCCTTGGTCCGGTAACTTCAGACACTTGTTGTGCGCGAGGAATGACGCTCGACCCACACATAGCCGAGCAGACAACATGCCACTCCTCTGCAACCACCACATAGACCACCGCGAGTCCAACCTCAATGTCAGGTCCCACCTTTGCGCTTGCAATGGTGGAGGGCCTACCTGACCCCGCGTACCCTGATCCAAACAGCCGGACCCGTAGTTCCAGCTGCGAAAGCCCCATCTGTTCGGGTCGTACAGATTTTGTTTTGATTTTGGGGCCAGTGTAACGTGTTTATAATAAAATAAAAAAGGACTTGCCTATTCAAAGTGCGCGATTAGATATATTTTTTGACATAAAAATTTCTCGCATGATTTAAAAATGATAAAAAAAGAACTGGTTGATGCCGACCCCAAAATAGTTGAGAAAAGGCTAGGAAAATTAATTGAATCAACATTTTATTTTGCGGTTTTTCGTCTTTTCAACTCTAATTATGATTTTGTCAGATAGCGGCACTTTAGCTTGAGGACGGACGAACTTGGATATTGGCACAAATTGGTCGAAGGTCGTTTGAAGGGCAGTCTAGCGAAAACTTTGTTCTAATTTAATACTGTAGAACAGTCACTTTGCTGATTTTAAGCTTTCAATTTTAATTATTTTGTTAGTGATTTCGTCACGGTTAGGTTTCCACTGTTTTTGAGGGTTCAGTAAAACTGGTGTTCTTAAAAGCTTCTGTTCACAGTGAAGCTTTTGTGTTGTAGAAATACAAGATGATTTTAATTTCTTTAACATCGTTCCAAAGTCAAAATCAAAGTCAAAGTCAAATATATTTATTTCAACTAGGCCATTAAGCGGCACATTTGAACGTCAACAATTAAAATTTACCAGTTATTACAATTGATTCTACCGTCATCTTTTAAGCATAGCTTACTATATCCATTTCAGCTTCAAAAAAAATGGTGACTTTCAATGCGGTAATTGGAAAGCTATTTGGACGGATACAGTATCAATTCTTATCAAATTATTAACGTTAGTTACCTTAAGCATTTCATGCACATTATGAAACTCCTTTACACCGTGTAATTAAGATGATTATCTTAGGAGCTATCGCAAAATAAAAATTGTTAACGCGCGCGAAAATAAATTCCGCCGATGACGGGACGGAGGGAGGTGATCACTGGAGGCTTATGCAGCTATATTTGCTTTTTTTGGGTGTTGTTGGAAAGGTTGCCATTGCGTTGGTTTTGTTTTACATACTTAGTGAATTATTTTAAAGTAAAATTTCAAGGTCGCATTTTTGTTTTGTGTATGGTTCCTTATTTAAGAAAAACAATAGGCATAATATGCTCTACCTTACTACCCGTGCGAAGCCGAGGCGGGTCGCTAGTTAGATATATTTTACTAACCATCCAAAACATACCAAGATCCCTTCGCACCTCGGAAAGCACGTGAAACTGTCTAATCGGTCTCGGCTGTTACTTGAAGATCTTTGACAGTCGTTACAGGTAGTAACTACTGTTTTCACACTAGTCTTGCCTTGTAAAATACTGATATTCTGCTGCATCTAGGGTTAACATTTCAAAAATTGAAAAGTCCTGACAAAAAGCCAGACTTTAAAAAAGAAGTTCGGGCATTATAGTTACAAAAAATAATAAATTACAAACAAAAACAAAATTAAACAAAAATAAATAGTAAAAAAAAACATCCGGATCCAAAAAAATCGCGATCTGAAAAGTGCGAAATAAGAAAACATTCTTGGAGGATAGCCGTGGTCGTATGCAAAAAAATTAAAAAATTTGCCATCCATCCGGCCAAATGTCCGGCCAAAGCCGGATAGATGAAGACTGGAAGGCGACCCCAGCATAGTTCAGAAAAGGCTTGGCAGATTACAAATTACCTGATTAACATACATATGAAAACTTTGTGAAAAAACCGGCCAAGTGCGAGTCGGACTCGCGCACGAAGGGCTCCGTAACATTATCGCAAAAACGGCACAAAAATCACGTTTGTTTTATGGGAGCCTCACTTAAATATTTACTTTGTTCTGTTTTTAGTATTTGTTGTTATAGCAGCAACAGAAATACATAATCTATGAAAATTTCAACTGTCTAGCTCTCACGGTTCATGAGATACAGCCTGGTGACAGACATACAGACAGACAGACGGATCGCGGAGTTTTAGTAATAGGGCCCCGTTTTTACCCTATGGGTACGGAACCCTAAAAACTACAAAATTTAATACATAAATGGGCAAAGTGATCAATGTCTCTTCTTTCATTTAAATTACTTTTGCAAAACAATTACAGTCGATATCATACCACAAATTGCCTTACAAACATTTCGCAATAAACTTAATTGTTTACATCATCAAAAAGCAATTACATTACCTTTAAAACACTCAATCAATTACTATCCATCGTTGAAAATTGCCACCCAGGACAGACAGACGGACAGACAGACTTTACGTAAACACTGTTATTAAATATTTAATTTCCAATCAATTTTCGATTTCGAACGCAAATTAAACGGCCAATTTAATTATTTTTGGGCCACATTTCTGTTAATTATTTTGTTGTTTGATGTTTTTACGGGTAGTTTACCCCGGAGACAGTTTTGCTCTTTAATTTGTATTGTCAAACAATTGAATGAGTTTTTACAATAATAGGTACATTAATGGTAATCATTTAAATATTTATTTATTAATTAAAACTTTATGCACAATGTCTTAGGTATTTTCTTCCAGTTGACCTTAGGGTGGTGCAGAGATAAAATAAGGCAGCTGCAATTAAATGAAAGGATAAATAGAGATAAAGAATATGTGTATGGTTTAGTCAATAGTACGGCCGTCAAAACAAATCACAAGCACGCCCCTGGCGGCAAATCAAGATCAACTACGTATTGGCGCGCTTTTTCTAACCACTTGTTTGGAGGTACAACAGTTAAAGAATATGGCAGTTGACTACTGACCGCCTTAGAGATAAGACGTCGTAGAATCAGTGTCCATCCGTGATATTAGTAAGCAAGATGAGACTATGAGACGAACGACGACGACGACTTACGACTTCCTATGTCTATGACTTGAGTTGTGACTATTTGAATAAACCCAGTGTATCGAATAATTTCTGTGATTTCATTTTCACGATTGCACCCACTGACGTGCCCACACATGATGTCTTAACCCAAGGGAATAAAGCCTGACTTCCCGATGGTTTGCATATATCGACCACCCTTAATGCGACATACTCGTATATAAATATATACTTAGATACATATACAAACAATGTTATTGAGAAACCGAAACCAGCAAATCAATTCTGTGATGATTCTGCAAACTTCTTGCGAATGTGCTCACGTGCCTTAAATTTTAAAGAGAACCGACTGGTTGCCATCGTGATATTCTGAGGTAGCTTATTCCATAGGAAGATCGCCTGTACAAAGAAGGACGAGTATATAAACCCAGAGTAGTGAGAGAGACATTGTAGAAGCAGAAGCAGCAGCTTTTCAGGAAGAAGAGCGACCATGAAAGTCCTATTATACTTATTATAGCCGTCAAGCAGAATGTTCCTGTGATCCGGTATAAAGCATATCAGTGCCGAAGAGGAGCAAACTGTGGCTAGAAAAATATACGCTACCTCATGACGTCATTAAGCCCAAGGAGCACCATCCTCTCGGTCATGGACTGCAGTGGCCTGTGTGGAAGCCATTGAATAGATTGTGCATCCAAGAGGGCCGCTGCAAATAAAATTTGGAAATATGGCGGATGATCAGACCATTAAATACCCGGTGCGAGTGTGGTGCCCCTGTGCAGACTATGCTCCACCTGCTAAGTGTCAACGGTTCATTCACTTACACCCTGGATGACTGTAGAATAGATAGATAAGATAGATAAATTATTTATTCAGCGCATACAAAAGACACAGCACAGCACACAAAATCACAATCAAATTATTTTAATTTACATGTGGGTATTTGGAGAAAAGGTGGCAACATACAAAAAAAAGGAAATAATACATAATAAAAGTGACACAAGTAACTTACCTACTTCAAATAGAACACAGTGCGGTGTGCGTCTCAAGGTTGCACCAAATGGGGGTCCAGCTCAGCATGTGTCAGGCAAATATACCTGACGCTGATATTCTGCTGGATTATGAGAATGAAGTTGCATCGTTTGTAAAGTCTTAACCCAAGACTTTACAAACGATCACAACCTCAACACTTTCCACGACTATCTGACACTTTTCCACGCAACAGATGTGACAATAGCCAACTTTGTTTGCATTCTGCAAAATCTATCCTCATGGGGGAAAACTTTCTTTGTATGGCCCCGAAAATATATTACAAAATACCACAGTCATATAAAGCTACCTACACTAACAAGCCCACACTCTCTACGCGATAGCCTTTCTTTGGAGGTCTTCAAGAGGAAGATTAAAGATCATTTCCTTGCGCAATGACAAAATATTAGTATGTATATATATATGTATTTATGTACGTAAGAAGTAGGTATATTTATGTTTTAATTTAATTCGTCTTATGTTATTTTAATATTGTACACTGGATGCCTGTTTACCTGTCCTCTATAAGAATTGCTAACTTTGTCTGTCACTCTAGGTTGGCTGTAAGAAAACTCAACATTGAGTTAAGCTCGCCTTTATACATGTACTTTATAATCACATGTCGTTAATGTTGTTTTTTTGTTTTAAAATAAAGAATTAAGAAAGCTACAACAAAACAATTTAAAAATAAGATTCTAATATTTATTAACAGTCAAGTGGTGGTAGGTAATGACTTTTTGAGTGATATCTTTTAACATGCTTGAACACTTGAATTATTATTTCTATGGTATTGTTATTGACATTAACATTATAAGCGGGATATTTACCATGTTTACTGTTTGTAGCGAGTTTCCGATATTTCGGTGCTGTTGCAAGCACCATGATCACGGGTAAACTGAAGTCATTGCGGGTGGGTGTTTATGAGGAGACAAAACGGTCTACCCTCTTTCTTGTTCGTTTTTTGCACTCGGTACCGCTACCATTGTCACTCACAACTCGATTCTGTTCTCGACAAACGAAACTCACTGTGTCCGCTCGCGAACTTTTTACGGCACTTTTTCGGGGTTTACACAGCTGGACCACTGGATTCCAAGCTCTTGACAGTTGAAACCCATCCTCCCGGTTGAAATTTTTATATTTGGTAATTTCGATAGCCTCCCTCACCAGTCTAGGGATATAGTGGCGTTCTGTCGAAATGACCTGAGGGTTATGTAACTCAATCCAGTGGTTTAATCCTGATTCCAAGAGATGTTGAGCTATGGCTGATTTTTGTGTGTCATTGTTCTTTACTGCCCTGATATGCTCTGAAATTCGACAAGCAACCGTACGCTTCGTCTGACCGATGTATGACTTGCCACAACTACAATCTACTTTATAAACACCGGGCTTTTCCAGCGGAAAGTTGTCCTTCGGCGAGCGCAGCATCTGTGACACTTTTCTGAAAGGAGTGAAGACAGTCTTTACGGCGTGTACGACGTTAGTCTGCACACTTATGGTAAAAAGATAGAAACCGGGGATGATAATAAAACCGCCCGTGTCGAGTGTAGAAAAATCACTAATTTATTTTACTTAGTAACAACTATATAAAATGGTCGCGCGTGTGCAAACGCAGCAAAACCTACTTAATTGTACTAATGTGCGGGTTCACCGTACCATGGGGTATCAACTCATACAAATTATAATTAGTATTAAAAAAAGATCATAGATGGCAGCATAGGTAACAAATGTGAAAGTAACAATCAATTAAAATGTTTAACAGCAGATTCAGGCTGAAATAAGTTTAGTAAAAATCAAAACTTGCTTCTTTAATGTTAATTTATCCATTTACACTCATTAATCAGGTTTTTTGAACAAAAAAGATAAGTGAAGACTTTGTATGTTAAATTAGTTGAAAGTAGCCATCGACTTTTCGTTTTGTTTTGAGTTCTTTGCAATAGATGGCGTGTTTCACAATTCGTCCTAAACTATATATCCATCGTAAGATTCATTTTGTAGGATAGTTATTATTTATTATAGGCGTAATTTAAAAGATATTATTTATTATAGGCGTAATTTCAAATATTAAAGTTTTGGTCTATTATTTAAAATCACTTTTTTGTGAAGCTTGTTTACACGTCGAATTAACTAGATACCTCGCTGGAACAGGACTCGTATCGCGCTAGGGCCTACTCAAATCGCACGGGTACTAAAATAAGAGATAACGCGACGCGTGTGCCGCTTGCCGTCCGAGTTTACGTGTCGCATAGTAGGTACAGTTTGATTCAAACTTAATAACGGCTCGAAACACTTCGTGAGCCACTACGCGCTAGCAATTTCATGTGACAGCGGGCGTGAGGGGTAGGATAGGTACTGCCATGCTGCGTACCTAACTAAAGTATTAAAAGTAATCATTTTTGTAAAAACATCTTGTTCTTTATATATCTAAGTACCAACCTAAAATAAAAAAGCTAATTTAAAAATCAAACACCCGACTGCTTCAAAAGCGAACTAAAAAGCTGTAAACAAGAAAATAACTAGCTGTGCAGTCGGAGGATACATATTCGCGAACTGCCTGATCCTCGGACGGCACAGCACGATTTTTACTTGTTTACAGCTTTTGAGTTCGCTTCCTTTTTGATTTTTAAATTAGCTTTTTTTATTTACAACTTCTAAGTATTTTTTTTTATAAATTGTTTTAAACATATACGTGGTATGTATTTTTGTAATCACCACTAAAAGCCCTTCATTTTGATACCCCACTCGACGGGTTACGAAGATAAAAAATTGAAACCTCTACAATATGGAGCCCAAAATCCGCCTTTTTTTTAATGGCACTTATCTAAGAGTATTTGGGTGGCCAAGACCTATCTAACGATGTCTTAATTATAAAAATCCGTTTTGTGGTTTGAAAGATACGAGGTAATAAAGAATATTACACACATACTTACATACAAGATACGCGCGAAAAACATAACCCTTTCCTTGCAGCCGGGTAAAAAAGGATAACCCTTATAGTGAATAATAAAATGACATGAAGTAGGTACCTACTTCGTGTCATTCCGTTGCCGCGGAAGCAAGCTAACTACCTACATTTAATTCTACAACGAATTCTACAGTTTTGATTGATTTGGAATATTCGTGAATATTGTGAAATTCGCTACACAATGCGACCACTTAGATTTAAAAAGTTACCGCGGTCTGAGCGGAGTCTGTCCCGAACCGAACATACCTAATGTTATTATTACGAATACGAAGTAAGCGTTCAAGGACAAGACAACTGGCAAATAACGTCTCTGAGTACCTACATGATACGATTCCTCGCTCAAATTGCCATATGATTTAGTATCTAGGCAAACTACTAGATGGCGTTAGAAAACCACAGTCTCGGGCTATTAAATAGTCACTGGTGCTGCCGCCTGTTAAAAATATGGAGAAAGAAAAAATAGCCCGACCAATAGCCCGACTTAAGGAGGTGACATTTCTTTGTATGGGATTGGGTATCTGTACTGTAGTATTATATTATCTTTGACCGTACATACTGCCAACTCTAAAGGAGAAGACAGGAGACGTGTTTAATCCTAGATGATAAGTGGTCAAGTTAAACACATGAAAACTGATGACTTACATTAATGGTACATATTTCAGTTGAAAGATGAATGATTTCATTAGGTTTATATCTATGTAACTAATCTAAATCGTAAAGTCTGTAACATTAAATTGTCTGGTTTCTCAAGTTCACTTTCACTGACGGACCATGGGTGAGGTCCCCTTATCGACACTTTCGGTAGATTTACTTATATCACTAAACTCACTGAACACTGGCACTGGCACAGTTACCCTCACGCTCTCCGTTGAGTTCGGCCCTGCGTGCTCGGCTCGCGCCTCCGCCCCAGGGGCGCGCTCGTCCGGCTGCCCACGTACTTCCACCATCTCGTGCTGCTGCTTTTCAAGTGCGTTCTGACACTTCCCTCTTGTAACGAGGTAAATGCAGGTCCCGCCTAAGATGACAACTAAGGCCAGGACAATATAAGCGACGGAATAGTGATGAATGTCGTGAACGGTTAACTCTGTAGAAGATTGTTCCTTAATGTTTCTTATTTGCTCTTCCAGCTGATTCCACCTGTGGGTGTGGTTTACCGCAGAATCATAATCGATGGGCAAGGTCGTGTTAATGAGTGAGTTTAGAATGGACACCTCTGGGACTTCGATGTTCGATTGTATATTCAAGTGACGTAGAAAGTTGTTGTGCGCATGGATACTATAAGCGTCCGATTTCAATGTGCATCCCTGACCTACGTTAATGATACCACTGCCTTGAATGACTGTAGTTGTTGTATCAGCAATACAGGAAATACGAAGTTCACATGACTCACAACAGGTATAAAACCAGGAGTTCACATTATGTAATTTGACCCAATAATTGTGGCACGTGGATACTTCTTGTTTACAAACGTTTCTGATATCACTTGCATCTTGAATATCACACAGCGATTGTTTTATTTTTAGATTATAGACAGGTTTGTCATAGGTACACAATAATTTTTTGCTCCTTAGAACATGTATGCAAGCCTGCAGGTCACTATCTGATAAGAAGAGAGCGAGGTCCTTTTGGATGTTGTAGGCAATAAATGGCGAGCTTGGGACTGTGCGAATGATGCGATTCGTTCCCCTTTTCTGAGGGATAGGTACGATCCTGTCTAACTCGAAGATGTCGTTGCTCACCAATGGAATCTTTATCTCTATGATAAGATAGCCTTCATATAACGTTGCTGACGCCTTCATGATTTTGTACATGTCAGATAGGTTTGTTGACTCAATTGGGGTCATTAAGTTTCCCTGCAATTGCCCGGAGATGATATTGATCTGTTGAGCCAGTTGTTCTGGTGACAGGAGGTAAGGGTCAATACGACCGTGGCTGATGTCTGTCACGGTGTCAATAAGTGTGTGCTGTATGCGCATTAGATTTGCCAGAATGACACTCGCGGCTAAGGCGGTAGATGTTACATATAAACCGTTCCTATTGTCTAGACGCACCCGATTGATTTCAGCAGTGGCGTTTCGAAGATGTTCCTTGATGAAATGGAACTGGTTGTTCATTGTCTCCTCGCTGCGTCGTAGAATGTTGTATTCTGATTCCAAGACCAGTGTTTGATTCCTGAGTAATTTTTGGAGATGATTCTCATGGGTGGTTATCTTTTCTATATCCTGTTTGTATTGTTGAGCAAAGCTGTCATCCAATACTCCAAACATAGTATTTGCCAGATACCCCACTCCATTTATCAAGCCACGTTTTTGCCTTCTTGCGTTAGGTTTTTCGAGGAGTGTTTGATAATGCTCAAGTTCTTTTACTTCCTGTTCTAGTTGTAGGATGACGCTATCGTATTGCGAGCCCATGCAATCGGCGGTGAATTTCAAGTGCGTTATGTAGCTCTTTACGTTCGTTACTCCGTGATAGAACGTGGACATGTTGTAAAACACAATGAGTTTCCATTCGTCCTTGATAACTTGGAGGTTGGACATCTTGTCGAAGTAAAGACCTTGGTTGCTCGAAATTTGCGTAACATTATATGGCGTCAATTTGAGTTGCTGAGTCTGATCACTGGGTGATGCAAACAAAAGCATTAGTAAAGCGGACATGAAAAAGACTTGTAAAGGTTTATGTTTTCGTAGTCGCGGGGAACGCCTTTTAGCATCAGGTTCAGCTGGTAATCGTGGAGAGGACTCATCCACGCACTGTGCCGCGGATTCGGATGAGGGTCTCTGCTCATTTACGGGTAAGTATACAAGCTTGTTGACTGGACGCTGTATGGTATTGTTACTCGTCTTGACGGTAACAACTCTCACATACCCATCCTTTCCTGGATGCAGCTGCTTTACTCGACCCATTGCCCACTTACCCGGTGGTACGTTCTCTTCCCGGATGAGGACGAGGTCATCGACCTCAAGATTACTTCGTGGTTTTTGCCATTTAGTTCTCGTTTGAAGTTGTTGAAGATATTCCGATGACCACCGTTGCCAGATATTTTTGGTTAAAGCTTGAACGAGTTGCCACCGCGTGGTTAACGATGTTGACTCCGGTTCAGTTTGAGGTCTTGACACAATTGGTGTCCCAGTGAGGAAATGTCCTGGAGTTAAGCAATCGTCGTCAGAGTTTTCAGTAAGTTGACATAGTGGCCTGGAATTCAGACACGCCTCTATTTGACAAAGTAACGTTGAAAACTCTTCATACGTAAGACGTTGATCACCTATGACCCTTTTCAAATGGTATTTCAGGCTCTTCACTGCGGCTTCCCAAAGCCCACCTGCATTAGGCCAGGCAGGGGCATTGAAGTGCCAGTGGATGTTCATCTCACCGATTTTGTTAAAGAAGTCCGGGTTGATGTTCTGGATGATCTCCTTATACTCCTTTTTCATGAGTCGATTAGCTCCCACGAAGTTTGTACCGTTGTCACTGTACATGTGACCTGGTGATCCACGCCGGGAGCAGAACCGGCGAAATGCAGCTAGAAAAGCGGCCGTACTCAGATCAGATACCAGTTCCAGGTGGACGGCCTTCGTTGACAGGCAGACAAAGACTGCTACATATCCCTTCGTCGTTTTGATCCCGCGCCCTTTATTGGCTTTCAGTTCTACGTGGCCCGTGAAGTCGACACCAGTATGCGTAAATGGCCTTGACGGCGTAACTCTGGCTCGTGGTAAATCCGCCATAATTTGTTGTTGTACTTCGTTGTTAAATCGACGACACTTAACACAAAGTCTTAATTGCCGTTTTACCGTCCTGATTCCGCTGATAATCCAGTACCTGTCCCTTATGTATGAAAGGGTTAGTCGGGGGCCACCATGTAAAGTTGTTATGTGAGCCTGGCTAATAACAAGATCAGTAAGTCGACTGTGGCTGGGCAGAATGATAGGGTGCTTCGCTGATGTGCTTATACTGGCGTGATTTAACCGTCCACCAACTCTTAATAGGCCGTTTTCATCTAGAAAAGGGTTTAAACTGCAAATCTTGCTTTTCGAACTCACGTGTTGTTTACATTTAATATGTTGCAATTCCTGATGAAATTCCAGTGATTGCACTTCTTTAATAATTAAATTATATGCGTTATTTATTTCTGATGACGATAGGTAACTATGGTATGTTGAAATATGTTTGTCGCGAATGCGCTTGGCGAAACGTGAAACCCAGCAAATAATGCGCACAATTCGAGTCAATGAACTACAGTTTTGCAGTAGGTCACTGATGAATGTTACATTATTTTGTTCTAAGGCTGTGTTCACACAAGCTGCTTTTATTTCTATGATGGGGGACTGGTACATGAGATGAGTTTCATCTTTTCCCTCGTAACCTTTTAGCCATTTCGGCCCTTCCCACCACAAGGAATGGTTTAATAACTGAAGAAATGTTATTCCTCGTGTGGCACAATCAGCTGCGTTTTCCTCCGAGCTGACATGACACCAGCATTCTGCCGGTATTATGTCGGTTATCTGCTTCACTCTGTTAGCTACAAATGATTTCCATCTGGATATATCTCCATGTAGCCATCCCAAGACTATCATTGAATCCGTCCACGCATGAAGAGTCATACGTGCTTTTGGTAAGGAATCAATGACCTTCTTCACTAGTTGGGATAGAAGTAGAGCACCGCAGAGTTCAAGTCTGGGCAGAGATGTTTTCTTTGCAACTGGTGCCAACTTTGTTTTTGCAGCAACAATAGTCGATGTGTACTCGCCCTTATGGTTCTTGGTGATGAGGTAAATAACGCAAGCGTAAGCTTTGTCTGAGGCATCGCAAAATGCGTGTAATTGACTGTTTATTTCTGTGTTACCTAAAAATCTTGGTATGCGGAGTTTATCGATGCAGTTAAAGTCTTCCTTTAGTTTAGGCCAATTATCTTGTATGACCTCGGGTAGTTCTTGATCCCAGCTGGTTTCCATGGACCACGTTTGTTGAAACAGTAGCTTCGCTCTGATTGTAAGCGGTGATAACCAGCCAAGTGGGTCGAAAATCTTAGATATTTCTGACAATAATTGACGCTTTGTAAACGCGACTTTATCATCAGGAATTATATTGCTTTGAAACGAGAATGAATCAGATGATGGATTCCATTTTAATCCAAGAGTCTTTCTGGATTCAGTTGTCAAATGCTGCAAGAGTTCTGGTTTGTTGCTGGACCATTTCCGCAAATTCATACCAGCACCCTGGAGCATTTTGATCAGTTGCTGTTGTAGCTCCATGGCTTGATCAGCTGAGTTGTGTCCACTCAGCAGATCATCCATATAGAAGGAGTTTTGCACAGCTACTGCTGCTAAGGGATATTTTTCAGCGTCATCAGTCGCAAGTTGCTTCAGCGTCCGCATAGCCAAGAAGGGCGCCGCCTTGGTCCCGTACGTTACAGTGGTTAAGTTATACTGATTCAATTGATCATCCATTGAATCTCTCCACACTATTGCTTGCAGAGTCTGATCTTGCTCCCTGACTAATATCTGGCGGAACATCTTTTCGATGTCCGCAGTGATTACATATTGGTACTGCCTTCAATTTATTATCAGTGCTAACAAGTCTTGTTGCAAGTTTGGTCCACTGTACATCAAATCGTTTAGACTGTTACCCGATGTAGTCTTGGATGACGCATTGAAAACCACTCTCAGCTTCGTAGTTGTCGAATCAAGTTTCCATACACCATGATGCGGTAGATAATACGCCTGATCAGCGGTTGTTTCGACTTGTCGCATATGACCTAATTCCTGGTATTCGTTTATAAATTGTTTATATTGGCTTGAAAATGATTTATTTTTGGAAAGCTTAGACTCTAATTGTTTAAATTGCGCTATAGCCTTGAACTTTGATGATCCGAGTTGCTGTTCGAAGCCTGGCATCATAGGTAGTTCAACTACATATTTTCCATTCTCTAAACGTGTCGTGGTGTTTTTGTAGAAGTCTTCACAAAATTGATCACCAATAGTTACGTTTGATGATGATGAGTCATGGATATCCTCCAACTCCCAAAACTTGGCTATCTCTTCAAGGTTATTGATGGCGACATGACAATTGAATTTTTTGACATTTCCTGATAAGATCCAACCCATTTTGGTTTGTTGAGCTATCGGAGCCTGAGCTGGACCCTTTATAAGGCCGCTTAATATGATTTCTGAATATACACTGGCATCCAGAAGAAGATCAATAGGTCTAGATACATTATACTCCGGGTCTGCTAACTGAAGATGTTTCAAGTGTGACCAGGCCTGTTTGCTAAATGATGAGTTAGGTAGACTGTTTATAACCTTGGACACAACTAACGCCTGAGTTTGCAAGGTGTAATCTCCGTAGATAGACTTACAATCTAGGGTTACAATGCCTTTGCTCTGTTTAGAGACCGGCCCTACCCCTGAAATGGAGGCATGATATTGCCGCCGTTGTAAACCTAACATTTGTGTCGCATTTTCCGAAATCAGTGAAATTTGAGACCCCTGATCAAGAAGCGCCCTTAACGTAACGTATGTACCATTATTTGATAAAACTGTGAGCAGCAACGTAGTTAGCAGGATTTCTTCATTGTCAGCAGCGACGTGGTTAACGTTATGTTGTGCCGAGGAAGGCTGCACGGTTGAGCTCGTGGTTACGGTGGTTTGGTGTTGTGGTACACAAACGTCGTGTAGTAGGGTGTTGTGGCTAGCGTTACACCTTTTACAACGTTTGGAAATAGTGCAATCATTGTCTGGATGATAGTTGAGGCAATTTTGACAATATTGACTCTTTGTCACCCAGGTCAAACGATCCTCTGGAGTCATTTTCATGAATTTCCTACAGGTAAATATGAAGTGACGCGTATTACAAATCGGACAGTTAGGTCCTTGAGTAGCGGCCGCTTGATATTGTTTCTTATAGTGGTTCCCCTGGTTAACAGGTTTGGTATTCTGCAAACTTGACTCCCGTTTAACAGCAGGCTTCGCTGTTTCTCTCTCTCTACGGTGTAAGGGTTCCAAAGCAATAAATTTGTTTTCGAGGAACGTCATAAATTCTGACAAGGATGGTAGTTCTCGTGGTGTTGTACGCGCCCCCTTATAATCACAGTACGTCTCCTGGTCCAGTTTCTTACTGAGAAGATGCACTAACAACGGATCCCATGTGTTTGTGTCCACACCAAGGTTGTGTATAGCGTGGATACACTCCGTGGTGGTGTCATATAGCCGCTTCAGTTCATAAGCGGTTTGCTTGGAAATAGAAGGCTGATTTAAAAATATCTCTATTTGATAAGTAAAGAGAACTTGAGCATTATTATATCTGTGAGTTAGGATTTCCCAAGCTGTATCGTAATTTTCTGCCGAAATATGAAGATGCTGGATAAGGCGTTCAGCTTCTCCTTTGAGCTTCCCTTTCAAGTGTTGCATCTTCTGAGCCTTGGTAATGGTGCTGTTTTCGTGAATAGCTTCTGTAAACAGGTCACAAAACGTTGGCCACTGCGTGTATTTCCCCGTAAAAGTAGGAATTTCGAGCTTCGGCGTAGCTTGCTGTACATGTACCATGGACGATATTTTCTTATTAAGTGAACGTTTGATGTCCTTGTAATTACGCTCCAACATGCTAAATTCATCTTCGTACAATACGTCACCGCCTTGAAGTAAATGATCGATACGCAGATGCAACGAGTCAATAGTGTTCCACTTGGTTTGTATAGCCCTAAGCTCGTCTTCAAGTTCCCATTTTTCCGATATTTCGTTCACGCTGATGCTCTTCACCAACCTGTTGAAGGCCCTAAAGTTGGTTCTTTGTTGAGCCAACAGTTCATTGGCTTCCGTGTTTGCTTGGCTTCCTTTCTCATCAGAGCCAAACGCAGTAAGCAGGTTACGGGTAGACTGGTAGAGACTCTTACCCTGATGAAATATGTCTGAGGAGAAGTATTGTGGTTCCTTGTCTGGAAACTCGGAGAGCTTCAGGTGATTTTGTTCGAATTCTCCCCAGAGGTTATCCAACGACTCAATTCTTTTTTGGATATAATCCGGAGTTTTTCTCGATAATGGATCCTTACCGAAATTGACCTTTATCCTATTAAGTCCTTCTAATATTTCCGACTGACGAGCGCTTGACACTGCCATGACGATTAAACAAAAGGAACAATCTTACTTGGTCACCGATGAGATGTAATACCAACAGCGATCTGCAGATGCTGGCACTCGGATGAAGGCACTCAGAGTCTCACTGATGTCTTCTATGAACGATTCACTACGCGTTCACTGAATGGACTTATCATTGAACTTTACGGAACTGTCGCGAAATTAACAACGAATATTATCAAGTCTGGGGTTCTGAATCCGAACCACCCGCGCACCTTGATATATATACCCGACGGACTGTTACTACGCGTGATATCAGATCCGGCTCGAAGGACCAAAAAAAATGTACGACGTTAGTCTGCACACTTATGGTAAAAAGATAGAAACCGGGGATGATAATAAAACCGCCCGTGTCGAGTGTAGAAAAATCACTAATTTATTTTACTTAGTAACAACTATATAAAATGGTCGCGCGTGTGCAAACGCAGCAAAACCTACTTAATTGTACTAATGTGCGGGTTCACCGTACACGGCGTATTTCCGAAGAATGTTAGCAACCTTATCTGTCACTCCCCTCACGTACGGCAAAAATGCTGGCTGCCTCTCAACCTCGCACTTCCGTTGTTTACAGCCAGTTTTTTGGTTGGGTTGTGCAGTCTTCCCTGTATATCCGTTTCTCTGTAGGACCCTCTGCACATGTGTTAGCTCAGCACGTAAATGTTCCTCGTCGCATAGATCATATGCGCGGTTGGTAAGTGAAGTCACTACAGAGTTCAGTTGTCGGGGATGGTGGTGAGAATCAGCGTGTAGATATCGATCCGTGTGAGTCAACTTCCTATACACTGTGTGACTCAAAGAACCGTCAGCACGGGCCCCTATTTTCACGTCCAAGAATGGAATTTCCCTCTCTTTTTCCATCTCGTAGGTAAATTTGATTTTAGAATGTATGCTATTAAGGTGTGCCAAGCATAATTCTACCTCATGTTGTTGAAATATCGGAAACTCGCTACAAACAGTAAACATGGTAAATATCCCGCTTATAATGTTAATGTCAGTGTTAGTGACCATGACGGTATTGTTATTGTCAAAAAATTTATATTGTATGATAGTGAACCAGTCTTTAGTCTTTGGTTTATTAAATCATTATTCGGGAGCTTAGGGCACCCCGACATGAATAGGTTAAGTTTATATTAAAATGGTATTTCACTTAAATAAATTGCCATATGCGTCAAAAAATAGAAGCTTTGTTTTAACAAAAATGAATTACAAAGTTGCGCTAGTTACATAATTAAAAAAGCTCTTTGCAATTAATAAAGATGCGTCACGAACTCAAATAGTTGCTAAAATAATAATATTTTGTGGTAACTATTTTGCTGTGCAAGTATTTTGATTGGAGAATTCGGATTATTTTTGGATATCAAAAGTATTTTTTTTGATTTGCGTTTAAATACTACCCGTTTCAAAATGTCCACGTAGGTTTATATTGTTACATAAAATCCTTTGAATTGTTATCTATTTGTTATTTTTTACGACCTCGCTTCTAATACCTATTGCAGAAGTTAAAAGGTGGAGACAACCGGAAGGAAAAAAACATAAAGAAAACTCCATAATATTAAACAGAACGAAGATACGAACCAACATTCACGACATGAGACAATCATCAAAACTATAATTAGAAAAGCAATGAGGCAACAAATGATTGTAATCATAGAAGACAAACACGAGTGTAATACATATATCATTACAGTTTGTAATGAGTGGTGTATCGCAATCATAATCCCGTATTGTGCTGAAAACCGTCACAATATACCTACTGACAAGAAGCGTGTTGGTATTTTGATGTGGCATTTTTTTCTTATTGTTTTGGCAAATATAGGAACCTAGATCTTCATTCACTTTTCTCTTCAATGCATTTACGAGTAATAAAAACAACCGGCCAAGTGCGTGTCGGGCCACGCGCAGTAATAGGGTTCATGCGGACTAAGAAGAGGGTTTTTTGTTGTTACATGAACATAAACACGGTTTCAGCGCCTCACAACTTCTAAAAACAGGCCCTCATAGGACCATGGTAACTGAAGAAGGAGTTATAAAATCCAACATCGCAAGTGAAGTTTGAAAAATATTATCTATTTGAGTACCACCGCGGATAGAAGCAAGCGTTTGTAATAAAGATTTATAACCAGCGTCGCTTAATAATTTGAATACTGCAGTATTGCCGTTACCTAGTCTTTGTTAAAATCTCCAAATATTTATGAAACAGAAAAATATATTTTAGTATGAGTATTTTCAAACAACCTATGCTCAACCACCAAAAACTAAAATCAAATTATTAAATGATAGGAACAAGAAATCAACGTAAATAAGCTGAAATAAATAATCTATATGAAGTATGTCAATTACGAACGGATACGAATGATTGGTTCGTTGCTGGATCCTCGCACGCACGCTCCTTGTTTCTTTTTCTTTCGAAATTTGAAAAATGTATTCAATATTTCATTTTCGAAAGTTGTTATTAAGTAATTTTTCTATGGCATTTGTACAAAATTTTTACTGTTCCAAGTACATTTTATAAATTATCGACTATTACTCGTAAACTTGTAAAGGCTATTTAGCTGTGATAGTTTTCCTTTTAATTTCGTTATAAATAGGTACTACTGCCATGATTTTTTTCACATAACCAAAAGCAACCATTTCACTGGGAGGGGAGGGGGAAACTTGAATCTAACAAAAAATATTAAAGCTTAATTTTACGCAAACTAATCTCTGAATCGAAAAATGGTTTTAAGAGACCCGTATGGGATAGACGAGGAAAAAAAGCATCCCTACTTTACGTCTATAGGAGGAACCGGGAAAAAAAATATATTTTATTTTACCATTTTGTCGGAATTATTAATATGTATATCCATGCCAAATTATTGCTTTCTAGTACAAGGAGTCTCTGAGCTAAGCTGCTAAGATGGACGGAACGGACATAGCGAAACTATAAGGGTATCTTGTTGACTTCGGAATCCTAAAAACATGAAAATACGAGTAAGGAGTAGTTTCTAATCTAATATCGAGTTGACTAAAGCAATTTGCAATACGCCTGCGCTTTTTCCACCCGGCATCCGGCAAAATGATACTGAACCTGTTACCTCTCGAAAAAGCGCGCGTTGATTGTGTGTATATAGTCCGCGGTTTTTAATCGTTCGTATTTCGAATAAAAAGGCTTTGTTTTAACACGAGCGATGTAGCCAATTTCGAAGTGATCCGAAGGCGAACGTCGATAGCTACATGCGAGTGTATCTCGACTTTTTATGCTCGACACGAAATGTACTATTTCCTAGATCTGAAATCCATTACAACCCTAGTAAAACACAATGTTTACATTTAATAACGTCTCCGTATACTTACGCAAGCTGATTACTTTATCATTTTGTATATAGCTCTGAGATTAACTGAGCGAAACGAATATAATACATAGCCTTACCGATTATTATACAACATACTCATCATCTATATAGCCTTCACGCAAATAATTATGTTGGGATCGGCTTCTGTCTATTTGGATCGGATTGACGTCATCAACAAAATCGGCAAAAACGTTTGTTCTCTAGAACGCCACATAGGAACAAACATACTTACATACATAGACTGATAAACACTTTAGCCTCCTTCGGCAGTCGGGTAAAAATACCTGCAGCCTTGTTGCGTATGAGAATCATCATCACATCACATCACATCATTAGCCTATTAATGTTCCCACTGCTGGGACACAGGCCTCCTCTCTGTGAGAAGGGATGAGAATATGAGAATATGACAACGCGATCAATCGAACAATCACATAGACGAAAATCCACTTCACAGCATTATTTTCACATGTGATTGGTCTATTTAATAGCGGTCAAACCCTTCGCCTTGCCGAATTCACTTGTGCAATTCGGTTGCTGACGACACACCACGCATTCAAAGTTTTTCGCACTATTTGAACATTTACAACACCCCGAAAACAAGCTTATCGAGCAGTTGCCCTGTTTGCTCACCAGACGCAACTCCCGTCTGGTCGGAGGATCCATCCTTTCCAATGGAAGATGCGTGACTTTACACTCCTCTCAGCATACCTCTAATCGTATGTCTATTGGATCTCCACAATCTGACTACTGGGTAACATTAAACCCCTTGGTAATTCAAGACTAGAAGAGATATCAAACTTTTGAGCTACTTTAATACTAGGTATATAAATAATACCAATAATAATAGTTGCGCGGTGTCTTCTCGTCCAACATACCACAGTGTCTCAAGACGAAAGTCTATGAACAATGTGTGTTGCCAGTGATAACCTATGTCTCTGAGACGTGGTCGCTCAGAATCGGCCTCATCAGAAAGCTTACAGTCACCCTAAGGGCAATGGAGAGGGCTATGCTCGGAGTTTCCTTGCTGATCGAATCAGAAATGTAGAAATTAATCGATAACCCTGGTTATCTTGATAACCAGGGTTATCGACCAGAAGAATTGCCAAACTTAAGTGGCAGTGGGCAGGGCACATTGCTCGCAGAACGGATGGCCGATGGGGCAGAAAAGTTCTGGAGTGGCGACCGGAAGACGTTGCGTTGGAAGGCCTCCCACCAGGTGGACCGATGACCTGATGAAGGTTGCCGGGATCCACTCGATGGGGGACGCACGGGACCCGATCAATATAGCGACCTTTGGGGAGGCCTATGTCCAGCAGTGGACGTCTTTCGGCTGATATGATGATATAAATAATATTGATTCATGCAGATCGATCTAAAAACCCAAAAACATAAGTAAAAACCGATACAAAAAGAGCTTAATAAAAGTCAATTGTAACCTAAAGAATGTGATAAGGTTGCGAACCAAACCTAGTATGCAATAAATAAAAATAAAATCCCTCACCGAGGAGGTTTGGCAAAAAAATACTTTATTAAATACAATAGCACTAATGCAACGTAAAGGCAAGCTTTTTTCTCCGTTGAATAAAAACAGGGATCTTTTCTCTAAGTGGTAGGGTTAGCAAAACAATCTGCTAATTCTTTTGTATTTTTTCTCCTGTACTAGAATTGTTAATTAATCGGATACAGAAAGTAAGCGGTTTCTAACGGTTTTATCCTAAGTAGTTTTTTTTTGTTCTGTAGAGGGTAGTTTGTAACATAATTAAAAAGCTTTACAATCTGTTAGAAGTTTCAGTCTATTTGTTGGACTAACATCTCTAACATTAGTCTAACATTAATTAAAAGAAGATGTCTGTGGTTAGCACGAGTCTTATTACTTAAAAAAAGCAAACAAATAGGATTTATTTAGCACTGATACAATCTACAACACAAAATAAAAGATTTAAAAAAAATTTTTATTGATGAGCATCCGAGGGAAAATGACAACCGCTGAGTCATTTTCACCGTTTCAAGACACATGACAGATGTCAAAAATGCAACTCGGGTCTCATGGGGACTGCTGACAGCAATGAAAACTTAAACTTTGGAATAGCTGGTCGTAACACGTCATATTAGAATGTCATTAGTCTTGCCCCTACCAAAACTCGCTCAACGCGGATAATGAATCGTCACTGCAAAAATGTGTTATATATTATCTATTCTCTTTCACAAGTTCAATAAGAACTTTGATAAAAACATGCCACGCATCAATGATATTCAAATAAACAGATATGTTATGAGCGCGCGCATTTTGAAGACTCGGATAGGTCACAATTGTGACCTTTAGTCTTTAGTTTGTGCCACGCATGGCGAAGAGCGAAAGGCTTTGTTGAAACAAAAACAAAACAAAATAAATGCCATCGTGTGTATTTGTAATTTATTTATTTATTGATTAAAATAAATATTTTTTAATGTTAGATGAATGAAAAGTGTATAAGTGTGCTGCCGCTACTGCGCGGTACACTTTTTTCAATTGTTTTGTGAGTGTATAACGTATCTGTTTATTTGAATATCATTGCCACGCATGTATTTTATTAGATCACTACACAAATCACGTTTGTTAATCACAGACAGTCCAACTTCATTAAATAATAAACTTTGACCGTTATCTCTGTCCGAAGTATGTTCAGCCTAGGCTCGGTTTTCAACCTAACTAGTTCTATCAGAATATATCTGTCCCTTATTGTGTGAAGAAAACTTTATACATAACTAAAATTAGGTCTGAACTATTGACCACAGAGCACGGAAAGTGCCTAGAGAGGCTATTATTATGATTAGTACCAGGGCGAGCGAGCTCTGCTCGGGTAAAAAAACATAGACAATACTGTACATTTTATCGAACCGGATTACAAATAAATATTAATATTCAAATATTGCTCGTTAAATAGTAGGTATAGTATTTATAGGCTTGTTATTGTGCACTATATCACCTGAATTTAAGTGATGATTCACGCTTGCGTAGAAGTAAACTTAAAGACCTACTGACGCTTGTGAATGTGCAACTAGATTCATCGTTATTTTTTTATTTAATAATCTAAAATACCTATATTTGAAATAAACTATTTTATTTTGATTTAAATACCGTTTTATGCGTATGTAATAATTTATAAATAAATAAAAATAAAAAAATTGTAACACACAAGTAAAACAAGAAACAATTTGCACAATAGACTAAAGGAGATAGATATCACAATGGAAGTGTGCGTGGGCCCCAAACTAGGCACAGCCTGTATCTTGTGTGGGATGTTCACCAACTAACTATGGCCGTATGTTTTGTTTATATTCGTGGCAGCGGTAATTGCGATGAGCGCAAATTCGGCTGCCACAAGTTTAGTCAGAGTTGTCATAATCTGTCAGTTTCTATGAATGACTGATCTTTATTGACACGCTTGGTTTCTGTGGAAAGAGTTTTATGTAGTACGTGATAATAGAGCACGGTAGGTTCTTACCAGAAAATACTTCGGTCTTGTATAAGGTGTCAATCGAATTTAGAATAAGATTTAAAAAATGAACTATGAGGGCGACCACAGGCCTCTGGTGCGTTTTATAATAAAGTGATCTTTACTTAATTTAATCCAAATAATAAGCGCTATTAAGCTATTAATATTTACGCCGATACCTGCTCAATACTGTCTCTAATAGCTGCCGATGGCGCAAAGACGTCTCCGTGGTCTGTGGTATGGTAGAGCCGAAATTCGAACATGTTTGAAAACTAAATAACTAAGTATCGACTAATAACTGAATATTGTTCGCGTGTGGATAGTTAGCGATAATTAACGGAGTTTTATCGATGAGAGGAGGACTATTCCTCAGAGGGTTCTGAGACAAACTCGCGAAACAATTGGTACACGATCAAAATGTATAACTTTCTATTGAAGGACTTAAAGCAATAGAAATCGATTACATTCGAGTTTTCGATAGTTTTGATTACGCTACTTTTTAAAATATTATAACAAGTTAATCAGCACTCTAACTGATTTACGCACATTAGCGGTAACACATATATGTCCACGCATTTCTAATAAACTTCTTATCGGATCGTGATCATTCTTTTTTTATTGGATCGTTTCAGCAGCTTCAAATATATAATAATAAAATAAAAATATACAACCGAACTCCTTAGCGATAAACAGCACGAATGTCTAAATTAAGTTAGTATAGGTATTTTGTCCATCCTTTAGGTACCTTATTGTAGACTTTGCTCACTTTTTGGTCATAGGGTACCTACAAAAACGAAAAAGAGAGAAATAAAAAGAAAACACCAAAAATAAACCGACTTCTAAAGAAAAACACTAAAATGTGCAAAAATAACTTTCGTTTCATGTTGAAAAACGATAAAAAACAAAAGACCAAAGACACCGAATGCCGAAAAGAATAGTATATTATGCAACTAGTGAATAAAAGACGGATTTAATGCGAGGGCCGTAGATGAATCACAAGTAAGTGAAGGATTCTAACGACTGAATCACGACCGTAGGGAGTGATTCGTGTTGATTGAATCACGAGCATAGCGAGTGATTCAAGTGTTAGAATCATGAGCGACGCGAGTGATTCATGGCCCTCGATATAAATCCGTTTTATTCAAGAGTTGCATACTATATTTTATACCATGACTACGAGAAAAAGAAAGATTGAAGCGGCACAAGGAATAATAATAAATAAAATTTACAAAAAAATAGTGAAACCCTGACCCTTGAGCTAGGTAATAGCACTTGTGTTTCAATCTCTATCTCTAACTCTATCTCTAACTCTAACTCTATCTCTAACTCTATCTCTATCTCTAACTCTATCTCTAACTCTATCTCTAACTCTATCTCTAACTCTATCTCTAACTCTATCTCTAACTCTATCTCTAACTCTATCTCTAACTCTATCTCTAACTCTATCTCTAACTCTATCTCTAACTCTATCTCTAACTCTATCTCTAACTCTATCTCTAACTCTATCTCTAACTCTATCTCTAACTCTATCTCTAACTCTATCTCTAACTCTATCTCTAACTCTATCTCTAACTCTATCTCTAACTCTATCTCTAACTCTATCTCTAACTCTATCTCTAACTCTATCTCTAACTCTATCTCTAACTCTATCTCTAACTCTATCTCTAACTCTATCTCTAACTCTATCTCTAACTCTATCTCTAACTCTATCTCTAACTCTATCTCTAACTCTATCTCTAACTCTATCTCTAACTCTATCTCTAACTCTATCTCTAACTCTAACTCTATCTCTAACTCTATCTCTAACTCTATCTCTAACTCTATCTCTAACTCTATCTCTAACTCTATCTCTAACTCTATCTCTAACTCTATCTCTAACTCTATCTCTAACTCTATCTCTAACTCTATCTCTAACTCTATCTCTAACTCTATCTCTAACTCTATCTCTAACTCTATCTCTAACTCTATCTCTAACTCTATCTCTAACTCTATCTCTAACTCTAACTCTATCTCTAACTCTATCTCTAACTCTATCTCTAACTCTATCTCTAACTCTATCTCTAACTCTATCTCTAACTCTATCTCTAACTCTATCTCTAACTCTATCTCTAACTCTATCTCTAACTCTATTTCTAATTCTATCTCTAACTCTATCACTTACTCTATCTCTAACTCTATCTCTTACTCTAACCCCATCTCTATATCTATCTCTATCTCTTACTCTATCTCTATATTTATCTCTTCCTCTATCTCTAAATCTTTCCCTATCTCTATCCCTATCTCTAACTCTTATCTCTAACTCTATCTAAGTTTGTATCGAATATTTTATGCGTAAGGAGCGAGGAGTACAGCATTGAGATGGAGTTTGAATATTATATTGGTGTGTTCTAAATTCAAACACCAAAACAGTGATTAAAAGTGCTTTTTATTCACTGTTTTCAGTGAATAAAATAAGCTTTTTAGAGGGGGAATGGTATAAAGTTATTTTTGCACTTTTTAGTGTTTTCTTTTTTTTGCTATCCCTCCCCGAGGAGAGAGCGACATAATTCGTGGAATCAATGAGCGGATCCACATTAAAGTAATGCAGTTATCTTGTAGCCCAGCCCCCGGGCGAGCTGATTAACTGGACTGCTTACCCACTTGTTACCAAGCGTCATTCAATTTTACAATAGAGATTTTTTGAGTTGTGGGATTAGATAAATGGGTTTTTGTAGAGTCATTGTACTCATTGACTTAGGTTTGATATTATGTTAGCAAGGTGATATACGGCTATACCGTTGGTCTCGTGGTTACTAGTGACTGCATGTCCTGGGTTCGATTCACAAGTCGGTCAAGAAGAGTTACTGGGTTATTCAACTAGGCATTTCTCAGTATGAGCTTGTAGTTTGAACCCTCGTGCTCTGGAAAGCACGTAAAACCGTTGGTCCTGCGCGTAAACTTTCCCCGGTCGTTTCGAATTGTCATCCCATTGGACTATGAGAGTAAATAAAAGCACAAGGACTGCACGAGATTCTAAGCCAAGTTTGGTGATTACCAATATGGGCTATGTCTTTAGTAAAGTCTTTACTCAACATTGAACACACATTTTTTTCTTATCTAACTAAGTCCCACTGCTGGGCAAAGATCACATGGCCTTCCACGCTGCCCGGTGTTTCGCGCAGCCTATAAAAAGTAAAAGTACCATCACTTAAACCAGAGTCAGCATAAAAATCAATTCAATATCTATAAAAGAGAATATGCTAACAATTCTTTTATATTACTGTCGTTAATAATGTCTAATGTTGCGTTAAAATTATTCTGCCTACCTTGCTACTGTTAGCGATATTGACTACAGGGATTTTAAGGGACTCGTGGCTCAATAAAACCTCACGGTTTCATCAATATTGGGGTTAAACCTGCGCTTGTTCATTATAAGGATGGGTGACCGTTCCTGACATCTTTCGTCAGCGTTGGTATAATCAATCAAACTAGCACAGTCCATTTCTGGACTTGGACCTGCCTTGCCTGCCTCGGACATGCAGAGGACTTTATGAATGCTACCGGCGCTACAATTAATGTGCCACCTACTGGACTCTGCAGCACCCTGGCAGTATCTTACTAACTACAAGTGTTAGCAACTCAAGTGAAGTTTTTGGCGCAAGTGGGCCTAAAGAGCTTAAACATCGACTCTCGTAGAAGACCCCAGTTCTAAACATATCATTGCCCACAATCCATCCATAGTTTCTTTGGGCTCCCCCTAGGCTTTTACTATACATTTATATAGGGAGTCGTATTGTTTTATACGCCGTGTCAATAGGCAGTCTACCGCAGAATCGCGTTACGAATAACAGTTAGCTACGGCTCTAAGATGTTTTAATGAAAACTGTGAGGCGGGGTGTCAGTGATAGCGGATTGACTAGGTAATTAAAAATTACAGGCAATATGTTTAAAAGGTTTTCGGTACCAGCTGATCTAAAGAAGAAAATTGTATGGTGCTTGGTTAGCTTTATACTGTTTTAGAAAGTCAATAAGGACATGCCAAAATAAACGAATCACACATTTTCATTTTAAATTAACGTTAGGTAAATTTATTCTTGATAAATTTATCACTTTAAATAACTCAACTATTTAACTTTTACTTTTGTATTCTTTCTATATGTAACTCAGTTGACGAATAATTGAAAGACAACATTAAAATTTAATTACATCGAAACATAATTTGACAAACTAGTTTTTTTATAATCATGTTAATTGGTAAAACAACGCGAAGTATAACTAACGTTAGACGAAATGCATTGGTTGATCAAACCCAAGAGCGAGCGAAGCGCACCCCGACACTTCAACTCCCGTCATCGCCTTCGAAACTAACCGGATAGGTTAGGTTCAAAGGCGATGACGGGAGCAGACGTGAGCAAGCAAAGCGAGCACTTTGCTCGTCCACTTCAGCTCCCGTAATTTCCTTCATGTTAGGTTACTTTAGACCCTGCAGACAGAAATTTTAATAGGAACAGTACAGCAAAAGTTAAACTTAACTTGCTTGCCTTAACTTTTAAAATAGCAAAAGGTGTGAAACTCTTAACAAGCACTCTTGAAGAGGTGTTTAAGAACCTCGTAGACATGTGGTCCGGCAAAGGCATTACAGTCGGTAGCCAAAAACTTACTAAAACTTCGTTTTGCTGATGATATCATTCTATTCGCACCGACTGCTGCCGAGTTACAACAGATGCTTCAAGATCTGAGCACCGCAAGCTTTGAAGTTAGACTAATGATGAGACGGTCAAAGACCAAAGTAATTAGGAATAGTACAGACAGTACGGTTGAGGTAGATGGGTAAGAAATCCACTATGTCGATGAGTACATTTACTTGGGCCAGCTAGGATCCTTCGAAAACAGGCAAGACAAAGAAATCGACCGCTGTGTCGAGAACGCCTGGAAGGTCCATGAAGTCACTGATGAAAGGAGACCTACCCTGATCCCTGAACCGCAAACTCATCGACATGAGCATCTTGCCCATCCTAACATACGGAGCTCAAACTTGGTATTTGACCGAGTCTCAAAAGTCCAAACTCAAGGTTTGCCAAAGGGCGATGTAGCGAAGCGTATTGGGTATTAAGCTCAGCGACCGAAGACGTAATACTACGATATGCTCCAAAACAAGAATCACCGATGTGGGCAGCAAGTCTGCTGGGCTGAAGTGGGATTGGGCGGATCATATAATAATATGCAGAATGTATAATGACAGATGAGCCAAAATCGTCACGCAGAGGGAGCCGGATGATGGGCGTCGTCGCGGTAGGAGTCCTAGGAAACGCTGGCGTGACGACTTAGAGGCGTTTACGGGCGATTGGCAGGTAATGGCAAAAAATCGGGCAGAGTGGAAAGGTCTCCTACCTTTGCCAGCAGTGGGACAATAAAGGATGAAAAAAACATGTTTGCCCTACGGAGCAAGACCAGTATTTTTTTAAGCATTATCGTGCTAATAGATGATCATATATATCATGATAAAATAATTGTTATTTTGAATTTAGAAAAAAAAACAAGAACTCGGTCACTAGATCTAAGACTCTACAGCCAAAAAAATATTGGATTCTTCATAATTCTCTCTTATTTTCCTGTAAATAATAATTTAAAATGTCAATCAACCCTAACAAAGATAAAACAGAAGCTATTTACCCCACACAGCCATTCATTGCACTTAAGCAAAACTTAAACAAAACATTCCCCCAGTGGGCTTTATAAGCAACATTTCTAGGGTCAAGTAGGGGTGAAATAGGGGGAAATTAGGGGTGTAAAGAGGGAAAACTTGCACGTAACAATAAACAGTTTCCATCGTGATAATTTGAAGTATAAATTATAGCTTAAAGAAATAATAAAAGTTAGTGTAATTTTCCGTGCTCGCATTTTCCTGTTAAAAAGTTTATTATTTTTATTATTGCGACGTTTCTTCCTGTTTTGTGACACAATATTCTTCATTAGAATGGTCTGACACACAAGTTACATAAGTACTTGCAGTTTCTTTGACGCGATTCGTTTTTTAGGAACGTAAAATGTCTGTTTTTCCTGTTGTAGGTCTGTTGGTACTTGGTAGACATGTAACGATGGCCCAAGTTTTGTGTTTATATTTATGATGCGCGAAATGTTTTGTTATCCTTCATAAATATGCGAAGTTTATACATAAATTGCGAGATAATTATGTGCTTGTATAACAAAATACATAAATAAAAATCATGGAAAACTTTTTAATCATCTTTTATTTCGTAAATTACGTTTTTAGTCCTGTTCAAGATTTGTATTATTTAGATTGTATGATTACTTTAATTGCCAATTATTAATAGTTATTACAGTATTCAATCTTTTTCAATATCTTCATATCAATCTTGGCTAAGGAGTGGCATTCCCTGCCGGAGTCTGTGTTTCCCGATAACTACAATCTAGAAGTATTTAAGTCAAGAGTGAATAGGTTACTTCTAGGCAAGCGTGCTTCCCCGTCGACCACATCATCGCTTACCATCAGGTGAGATAGTGGTCAAGCGCGAGCCTGTCTATAATAAAAAAATAAAAAAAAACAATGAGCGAGCGATACTTTTCTGTCGAGCTTTGGACACATATAGCTCAACTGGAGCAGAACAATAAAATAAAAAAAGACTTTTTATTATCTATAGCTCAATTACTTAATATTCAATCAAACAAAACTAACTCACACTAAAGCCCCACCCGAAAAACAATAACCAAAATGTAATCACAAAATCAAAGTTGGAAAACAGGCCCTCTTCTTAAAAGCATTGAGTTTATATTGCATTACACTTAAACAGTTATCGGCTTACTACTCTTCCGTTCCAAAAGGGCCTTTGTCTTCGGGTCGTAGAATGAGATCGTTATGGGCCTTCGTAATTTCCTATTTAGAGGAAAAAACGGTGAAAGCTTAAGTTAAGGTGGTTTCGAGTCAAGGAGGCGTGAAAGTGTCCTCTGAAGAGATTGAGAGAAGGTCGTGGCATGAAGTGATGGTAATTAAAAGTGGGATCAAGATTTGATGTGTTTTTGGTGAGAAATGAAACAGAAATGGACTTTTTTCTTAGTATTTGGTCTTCATCATTATCATATCAGCCGAAAGACGTCCACTGCTGGATATAGGCCTCCCCCAAGCGTCGCCACATTGGCCGGTCCCGTGCGTCTCGCATCCAGCAGATCCCCGCAACCTTCACCAGGTCATTGGTCCACCTGGGGGCCACCTCTTCCGGTTCGCGGTCGCCACTCCAGAACCTTTCTGCACCATCGGCCATCCATTCTGCGAGCAATGTGACCTGCCCACTGCCACTTAAGATAGGCAATTACTCGGGCCATGTCGGTAACCCTGGTTCTCTTGGGGCTCTCTACATTTGTGATTCGATCACGCAAGGAAACTCCGAGCATAGCCCTGTCCATTGCCCTTTGGTTGACTGTAAGCTTTCTGATGAGGTCTTTGGTCTTGCTTAGCATATAACCAAAACTAAAATCAGCCAGCCAATTTCTACCCTGTCCAATCAGATCTCTACAGGCAGTACTTTTCATATATAGTACGTACATTTGTACCAATATCTCTGATGGCTATTGTAGACGCACAATAGGCTCGGATTAAATTCTCTGAAAGGAATGGTACAAAATAAGAATTGTTACACGGTGCAAGATATAAGATCGGGGGAAATTCGAGCAATTTTTACGAAAAAGCAACTTCTTATAAAAAACAAAAACTCAAGTGCTAATAAATAATTAACTGAAAAGAGAAAAACAAGTACTAGGAATAATTTATACATTAAATATTATGAAGTGGTGCCAGCGGTGACAAATTAAGTTTTGGTCGATTTTTGTTTGTCCCTGCCTGCAGCATCTCATAATACTCGTGTTATACCTAGTACTTGTTTTTCTCTTTTCAGTTAACTATTTGTTTGCAGTCGGGTTTTTTTTATAATTTCAGACCTTTTTAGTTTTAATAATGAGCGAGTAAGTATATACTTTACTAATAAGTTATGTTTAAAAGGTTATTTATTTAGCTATCAAAGTAACGCTTATCTTGAATTTGTGCAAATATAGAAACATAAGAGTATTATGAAATATAAATATATATTTGGAATGGTCAATTTAGTTGCTTTAATTTGATATCCATACAGTTATGATAACGAAAATAAAATTTTGTCACCCCCTTTTGTCTAGGCCGGGTGTCACTTTAAATATTATGTAGCCAATGTCACTCCCACAATTGAGACGAATACAACGGCACCTCATATGTCATAATCCGTCAAGCCGTTTGGGCTATAGAGCGTGCTATAGAAATGAACATACATACATACTTACATACATACTTATATACATACTTACATACATACTTACATACGCCCGAAAAACATTACCCTCCCGCAGTCGGAAAAATAAAATTAAGTGTGTTGTAGGCTATTTGTAGTTTTAACTCATTAAGTGGCTTAAATATAAATGTGTAACAATTTGAGTCCCTGTTAAGTGAACGCTTTTCACTTCTACCGGGTATTATTGTTATACTAACAACTGTACCTAATCCCCGAAAAGTGTCAAGAAATCAAAGAAAGAAAGTCCTTCAAACAACATGAATGTATTAAACTTAGCAAATGGGTTCCTCCATCCACACCTGAAATTATTTTATGATAAACTTGACTGCCCACTGCAAGTCAATGCAAAGTTGCATTGATTTGCCAAAACATCTTCGGGACTTCGTATCCTTAAATAAAGGAAAGCAAGAAAATGTTTCAAACGATAAATCCACAGATAACGCTTCCCCCTTAATACAAGACTTAATAACTTGGTGAAGGCTGCTGACCCGGAACCGATCGGTTTGGAACTCTTTAGGGAAACGATTATTGGAGAGATTATAAATTAGCTTTCGTCTTCTTTTCCAAAAATATTTGGTTAAATGTAAAAACGTTTTTGGAAACGGTGGCTTATTCAGTCATTGATTAATTGAAGAGTTAAATTGTTGTTGAGTTGTTATTGGGCTATTTCTAAGTAGTTGGGGTCTGGACTTCTTGGCCAGTTATTGGCAATAGACTCAATTACAAGGAACTTAAGCATTATTGGCACAAGTAATATTTAAAAAATCCCCGACACATTTTTATTTTATACTAAACTAGAGGACGCCTCGCGGTTTCACCCGCGTAGTTCCCGTTTCCTTGGGAATACAGGGATAAAAAGTAGCCTATGTCACCCGGGGATAGAGTAGCTTCCCAACGGTGAAAGAATTTTTGAAATCGGTCCAGTAGTTTTGGAGCCTATTCGGTACAAACAAACAAACAAACAAAAAAATCTTTCCTCTTTATAATATTGGTATAGAGGTATAGATAATTTATCTAGTATATACGCTTCGATCGAAAATCTATATCAATCTATACACGTAATTATGACACGATATCTTGCGAAAACACCCCGATTCAATCAGTAACGGCCATAACTTTTGAACGGCTGAACCGATTTGCATCAAACATAGAGACAAGACAAGAACACTCTCGATAAATTCACCTTTCAAACAAAAAACGAAATCAAAAATGGTTCATCCGTTTAGGAGCTATGATGCCACAGACAAATACACAAACACATAGGTACACACGTCAAGCTCTTATAACACCCCTTTTTCCGTAGGGAGTTAAAATGTCGGTGAGCTACACTACAGACGCACTTCTGCCTATCCTTTTGGGGAATACAGACATAAACTAAAGTTTTGTTTTTCTTTTAACCACTCCCAATATATTATGGCTTTCTTGTATCTTTAGTCAGTTTTCTTTGTTGGTCATTTTGTGCAAAACTCCTTGAAATTACAGTGTTCCTCCGTGAATATTAAGACGGTGACAGTCGCCAACGATCTTGAGAAAACAAAACCCGCACTTGATTCACACCCCCGCGACCCAAAGTGTATTAGTGTTTTGTACTTTCCTTATTATTGTATGACTTAAAAAAAAGCATTTTATCAAAATTTCATCATCATATCAGCTGAAAGACGTCCACTGCTGGACATAGACCGCTCCCAATTGTCGCCACATTGACCGGTTCCGGGCGTCCCGAATCCAGCGGATCCCCGCAACTTTCACTAGATCATCGGTCCACCTGGTGGGAGTCCTACCAACGCAACGTCTTCCGGTTCTCGGTCGGCACTCCAGAACTTTTCTGCCCCATCGGCCATCCGTTCTGCGAGCAATGTGCCCTACCCACTGCCACTTAAGTTTGGCAATTCTTCGGGCTATGTAAGTAACCCTGGTTCTCTTGCGGATGGTAATCAAAATGTAGATAAGTAAATTGTCTTTGAGATGGTGAAAATTTAATTAAAATATAGTTTTTTTTGTCCGTGTTAGACATAACTTTACAAATTAATTACACTATGTTATACGAATAAAACTAAAAATGTTCATAGATCAAATTATTAACAAAATGCTATTATGTGACAATTTTTTTTCAAAAAATACGAGTAGCCATTTAGACGTGCTACTGAGGGGTATCTGTGCCTTAAGCATTAAAACAGGGGCAGACACGTAGCTTCTATTAACTTATTGCAACATCAGCAATTAGTCCCTAGGGTCCTCTTCAACCCGCAACCAACGCAGTTGCCGAAACAGATGGGCTACTTTATATTAAGCGATATTATTCGTCTATTACTAGTTACAATTTGCAATACCACGGATGGTCACGTTCTTCAAGGACGCGCGATAGTAATACTTCAAGTTACGCACAATTTTTATGTATAAAAGTTATCTACATTGGTTTCGTACATTTTAACAGACAAGCCGACAAACATGCAAGCAATAAACAGACAAAAAATGCTGGAAATGGGTTCTATTGGTTATCCTTTAACAAACTGGCTATTTTTTTGGAAATATTATCGATGTACAAAAACGACTTTTCTACAGGCTTATTATATGTATTGATATTGATTGTATTATCCTTACCTTACAGTACGAAGCCGTTCGCTACAAGTAAATATTAAATGTATCAGACACGTATTGTCTAGCATCATATTGTTAAATCAGCAATAACTCCCTATGGCCCTACGGTCCACTTCAACCCGCAACCAACGCAGTTACCGAAACAGATGGGCCACTTTATATTAAGAGATATAATTTGTCTATTACAAGTCACAATTGCAATACTACCACAGTCACGTGCTCAAAGGACGTGCTTTTAGGCCCAGCATGATAATAGGTTGCAGCCCTCACACGTCAAAAATTCAATTTGCAATTTTCTGGTACATTACAGATGCGTCTTGATTCTGGAGCCAAAGATGAAAAGTACCTTTTTATTGTCTTTTATTTCAACCAGCTTGATTAGTCAGAGCATAACAATACTGTTTGGCGAAAAAGAAAGATGGCTTGCCTGCGTCACCACGTTACGACGTCATCAACGTGGTACGGTGCGGTGTCGCGGCGCGGAACTTTGACGTAACGTACTAATGCACGGTACGACGACGTGGGACGTGGGTCATCATACATCAGACGACAAATTGAATTAGCGATTAGTTGTGCAAAAAAATGTCAGAAATTATTAATTCTGATTTATTGATATCACTTGTTGAGGGACCTCTAGAAAGATACTGCTATTTTATAGATTCGCGAGTGAAAATTTTACGGGGATTATACAAAGCACGACATCGTTTAACATCGTCACACGCGTTTTTACGACACGGTAACGTAAATTAGCACGTCACGTCAACGCGCCGCACCGCGAATCTGCACCGTTCCACGTTTACAACGTCGTGACGTGGTCATGGGGACAAGCCCTAATACGGGCCCTAATTTAGTGCTACCAATAGGTAGCACTAAAGAACTTCGAAAGATCTTGTTTTCGGCTGATTAACTCATGTTAGAGAGTATTTTGTCTAAGTATACCTAGACACGATGCAACATACCCTTGATCATTTTTATTATTGTACTAGTTATTACATGCTAAAGAAAGATCTGTTCAGTTCTTTCAGTCTAAAACCAGACCGTGTTCCTTTTCGCTTACATTGAACTAGGGATATTAAAGAAACTCCCACAACTATCAATACAAGACCCGTTCTAACCTCCACTCTCTTCCTCCCCAGGTGTCAGACGACATCGGCTACGTGGTATACTCCGCCCTGGGCAGCTTCTACATACCGTCCTGCATCATGGTGTTCGTCTACATCAGGATATACTACGCGGCTAAGGCGAGGGCAAGGAGAGGAATCCGGAAGAAGCCTCCTAGAGCTGTGAGTACATTACTCTTATTTAAGGGTTACTTTCCTCATTGACGAAGGTTTAAACGTTTTAAAAACATATATATCCATTAAAAACATGTACTTCATTTGGTTTTCTTAAAACAATAAATAAACAACACGATGTTTTTTCGCTCCTTTTGCCTCCTATTCCAAAACAACTTGAACGTTTAAAAATATTTTTACACAGAAAAGTGCATGGTTTGGCATTTTCTTCTTAACCAAAACAGCTTAATAATATGTAAATTCAAAAATATTTTGCTGACAAAACTGTCTTAAAGGAGATTCAATTTCGATATTCCGGCTCTGAGCGGGCGCAGGGCCAGTAACGCGTTAGCATTGGGGAATATTACGCCTTAAGTACTAATGTACTTAAGGCGAAATATACATTGTGAAGCGCAAATTAATATTTGCGCTTCACAATGTATATTTCGTGTATAAAAAGTATAACAAAACAGGCTTTAAGCTATGAACATTTAATTTCGAATACCTACTTATGCCAACTATAAACTACTTGGGTGGGTCTATAATCAATTTCCTCGATAAACGAACTAAACGGCATGCTTATTACATAAGAAAAAGCAATCAGCAATCATCGCGCGATCAAACGCTTTATGTCATAAAAGTTGAAATTACCTGCAGTGTAGGTGTGGTAGGTCCTACGCAATCGTTTTCTAATCACTCGCTGTTTGTCAAATGCTATTATTTCTAAAAAAATACTCCTTAATGTCTAAAACTTCTGTATTAAAGATCAATCGCAATTGCTTTGCTCTTGCAAGACAATAGCTAATTTTAAATAAGCCCGCTGGATGTATCTATTGCCGTTTCATTACAATAAAAATTGATATGATTACCAGTAAAGTCCTGGGATCATAGGTCAAGTAAAATCTGAAGGTTCTGAGAGGATACTCTCAATAGAAGTATCGATTTTGGAAGAGAGCTTGGTAGACGACAAAAGGCCCTCTATTACTGATTCTAACTTGCAAAGACCTTCTGTCTTTTTGGGTAACTCGTTTTTTCATCAATATCAAATGCATCTAAAAACCATTTTAATTTATAAAGTAATCCGGTAAACGCAGAATGCATGATGTTTATTGTATCTTTCAAGTGCTCATATATCAGCACTTTGGAGGACCGTATGCTAGCCACTGACGCCGCAATCGGCGTGGCCACATAATGGGTCCAACATATTATATAAAGAGTTTTCCATAGACTCAAAGAGAAGAAGAAGAATTGCATCTCTCAGTTTTTAGATATATACCTTAGTTTTTGCGAAACAATTATTTTTAACTAAAACTTTTTAAATATTCTGTGTAGAACGAGCAGCAGACGAGCTTCAGCAACCCGAAGGGCACGCGACCGATGCCCTCCACGCACCCCATGCCCTCGGGACACCTTAGTAATAATAACGGGTAAATATACATTTTATTATATGCTCTTTAATGTTTTTTTTAATTGAAAACTGCAAGCATAGCACACATAAATACTCTTTACATACTTAGTGCCTATTGTTTGTTTTATTAAAACATAGGTACACCTATGTTCATTGTTATGGATTTGGTTAGCGCACTTAGTCCTTCAGATGAACCATTGTGCGTGGGCCATGGCGGCCGTTTGGTGGTTATTCCAACCAGCCTACCTTCCTCCAGAAGTTAATCAGAGCTCCTGGTTTGCTTAAAACATCTGTGTCAGATCTGGGTGACGACTGTGCATTCAAAGAGTACGTGTGCAACGGTTTCCTCAGCCTCCATGCACACCCCGCAATAAGGACTGTCTGTTATGCCTATTTGAAGTGTTTGTTTAGCAAGCAGTGTCCCGTGATGGTCCCCGTCACCAGGCGCAGGCTATTCCTGTCCAGGCGTAACAAACGCCTACTATCCAAAACTGGCATAGCTTCTTTGGACTGCCTGCAGCCAGTTCAGTTCTCCGCCTGTGTCTGAGTGAATGCCTTTAGCCATCAGGTGGCGCATTTGGTTGAAGGGGATGGGCACGACAGGCTCGGATCCACAGACCTCCGTGCTGGATCCACGTCTAGCAAGCTGGTCAGCCGCGTCGTTACCCAGCGATCCGCTGTGTCCCTTCCATGGTACCTATACCGAACGCATAGATAAAGACGTAGCTAGATTGTAGTCGATTGATGATATGTAACGTCACGGCGGTCACTCATAGAAAAGACATTGTCGACTTTTTCATAGAAATCGAGCTTATTCCCTGCACCTTTAGCCAAGTTGACAACCTACAATCGATAACGGTAGTAGAAAACGAATCAATGAATGTGAATGACACATCTGAATGTTAAGTCACGTGGTCAGACCATACAAATAGAAGGCGTTAACGATTGTAGAAAGAGATTCGATAGGAAACGTTTTTAACTTCGCGTACTCGCGAGAGCACCAATAGATAGACATACATACATACATAAATTCACGCCTTTTTCCCATGGGGGTACGCACAAACTACAGAACGCCACCTGCTACTTTCCTTTATTTTGATTCACTCACATTCATACATCTAGTCATACGCGCACGCCGTTTATGAGTACTGCGCACCTGGCCTTTCTGAAGAACATCACCAATAAGGTCCGTGTCTGGTCTTTAAAGGACGTTCCCTCCCAGCGTTTCCATTCACGTCTGCCTTGTAAATACCTTTCGTTAGTCGCCTTTCATTCATCCTCTCAACATGGCCAAACCATCTCAGCGTACTCTTTTCAATTTTAGTCACTACATCTTCTTTTAAACCACAACGTTGTCTTATTACATCATTCCTCAATCTATCATTTAAAGTTACACCACACATACTTCGCAAATAACGCATTTCTACTGCATTAATCCTACTTTCATGTCTTTTTTTGCCATACCCAACCTTCACTTCCACTTCTAAGCCTCCGCAGACATCGACTGGCTGGTCACAACCGCATGAATAGCACCATTCACTTTATTTCCTGCATTAGAGCAATAGGTACATAATAGTATTGACATCTTTAGGAGCTGCCGGCGGCGGTTCCATGTTCTATAGTGCATAACAGATGGATAACAATCTGTTTAATCGAGGTCCACGAACAGTGATAAGAAGTTACTAGAAGTGAGTGTTCTAGCAAAGTTCTAGTAAAGTGTAGAGGTAATCATTACGTTACGTCTCATTTAAAGCTGTTTCCACTCATTTGGAGTGGTACAACCGCTCCATACTGGGCTTGCGTATTCACCAGCGCTGAAACAAAGTGCCATGCTAGTCGTTCGCAGAACTTGAGGAGACGCCCCCCAACTGGCGGACATTCGACATTCTCAATTTTGTTTAGGGACCGGTCCAGAGTAATGTCGAGGTATTTTGGGTGCCGAATTGCCGATCGATATGGTCGATCACCTAACGGTCAATATGACAAGTTGAGGTATTCAAACGATGCGGTATTAAAATATCAATCTAACAGCCGCAACTGCAGCTATAAAGACGTAAGTACGCTTCCCAAACAGGCAAAGTTCCCCACCTACTGAGACACAGAGAGATAGAGAGAATAGCAATGTATGAGATGTCGAATGACGCCCACGCCGTACGAAATATTACTTGCCTAAAATTTTCAGTAGATCATTGCAAGTATAATTTAAACGGGGTACTTATTAAGGTAAATATCACAAACTCCGTCTTTTCACCAAAACTCCAGGCGCCCTTCGAAGATTTCCCGCCCGTAAATAAAAATATAAAAAGCATATACTTAAGTACCAATTCCTGCGACAGACAATACGCGAACCTCTATATTCAACTTTTTAATCTCACCTGAAACACAACGATGTAACAAAACGTGAAACAGCCGTTCATAAGTGTATCATCAACAAGTGGCTCCAATCCACCCGTTGAACATGTTCACAACGGTTTCATTTCAACTCTTTATGTTTCATGTTCTGCTGGAAATAGCCTTACTGATTTGGATATTCTGAACTTGTTGCATTTGTACCTGTTCTTGTTGCATAATATCTAGCTTATTCATACCTATGACCTTTATTACCTCTTTTCTTGTATAGCGCTGTCTTGCCACATCGGTATAATCGTTGGAGTTCAGGATTCGATTCCCAGGCCGAGCAGTGTTATTTGGGTATTCCTTTTTTAGTTAGGTTAGGAATTTCTCAGTAGCAATCAAGTAACTGGATTTGAGCCTAGTTGATAGATTAGCAATACACTCGCATTCAATTACAAATAACTTACACATTACTGGCAAAATATGGGGAAATACTGTTGGGTGTGTTACGGTTGAAATAATAAGAAAACTTCTAATGATCAGATGACCTTATTTCATTTAGTATTCTTTTTTTTTAATAAAACGATCAAATGATATTATGAATTGTTCATATAATTTCATTTTATATGGTACTCAGGAATAATGTAGCTTTCTACTGGTGAAAGAATTTTCAAAATCGGTTATGTAGATCCAGAAATTACCCCCTAAAACCTCACAAGCTTTACCTCTTTATAATATTAGTATAGATAATGGCTATTTTATATGATGCACATTTGAAAGAATATTCAATTAATATAGTTTTCAGTTAATTATTTATTAATTATAATAATGTTCAAAATCTATAAATAACATTTAATATAATTTAGAAACTACAAGTCTAGTTACTTTGTTTTGTATATTTTTGCAAAAACTGATAAAGTTTTAAACGCCTGCCATTTTTGTGCTAGCAAAAAGAAGCAACACGTAAATATTGCTTGTTACTTATGCCTTTATGCGGGTGGATATTTTTTATTTTTCTCTCGTCGAATCTGTTCCAAAACCGAATCGGGGCACCCCAACTTCACGTAGTCCTTTGGCTTTTAAACTTAGAGTGTATATAAAAACCGGAGGCGCGAAGGAAGAGCAACCCCGCCCACTGTTCGGGCGACCAGCAAGCCGAAGCTGCGGAGGTGAGCTGAACGGTTCTGCATGAAAGATGGCACAGAGATAGAATATAGTCTGGAATAGCACATAGGCTTTTTATCCCGGTATAATGTTCCCTTGGGATGATCAAACACTTATCACGCGGACGAAGCCGCTGGCAGAAGCTAGTGTTATATAAAAATCATGTCGATAAGATCAATTTCTCATTTCAATCTGCTTCCACTATAACTTGAGTTCCAATTCCCCAGAAATTCGTTGCATGAAAATTCACAAATTCACAACATTTCTTAAAACACAGTTCTTAACGCAAAATCCTCCAAAAGAATTTAAAGTAAATATAAGAAACTACGTTCTTTGACTTTTTTGACGGACACGAAGAAATTATAAAAGGGATCCCTATTAGATACGGAATTCAGAAACGGGTCCCCGAGATCCGGGTTGCTACGGATTTTCGGAATTCCGTCGCGGATAGGAAAATCGTTGGAATCTTTTCTCGTTAGCAAAATTTCTTCGAGATTCTTTTCGAATATCATTGCTGCTTTATATGGAAAAGTATGTTTGTTAATTTATTAGAGAGTAAACATAACCTTCAAAATAACTTAATGGGGATCGACAAAAGCGTTTTTCCCAAATACACATGTACAAAACCTGGACTTATAGTTAATACTAAATGCCGCCAGCGGTTTCGCCTGCGTGATTGTCGAAAATTATCTCAAGGGAACATATTCCTGGCCTAAAAAGTATCCTATGTGCTATCGACTTTAATGTATCTCTGTGCCAAATGTCATCCAGATCCATCCAGCCGTTTGAGCGAAAAGAAGTAATAAACATCCAAACACACACACACTCACAAACTTTCGCCTTTATAATATTAGTGTGATGAAGTGTGATTTGATTAGTAGAATAATTTTGAAATCGCCAATCCACCTTGACTAGAAACCTTGACTTGTTTCCAATTTACCGCAGTGTCTCAAGACAACAGTCTATGACCAGTGTGTGGTTGCTAGTGATCACCAATGGGACCGAGACGTGGTCGCTCACAATGGGCCGTATCAGAAAGCTTGAAGTCACCCAAAGGGCAATGGAGAACACTATGCTCGGAGTTTCCTTGCGTGATCACGTCAGAAATGAAGATATCCGCAGGAGAACCGAAGTTACCGGCATAACCCGAAGAATTGCGAAACTGAAATGGCAGTGGGCAGGGCACATTGCTCGCAGAACGGATGGCCAATGAGGCCGAAAAGTTCTGGAATGCCGACCGCGAACCGGAAAACGATGCTTTGGAAGGCCTCCCACTAGATGGACCGATGACCTGGTTAAGGTTGCGGGAAGGCGTTGAATGCAAGACGCACAGGATTTGCCAATGTGGCGACGCCTGGGGGAGGCCTATGTCCAGCAGTAGACGTCTTTCGGCTGAAATGATGTTGATGATGAACCCACCTTGAACAAGCGTGGTGTATTAGAGTGATGTAATTGAAATAAAAGAGAAGTGTTCGATTCAACGATTCGTGTAATAATGGCCATAAAAGGTGTGTGCAGTTACAAATATAAGGTTGGGCGAGCTGCACACTACACCTCCCCTTTTTTAAAAAAAAATGTTGTTATTTAAGTACTTATTGCATTTTTTTTTTTTTTTTTTTTTACTTAAACTAAGCTTACATCACTACTTTTAAAATTATTTACTTTTTAACATAACATTATACAAAAAAAAACATCTTATCTTAATTAAGTAACCAAAGTATTTTAAGTTACAAACAGTTTTGTATTATTTTTATGAATTACATATTCTTTATCATCTTTTTTAATTTTTACATTTGGTGATACATCTTCAATGACTCTGTATGGTCCTAAGTAAATTTTATCTAACTTATTTCCTACTTGATTTTTGATTAAAACTAAATCTCCACTCTTATATATTAACCGATTTACATTTTTATCAAAATTATTTTTTCTTAATTCCTTACTGAATAATAAATTATTTCTAGCTTCTGCTTGTGCTCTTTGAAGTCTGTATTTTAGCTCCAAAGGGTAAGAATCTGGATTATATAAAGGATCAGCATATATATTTTGTGCTATATTAGATGGTAAATTACAATTTTTTCCAAATACTAACTCAAATGGAGTGTATTTTGTCTCAGAATGCATTGTAGTGTTAAAAGAAAAGCACCAGAATGGAAGCCAACTGCTCCAATCTGTTTTGTTATTGTCACACTGAATTCTAAGATAAGCTCCTAGAACCTTATGAGTATTTTCCAAACCTCCCAGAGTTTCATGATGATAAGCTGTTGAATGCAGTTTATTAATATGCAACAAATTGCAAATCTCAGTGAAAACTGATGACATAAACTCTGTTCCCTGGTCTGTTATTATCTCTCTAGGGATACCATACCTCAGAATAAAATTGTTTACAAATAACTTAGCTACAGAAACAGTATCTTTCTTTTCTAAAGGATAAGCTTCGACGTATTTTGTTAAATCACACTGTAATGTCAAAATATACTTATTGTTTAAATTATCTACATCTAAAGGACCCATTAAATCTAAACTAACTCTTTCAAAAGCAGTGGATGCCGTGGATGTGATAACCATCGGTTCCTTCGTATGCCTATTGGTATGCTTTTGAATCTGACAACTTCTACACTTCTTTACGAATTCTGTTACGTCATTACTCATTCCTGGCCAATAATAGTACTTCCTAATATTATTTAACATTCTGTTTACCCCCGCGTGGCCACTCGTGGGTAACAGGTGGAAGTCATTCAAGATCACAATTTTCGTGTCTTTGTCAGTAACTCTTGTCACATCTTTAATAACAAGTAGCTTAGGAATATCATTTAAATGACTCATTTCCTTTTTAAAATTATTTAAAAAAAATTCGTTGCGCTTGTTCTTAATTATTATGAGCTCGTTTAATTTGATTTGCTTGCAAAAACGTTGTAATTCTCTCGCTAACACACTTACGGTCGATAACGATCGAGAAATTACAAAAACTGCTGACTTTTCAGGCACGAATTTGCAGTTACCATTGTCACTAGTGAAATGTTTTGATTTTTCTATCTGATTTAATGTATTTTTATTGCTAAGTAAAATCAATTCAACGCTGTCAATTGGTCGTTTGAGAATTTCCACTACCTTAGGTTGATCAGGCCTTGGAGTAGAGGATACCTCAGTAGTCATGTCGTTGTTGTCACAGTCAGTACGTAACCTTCGAGTCTGTGCTCTTGTCATGACCGATACTACATGCTTGTTCATATCCTTTAAGCTGTTGGATGTAATAGGTATACGGCTCAATGCATCTGCAGCTGCGTTTTGCCGTCCTGGGACATAGCTGATTTCAAAATCATATTCCTCGAGATATAATCTAAACTTTGTCAACCGGCTTGAAGGATCGGTCATATTAAATAAATAAATCAACGGCTTATGGTCTGTTTTTATGTAAAACTTTTTCCCATATAAATAAGGTCTAAAATGTCGAACCGCCCAAACAATAGCAAGTAATTCTAACTCAATCACAGGGTATCGTGTCTCAGCTGGTTTCAAGTTACGGCTGGCGTACGCGACTACCTTGCTATTGCTATTAGACAGCACGGCGCCTAAACCTAGTTTTGATGCGTCAGTTTGTAACTTAAAAGTATTATTATCGCTGAAGTCTGGATAGTCAAGTATAGTTGGACTAACAAGGATCTGTTTTAGCTTGTAAAATGCTCGCTCGCATTCATCACTCCATACGAACGCTACATCTTTCTTACATAACGCATTCAATGGATAGGCTATGTCGGCAAACTTTGGAATAAAACGCCTATAATAGTTAGCAAATGCAACAAATCTCTTGACTTCATCTACATTCTGCGGGACAGGGTACTTTTGCAGGCATTCTACCTTTGATGGATCGGGAAATATACCTTCTGAAGTGATCTTGTGCCCTAAATAAACGATTTCTTTACGTAAAAATTCACACTTCATCGGATTTAGTTTCAAATTCACTCTTCTCAGGCATTCAAAAATTTTTATAAGATTCTTGTTGTGCGTTTCAAGACAATTTCCTACGACAATACAATCATCTTGATATAAGAAGCATGATTTATAATTTAAACCAGACATTGCTATTGTCATGAGACGAGCAAAAGCACTAGGCGATGTCTTAAGTCCCATCGGACATCGTTTCATTTGATACTGCTTGTCTGTTGTAAATGCAGTAAACTTCCTAGACTTTTCTTCTAAAGACAGCTGATAGTAACCTTGACTGAGATCTAATTTTGAAAAATAGATGTTGTTAGATAACGAATCTAGAATCTCAGTGATGTTAGGTAAGGGAAATTTATCATCCTGTATCCTATTATTGAGTTGGCGATAGTCCACTACAAGTCTCCATTTCCTTTCTCCTGACCTATCTGTCTTTTTAGGTACTAATAGAACTGGGCTTGACCATTCTGAAATAGTCTCTTCAATGATATCGTTTTTAACCATTTCATCTATTTGTCGTTGTACCTCGCCTTTCAATGCTTTAGGCAATCGATAGGGCTTCACGTACGCTGGAGACGCATTTTCCTTTAGTTTAATTGAATGTTCTATTAAATTTGTAGTAGTGAGCGTATCTCCTGGCAAATGGAAAACATCGGCATATTTGGCACATACGTTTTCAATGCCTCTTTGTTCCTCTTTATTTAAATAAGTATGTAGTTGTAACGTAGTTAGCAAAGTTCGAACTCTATCCACAGATATACTATCGTCATCAAACTTGCAAACATAAAAATTATCTAGGCAGCTAATAATTAAATCTGAAATATTTATCTTAACCGAACTATCAGTTGTATTTAAAATCCTAACAGGAATAAGTCCATTATGTGGCTTCGATACTACACCCGCTGTGAACACACCTTTATAAATTTCCTTTGACAAAATGACGCAATCATTATTGTGTGACGTCGGGATGTGTTTAATTACTTCGCAACGAGGTGGAATTGTAAACAAATTCCTATTAACATGAACACTAACAGACTGATCTCGAGTTTCTAAACTCAGAGTTCCATTTTTATAATTTAATACCGCGTTATAGCGCTCAAAAAAATCCTGCCCGAGTATACCTTCTGCGGCGCAAGATAAGTGTTCAAAAATGTGAAACTTTTGTTGAAAAGTCTCATTATTAATTAAAATATCTAAATAAATGTATCCCATAGATTCTAAATTACCACTAATTCCTTTAATAACTATCTTATCCTGTTTTACTAAATTCAATAAATTCCTATGTCGCGACAACCATTCATACTTAAGCACACATAAGCTTGCTCCACTATCAATCAGTAAATTAAGATCAACATTACTATTTTGTAATTGACAATTAATAATACAAAAATTACTAAAACTAAGAATTGAATGAGTGTACGGTTTAGGTACGAAAAAATTCTAAGTTTTCATGACTATTTGCCTGATCATTGCGCAAGTTGTCTTGGACATTGGACTGTTGCGCGTTATGCTGAACACGCTGACAACGCACCGGACGTCCGCGTAAATGCTGACGCTGACCACCTGTGTGTTTACCTCGATTTACACTGTATGAAGTTCTTATACCTGTGCTATTTTCATAATTTTTATTATAATTATGATGATAAGTTTTATTGTTGTTATAAAACTGTCTATTTCCTCGGCCTCGAGAACCTCTAAAGCTTCCACGTTTATAGTTTTGGTTAGCCCTAAATTGCATAACCTGGTCTTGTGGCTGGACAGTCATGGATTGCTCATCTACCGCAGCCGTAATAGCTTCAGACAACGACGCAAACTGTCGTGAGGCAATGATGGTGCTGAGCCGCTTATCGGTCAAACCATCGCTAAACCGTTTGATTGCAGTCTTCTCATTGAGCGGACGCAAAACCTCATAGGCATCACGCTTATCGTTAGCCTGTGCAATCGTGAGATTCACAAATAACTCCTCGATCTCTGTACCGAATTTTTCTATGCTCCTACGGCCTTGAGTCACCTTAAGCAATTGTGTTTGTAATGCTACAAACGATTTTTTAGGTAACAAATAAATGCGAATATCTTCTATCAAACTTTCAATATCTGCGTAAGTAGTTTTAAGACGCAATTTTGCACTAGGCGAGAGACGTGTTTTTAATACAAACTGTATCAATTGACTTTTACTGGCATCATTGATAAGCGAGCTATAAAGTAAGATACCATCAATAAGCTGATTTGTCACCTGCTCCTGGCCATTCATCATCGGCAACAGGGAAATTGCAGTTTTAATATCGAACGTTTCAGCCATTTTTGTAACACTATTTGAATGTTCTATAAAATCCTTAGAACTAGTTTGACTACTATTATCTACTGAAGTCAGTAAACCCTTTATTTTCTGATAATTTGATTGAATCTCATGGATTAATGTTTGGAAAACCTCACAAGTTTCTTTGTCTAGCTTGCGTTCTTTAATTTCTTGGTTCAACTGAGTCAAAATACAATCCAGTTTACTGTATTCTTTTTCTGCTTCTACTAGTTTCTTATAAGCTAAATCTTGTCTACGCCTATCTGGACCTAGTTTCACTAAATATTCTCTTAAATATTTTAATTTAGCGTGCAAATCTTGCAATTGTTGGGACATTCCTATTCCCCAAATCGAAATATAAAATAATACAACATGATCTAATTACAATATTATGGAATATTGTAGAATATTAAAAAAATTGCAGTGCAAAACTTACATTGCAGTAGGTACGTATTGTACTGACAACGTATATGTAGGTCACGACGTGTCACGTGGCGTGGATGAACGGACTCCTCAGCACTGGACTCGGACTGACTCCGTAGGTCACGACGTCTTACATGGTGTGGATGAACGGATTCCTCAGCACTGGACTCGAACTGACTCCCAGCTGCTCCACATCGGACCCGAACGATTTATCTCCCGGCGCCCTGCATATCCTCTCATCATAAGGCTTGAGCATTCTCCCGGCACCCGGCAGCAACGTTCCTTTTCTGTCTTCTTATTTAATATTTTCACCGCTTCAAACTTATTCTTGGATTCTGATTTTTTTTTTCTTTTTTTTTTTTAATCTTCTTTTGTTTCTTTCTTCAAAATTTTCCGTCTTCATAAACTTCTATCAGTATATTTTTCAGGATTTCTTCAACTATTGACGTCTTCGCATTTTACGTAAGTTGCAAAATTTTAATTGCTGGCTAAGGGTCGCCATGTATTAGAGTGATGTAATTGAAATAAAAGAGAAGTGTTCGATTCAACGATTCGTGTAATAATGGCCATAAAAGGTGTGTGCAGTTACAAATATAAGGTTGGGCGAGCTGCACACTACAGTGGTGATTAATGCTTGTGCCTTCTCTGTACGAGAAGTGGCCTTGGACCTGCAAAGTCGCAAGCGCTACTGCATGAGGATCGATTCCTGAGTCGGGAAAACTGTTATTGGGTTTTTCCATATGGAATTTCTCCGTAGTAGCCCGAAGTCTAGACTTGTGCCCGGTTGATGACCATAGGCTAGCCCCCTATTACACGAGACTTCCATATAACTTTTGAAATGTAGTTGTACTACATGTGCACCTCTGCCTGATCTTTCGAATTTTAAGTTAATCACATTCACACACAAACAAACAAACAACTAAATTAACCATGACAAATTCTCCCTTTCCAGCGAAAGCCAAATATCAACAATAGAGACGCCACAAGTGCAGATCCCGACAGTGACCTGCGAGCTGGCGTCTGATATATCCACGAGTGAAGCTGGTGACACATGCCCGCCTCCGCCTGACGAACGTAAGGATACGCTCAAGGTAGCGTACCAGGTAATATTAATTTGTTGATTAATTAAAATTCATTAACAACAATCCAGTAACAACAACAACACGTTAACATTAATATAAACAACAATACATTAATAACATCACCAACACAACAAAAAAAGCAATCTATGAGGTTTCATCTGACAAATCCACGAGCGAAGCTGGTCACACACACACATACCCACCTCCGCCTGACGAACGGAAGGATACGCTCAAGATAGCGTACCAGGTAATATTAATTTGTTAATTAATTAAAATACAAAAACAACTATACATTAACAACAACAAGTTAAGATTAATACAAACAACAATACATTAATAACAACAACAACATAACAACAAGAGCAACCAGTGAGTTAGCGTCTGACATATCCACGAGCGAAACTGGTGACACATGCCTGCCTCTGCCTTACAAACGGAACGTCCCGCTCAAAGTAGCGTACTAGGTAACAATCCTTGTTTAGATAATTCATTTCATTACATTAACAGTTTCAACAATAATTAGCAATAAAAAATTAACATTAATAACAACAACAGCACATTAACAACGGCATAGTAAAAAGAGCAGCCTACGAGCTAACGACAGATAAGTCCACAAGCAAAGCCAGTGACACATCCCTCCTGTGCCTGACTAACGGATATATACACTTAAGGTAGCCTACTAGGTAGCTTCTCTTTATTAAGGAAATACAAGCTTTCTTAAAATATGCTAAAGTTACCAAACAAATCTGTCCATTTTCAAAACCCTTTCTAAAGTTATAGATACATACGCCGAAAGGGACTAGTCAACAACTATCCTCCACGCTACTTATATCTTCGAATTTCGATGAAATTGGCAAGGTATATTAAACTTTATATACAGAAAGAACACACGATCTGATATATGAGCACCAAACCACAATATAATATCAGCTAGCCTCAACTTAAAACAACTATCGGTCTACGAAACCTCATCAATAAGCCAAGGTGTACCACTTTCACAGGTAAACTTAACTCCAGTCTATCACTTAGGTCCTAATCTAACTGTGAGCTGTGGTTTAAAGTTAGCTACGTCTAAGTTAACTACAAGTAACTGGGTTAGTTGTGAGATCGATCCCAAGTTCGGTTGACTTTTGGTCAATTTGCACACTGTGATCAGTTGCAGCCCGTTGTTTGTTAAATTTGTGTGAATTGAATTAAACAATATTATTATTTTGTTAGGAAGCCTTAGTTTGCCATAACTGATACTCTAGGACCATCTACCTACAAAAGCGACGCTATAGCGATTGTGACAAGTAACAGAGGGCCAGTCTATTGGCATCAACCGGGCACAAGTCCAAACTCCAAGCTGCTTCTGAGAAATGCTATATGGAAAAACCCAATAACCCTTTGCCTTCACTTTTCTAAACAAAAAGTAATCAACCTTTCTTTCAGCAGGTTGTAACGTCAGCACAAGTACAAAAAAACCCATTGGCTTCCTGCCCACTGAGAAGCTCGACGCTCTCAGTGAACGGAGAGCTCCAACTTCAGCAGACGAGGGGCAGAGCGCCCAGCGTCGCCATAGATGCCGACATGGTTTCCGAGTTAGAACCATCGTCATCAGACTCCGGCGTGGTCAGCCGCTGCGGAGGAGTCAAACCCTTAAAACTACGCATCTTCAAAAAGACAGACAGAAGACAAGAAAAGTCACAACCATGCAAATCAGAATTAGAACCTGCTTTACCAAAGCCGCACAAACCAAGAGACCCAGAAAGAGAAAAGAAAAGATTAGCGAGAAAGAAAGAGAAAAGAGCTACTTTAATTCTAGGGTTAATAATGGGAAGTTTCATCGCTTGCTGGCTGCCTTTCTTCTTCTTGTACATATTGAAAGCGGCTTGCAGGTACTGTGTGATACCTTCCAGCGCATTCGCGATAGCCTTCTGGCTTGGTTACATGAACTCTGTTCTGAATCCTGTGATCTACACAATATTCAACAAGGATTTTAGAAGAGCGTTCAGGAGGATATTGTTTAAGTGATGTTTAGCCTACGTGTGCTGTTACCGATGCGTAGCCAACAGGATCCTGATGGCACAGCGGAGGGCAGCACCGAATCTTTACAATGTACGTTGAATGGACTCTCAATAGTTTTTATAATGATTGGAACGGTTCAGTGATATTTCGGGTTTGTACTTTGGCTGATATTATTTTATTCAGCACAATGAAAATATTGTAATTATAACTCAGTGAAAACAACCACTTGATAACCAACCACTTAACCAACTAATTATATATAATAGCTAGTTTGGTGAATAATTAATTGATTATAATTAGTTGGTTAAAAAACAATTAAATTAATTAGATTAAGCCTAAGAATGCGTATTATGTATATTCGAATTAATATTATCAGTCGATGAACAAAAATCAGAAAAGCAGTAAATAGAACAGTGGTGAAACAAAAATTACGCTTACAGATAAAAATTAATAAAATAGAAGATATTATCTTATCATAACATAATATCTTAGGTCAGCTTGTTAATATTTTTAAGCTTTTTATATAGAACCTATGGTCATTTCATGTGCAACTACTAAATATGTAAGCTCCCGTATTCTAAATAATTAAAAAATAAATTGATTGCAAGAAATGTGACTTAAGAGATGAACAACAATAAATTAATTAAAATAATTATTTTTTAATGATAATAATTGGTAGTGCCAACATTTAGAGAAAAACAACTGTTAATATATTAAGAAAATAATTAGAATCATGAAGTGACTGTACATTTAAGTTGCAATATAAAATGGAATTGTAAATTATAAAATACATTATTACTTAATTCATTTCGTAGAATTGTTTAATAATTCGTAGCAAAAATCATAGATTAATATATAAAATACGAAGAAACTGCAAAAACACTAATGGATTTGAAAAATTATACATACTAATGATATAATTATTCCTTTAATAGTACAATAAAGGAATTACATAGCTTTAATGACATCAGATTTTGTAAAACATTAATTAGCATTAGCTGTGTTAGTATCTTTATCCACTGTGGCGTAACAAATAAATAATTGAAGGTAGATTGATGAACTAAAAATCATTATTACTGAAAAAAAATTGAACATTATTTAGATTTTAAAACATTATTATTTACTAATTGATAAAGACGTAGTTGATTAAAATTTGTTTCATATACAAATATTATTTGATAGCCCTAATAGTAACCGTATACACTTTGGAATATGGTCATATTTATCTACAAAATTATTAAATCACATATACAACTTTATGCTAGTCCAGTTAAATTCTGCAGAAAGTGTTATTTAAGCGCAGATAATTAATTAATATTAATAGTTGGTATTACTTTCAGACTCTGAAATTTTTCATTTTCCACAATTACACTCTAACTGTCTAATTAAAAGATATTTTCAGAAATCTACCTAATAATACTTCAATAAGACTACATACAATTCGATTTAACATTGCTTAAAACATAAAAATAAATCTATAAACTGTTATAAAAATTACAAACTATTTGGAATGCTATACCACAGTGGGCAAGGGTCTTAGAAATTCCAAACTTGCTAGAAAAATCACTAAAACTAACTTTTATTGATATTTAAATACTTACATTTGTTATGTACATTTCTTTAACAATCCCTTGAAGACTTACCCATACGCTTATATACGTACAAAATAGTAAAGTATTCGTAGTTTTCATTTAAAATTATTTGCTATATTGAGTATCCTAAGATTCACCATTCTAAATAAAAACACAAATTAATCATATTAATTATTATTTCTAAAATGTTTTGAGAGAAATCTTTTATAAATTGTTATCCCAGAAATCAAGTAGGTACACGTGTAAAAATTTTATAAACCAGCAATAATAATGGTAAAAAAAAGGAAAATTTAGAAGTACCTAATTATTATTTTAGTTACAAAGTGATACATATATCAAAGTTATTTTGTTTATCACCAAACTTATGAAAGATTTCTCATAAAACATGTAAATAAATATCTATGAAACTAAATATATATTTAAAACTGATAAATCACAACATCTATTTAATAACAAGCAAAGTAAAGCAATCATTGTAAAGATGCGGTGTATAAATTTATACTGTTCATATTGTGAAAGTAATTAAAACTAAAAAATATAAATTTATATTAGTATTTATATGTATAATTCACCGAGATCAATAGGGAACAGATTTAAAAATGTCCAGTATAGAACAAATATATAATTCCAGAGTTATAATTTGAAATAAAAATATACATATTTGAAAATAAATACCTCATATTTTTTGTGTAGTAGATAAGTAGATGCAGAAGTTTTTAATTCTTTCACAATGTAAACAGATTTAAGTAGGTTAAATATATTTTAAATAAAAAATGACTGTGCCTCTGTGCCTATCGACAAGCACTACACAACAATAAAATGCACTTTATTGAAATATAATGTAAATATTATACTTAGTTTAATTTTCCTTTTGTCTAAGGATTTTATTCAACCAAGGTTTTGGTGGAATTTAATAATCATAATTTTAAATGTTTTTTAAATAGCGCTGGCCGCTTTTAAAAATATTTTTTATTTTAAGTTTTTCGTGTAAATATTGTACTTATAATTAGTCTAAGTTATACATTAAGAAATTAAATATAATATACCAAAAAGAACACCAAATACTTCCTGTAATTTTTTCTAATCTTATGAATAGTAAAACGTTTTATCCAGTAAAAATTTAACCTTGTATAAAAAAAAAATATTGTTTCCATGTAGTTCGTAAGGGTTGTTTATATTTTTAGTAATACGTAGCGTTATTTCTGCATTATTGTATTTGTTACCCTTATAACCAAATCCTTGTACATTTTTTTTCTGAAATAGATTTCTTGTATTTTTTTTAAATTCTTTGTTTTCTTTGGCTTTTAGAATATTTTGTTAATTTTTTTATCAACTATACCTACGACTGATGATAGTTTTTAATAAAAATAAATCTTTTTCCAACCTAACTACAATTGTAAATAATATTTCCTCAATAATTATTGCGAAAAATCTTGTAAAATAATTATTAATGAACAACAACGACAACTTAATTCTAAATCGGTGTAAACTAGATTCTTGGATCTTAGAGTTAATAATTATTAATACATAATAATTAAGTATTTTAACTATTTTATAAGTAAACTAATAACATGCAACACCATTGCCGGAATAGTTGATATATTAGATTTTTAGATAAAATAATTATTAGATATTAATTATGTACTGAATTCAAAAGCAATAGAGAGTGTAGTTTTCTTTTCGTATATAATTTTTCACTATTTTAAAATTTCATATAGTCTTCCAAAGTGTGTGTGATTATCAAATAATAGTAGTTACCTTTTCTTACTTGTTTATATAAAAAAAAACCTTGTTCTGTTATGGTATTTTTGTTATTTTATATGAAGAAGAATGCGATGATTTTGTGTAGAAAAATATTTTTGATGCGGAGTAACAATTAAAAAAAAATCTAGAACCCCACAATCTAGCACAGAGCCCTTGCTGGTTGTGCAGGTTCTATTTTGAAAGTCGTGAAAGTCGACTTTAGACTTTAAAAATTGTTCACACAACACTTCATTAAAAAGTGTTGGGCGAATGATAAAAAAAATGCAATAATTTAAATCTAATTTTAATGAGTGAATTTAAAATGTGAATTTTTTTGTTTAATTGTGTAAAAGTTTTTCAATATACATACAGGTTTTTGTACAGTTTTAAAATCTTGTAAAAATAAAATCTAACGCCATTATTTCTTATTTAGTGAAAATATTTAGAATGTTTTTAAAAATTAAATAACTTATAGGTGGCTATCCTGTGTATCTAGTAACTTGTTCAATAAAAAATGTTCTAAATTAATAAAACTATTTATACTTATAGTATAATAATCTATATAGTATTTGTTAAATATTTTAATTTTTAATAAGTATATAAAAATTCGGAACGCGTTACGTTTATATAGTTCTTTATAAAAATATAATTATAATTATTAAAATCGTCTAAGACTATACGATTAACTATTAATTCTTATCGACTCAAAATGTAAATGAAAAAATATACGAAGTACCAATATACAAATTTTAATCTTTACTTATTTGTTTTATTACCTGAAAAACACAAATGACTAACCCAGCATATATACCTACTTAGCATTGGCCATCACTTTAAATAGGAAATATTGCCTTATGCCTTACCTGCACAAAATCCTTCAACCCGCATTGGGTTCGCGTGGTGGATTACGGATTTATTGCCCATTACATCTCACAGAGAGAAGACCTGTGTACCAGCAGTGGAAACATTAAAAAGGCTTATGATGATGACGCTGCAAAATATGTTGGTGATTGCAGTAATGTTGTCATGAGCAGAAAACATAATGAACATAATCAAATAGTTGCCTTTTGTGAAACCATGAACCAAAGCAAAGGTGAGGCAGTCCCTCACCATAGGTACCATACCAGTACCAAAGTACAAATATGGACAAACAGTACAGAAACTACCTACAAACGCTCGAAACGACACACTCACACAAATATGCACATCGAGAGAGACTGAATTAGAGGACTGAATTTTTTTGTAAAACCTAGATTTGAATTTGTCAAAACATGTAAAATACACAGAAAAATCCTAGGTTTGTATTTCAGGAGCTGTAAGACCAAAACCCTATGGCCGCGCCATTGAAACGGTAAAAAACACGTTATCACCGATATCTCGCTGAAAAAGCATCGCAGAGGTCTGAAGTTTTTTGTAAAACCTAGATTCGAATTTGTCAAAATATGTAAAAATACACAAAAAAATCCTAGGTTTATATTTTAGGAGCTGTAAGACTAAAACCCCATGGCCGCGAAATTGAAACGGTGAAAAACACGTAATCGCCGATATCTCACTGAAAAAGCATCGCAGAGGTCTTAAGTTTTTTGTAAAACCTAGATTCGAATTTGTCAACATAATTAAAAATACACCAAAAAATCCTAGGTTTATATTTCAGGAGCTGAGTACTTTATCGCGTAGAAATAAGTTGTGGTTATCTATCGAAGAAAGAAAGTATTAGCGGTGTATTTTTTTGTAAACAACACCTATTAATATGTAGAATTGCCGATAATAGGCAAAAAAGTATTTTTTTTCATAGTAAAAAACTTTCAATACGTTTTGAATGTTCCGATAGGGTGACCATGACTTATTGTTTACAGAAAACTTTCCACCTGCAAGTAATAGAAACTATATCTCAAGGATTCTAAATTAAATTAAAATGAAACGATAACTAAAATACAAAACATATGTTTATTTCTTTAAAAATCACATGAATCATAGATTATTCAGTTATCCCTCCGTACCGTTTATTCCGAACCTAACCCGGTCGCGCGGGTTAGGTTATAGGTATTTTTTTATTTAACTACGATTACTATAACAAAGTCTACGGAGCCCCGTGCATTATCGTATCACCGGAAAAACAAATACCTACTCGGAAGTTCTAAGTACTTTTTATTTGAAAATATAGAATTATGTTATATGAACTAGTCAAAAGAAATCTTACAATAACCTTATCCGCGCGACCGGGTTAGGATTTCGGGTTAGGTTCGGAATAAACGGTACGGAGGGGTAACTGAATAATCTGTGATTCATGTGATTTTTAAAGAAATAAACATATGTTTTGTATTTTAGTTATCGTTTCATTTTAATTTAATTTAGAATCCTTGAGATATAGTTTCTAATACTTGCAGGTGGAAAGTTTTCTGTAAACAATAAGTCATGGTCACCCTATCGGAAAATTCAAAACGTATTGAAAGTTTTTTACTATGAAAAAAATACTTTTTTGCCTATTATCGGTAATTCTACATATTAGTAGGTGTTGTTTACAAAAAAATACACCGCTAATACTTTCTTTCTTCGATAGATAACCACAACTTATTTCTACGCGATAAAGTACTACAGCTCCTGAAATATAAACCTAGGATTTTTTGGTGTATTTTTAATTATGTTGACAAATTCGAATCTAGGTTTTACAAAAAACTTTAGACCTCTGCGATTCTTTTTCAGCGAGATATCGGTGATAACGTGTTTTTTACCGTTTCAATGGCGCGGCCATAGGGTTTTGGTCTTACAGCTCCTGAAATACAAACCTAGGATTTTTCGTCGTATTTTTACATGTTTTGACAAATTCAAATCTAGGTTTTACATTAAACTTCAGTCCTCTACGTTGCTTTTTCAGCGAGATATCGGCGATAACGTGTTTTTTACCGTTTCAATGGCGCGGCCATAGGGTTTTGGTCTTACAGCTCCTGAAATACAAACCTAGGATTTTTCTTTGTATTTTTATATAATTTGACAAATTCAAATCTAGGTTTTACAAAAAACTTCAGTCCTCTGCGATGATTTTTCAGCGAGATATCGGCGATTACGTGTTTTTCACCGTTTCAATGGCGCGGCCATAGGGTTTTGGTCTTACAGCTCCTGAAATATAAACCTAGGAATTTTTTGTGTATTTTTACATGTTTTGACAAATTCAAATCTAGGTTTTACAAAAGACTTCAGTCCTCTGCGATGATTTTTCAGCGAGATATCGGCGATTACGTGTTTTACACCGTTTCAATGGCGCGGCCATGGGGTTTTAGTCTTACAGCTCCTAAAATATAAACCTAGGATTTTTTTGTGTATTTTTACATATTTTGACAAATTCAAATCTAGGATTTACAAAAAACTTCAGACCGCTGCGATGCTTTTTCAGCGAGATATCGTCGATAACGTGTTTTTCACCGTTTCAATGGCGCGGCCATGGGGTTTTAGTCTTACAGCTCCTAAAATATAAACCTAGGATTTTTTTCTATATTTTTACAATTTTTTTACAAATTCAATCTGTTATCTGCCAAAATTTCAGGTCTCTGCAAAGCTTAGTCTTAAAGATCTCCGTGGCCGCGCGGTTCGCCGCGTTTCAATGGCGCGGCCACGTTCAAACCCTTAAAACTTTTTAACCATAACTTTGACAAATTTATGGTTTTGGGAATCAAGTTTTACAAATTTTTACATAATCCTGGTATAGTATTTTTAAAAAAAAAACCCCGTGGCCGCGCCATCGAAATGAACACGCTAAAACTAGGCATAAACTCTGACGTACGTACCTACCCCTTGTGAAACCAAAGGTAGAGAAAATAATTATGAGAAATGGAACTAGATAGGATAAGGTCAACTTCATGCGAACTAAGTACATACCTACTCTGAATATCTTAGACCCCCGGGGCTTCGCTCCCGTCAACTGGCTACCTACCTACCCTGCCTTCCCTGCTTATCCTGCCTACCCTGCCTACCTTGCCTACCTTACCTACCCTGCCTACCCTGCCTACCCTGCCTACCCTGCCTACCCTGCCTATCCTGCCTACCCTGCCTACCATGCCTACCCTGCATGCCCTGTCTACCCTACTTACCCTACCCTATCTACCTATCTACTATTTTTTATCTATCAATATCAATAGTTTACTCAGCGCACGACAAATAATGAATTTTATAGGCAACATTTTCCTACCTTGGGTTACATTTTTGCAATTTTCATAAGGGTCTCTATTTTTTTTGAAAATATATTATAGCCTATGACACTCAGGAATAATGTAGCTTTATACTGGTGAAAGAATTTTCAAAATCGGTTCAGTAGATCCAGAGATTACCCCTTACAACGTCACAAACTCACAAACCCACAAACTTTACCTCTTTATAATATTAGTATAGATAAAGTACCTATAGATCGAGCCATGGCGTGGCCGCACATGACACAACAATAGTTATTTCTGGTGTAATAGTAATTTCTCCAATTTCAAAGGTCAAAATATATTGAATAAATGTATGATTATGATTAGATAAGATATGTTTTGTGTCTTTCTTTCACGATGGCATTTTTACAGTTTTTAGACACATTTTAATAATATAGTTTATTAACATGCTACACTAGCTTTCTTTATTGGGTATTAAACAAAATAAGATACAGCGTAGTAAAAAAAGTTACCTAATAAAGTTAACAGTCTGTGTGATTAATCAACATATAGCGTTTTGTAACCATACGTAAGTATAATTTCTACCTACGAGTGAAATGTTATTACACACAAGTTTTTGCTTTCTTTGGCTTTTACAACTTAGGACACTACAACCCACCATCGAACGGACACAAATTATCTATAAATAACCCAATTCCTTGTCTCAATAAACACTGTATACCACGATATCACAGAAAATCTAACACCACCGAGTTTGTTTGTCAAAACCTGAGTTTGTTTCGGCCATGGTGGCAAAAACAAAAAATAATCTTTTGTCCTTATTATTTACATGGGGCTGCTAATCAGCGATCTTACTCTATCGATCAAGCAAGACCGATCCGTAACGTCAGAAATCAATCATCTAACATCATACACCGAACTTCATAAGTCCATAACACAATGTAACTTTCGCAATTATAACGATAGGTATATTATGGTGACTGAGATACAATGGAAGACTAAAGTTTATTACTGTACCAAGGCTAGCCTACCGTTAATCATAATAAACTTTATATGTATTTAGGTATCGCTGAAGACTAGTCTGGACAGTGGAAGTCGTTGAGAGTCTGAGTGTATACTCATATACATATATGACACTAACGCCTTTTTCCCATGAGGCTAGGCTCAAAATAAAAAAGTACAGCTATCTACAATAAAGGAAATAAAAAAAACCCTGACCAAGACATAAATCTAACTAGATAACGCAATTCCCTCCATCTGTATGAAAACGTAACACTTTTTCACACAACATTCAAAAACAAATTTACTTACCAATGAAAGAAAACATGTCCAATGCCTCGGCCAACTTTTTCTAAACAGTCTTTACAGCACAATATGGCATAAAAAAGCATTTTTCTAGATTTCGGTGATAATGCTAAATGAAAAGCTCAAATTAAGATCATCGGTCGTACTTTTGTTCCGGCCCTCATTAAGACCTGACAACACTGGGCGTACGCCGCGCCATCTTACTTCACCTGCGCGCTCGCTATCGACCGCCACGTCTGTGTTATTTTATTCTAAATTACTTCTCTACCAAAATTTGTAGAAACTTAAGTAATCGAGTTATCCAGTACCAATCTACAGTTTTATTTGTTGATTCCTCAACAACTTTTATGCCGTTTTTAGACACGTGAAGTACATACAATCGCGTCATCTAGGTAGATTTATATCTGTGCCCCCGACACATTTTTATTTCATGCTACATAATTTATCTAGTAATAGACACGCTTCGATCTACAATCTATTGAACACGTAATTATGATATCTTGGAAAAACACCCCGATTGAAACAGTAATACCATTTACTAGCAGTAATAGTAATACATAATTTCACCATGTATAAATTTTATACCCATATATTGCAATACTTAAAAATTATCAATAAACATTTATTATTATTGCTTTTGAACGGCTGAACCGATTTTCATCAAACATAGCTAAGATCACTCTCGACGAAATCAAATTCATCCGTTTAGGAGCTGATGCCACAGAAAGATTCACACGTCAGATTTATAACACCCCTCTTTTTCTGTAGGGGGCTAAAAACTGTCTTTGTTGTAATTAAAAAACAATACGTAGATATTGAAAGAAATAGGAAACCCATATATAAGTCTGAAATCTGAAGCAGTCTTGCCGAGGGCCTACAGGGAGACCAGTTACTGGGTTGTGGAGGCAGTTAGGCAATTGCCTCCCCCTAAGCTTTGACCAAACTGTTAGTATGGTATAAATGTTCAACAGAAAATATATATCAAGATCTGAGGCGGGGTGCTTAAAATTTTCAAGCTTACTTCGCTCGCTCTCGCAACTGACATTATGTTCATCTTTCAGCTTTGAAAAATGGTCAAAACCTGAGCTATATCATCTATCTACGAAGTAAAATTTTCGTGAACCCAAGTGTTTTAAAACCACAGTTGTATTCAAGCTTAAATTTTATCAATAATTCTACTGAAAAACTAAACCAACGAGGTGATTAAAACGATCCGAAATGCAGGACCAGTATTACTTAGCAAAACTGTGAGTTTTAAATAGCAGCAGATAATTTCATAACAATGATGCTTAGCATGAAAAATAGGTACATAATTAGTAGAAACTGAAGAAGTAAATATAGATGTTTAAAAAAAGATAAGTAATCCCTGAAAATTCTGATCAGATAACCAAAAATCTTTCAAAGACAGGGAGCTACACTATCGCAGAGTTTCATAAGCTTAAGGTCATAGCCGACTTATACGACACCGCTCTCACCCGGCTAAATAATGTTCATTGAAAATTAGCAGACAGCTCGCAGTAAGCGAGCTTACCGCCATCGTGCCACTCGACAGCTGACGTCTCGCTTACCTCATGCTTACCAAGCGCTTCAAGCGAGCGACCCGCGCAGTGCCTAGCTTGTCGAAAAAGGAAAGGCGGAAGCGGTCGACGCGTGGACAGCGTGTTGCCTGCTAGCTGTCGATGCGTAGACAATGATCAGTCATGTCCGTATAAGGCGGTTTTGTGCGGTAGCGGTGTTGGAGCGGGATCGTGTAAGTGAGCTACGACCTACAAATAAATGGCTCCTGTAGGTTAAATCCACAGGAGCGAAGATACTGGCAAAAGTAAGTAGTGTTAGCTGGTAGGTGAGCTGGTGCCATAGAAACATATGTGTATACGTGTAAGTGTATAAAAGGAGGTGCATGGCGTGTTCTCGCTCTCTTTCAAGTACAATGTTCTCTGAACTCTCTTTGCTGCTACTCAGTTTGAACCGAACCGAACGTGCTAAGGCTAACTGACCATTATGGTGTGCTCTTAGATGGACCGTGCTTGATGAATTTAATTGAGGTTACGTTTCTTTTTATATTTTTGCAAATTGTAAATCCAAGGATTAAAATAATGTTTATTTTTTTAACGTGTTTCACTTCTGGTTCCTAAAAGTAGTTTATATTCTCTGAGCAAAACAATAACCCAATTTTAATTAATATAATTAAGAAAGAGCCCGAATTTTGTGAGTTTGCTCCGACTTTACGCTACACGTCGCATCACTGGCACCACTACACCTAACTGTTTTTTTTTAATAGATTATATATTAATATGACTGAGGCAAAGCCGGGGCGGGCCACACGTAACTATATTAAATTACCACCGATTTTAATTAAGCACGGTCTACACCTAACTGATTTATTTTTTATAGATTATATATTAATATGACTGAGGCAAAGCCGGGGCGGGCCACACGTAACTATATTAAATTACCACCGATTTTAATTAAGCACGGTCTACACCTAACTGATTTATTTTTTATAGATTATATATTAATATGACTGAGGCAAAGCCGGGGCGGGCCACACGTAACTATATTAAATTACCACCGATTTTAATTAAGCACGGTCTACACCTAACTGATTTATTTTTTATAGATTATATATTAATATGACTGAGGCAAAGCCGGGGCGGGCCACACGTAACTATATTAAATTACCACCGATTTTAATTAAGCACGGTCTACACCTAACTGATTTATTTTTTATAGATTATATATTAATATGACTGAGGCAAAGCCGGGGGGGCGGGCCACACGTAACTATATTAAATTACCACCGATTTTAATTAAGTACGGTCTACACCTAACTGATTGATTTTTTATAGATTATATATTAATATGACTGAGGCAAAGCCGGGGCGGGCCACACGTAACTATATTAAATTACCACCGATTTTAATTAAGCACGGTCTACACCTAACTGATTTATTTTTTATAGATTATATATTAATATGACTGAGGCAAAGCCGGGGCGGGCCACACGTAACTATATTAAATTACCACCGATTTTAATTAAGCACGGTCTACACCTAACTGATTTATTTTTTATAGATTATACATTAATATGACTGAGGCAAAGCCGGGGCGGGCCACACGTAACTATATTAAATTACCACCGATTTTAATTAAGCACGGTCTACACCTAACTGATTTATTTTTTATAGATTATATATTAATATGACTGAGGCAAAGCCGGGGCGGGCCACACGTAACTATATTAAATTACCACCGATTTTAATTAAGCACGGTCTACACCTAACTGATTTATTTTTTATAGATTATATATTAATATGACTGAGGCAAAGCCGGGGCGGGCCACACGTAACTATATTAAATTATCACCGATTTTAATTAAGCACGGTCTACACCTAACTGATTTATTTTTTATAGATTATATATTAATATGACTGAGGCAAAGCCGGGGGGGCGGGCCACACGTAACTATATTAAATTACCACCGATTTTAATTAAGCACGGTCTACACCTAACTGATTTATTTTTTATAGATTATATATTAATATGACTGAGGCAAAGCCGGGGCGGGCCACACGTAACTATATTAAATTACCACCGATTTTAATTAAGCACGGTCTACACCTAACTGATTTATTTTTTATAGATTATACATTAATATGACTGAGGCAAAGCCGGGGCGGGCCACACGTAACTATATTAAATTACCACCGATTTTAATTAAGCACGGTCTACACCTAACTTATTTATTTTTTATAGATTATATATTAATATGACTGAGGCAAAGCCGGGGCGGGCCACACGTAACTATATTAAATTACCACCGATTTTAATTAAGCACGGTCTACACCTAACTGATTTATTTTTTATAGATTATATATTAATATGACTGAGGCAAAGCCGGGGGGGCGGGCCACACGTAACTATATTAAATTACCACCGATTTTAATTAAGCACGGTCTACACCTAACTGATTTATTTTTTATAGATTATATATTAATATGACTGAGGCAAAGCCGGGGCGGGCCACACGTAACTATATTAAATTACCACCGATTTTAATTAAGCACGGTCTACACCTAACTGATTTATTTTTTATAGATTATATATTAATATGACTGAGGCAAAGCCGGGGCGGGCCACACGTAACTATATTAAATTACCACCGATTTTAATTAAGCACGGTCTACACCTAACTGATTTATTTTTTATAGATTATATATTAATAGGACTGAGGCAAAGCCGGGGGGGCGGGCCACACGTAACTATATTAAATTACCACCGATTTTAATTAAGCACGGTCTACACCTAACTGATTTATTTTTTATAGATTATATATTAATATGACTGAGGCAAAGCCGGGGCGGGCCACACGTAACTATATTAAATTACCACCGATTTTAATTAAGCACGGTCTACACCTAACTGATTTATTTTTTATAGATTATATATTAATATGACTGAGGCAAAGCCGGGGCGGGCCACACGTAACTATATTAAATTACCATCGATTTTAATTAAGCACGGTCTACACCTAACTGATTTATTTTTTATAGATTATATATTAATATGACTGAGGCAAAGCCGGGGCGGGCCACACGTAACTATATTAAATTACCACCGATTTTAATTAAGCACGGTCTACACCTAACTGATTTATTTTTTATAGATTATATATTAATATGACTGAGGCAAAGCCGGGGGGGCGGGCCACACGTAACTATATTAAATTACCACCGATTTTAATTAAGCACGGTCTACACCTAACTGATTTATTTTTTATAGATTATATATTAATATGACTGAGGCAAAGCCGGGGGGGCGGGCCACACGTAACTATATTAAATTACCACCGATTTTAATTAAGCACGGTCTACACCTAACTGATTTATTTTTTATAGATTATATATTAATATGACTGAGGCAAAGCCGGGGCGGGCCACACGTAACTATATTAAATTACCACCGATTTTAATTAAGCACGGTCTACACCTAACTGATTTATTTTTTATAGATTATATATTAATATGACTGAGGCAAAGCCGGGGGGGCGGACCACACGTAACTATATTAAATTACCACCGATTTTAATTAAGCACGGTGACCAAGTTAGTAAAGTCGCGGACAGTCTCGATCGGCGATGCTCTGGCGGGACAACACTCATATTATCATCAGCCTTTTAATGTTCCCACTGCTGGGACACAGGCCTCCTCTCTGTAAGAGGGAATGGATCGTAGTCCACAACGCGGGCGCAGTGCGGGTTGGTGGATGTCACATGTCTTCGAATTTTTGGTTCTAGGACATGCTGGTTTCCTCACTATGTTTTCCTTCACCGTTTTGAGAGCAGTGGTGATGAAATAATTTACACAATGTAAAGCGCCTGTCTGGGTTCGAACCCACGACCTACAACTTTTAAGTCGCGGTCGATACCACTGAGCCACTACTGCTCTTAAATAACACATACAACAGATACATAATTTAGTAACCAGCAGTCTTACATATCGAAACAAACGAAAGCAACTGTTGATTATTGGCAGTTTGTAAAGATTCACGAACATAACATCAGTCCAGTATTCCCCGAACACCTGAAGGAAGACACTACACTCTCCTTTCGCCATAATATACTTAAGTCCCATGTAAAAGGAGAATAGAAATGTTTCCTGGGTAAAAAAATATAATTTATTTAGATAAGAGATTATCAAATAATATCGGACAGGTATTTTTTACTTTATCAAATAAATAAAAACTGGCAAAGATAAAGCGCATCAAAGTTCAGGAGTGGGGACTCGTGACGTCACTTTGTCAGTATAAAGTGTAGCACACCGTGACGTCACATGATATTTCAACGCACTGTATCGTCGTATTTTTTTTGTTTACGTGGCAAAAGATAAAATCGTTTCCAATATTTTTAGGTTATCCAACTGACGGACTAAATAGATATTTTTTGTCAACATCCCTATTGCCACCAACTGGGTACAAGTCAGGGCAATGGAGAGGGCTATGCTCGGTGTTTCCTTGCGTGATCGAATCAGAAATGAACAGATCCGCAAGGGAACCAGGGCTATTGACATAGCCCGAAGAATTGCGAAACTGAAGTGGCAGTGGGCAGGGCAAATTGTTCGCAGAACGGATGGTCGATGGGGCAAAAAGGTTCTGAAGTGCGACAGCGAACCGGAAGATGTTGCGTTGGAAGGCCTTCCACCAGATGGACCGATGACCTGGTGAAGGTAGCGGGGATCCGCTGGATGCGGGACGCACGGGATCGGTCAATGTGGCGATGCTTGGGGGAGGCCTATGTCCAGCAGTGGACATATTTCGGCTGAAATGATGATGATGATGGGTACAAGTCTAGACTGCGGGCTATTACTAAGAACTTCCAGATGGAAAAACCTAATAACACTTTTTCCTCTTGCTTAGCAGAAGAGTTACCACTTGATAGTTGATACTCGATATATACATACAATACATAATGTAGTCAGCAGTCTCACATATCGAAACAAACGAAGGCAACTTGATTGTTGAGTTAGGCAGTTTGTGAAGTCTAGGTTGGACATACAGGAGGTGGGTTTGGGTAGCAAGAAGTAAGCAGTTACTTAGTTTTTATGAAGTGGGCGTACAAAAAATCTTTTCAAAAGTGTAAACATGCTTATTTCAACTGGGCCATTAAGCGGCACTTTTGAACTTCAGCTATTAAAATTTACAAGTAATAATAATTGGTTCTACCGTCCATTCGGCAAAGTAGCTTGTAGAAGAACGGACAAGAAACTCCATACTTACTCTTTAAAAAAAAGTGGTTTATAATATTCACATAAGTACATACATCAGTAAATTCATATATGTGTGGACGATGCACCCAGAACAGCACTACATACAATACTACGTATAGGTATATAAAGTATTAAACGCATTAACAGGTAAATTAATTAATTTGATAAATAGGAACATGGTTCTCACATAATTACAAATTTTGCAAACATAGGTAAAATACTTAATTCAACAACAATGGAACAGTGCCAATTTACAAAAAAAAAATGTTCAAAGAAGCCCTACAAAGCGAATAATAACTTTATTTTCCGAAGTCTGTGTCGAAAAACGAAAAACAATGGTTTGGTACCAAAGACCTTGGTAACAATGGGACCACCTCGGTAGTATAGTCTTTGAAACTCAAAAATAATTTTCAAAATCGGTTAAAAATTACTGGAGAGAACACATTAAAAAAATATACAAACAGTCGAACATAGAACCGCCTCCTTTTTGAGCAGTCGGTTAAATAGAGTACAATTAAGAGGTAAGTTAACCTGTGGCGTAACTAGGACAATCAGCCTCTAAAGATATTTTAACTGTCCAAGCAGTGGTGGCTTAGTCGTAACGGCCCCAACTTACGTGTCGTAGGACTCGTAGATCGTGGGTTCGGATCCAGGCAGGCGCATTACTTTGTGTAAATTATTACATCACCACTGCTCTAAAAACGGTGGAGAAAAACATCGTGAGGAAACCGGTATATCACACAGTACCAATGTATGAGGCAAGCTAGGGTCTTGAGCCAGAATTTAATTAGCTTTAATTTGCTAGCAAGCAGGAAAAAGCTTTGATCAGGTCCTTGCATCGTAATAACACCCAAATGAAAATTATTTCTGTTAGTTATTTTTTATTAATGACAGACTATTAATAAATAATTACTACCCATAAAAGCCATAATCAACCGTTGTTGAACACCAGAAAAGTTCCGAGAAAATGTTGCTCCTCTACAATGAATCCCAAATAAAAACTGTGTTGGGTCTCGCAACGAGAGCTAGGGATAAAACCTGTAATAGTTTTATTGGGACAATGCCATACACTTCCCTCCATATCACGCAAGAGACCAAACAAGGCCAATAGGCACAAAGGGTCGTTTACAACTGGGATAGGCCCAGTTGCCTAGCACCAAGGATAAAAAAAAACATTAATATTAATGGGTCCTAAAATTGTGAGCTACCAATACCAAGTTTGGCAAAAACGCTTGAACGCACGGAAATTTGTTCTAGTTTCCACAAGGTCCGTATAGTAAACAGCTCCTGTAAACAGCCTGTACATTATTCAACAAGTTTGTTTCAATAGTTTGTCCACCGACGTCCACGATCCACTCTGACGATCCCAAACACCGTTCAGTATAAATACCACCCAACATTTGAGCTAACCATACTTCCTTTCCGTATGTCCACGAAGGGAACTCGGGGCGCGCCGCTTGGGAAATGTCCTGTTAACTCACACAACATAATTGAAAATACGATTTCAAATTTATGTTCTGCCTAAGCAGGGCTAATGAAGTTCTCTCAACTGCCAACTAGCTAGCTATACTTGGGGCCCGTGTGTGGACTGACTTATGAGTGCTGGGGAAACTTCGGGTAGATTCTCGAGGAGTCGGTGCCTAGTTTGTTATGTAGGTTGGTAGGTAGTGAAGATTGTGGATAAAATAGCTAACTTATCTTAATTTTTACGATGAAGTGGTACAATTTGAGCTAAGTACACTCGACTTGAAATAAATTGACTAATAAGGAAAAATATACATCTCTTTAGTTAAGTCAGTGATAGACACAATTGTAATACGAGAAATAAAGATAAGTTAGATCAACCATCTTATAGACTAGCTAAAGTACACTTATCTTTCATGGGGTACTGTGTTAAATTCTATAACAAAATACCTTGTCATAATATTAAAAATAGTAGCGTTCGTCGTAATGGATATCAGTTGAAGTTGCGTACTTCGAAATGACACACATTCGATGTAAAGTTTGCCGCAATAAGAACCGAAGTTGTGTGGCATCGAAGTGCCGTACTGTAGGTTTACCGTTTATCAATATTATGAACGTCGAATTTCCGAGATACAGTCAGTAAGAAAGGTGTTTTTTTTTGTTCTATTCCGTTCTGTTCCGCTCTATTCCGTTTTATTTCGTTCTATTCCCTTCTATTCCGTTCTATTCTGTTCTATTCCGTGCTATTCCGTTATATTCTGTGCTATTCCGTGATATTCCATGCTATTCCGTTCTATTCCATTCTATTCCCTTCTATGCCGTTCTATTCCATTCTATTCTATTCAATGATTTCACATTAGATTAGATTGGTTTTAACTTCGATGTTAGACAGAGGCGAGACGATCGCAGTAAACGAAGTTCAACGTTTGACTCTCGGCTTTGATTTAGCCACAATCAACTCCTAAATTACTAGCAACTAAAACCTTATATTTAGAGATTTGGTTTTCGCACTTAGTCCTTAGGATGGACCTATGTTCGTGAGCCACACGGATCTCTTTTTCGGGCGCCACTCCATCCAGTCTACCTTCCTCCATAAGCAGATTAGGCCTTCCGGCTTGTTCAGGATATCTATAAGGGAACTCGGTGATCCAAGGGTTTGTGACCGTATCTGGGTGATCACTTGCGCGACCATTTCCTCCACCTTCATGCATGTCCTGTATGGACAACAACCAACTATATTATGCGATACAGGTACTCGTTCATTATAAACAACTAACTTATATTTACATAAATATCAGCAATTACCGTTTACATGCCAGGTTAAGCATCGCACCGCACTAACTTATCCCAACTTGAACTGACGTTAACTTAACTGTAACGCGAGTTAGATTGAAAATTATAACAACTATCGTTAATCCTAGTTAAACTGTTCCTGTTTGTTAAGATCATGCTCTAACTAGAGTTCAAGTAGGGTTTAAGTTATGCTAAGTTTTGCTAACTACAGCATAACAAAACATGTAATAAATCGACAGAAAAGTCGTTTTTGTACATGGAAAATATTGACAAATAGCCAAAGTGTTAAAATAAACCACCATAACCCATTTCCAGCATTTTTGTCTGTTTATCGGTTCGTCTGTTTATCTGTCTGTCTGTTGTCTATTTAGTTGTGCACGCTTCACGAAAACGAAACCAATGTAGAAAACTTTACATACATAAAAGTTGTGCGTAACTTAAGGTATTACTTAATTTTTGTTTCATTGCAATCGTTTCACTCTATCAAAAGACAAATGAATTTAAAGTGTTCAAGAAGTAAAATATCACCACACACGCCATTCAGAAACTCGGATAGTAAAACGCCATATTCGATAGATGGCGTTGTGCATTTGACATCATTTTCTGAATGGCGCTGCTAAGATTCTCCGCGAAAGAATGACCCTAGAAATAAAAATATGTTGGTAGGACGGCAGTTGACGGGCGCTAAGCCGCGGGCACAGCTAGTATATAATATCATTGGTGTAGGTCTGTATTCTAGAATCATTGCATAATCACTATCAGTCTATAATGCGCCCACTGCTGTGACACTACATGCCTTCTCTCTGTGAGTGGGAGTGGGCTGCAATCCTCGATGCGGACATAGTGAGGGTTGGTAGATTGGTTCTATGACATGCTGATTTTCGCCCGATGTTTGCCACTACCATCGTTTTGCATCCGATTGGATTCAAAGCCACGGCCTACAACTCTTAAGTTAAAGCCCTTACTACTCAAATCAAAAATAGTTTCACTTCTGAAATAGTCAAGTACTCGTAGTATAAAAAATCTTCTTCGTCTGAAGAAAAAGTAAGATCATCAATAAATTCATCGAAAACATATTATTATGGTTGGTTCCTGTGACACCATGATTTCAACTAATGAGATTTCGCTTACAAAACGACACGTCTACGCGCCGATTCGTTTGTACAACTCTGCAGGTCTCGTACTCTTTGCGTCATGACAATATGCTTACGAGACGACTACGCTTACGCTCCGTGTGCGGAGGGGCTAGAAATCTCATACGATACGCTGCAGCACCGCTTCGTATGCGGACTTGTACTCGCATTGCTCTCGTCTTATGCGCGTATTACGATTCGCTTACGATACAACGCCGTGTGCGGTGGGGCTAAATTAGCCTGAATGTGGATCCTTCCTGAAAACCTGTCAATCAGGGTTGTGGAGGACAGATAGGCAGTCACTGCACTCAGCCATATTCAGTTAGACTAGGAATGCTTAAGGAGCGTGGAAAGATCTCAGCATATAGCGTTCTATACAGTTTTTGCCTACCTTCACAAGAAATAATCTAGCAGAGTGGATCGACTATGTACCGGAATTAAACAGCAGTGACTGTCTGAATGCAGAAGTTAAACGTGGAAACCCAAGTCTTTAGGAAAAACTTGGAAATAATGTTTGTCCAGCAATAGGTCTTGATGTACCAACGAAACCACACAGGAATACTTCTTCATATAAAAGTTACAAGGAAATATATCTCATCGGTATCTTAGCCTCAAGTTGTACAAGTTAAAAGCTATTATTAAATAAACCAACACCAACTTCGTACAAACAAACAATTCAAAACAAACTTTGTAAACAAAAACATTCGCGGGAACATTTAAAACAAATATTTATACAGAGTGTTTCAGTTTATCGAAGATAATTTTCTCATAGGACTGTTAAGTTTGACTTCCATCCTCCTGGAATTATAACCGTGGTCAGTTACATAGGAATTGTAGCGTTTTGAATGATATAAACAACTATTAACAGAAAAATTAAACAGACTTCCAAAACAAAACACTAAAAAGAGAAAAAAAAAGGTTTTTTGTTTTTTCCACTAACTTTCGAAAATAAAGCTAATACCTTTCCTACCCTAATACCTTGGGATGTTTATGAGGCTTCCTAAAAGAATAGCGCCAGGAAAAAGGAGATTATAAAACCCAATAAGTCAATACCTAGGTTGGATTAGTTAAGTATCACTACAACCATGTCCTGTAAAAATCTTAAACCAAACCGGGCCCCCGATTCACAACTTTAAAACACTTTTATCGAACACCAAAGTTTGCAATAACTTTTCACTTCCGACTCCCTTTAGATTGACATCGTTTAAACCACGCTGTATACAGTAGTACAGAATCTGTAGTTTCTTAAAGCGTGCTCCGAAGTTGGCGAAATTCACTTAAGATTAAGTTGGAGACATCCGCGTCGGTTTTAATAACTTATGAAGACTTGAAGGGGTGTTCAATTTTATAATTTATTGTTTTAGACTTAAGGTACTTTGGAGGATGACAGTGTGATGTTGGGGGCCAATGTGACGTCTTGCTATGACGTAGGGAATGGTTGGAATTACATACTTTTATTAGCAAAATGCATATAGCATTAAATGAATGGTCTCTCTGGTGTAACCCTCGACCAAAAAAGGAAGGGTGTTGTATCTGTTAGAAGTGTACTTTTCAATCATAAGAAGATGTTGTTGTTGGTACAATGCAATGAGCATTATACAAGTGGGACCGTGGAGTGAAACAGTGGTGGCCGAGCGGTAACGGTCCCGACATACGTGTCGTAGGTCGTGAGTTCGAACCCAGGCAGGCGCTTTACCTTGTGTAAATTATTTCATAACCACTGCTCTTAAAACGGTGAAGGAAATCATCGTAAGGAAACCGGCATGTCCTAGAACCAAAAATTCGAAGACATGTGACATCCACCAACCTGCACTGGGCCCACGTGGTGGATTAAGGCCCAATACCTCTCTCACAGAGAGGATGCATGTGGCCCAGCAGTGGGCATATTATAAGGCTGATCATTATGAGGCTAAGGATGATGATGATGATGAAGATGAAGTGGAACCAATGTTAAATGAAATCATGAACATTGCTAACGGACCAGAGACAGGAAATATTAACACCAACAAAATAAAAACTCTTCGTCCGAACCTACTTCTTTGGCATTCAAGTCACTGTCAAATCCCAAAATCATTGTCTGTTCTCACAATGTCAAAATCAGCGAAACAAAGTTATACAAAATTCAGACAAAAATGCTTGTAAGACCAATGGGTTCTCCTAGACCACTCAAATCTTCATCGGGAGTATTTGAAGGTTCCCCTAGAGCATTGAAGGGTTCCCATGGATTGTTTGAGTGTTTACCTGGTCTATTTGATGGCTCACCTGAACTATTTGAGGGTTCCTCTGGATTATTTAAGGGTTCTCTTGGATTCTAACTAAGCTTGAACTAAAGCAGATGGACGCAAATGTGTTTTTGCTTGTGTGCGCCGCGTATCTGTTGTTATCCATCCGTTTGCCTCCCATGCCTGTCATGTCTACCGCTGTGTTTCAAAGGTAAATCCAATAAAATTATTGACTAAATCTGATTCATCATAATCATCATATCAGCCGAAAGACGCCCACTGCTGGAAATACGCCTCCCCTAAGCGTCGCCACTTTGACTGGTTCCGTGCGTCTCGCATCGTCCACGCAACCTTCACCAGGTCATCGGTCCGCCTGGTGGGAGGCCTTCCAACGCAATTTCTTACGGTTGGTGGTCGGCAATCCGACCTTTTCTGCCCCATCGGCCATCCGTTCTGCGAGCAATGTGTCCTGCCCACTGCCACTTAAGTTTGGCAATGTCTGATTAATAAAATAAATTAATAAATCTGATTGTGACAATGCAATTGCTGTCGAATAAGTAGTTGTAGCGTTATTGCTATCCATGAGAACAAAGGCAACCGACAAAGCTCGAAGCAGTGAACGAAAACTGGCTCGAAGAATTTCTATCAAATTACAATCCATACTAATCCCCCCGCTTAAACTGCTGAAACGATTTAGATTAAACTCGATATGGAGATATTTTGAGACCCTGGGAAAGACTTATGATAGTTTTATTTTGGATATCATCCTTAAGGGGGTGGAAAAGGGGATGGAAGTTTGTATGGTGAACCAATAATTTATCAAGTAAGGCCCACATACTTATAATATTATTTGCGCGATATAAAATAACAGACTATTTGAAGCTACGCAGTCTTTACGACACAAAACTTTTGTAAAATTCAAGTACCACCACTCCAACCGCACAGGTTTTTTTTTATCTTAAAACTAAACTTTTTTCTTTTTATATCCTGAACTTGACGCCTATCGACAGGGTTGGTCCACAATTGCCCTAAACCGAGAGGATTGGAAGGAAGAAAAAACCCACCCTGGCAGGCTGAAAATAAATAAATAACAAAAAACCCACCCTTCATTAATGTTTTGGCCAATCGTGGATTGACATATCTCGTAATATTAGATATGATCAAAACATACACATACATACATAAACTCACGCCTTTTTTCCATGGGGGTAGGCAGAAACTACATACAAAACTTTTTAACAAAAAATCAAACCGACTTCCTGAACAAAAAACTACAAACCAAAAAATAACTTTCTTTTCCGAAGTCGGTGTCTTTGTACCCATTTTTTTTCAGTTTTTCGGCATAGGATACATTGTTTTATTTCAGAGTTCCAGTGCCTACCTTCCGGCTTCATCATCAGAACAGTTCAATGGTACCATTTTCATCAGTACCATTCATTTATAAGTATTTGCTTAATCATAGTCGGTTAACTATTCGAGATATTTTATACCCGTGACATACTTAGCATTAAGGAGTTTCAGTGGCCATCTGTGGTCTTCTTCATCAGTTCCACTTCACCAAATTATACTTTCTGAGTGCAAGTGATTGGATTGTTGGTGAAAATACCAAAATCACTATATAAATGCCTATAATATTTGAGGAGTTCCCTCGATTTCTCTAGGATCCCATCATCAGATCCTGACCTGATGACTATGGGACCAACTAGGAAGTATACCCTTCAAAACAAAAGAAGATTTTTTGAAATCGGTCCAGGCGTCTTTGAGTAATCGGGGAACATACATAAAAAAAAAAAAAAAAAAAGATTCCGACGAATTGAGAACCTCCTTCTTTTTTTGAAGTCGGTTAATAAAATATGATCAAAACGTTGACGTTTAAACGATATGGTAAGTTTTAGCTGGCCATATCATGAAATACAACTATTTCATGAAATTGTCGGCCACATCATGAAGTGATCTATGATCTGGCCACGACAAAGGTACCCAAATAAAGATACATCGATTCTATAATTTAAAATTTCCAGGTATGAAGTGTTGTCAGTGTATAGTAGTGCACATCGACGAAGATGACGACAGTTCGAAGTCTGGTCGGGATAGTCCCTAGAGAGAGACGATCTACGTCGTGTTGATATAATAAATGTGATTATGATCTTATTGCCTTTATTTTTTTATTATTTACAATCAGCGACCAGCCCCATCAGCTTCGCACGGATAACAGAAACTTTCCTTAAAAGATAGACAAATTGTTTCGTTTTTTTTTTAAATTCCCATTAAACCTATGAATTTGCTAATTCACAATATTCACGTATATTTTAGTAACAAATACCAATATATCGAAAAATTTGATATTTTCTTTGGTAGGTACGGAACCCTAAATGTTTTAGGCAGGCTTTTTTTATTTTTTAATCAATTCACACAAAATACGGAATAAAGGAAACGTTATACCGGGACAAAAACTAGCCTATGACTAGACTATAATCTATCTCTGTGCGAAATTTCATTCGATCCGCTCAGCCGTTCTGGCGTAATTGAGTAACAATTATCCATCCAAACTTTCCCATTTATAATATTAGTAAGATATGTAGTGATATAATACCTGTATCTGACCCACTGCAGGGCAAATGCCTTTTCTCATACAGAGAAGGTACGAGCATTACCACCTCGCTAACTATTAGAAAGTCTAATTCGGCTCAAGACTGTGGGCGATTTCCAATTTATATTCACCATAAGTCCCAAGTTTCCTCTTGATATATTTTTCTTCACCGATGTCAGCAATGTCCAAGATAAACTTAGATAACAGATATGCTTTTACCAAAACGGTAAAAACGGGACCCTATTACTAAGACTCCACTGTCCGTTTGTCTGTCTGTCACCAGGCTGTATCTCATGAACCGTGATAGCTACAGTTGAAATTTTCACAGATGATGTTTTTCTGTGGCCACTATAGCAACAAATACTAAAATAAAATAAATATTTAAGAAGGGGTTTCATACAAAAAACGTGTTTTTTTTTGCCTTTTTTTGCGATAATGGTACGGAACCCGTGGTGATCGAGTCCGACACGCACTTGGCCGGTTTTTTATTGGTACTTGCCTTGCTTAATGCATTCAAGCACGAGAGATGATCAAGACCTTAGCTACTGGGCCACCATGACAGTTATTTACAATGAATTTGGATATATCACGCCTGAATTTCTCGACGGGTTACACAGAAGTGTACAGTCGTGATTATTTCAGTAATGTGATTTGGGGATATGACCTTGGGGGCTTAGGGGCTCTCCTCTAGTTTACGGCCTGTGAGCTATGAAAAGGACTAAGCTTAGAGTATCTCTAAGGGATCGAATCCGGAACGAGGTGATCTGGCAGAGAATAAAGTTTTCGATATAACTCGGAAAAGCAAGCTGAAGTGGCAATGGGCCGGCCATATTAGCCGTAGAACCAATGACCGTTAGGGTCAGTCGTGTTCTTTAGCGGGGACCGCGAACTGGTAAACGTAAGGTAGGACGCCCTCAGGCTAGGTGGAGTGACTATGAGTGTGTTGCAGCTGGATGAGAGTTGCCGAAAACCGAAACAAATGGCGTGCAATTGGAGATGCCTATGTCCAGCAGTGAACTACTGTAGGCTGATAATGTAATACATGGCTATACAGATTGAAAAATCAGGTCATTCCTAAATTTTTGCAAACAAAAAGTACTGAATAGCTAATTTTGTTTTAAATGTTCATGAATTGTTTAATCCATTGATAGATTGCCAATGATGTAAGAAACACTCCGGAACCGTGGTCCCACTGCGATGTCCCACTGGTGGGACAAAACTTTTTCGTGGTCCCACCAAACACACACTTGACCGTTTTGTTACAATGTGGTATGTAATAGTCACTACTTTCATGAAACAAAATAAAATAATAAGTAAACGAGATAAAATTGTAATAATTAAAAGGCAATAAAATTAAAAATAATTCCAGCATTTTTTTTACCGCAATGCTTCTAAATAATGGCCAATTGAAATTTCGCCGTGAACTAACTTCATTTGAAGTTCTATAATTTCATCGTCTTTTTCTATTTCGATTTTCTTCGTTTTTGTAATGTGTTATTATGATTTTTAATTTTTTGGTTAGTCACGTTTTGTTGGAGCACTTCAAGGAGTTTTGCCAACGTCACATAGTTTTTGTTTATGGACTTGTTTAATAAAGAATGCCAGCTTTCCATAATATAATTTGTCCTGTGTCTCTCTTGGGCAACACACCATACATTTATAAAACAATTATTTTTCATCCATGTTTTCTTTACGTATGCCATAACACTTATTAATAGATACGTAGGAATTTTTTTGCGTACCCTAACATAAAAAGACATTTGGATAAAAATCTTACCTCAGTAGTTATAGATCCAGTATATTTTAAATTTCGCTTTTGGCTACAGTTCCATATCATAGATTTATTCGAATAAACTTTTTGACGATAATATCTGCGTCCACGGCAGAGCAACACTTGGCCGCCCTTTCTGTTTATATGTTTATACTCGTCAGTATTATCCATAGTTAAGTAATCTTAGTATTCAAAATTATTTTATTGTGCTAGCGCGTAGTACATTATTACCTCAATGGTGCTAGCATAATATTTTCCTTTAGGACAATTTCAAAAACAAATGAAATTAATATTACTGTCAGTTCAAGTCATAGTTTTTTTTTTTTGTGCATTTCAGATTAGAGTTTTATCAAATTAGGGAGGTATACTTCAAAATCGAGAGGGTCCTCTTAAATTGCTACATACCTAGGTACTTGCTAGGTACGTAGGATAATACTACAGGACAAGAAAATCTTTTTTTCAACACACTTGCTCATAAAGTGGCTCTAATTTCACCGCAATTAGGCACATAATGACACCTGTTATCAAACTGTGACTTTTTCATTACTATTATTCACAAGTGAGATAAAGAGTTTTTTTTTTAATTTATTGGTTGAGTTGCTTTGTTCTTAAAAAAGTTTCGATACAAAAAAGATCGTGCTCAATAGTACAAATGCAACACATTTCATGCAACTTCGTATTTAAATAAATAATTTCAACTTGTACGTGTTTAATAAATAAAACTTTCACTTAAATATAACTTTTGTTTTTGTCTGTAATAAAGAACACTTGAAATACCCCATTTTGTACGTGGCTAAAACGCTATCCGCGAAAAGCCAAAAAAAAGATAACTCATTATTTTTAGTCTATGGCCGGTCGCCATTGTTAGATGCGCGTGCCTAGGAAAACTGATTAATTTTGCCCGCCATTGCGAAAAAAAATTCACATCTCGTTTTCACTGTTGGAAATGATTTTTTTGTATTATTTTCTTCACAAGTGTGTTAAAAAACGTCGTATGAGACACGTGTGTATTGATGATTACCGTCCTCGGCTCTCTTAAGACCCTCACCTAACGGCTCGGGTCTCAATGGCGCCTCAGCGGTAATCACCAACGTTACACACTTGTACCATAATGTACTATTATAATGTGGGTAATATTTACCATATGGCGTTCCTTCAATTCGGCGTAACAAAACGGTCAAGTGTGTGTTTGGTGGGACCACGAAAAAGTTTTGTCCCACCAGTAGGACATCGCAGTGGGACCACGGTTCCGGAGTGGTAAGAAATAGGTATTTTCAGAACTAGGTATTTAGCGAACTAGCCCGTTTTGAAGCTGTTGGGCATTTTACGAATTGGGCATTCATCGACTAAGACAGATTTGTTGAAAGACATCTAGACTTCCTCGTTGTTCTAGTGTTCGCAAGCATGACTGCCAAGCGTGAGATCCTGGTTTCGATTCCCAGATCAGGCAAAGATGAACTGAGTTTCCATTAAGATTTTTTGAAGTACAAGCCCTGAGTCTTTTGTTTTTCTATTGTGCGTGGAGAAATGCTCATGCATACTGCACTACCACGGGGTATAGTGCAGTTATGTGGGACTCCAACCCACTAAAACTCCACGGTGTCCTCCTGTGCCGCATATGGCGGGAACACGGGCACGAGTTAGCATTCACCGTGAACCCGCCGCGGCTGTTCGTCACCGGGCCCTCCACTGGACAGTGCCCCCCATCACCAGCGCACCAGAACACACTGTGCGCCGTGACCATCCCAGGGACCAAACCAGCACATTGGCGCCAGACGACCCCGTGTATGGCACCCTTGGCCCATGATCTGAATTTCTATCCTTTTGATAACAATAGACTCGTCCCCTAGTTTGTGGGACTTGGCAAAATGTGTAGTCCAGACGTGAATCATATTATGCCAATTTAGACTGGTACGAAGACTTCTATGTTGTTCTATGTTAGAGGGGTTTGGTTTCCGCACTTGGTCCTTCAAATGGAACTTTGTACGTGGGCCATGGCGGCCGTTGGGTGGTCACTCCAACCAGCCCACCTCCCTCCAGAAGTAAATTAGAGCTCCTGGTTTCCTCAACATATCTGTGTAAGATCTGGGTGACCCGAGGGTTCGTGTTATTATCTGGGCTACACCTGCGCATTCAAAGAGAACGTGCGTAACGGTTTCCTCGGCCTCCATGCATGCCCTGCACAGGGGACTGTCCGTGATGCCTATTGTGTGGAAGTGTTTGTTGAGTGAGCAGTGTCCCGTGAAGGTCCCCGTCACCAGGCGCAGGCCATTACTGTCCAGTCGTAAAAGACGCTTGGTAAGCCTACTGTCCAAAGATGGCAGAGCTTCTTTGGACTGCCTACAGCCCGGTGTCAAGGCCCACCAGTTCTCCGCCTGTGTCTGGGTTGATTCCTGTAGCCACCCGCGTATTTGGTTGAAGGGGATGGGTACAACAGGTTCGGGTCCATAGACCGCCGAGCTGGATCCGCGTCTCGCAAGCTCATCGTCGTTGCCCAGCGATCCGCTGTGTCCCTTTATCCATTGTAATGTCACCGTGTTGCGAATAGATACTGTTATTTGTTCTAGTGCGTTGTGACATTCTAGTACTAGTTTTGATGTAATATATTTTTTCCGTAAGGACTGATGCGCTGTCGGAGAGTATTCATATGTGGGCGTCTGTAACCCTCCTGGGTTCTAGGGCATGGACCGCTTGTATAATGCCCACATATTCCGCCTGATAGACGGTGTTGAACCCTCCTAGCGGTCTGGATATATGTATGTTGAAATCGTGTGAGAAGACTCCAACTCCGGTACCGGAGTCTGTTTTCGATCCGTCTGTGTATACTTTCATCTCTTTCGGGCCTGAGTAGTCACATCGTTCTTCTGTGAGTATTATGTTGTAGTGCCTGTGAAAGTGGTGTGTTTTGGGGGCTTTGTCGCATGGTGATGCTAACATCGGTTTACGCTTGATTGCATCTTCCATTATGCGTCTGTGCTTAATTCTGGAGTCTTTATTTAGGGTACCTGATAGATGGAATCTAAAAGTGGCCAGGGCTGCCTCCTCCCGCACAATAAGGTGTAGAGGTGGCAGTCCCAGCATTGCCTGTAGGGCTGCAGTGGGTGTGGTTCTCATACTGCTCGTGATTGCAACGCAAGCAAACCGCTGCAGTTTTTCGAGATCTCTTTGGGCGGTGCTGAGGTCTGTCCTGGGCCACCAGACCAAGGAGGCATATGTGATGATTGGTCGGATGACTGTGGTGTATAGCCAGTGGGTGACCATGGGACTAATCCCCCAGTTCCTGCCTAGCACTCGTTTGCACTGCCACAGGGATATACTGGCTTTTGTGATGATATGGAAGACTTTTCAGTATTTAAAATTCCAGGAAATTTCTGAAATAACCTTTTTAAATTTTCTTTTATAGCTTGGTAAATTCGTGCCACTTCCTCGACCGCGGGCGCGGGGGACATTAAGCAGCGGGGGAGGGGGTGGTAAAACGTGTACGCGGGACGGGGTCTGACGGGAGCGTCATCACGTCATCGCGCCGTCACGTCATTGGGTAGTAACGTCCCCGCCACCACGTACCTACGAATTTGCCAAGCTACAGTTTAATCTCCTTTTTAACAATCAAACGATCCTGCTTTTACCGATTCTTTGTCTATGCTCTGTTTGTCTATCCTCTTCTAACTGACAACCGACATTACGTAAAACACAGGTGTCATTAAAGCAATCCAAAAAAATCTCGGAAATATCATCAAAAATATTTAAAAACTCAAATTATATTACTTCTGTTGCATAAGTATTAATTATTAGGTGTGTTTTGAAATATTTGAATTACTCTGTCCAAGGTGCAATCAAAAGCAAGCTAGATTGGAATAAGATTTTGAAACTGAACCAAGGACAGGCCATAACATTCTCAACACACGGTAACATTTTCACATATTCTGCATATCTTGCAAAGGAAATTTTTGATGTTTGTCTGATACAAAAAAAATACAAGCTTAATTTTGTAAACTACAAACATAAACAAAACAAAATAACTGCCGCAAGTGCTAACAAGCCCTAGCTTTGCGTGCATGATTTGGTTCTATACCTACCAGACTTTGCCACCTGCCTGCGAAGACGAGAAAAATAGTGATAAAACGTGCATTCTGAGCTTGATCAGAACCAAGTAAACACAGAAACAAACAAAGCTCATTATCTACACATGCAAAGTAAATCATTCTTAGTTTTTAACACGCTTACTAAAACGAGCTTAATTATTACCCATATGTGTCTTTATTTTATATATTTGCCATGTTTTCCGTTTGTGCTCCTTTTTGTAATAGCTTTGTAATTTCTTGCTGTGCTAAGAAAGAAAAAAAGATAAAAATACCGCAAATTGTCGACAACAAGCTTTGTATTTGCAAATGTTATAAAACTGATGATATACTGCTGGTTTGAGGTGTGATTTGTATGTTTTATATAGTAATATTAAATTTCTTGAAATGTATGCCGATTTTATTTAATGTGTTGGACACGAAAATTCGTCATTTTAAACTTGACCATGTTTCACAGTTACTTGGTCGGCGCATCACTTTATCCTTCACAATCTGTTCATATTTTCTTTGGTCACCCCCCTCCTTTATCTACAATCTAGACATACAGTAGTGAGTCAGCCAAGTTCGCGAAACAGAAGGGCGACACTCACACTGTGGGTTATACGAACCATTTTCAAACACACTTATAATTTACTAAATCACAAATTTAAATGAAAACCTCTTACGATTCACGAGATAATTTTCAGAGTAGATGGCCTGAGTATAGTTTGAACTCTTAATAACAATAATATGCTCGCCCTCTAGTTTAATAATAAATGTTTATTGGTACAAAAAACAAAAAAAATGTTACAATAATAAGTTTTCAGCAACGAAGTATACAGCTATTGCTATTGTAGGAGCTACATTGTAACCATCGGTTAATGAACCCTGCCTCTCAAACTAGGGCAACCTGTATCTTGAGAGGCAGTATTCGGGTAAGTTTTGCATAGATAATATTAAACAAAAGGTACAACATAGTCATCGCTATCACAATGTATTATTATTAAACAATTTAAAAATAAGATTAATTAATAAGATTTGAAAGTACGGTGTGTGTTGGTTGAGTAGTGAGTGTGAAGTGGAGTTTGTGGGTATTTTTCAAGAGATGTAGGTGAGTAACGATTCGGTGTAGGAATAGTCCTGGTGTAGTAGCCACTCAGTGACTTTACATTTCAGTGTGTGTCTGTTGAGGTCTTGTATGCCGAGTTGTTTGTGAATTTGACTGTAAATGTTGGTGCATAGTGTGTAATATTGATGCTTAGCAAACGTGGTTTTGTGCTGTGTAAACGTCGAAGGGATCCTCCGTTTGCTAGTGTCAGTAGTGGGTATTTTGGAGTGAGTTCTGATGGTGGATTTAAGCACGAAAAGTTGACGAACTGTTAGCACCTTGCAGTCCGCGTATAACTCCGATGTTGGGTATCTAAAGGGTTTCCTGGTCATAACTTTAATTATGGCCCTCTGGGCACGCTCAACCCCCAGAAATTTAGTTTTTGTAGCACCACCCCACACAGAAATGCAATAGCCCAGGATTGATTGACACAATGCTAGATAAACCATTTTTAGAGTATCACGGTTTGCAGACTCTCTTAGCGACCTGAAAATATGGTGTCATGCTCTGCCGCAGAGCCACCATTTCAGAAACCGGTCATGTATATCTTAAAATGATGTACGCCAAACGTACATAATGTACGTATACCCGTTATCGCTGTACGTGCTTCAGGTAATGATAAAATAGACATTGATTGTGGCTCTGCTGCAGAGCATACTCTCTAGCAGAGCCACATATAACATGTACTCAGACAAGATAAACGCTACTGTTTTTTGAAGAAAACTGTTGTACGAATAGTGTTTATTGCGTACGTGTTGAAAAATATCATTTTTAGACAGTAGTTTTATTTATTTTAACTTTATTAAAATTTTCATAGAAAGCGCCTGGTTATTTTGGGTATTGTCAACGAGACCACTAGACGACACCACCTGGGGTGTCTTTTCACCTTAATGAAGTTCTAAACTAATCATATACATTTACCGTAGTCTGTTGTGGGGTAGTTACCGAAAAAAAATTGTGAGCGTTACCCCAGCGGTGTCGTTGACAATACATGGGTTATTTTACATACATGGGTTATTTGATGGAAACTGTTGTACGAATAGTGTTTATTGCGTACGTGTTGAAAAATATCATGTTTAGACAGTAGTTTTATTTCTTTTAACTTTATTTTTATTATTATTTACCGTAGTAGGCTGTGGTGTAGTTACTAAAAAAAATGTAAACGATACCCCAGCGGTGTCGTTGACTATACATGACATTACTTTGTCTTAATAGTTTCACATACAAAATATAAATTAAAAAAAACTTTTTTTACAATATAATACTACCAACAATGATGTTCAAGTAAACAGATATGTTATGAGCGCGCACATTGTGAAGACTCGAATATGTCACAATTGTGACCTTTAGTTTTTACTTTATGTCACGCATGGCGAAGAGCGATAGGCTTTGTTGAAACAAAAACAAAATAAAAAAATGCCATCGTTTGTATATGTAATTTATTTATCTATTGATTAAAATAAATATTTTTAATGTCAGATGAATGAAAAGTGTGTATGTGTGCTGCCGCTGCTGCGCGGAACACTTTTTTCGATTGTTTTGTGAGTGTTTAACGTATTTGTTTATTAGAATATCATTGACTATCAACTACCAAATATGAAAACCACAAAGTGAACAATAACTTTATCTTTGGAAGTCGGTGTCTATGGTAGGTACCAAATTTTTGCGCTATGGATACCGACTCCCAAAAATAAACTTATTTTTCACTTTATAGTTTTCTTATTTGGAAGTCTGTAGTTTTTTTTTTGTAAAATGTTTTTATTTAATTGTACCTACCTAATAGGCCAGTACTTAAGTAAGATATCTATAATGCCAGAGAGATTAAGTTTACAGCACACCAGATTCTCCAAGTGCTGAAAATAAATGGAAACACTGGAAATTTTTGTTTGTGAACTTCCTCAAAGCCGAGTTACAAATGTCTAAATCCGATACTATGGATACTATGAAATTAATGCTATTAGCAAACCATCTAGATGCAAATGTATACGTACAAATACAAGAATGTCAAACATATACAACTGCGATGGAAATGTTGGACAAAATATATATTAAACCCAAAAACGTAGTACACGCCCGACATATTCTAGCAACTAGACGTCAAAAACCTGAAGAAACCATTTCGCAATACATACAATCTTTAAAACAGCTCGCAACTGATTGTAATTTTGAATCCGTCACCGCCGAGCAATACAAACATGAATTTATTCGTGATGCATTCATAGCTGGACTTTCATCATGTAACATTCGTCAAAAATTACTTGAAAATATTAACCTCACTCTCGACGAAGCTCTAAATCAAGCAATCACTTTTGAAATAGCTGTAAATAATGCGAAATCTTACACGAACGAAATGGAATTGACTCATAATGCTGCTCAAACTCAAGAAATGTTAATTACACCACCTACACAACTAGCGTTGGAGGAAAGAATAGCTGCAGCAGCACCACCACCAACTCCGGCGCGCAAAAATTGTTGGTTTTGTGGAGGAAATGTCCACCAACGCATTAAATGCCCTGCGTTTCACAGTACCTGCAAACAATGCGGCAAGAGGGGCCATTTCGCCAAAGTATGTCGCAGCCCAAAACCTGTGAATGCGGTAAATATAGAGTTATCTGAAATGTGCGCTGCGTCACCGGTAAGTCTTAAACAAGCTACAGTCGCAGTCGTAATTAATCAGACACGTGCCGATGCCCTAATAGATACAGGCAGTTCGAAAAGTTTCATTAACAAAAGAATTGCGCAAACGTTGAATCTCAGACTTAAGCCATATCGTCAAACAATAACATTAGCATCTCTAGACAATACTTCTGTTGTAGAAGGAGTGTGCTTCGCTACGATTGAGTTAAAAGGCCATACATACAAGCAAATACCACTCCTGGTTATTGAAAATCTATGCGCAGATATTATAATTGGCCATGATTTACTGAGAAACCACTCGTCCGTAGAAATGAAATTTGGAGGAAGTCAAAAGCCGCTTAAAATATGCAATGTTCTAGCAGCTGGTGTACCACCTGCAACTTTATTTCATCATGTATCGCCGGCAATCAAACCTATCATTATAAAACCAAGGCGACACAGCGCGTTGGATGAAGCTTTCATTAAAGAGGAAATCGATAAACTTCTCAAAGATGGCGTCATAGAACTCAGTATATCTCCGTGGCGAGCTCAAGTCTTAGTTACGGGTGGAGGACAACACCGCAAACGGATGGTCATAGACTATTCACTAACGATTAATAAATTTACTGAACTGGATGCTTATCCTCTACCAAACATCGAATCAATCGTATCAAAAGTGGCCAAACATAGATTTTTCAGTCAAATCGATCTGAAAAGTGCATACCATCAAGTGCCAATCCTGGCCAGCGAAAAAATATACACAGCATTTGAAGCGTGCGGTAATTTGTATCAATTTAGACGTATACCATTCGGAGTTACTAACGGAGTAGCTGCTTTTCAGAGAACTTTACAATATATAATTGGCCTTCCCCTCGGACCTCTAACAAGAGCGGACGTGCCCAGAGTTATTCTATTTTTAATTTCGAAATATAGTAAATACAAAGCAAAAAATTACTCAATAAAAATTAGGAGTGCATAAAGTCGTAGGAGTCATCTTGCCGCAGTCTGTGAGTTCTTTCACGCACACTATTACACGTACATATACGTGAACTGTGTGGCAATAACATCCAAGTGCGTAAAGGATAGAACTACGTCGTGTCATCGTGCGAGAGGGAGATAGCTAGATTTCTGCCAGCTACTCAGAAAAAAGGGCGTTTGCGCATCTATTGTTGAAAGCATAGCTCTCACTATACTGGACGGAAAGGCAAAAACTTCGCATTCCTCGATTGCGACCAGATAGGCTTGACCTCTGCCGCGACTGTGTGGAATCTATCGCTGCAACGTATGTTGTCCTGGTACTTGTTGTAACGATTAACGAAAGACAGGTTAATTCTCATCATGCCACAACAACAAGCTTCTTCAACTTCCCCCTCAACATCGCTGGCTGCAACAGAGAACATGCGGAGCACTGCCCTAACATTCGCTAAGGCAGCTATTGACTTACCGTTGAAACAGTGTGAGTCTGAACCAGATCTCCACTCACTTGCGATCAACATTACGGAGCGAAAAAAACGGAAGTATGATGATACAAATACTGATATTATGGCTCTTATCAAGGAAATGTTTGTATCGTTTTCGAGTGAGCAGGAAAAACGCTTCCAAGAGCTAAAAACAAGTATGGATTTAATGTCAGATAAATACGACGAATTTTTGTCAAAGATAAATACGCTTGAGAAGGAAAGAAAGGCTGATAAACTGCTGATTATAGAATTGGAAGAAAAACTGGAGACAATGGAACGGAAAACCCGCGGAGCTGGTATTGAAATTCGGAATATACCGAAACAAAATGGAGAGACGAAAGAAACTCTGTGTAACGAAATAATGCAACTAGGAAAGACGATTCACATCGATATAAACGGGTCTTGCATAAAAGATATCTATCGACTAAAGTCAAAAGATGACTCAAACCCGGTAATCGTGGATTTAACCACCGTACTATTGAAAGAGAAGTTTCTTAAGGCTGTCAAGAGTATCAATAAACCAAAAACTAATGCGGATAAATTGAATACTACTCACTTGAACACCAAGTATGTGGCTAAACCTTTATATGTAGCGGAAACTCTCACGTACAAAACTCAAAAGCTTTACTTCTTGGCGAGACAATTTAAAAATAGCCATGGCTTCAATTTCTGTTGGACAGCAAATGGGATAGTGTACCTCAAAAAAAACGAAGACTCATCACATATTCGTATCAATAATGCGGCGGACATAGAAAAAATACGTACCACAATATGACCATTACATGTTACGATCAGTCTCTTTAAATGGTGTAAAGTTCCTTTGTTGCATGCATTACCTTATTGTTTTAACGTAAGATATATCATTTCTTGCCTTTGTAACACACAATCCAAAACATACTTATGTTATAACCTTAACATATTAGCACACCTCTCTCATCATACGTTTAGTTGTAGTTTTAAAATAATCCAAACACATATAGTCAAAAAGATATTACAAATCAACATTCACACAAACATACACATAAACATACTCTACAAACATGTCCTCATAATTACAATACATACTATAAAAACAACTTTCTCTGCTACACATATAAAAGCTTTCTATAAAAACGTTCAATCCCTGATAAAAAATCATTACAAAATTATGCTTCTTTTAAAAATTCAGTGATATAATCGACCTAACTACTAGCATTGATAGCTTATCCGTATCCCATTCGCAAACTGCTGACATAGAAGAGTGCCACACTATCATTACTAGTACTGCAAACCAATTACTTATATTAACGCAGAACATCCGTAGCATAAACTGCAATATGTCGGGCTTTGAGATCTTATTAAGTAGATTAAAACTAGAATGTGACGTTCTGATACTGACGGAGTGTTGGCTCTCTTGTGCATCGGTAATTCCAGAGCTGGACGGATATTGTCATGCGTCAACTAAAAATAATAACAAGCAAAATGATGGTGTAGTTATCTATTATAAAGAGAATCTTAATGTCCGCATAGAGGAGCCTGATTTTCAGGACTGTAATTGTCTAGTAGCTATTGTAGAAGAACATGTTGCCATTATTGGTTTATATAGATCGCCATCATATACTAACATAGATCCATTCCTCTCTTCTCTAGACAAAATACTTCAAGTAGTATCGAACTATAAACACAATGTGTTAATGGGTGACTTAAACATACCAATAAACCCAAACAAAATAGACATACACGGGGAACGATACTTAACTTTAGCAGCTTCATACGGCTTACTACCAGCTCATAGCCTTATAACTCGTGGTGACAGTGAAACTTGCTTGGATCACGCCTTAATAAAAACTATAAGTACTGCCACTGCAATAGTCCCATTCTCAGCGTTAACGGACCATTATCCAGTTTTGCTATGCCTACAGACGAAAAAAACATTACATTATATGGCTACAACTATAACTAAAGTTAACAATGAAGGAATAGTGGAAGACCTGTTAAAGCTTGATCTTGATCCAATTCATCAGTCGGCAGATCCTAATTTTACATTAAATTATTTGATGCAGTCTCTTCAAAATATTATTGAAAAAAATACACAAATAAAAACATTACCAAGACGGTCAAAAATAATAAAGCCTTGGATCACTCCGGGTTTGCTGAGGTGCATGCGAAACAGGGATAAGCTACACAAAAAAGCTAAATTATCACCAACAAACGAAAATTTTAAAATTATTTACAGACGTTATAGGAATTTCTGTAACGATCTTTTACGTAAAATAAAGAGACAGTACGAAAAAACCCTAATTAAAAATGTACAAAAAGACAGTAAGAAATTATGGAAAGCAATTAGAGACATCGCAAACACAACAAAACCAATACAACGCACAAAAGAACTCCTAACATTCTCAACTTCTCCTGAGCAATCTCTAAATAATATAAATAGTTATTTCATTAATGTTGGCGCCTCACTGGCCGATAAAATTTATCAAAAAACAAACACACCCAATGCACATTCTCAATATTATAAAGACGAGTATACCCAGCAGAGTAATTCTTTTGTTTTGATGGACACTGATCAGAAAGAAGTTGAACAAATCATAAATGGTCTAAAAACAGATTGTGCTTCGGGTTGTGATAAGATTAGTAGTAAATTTCTAAAATTGCATAAAAAGATTCTAATTCCACCTATTACTAAAATTTTTAGTGACAGCTTACGGTCGGGCTTTTTCCCTGATTCCTTGAAAAGGTCTGAAGTGTGCCCAATCTATAAGAGCGGGGTCAGAAATCAAATAAAAAATTATAGGCCAATATCCATTCTACCGGCATTATCGAAGATATTGGAAAGAATAATAAATGCACGCTTAGTAAATTATCTGGAAAAAAATAATTTACTATCTAAAAGCCAGTATGGTTTTCGGCATGGTAAGTCCACTGAACAAGCAGTGAACAAACTCACCAGCTTTATTAGCACAAATTTGGACAAAGGTAAAAAATGTCTTTCAATATTTCTCGATCTCGCCAAGGCATTTGACACGATTTCTGTTGCCCTCTTATTGACAAAACTCGAGAAATTAGGAATTAGAGGTACTCAGCTAAAACTCTTTGAAAGTTATTTGTCTGGGCGAAAGCAGTGTGTCCGTGTGAGCAAATACAAAAGTACCTACCTTCCAGTTACACATGGCGTACCACAGGGCAGCATCTTGGGACCCACCTTATTCCTTGTATACATTAACGAACTTACGAGTCTTAAGCTCACCCATGGCGAAATCATCTCCTTCGCAGACGACACTGCTTTAGTTTTTGCCGCCAATACTTGAGATGAGGTATTTGATGCTGCTCAGCAGGGCTATAATATCACTAGAAGCTGGCTTCAGGCGAACATTCTGACCTTAAATGTAAAAAAAAACAAAATATATCTCTTTCAGCATCAAAAATTATTCGAGTCTCAGTAACAGCCACAAAATTATCTCTCACGAGTGTACCCTGAAAGCCGACTGCACGTGTTCATCTCTGGAACGTGTTCACACCTTCACGTACTTGGGTGTTACTATAGACAGAAATCTCAATTTCAAAGAGCATATCAAGCTGCTTGGTGCACGAGTGCGCAAACTCATATATGTCTTTAAAAATTTGCGGCACGCTGCTGAGCCTTATCTCCTAAAACAAATTTATTATGCCCTAGGACAGTCATTATTAAATTATTGCATTTCTTCCTGGGGGGGTACTTGTAAAACCACTATGAAGCCCATTGAAATCGCTCAGCGCGCAATTCTAAAGGTGTGTATTTTTAAACCTATCCTCTTTCCTACTGCTTCTCTATATCAGATTTGTGGAGTTCTGACCGTAAGACAACTTTTCATCCTCAACATTATTCTGAAACAACATATAAAACTACCTTATGACCCACTCGCGCAAAAATGTCGAAATAAAAGATTACGTATGGAACGAACCAGTAGAAAAACTAAATTTAGCGAAAGATTTATTGAATTTCTTGGTCCGTTTCTTTATAGCAAAATAAATAGTAAATTAAATATTTACCCTCTTACCAAATTTAAATGTAAACAAATAGTAAGTGAATATTTGCAACAACTAAATTATGAAGAAACGGAGTTATTGCTATATGTTGTACAGTAAGTAGTATGTTTAGGTATTAATTAGCTATAATAATTAAATAACATAATCTTAGTCAAAACCATGGCCATGCATTCACAATCACACACACACACCCATACACCTACACACATTCACCCTCACACACCAAAACTCACACGCACCCACATCACTCATACTCCACTTAAATCACCTACTAGTCCACACACTCTCATAAACACTTCACTCACGTATAGATATTTTACTTATTATATAATGTTAACATTGAAGTTAGTTATAAGTCACTTAAAATATATTATTAGTACAATCAAACATATTTGCTTTGTTGGCATTTACAGTTGAAATATCGAGGAAAAAGGCACTGAAAACCGAAATACAGGCCTTGCCTAGTTCGGTTGCAGTGACTACATCCATTTACTAGAAATAAATTCAGCCAAACTATTTTCTGTAAAATATTACTAAGTTTTTTGAGAAATAAATTTATTATTATTATTAATTACGAAAGAGAATTTGAACGGCACCTACGCCTATCTCGATGACGTCACTGTTTGTGGTAAAAATAAAGACGATCATGATAAAAACTTAGAAAAGTTTATGCAAGCCGTACAAAAATACAAACTGACCTTAAACAAAGACAAGTGTGTGTTTGGGAAGGAATCGATAAAGCTCTTAGGTTATACAATTGAAAATAATACGATAAGGCCAGATGGAGATCGCCTAGCCCCACTGATGCAACTACATATACCCGCAGATATGCCGTCTTTGAAAAGAGCGCTTGGAATGTTTGCACATTACTCTAAGTGGATAAAGAAGTTTTCAGAAAAAGTACATCCACTCACACTTGTTTCCAAATTCCCTATGGAAAATGATGCCATCGCATGTTTCCAAACTCTGAAGTCAGATATTGCAAAAGCAGTTCTTACGTCAGTTCTAGAGGATATTACATTTACAGTCGAAACAGATGCTTCGGACCATGCTCTGGCTGCTACACTGTCACAAAATGGGAGACCTGTGGCATTTTTTTTCACGGTCTTTGACAGATCCAGAACGCCGACATCCTGCTATAGAAAAAGAGGCGCCTGCAATTGTAGAGGCTGTACGGAAATGGCGACATTTTTTGCTCGGGAGACACTTTATTCTGATTACCGATCAACAATCAGTTTCATTCATGTTTAGACAAAATCATACAAGCAAAATCAAAAATGAAAAAATCGAAAGGTGGCGTTTGGAAATGTCTTGCTACAAATACGATGTTGTATATAGACCTGGTCGAAAAAATACTGTAGCAGACGCTCTTTCTCGTGTATGCGCGCACCTAAACCCTCATAGACTTTATGATTTGCACAATTCACTTGGCCATCCAGGTATTGTAAGAATGACTCACTGGATTCGTATGAAAAATCTTCCCTATTCGACAAATGATATAAAAATTATGACGGAAAACTGTAGAATATACGCAGAAATCTAGCCTCGCTACGCGACTACAAAAGGCCATTTAATTAAAGCTGTAGCGCCTTTTGAACGCTTGAACATAGATTTTAAAGGACCTCTACCAACGAATACTCAAAACAAATACATTTTAACGATCATTGATGAATTTTCAAGATTCCCATTTGCATTCCCTTGCAAAGATCTAACTACAAATACAGTTATAAAATGTTTAAAGGAAATTTTCATGATGTTTGGGAACCCACAATTCATTCATTCAGATAGAGGGACATCGTTCATGTCAAACGAGCTACGAAATTTTTTGGTTCCATTGGGCATTGCATGCAGCCGAACAACGCCTTACAATCCAAAATGTAATGGTCAAGTTGAAAGACTAAACGGGACCCTGTGGAAGACGATAGAACTTTACTTACACTCAAAAGACATGACGGTCACGCAATCAAAATCAAAATCAATCAATCAATCAAAATTTCTTTATTCAATTAGGCCATTTAAGCGGCACTTTCGAACGTCAAAAATAAAAATTAAATGTAATAATAATTGATTCTACCGTCCATTCGGAAATGTAGCTTGTTATGGAGAAGAACGGACAAGAAACTCCAAACTTACTCTTTTAAAAAAACAAAAATGTGTTTTACAAGTATTTGGTTACAATAATCTTGTAGGAAAAATACATATATGTGAGAACGATGTAAAAAAAAAAAAAACGCACTTAAAAGCGTCTAGAGTAAAACAAACAATTAAAAATACAATAAATAGGTAATTAAAAACATGCGGAGGCAGCTAAGATATGACCAATCCCAACTGACGGCGCCCGTTCACGAACATGACACATGGATCGGCACCACTCAGCTCAACCATCATGAAGGGAACCGAATGATCCAACACATGTGCCACCATCAGAGAGACATTAGAGAGAGCATGACGCACTCAACTGCCGGGGCACACTGAAGTCAACGAACGACACATAGGTACAGTAAATGGTAGATTTACAGTTGGTACATAGTACTCACATATGTGCTGTGCAGTTATATAATCCAAAAAATAAATTGAGTTTATACAACACAAATATACATTATAATTATTCGTACAGTCTTCAGCAGGTCCAACAATACTTCAGAACTTTTCTGCTTATCACTTGTTTTTGTGCCCTAGTGGCTGTGGAGCTGGAATAGCGTTGGGCCAAGCATTTTTATCAGCGATGTAATCCCCCAACCTATAATATGCCTGCCTGCATAGTGTGCGTTTTATACAAGTTTTAAATTTCGTCTCATTCAATTCTAGAATGTGTGGCGGTATTTTATTGTAACATTTTATACAGTACCCCCTAAAAGATGACGCTACCTTAGCCAGCCTGAAACCTGGTTGAATTAATTGGTCCCTATTTCTAGTAACATAACTATGTCTATCGCTGTTTTTACTAAAAAGATGTAAATTCTTTCTAACGTACATGATGTTTTCGTACTATACTGACAAGGTACCGTCATGATGTTAATGTCCTTAAACAGTTCCCTTAGAGAATCGCGCCGGCGAAGATTGTATATCGCTCTGATGGCTCGTTTTTGTTACAAAAACGAGCCATCAGAGCGATATACAATCTTCGCCGGCGCGATTCTCTAAGGGAACTGTTTAAGGACATTAACATCATGACGGTACCTTGTCAGTATAGTACGAAAACATCATGTACGTTAGAAAGAATTTACATCTTTTTAGTAAAAACAGCGATAGACATAGTTATGTTACTAGAAATAGGGACCAATTAATTCAACCAGGTTTCAGGCTGGCTAAGGTAGCGTCATCTTTTAGGGGGTACTGTATAAAATGTTACAATAAAATACCGCCACACATTCTAGAATTGAATGAGACGAAATTTAAAACTTGTATAAAACGCACACTATGCAGGCAGGCATATTATAGGTTGGGGGATTACATCGCTGATAAAAATGCTTGGCCCAACGCTATTCCAGCTCCACAGCCACTAGGGCACAAAAACAAGTGATAAGCAGAAAAGTTCTGAAGTATTGTTGGACCTGCTGAAGACTGTACGAATAATTATAATGTATATTTGTGTTGTATAAACTCAATTTATTTTTTGGATTATATAACTGCACAGCACATATGTGAGTACTATGTACCAACTGTAAATCTACCATTTACTGTACCTATGTGTCGTTCGTTGACTTCAGTGTGCCCCGGCAGTTGAGTGCGTCATGCTCTCTCTAATGTCTCTCTGATGGTGGCACATGTGTTGGATCATTCGGTTCCCTTCATGATGGTTGAGCTGAGTGGTGCCGATCCATGTGTCATGTTCGTGAACGGGCGCCGTCAGTTGGGATTGGTCATATCTTAGCTGCCTCCGCATGTTTTTAATTACCTATTTATTGTATTTTTAATTGTTTGTTTTACTCTAGACGCTTTTAAGTGCGTTTTTTTTTTTTTTACATCGTTCTCACATATATGTATTTTTCCTACAAGATTATTGTAACCAAATACTTGTAAAACACATTTTTGTTTTTTTAAAAGAGTAAGTTTGGAGTTTCTTGTCCGTTCTTCTCCATAACAAGCTACATTTCCGAATGGACGGTAGAATCAATTATTATTACATTTAATTTTTATTTTTGACGTTCGAAAGTGCCGCTTAAATGGCCTAATTGAATAAAGAAATTTTGATTGATTGATTGATTTTGATTTTGATTGCGTGACCGTCATGTCTTTTGAGTGTAAGTAAAGTTCTATCGTCTTCCACAGGGTCCCGTTTAGTCTTTCAACTTGACCATTACATTTTGGATTGTAAGGCGTTGTTCGGCTGCATGCAATGCCCAATGGAACCAAAAAATTTCGTAGCTCGTTTGACATGAACGATGTCCCTCTATCTGAATGAATGAATTGTGGGTTCCCAAACATCATGAAAATTTCCTTTAAACATTTTATAACTGTATTTGTAGTTAGATCTTTGCAAGGGAATGCAAATGGGAATCTTGAAAATTCATCAATGATCGTTAAAATGTATTTGTTTTGAGTATTCGTTGGTAGAGGTCCTTTAAAATCTATGTTCAAGCGTTCAAAAGGCGCTACAGCTTTAATTAAATGGCCTTTTGTAGTCGCGTAGCGAGGCTAGATTTCTGCGTATATTCTACAGTTTTCCGTCATAATTTTTATATCATTTGTCGAATAGGGAAGATTTTTCATACGAATCCAGTGAGTCATTCTTACAATACCTGGATGGCCAAGTGAATTGTGCAAATCATAAAGTCTATGAGGGTTTAGGTGCGCGCATACACGAGAAAGAGCGTCTGCTACAGTATTTTTTCGACCAGGTCTATATACAACATCGTATTTGTAGCAAGACATTTCCAAACGCCACCTTTCGATTTTTTCATTTTTGATTTTGCTTGTATGATTTTGTCTAAACATGAATGAAACTGATTGTTGATCGGTAATCAGAATAAAGTGTCTCCCGAGCAAAAAATGTCGCCATTTCCGTACAGCCTCTACAATTGCAGGCGCCTCTTTTTCTATAGCAGGATGTCGGCGTTCTGGATCTGTCAAAGACCGTGAAAAAAAATGCCACAGGTCTCCCATTTTGTGACAGTGTAGCAGCCAGAGCATGGTCCGAAGCATCTGTTTCGACTGTAAATGTAATATCCTCTAGAACTGACGTAAGAACTGCTTTTGCAATATCTGACTTCAGAGTTTGGAAACATGCGATGGCATCATTTTCCATAGGGAATTTGGAAACAAGTGTGAGTGGATGTACTTTTTCTGAAAACTTCTTTATCCACTTAGAGTAATGTGCAAACATTCCAAGCGCTCTTTTCAAAGACGGCATATCTGCGGGTATATGTAGTTGCATCAGTGGGGCTAGGCGATCTCCATCTGGCCTTATCGTATTATTTTCAATTGTATAACCTAAGAGCTTTATCGATTCCTTCCCAAACACACACTTGTCTTTGTTTAAGGTCAGTTTGTATTTTTGTACGGCTTGCATAAACTTTTCTAAGTTTTTATCATGATCGTCTTTATTTTTACCACAAACAGTGACGTCATCGAGATAGGCGTAGGTGCCGTTCAAATTCTCTTTCGTAATTAATAATAATAATAAATTTATTTCTCAAAAAACTTAGTAATATTTTACAGAAAATAGTTTGGCTGAATTTATTTCTAGTAAATGGATGTAGTCACTGCAACCGAACTAGGCAAGGCCTGTATTTCGGTTTTCAGTGCCTTTTTCCTCGATATTTCAACTGTAAATGCCAACAAAGCAAATATGTTTGATTGTACTAATAATATATTTTAAGTGACTTATAACTAACTTCAATGTTAACATTATATAATAAGTAAAATATCTATACGTGAGTGAAGTGTTTATGAGAGTGTGTGGACTAGTAGGTGATTTAAGTGGAGTATGAGTGATGTGGGTGCGTGTGAGTTTTGGTGTGTGAGGGTGAATGTGTGTAGGTGTATGGGTGTGTGTGTGTGATTGTGAATGCATGGCCATGGTTTTGACTAAGATTATGTTATTTAATTATTATAGCTAATTAATACCTAAACATACTACTTACTGTACAACATATAGCAATAACTCCGTTTCTTCATAATTTAGTTGTTGCAAATATTCACTTACTATTTGTTTACATTTTAAATTTGGTAAGAGGGTAAATATTTAATTTACTATTTATTTTGCTATAAAGAAACGGACCAAGAAATTCAATAAATCTTTCGCTAAATTTAGTTTTTCTACTGGTTCGTTCCATACGTAATCTTTTTATTTCGACATTTTTGCGCGAGTGGGTCATAAGGTAGTTTTATATGTTGTTTCAGAATAATGTTGAGGATGAAAAGTTGTCTTACGGTCAGAACTCCACAAATCTGATATAGAGAAGCAGTAGGAAAAGAGGATAGGTTTAAAAATACACACCTTTAGAATTGCGCGCTGAGCGATTTCAATGGGCTTCATAGTGGTTTTACAAGTACCCCCCCAGGAAGAAATGCAATAATTTAATAATGACTGTCCTAGGGCATAATAAATTTGTTTTAGGAGATAAGGCTCAGCAGCGTGCCGCAAATTTTTAAAGACATATATGAGTTTGCGCACTCGTGCACCAAGCAGCTTGATATGCTCTTTGAAATTGAGATTTCTGTCTATAGTAACACCCAAGTACGTGAAGGTGTGAACACGTTCCAGAGATGAACACGTGCAGTCGGCTTTCAGGGTACACTCGTGAGAGATAATTTTGTGGCTGTTACTGAGACTCGAATAATTTTTGATGCTGAAAGAGATATATTTTGTTTTTTTTTACATTTAAGGTCAGAATGTTCGCCTGAAGCCAGCTTCTAGTGATATTATAGCCCTGCTGAGCAGCATCAAATACCTCATCTCAAGTATTGGCGGCAAAAACTAAAGCAGTGTCGTCTGCGAAGGAGATGATTTCGCCATGGGTGAGCTTAAGACTCGTAAGTTCGTTAATGTATACAAGGAATAAGGTGGGTCCCAAGATGCTGCCCTGTGGTACGCCATGTGTAACTGGAAAGGTAGGTACTTTTGTATTTGCTCACACGGACACACTGCTTTCGCCCAGACAAATAACTTTCAAAGAGTTTTAGCTGAGTACCTCTAATTCCTAATTTCTCGAGTTTTGTCAATAAGAGGGCAACAGAAATCGTGTCAAATGCCTTGGCGAGATCGAGAAATATTGAAAGACATTTTTTACCTTTGTCCAAATTTGTGCTAATAAAGCTGGTGAGTTTGTTCACTGCTTGTTCAGTGGACTTACCATGCCGAAAACCATACTGGCTTTTAGATAGTAAATTATTTTTTTCCAGATAATTTACTAAGCGTGCATTTATTATTCTTTCCAATATCTTCGATAATGCCGGTAGAATGGATATTGGCCTATAATTTTTTTATTTGATTTCTGACCCCGCTCTTATAGATTGGGCACACTTCAGACCTTTTCAAGGAATCAGGGAAAAAGCCCGACCGTAAGCTGTCACTAAAAATTTTAGTAATAGGTGGAATTAGAATCTTTTTATGCAATTTTAGAAATTTACTACTAATCTTATCACAACCCCGAAGCACAATCTGTTTTTAGACCATTTATGATTTGTTCAACTTCTTTCTGATCAGTGTCCATCAAAACAAAAGAATTACTCTGCTGGGTATACTCGTCTTTATAATATTGAGAATGTGCATTGGGTGTGTTTGTTTTTTGATAAATTTTATCGGCCAGTGAGGCGCCAACATTAATGAAATAACTATTTATATTATTTAGAGATTGCTCAGGAGAAGTTGAGAATGTTAGGAGTTCTTTTGTGCGTTGTATTGGTTTTGTTGTGTTTGCGATGTCTCTAATTGCTTTCCATAATTTCTTACTGTCTTTTTGTACATTTTTAATTAGGGTTTTTTCGTACTGTCTCTTTATTTTACGTAAAAGATCGTTACAGAAATTCCTATAACGTCTGTAAATAATTTTAAAATTTTCGTTTGTTGGTGATAATTTAGCTTTTTTGTGTAGCTTATCCCTGTTTCGCATGCACCTCAGCAAACCCGGAGTGATCCAAGGCTTTATTATTTTTGACCGTCTTGGTAATGTTTTTATTTGTGTATTTTTTTCAATAATATTTTGAAGAGACTGCATCAAATAATTTAATGTAAAATTAGGATCTGCCGACTGATGAATTGGATCAAGATCAAGCTTTAACAGGTCTTCCACTATTCCTTCATTGTTAACTTTAGTTATAGTTGTAGCCATATAATGTAATGTTTTTTTCGTCTGTAGGCATAGCAAAACTGGATAATGGTCCGTTAACGCTGAGAATGGGACTATTGCAGTGGCAGTACTTATAGTTTTATTAAGGCGTGATCCAAGCAAGTTTCACTGTCACCACGAGTTATAAGGCTATGAGCTGGTAGTAAGCCGTATGAAGCTGCTAAAGTTAAGTATCGTTCCCCGTGTATGTCTATTTTGTTTGGGTTTATTGGTATGTTTAAGTCACCCATTAACACATTGTGTTTATAGTTCGATACTACTTGAAGTATTTTGTCTAGAGAAGAGAGGAATGGATCTATGTTAGTATATGATGGCGATCTATATAAACCAATAATGGCAACATGTTCTTCTACAATAGCTACTAGACAATTACAGTCCTGAAAATCAGGCTCCTCTATGCGGACATTAAGATTCTCTTTATAATAGATAACTACACCATCATTTTGCTTGTTATTATTTTTAGTTGACGCATGACAATATCCGTCCAGCTCTGGAATTACCGATGCACAAGAGAGCCAACACTCCGTCAGTATCAGAACGTCACATTCTAGTTTTAATCTACTTAATAAGATCTCAAAGCCCGACATATTGCAGTTTATGCTACGGATGTTCTGCGTTAATATAAGTAATTGGTTTGCAGTACTAGTAATGATAGTGTGGCACTCTTCTATGTCAGCAGTTTGCGAATGGGATACGGATAAGCTATCAATGCTAGTAGTTAGGTCGATTATATCACTGAATTTTTAAAAGAAGCATAATTTTGTAATGATTTTTTATCAGGGATTGAACGTTTTTATAGAAAGCTTTTATATGTGTAGCAGAGAAAGTTGTTTTTATAGTATGTATTGTAATTATGAGGACATGTTTGTAGAGTATGTTTATGTGTATGTTTGTGTGAATGTTGATTTGTAATATCTTTTTGACTATATGTGTTTGGATTATTTTAAAACTACAACTAAACGTATGATGAGAGAGGTGTGCTAATATGTTAAGGTTATAACATAAGTATGTTTTGGATTGTGTGTTACAAAGGCAAGAAATGATATATCTTACGTTAAAACAATAAGGTAATGCATGCAACAAAGGAACTTTACACCATTTAAAGAGACTGATCGTAACATGTAATGGTCATATTGTGGTACGTATTTTTTCTATGTCCCGCCGCATTATTGATACGAATATGTGATGAGTCTTCGTTTTTTTTTGAGGTACACTATCCCATTTGCTGTCCAACAGAAATTGAAGCCATGGCTATTTTTAAATTGTCTCGCCAAGAAGTAAAGCTTTTGAGTTTTGTACGTGAGAGTTTCCGCTACATATAAAGGTTTAGCCACATACTTGGTGTTCAAGTGAGTAGTATTCAATTTATCCGCATTAGTTTTTGGTTTA